>CM059582.1:161050000-162250000 GCA_030407085.1 Trichopria drosophilae | reverse complement strand
CAAAATGTAGCATCGAATATGTCACATAACTAAAATTTGCCTGTCAAATTGCAATATACAAAATGAAGGGTTTAAAATTTCAAATTTTAGAGCCTTGTATGAGTTACAATCCAAAAGACGCACACGAAATTAACAATTACATGGTAAACGATGAGTGGATTTTTATAAAATTGCTTGAGCCATTTCGAATCCGTTGTCACTTTTCTGAAAATTGAAAATGGCGGGACCAATATGGCAGACTAATTTTAGAAATCAACGTGACATTTTCTAAAAAAGATATACTTGCGGGTTTTGAGGATCACAGATTAAGAATACAATGTAATTTTTTCAAAATTTATAAAAGAGTATACCATATAGCAGACGACTTTTTAAGTAATTGATTGAATTTGTTTGACACTTCCTACTCGGGGGTTTCGGAATTCGATGATTATGAATCAGATGTACATTTTTCAAAAATCAAAATGGTGAAGACAATATGGTGGAAGAATTTGTAAAAATCACCTAAAATTCACTGGAAACTTCACAATTGCCCCAACCAACTATTGATTGCCCCATGTATTGGGACAAAGTTAATCCAGGATACTCACGTCATGAACTGAAAATATAAAAATGTTAATAATTTACTTTTCGTTACTTACAGTTTAAAAGGAACAATTGAAAATTTTTGAATGAACACATATAATAATGTTCATTAACCCTATGAAGCATAGATTTTTTCTTACATGAAAAAAAGCAGAAATTAATTTTTCTCTTTAGTTTTCGGGGTTGCTGATTACATATCCAACCTCAGATGTTCATAATTCAACATGGCGGATCTAATATGCCGGATACAAAATTAAAAATTGTCATTTTTAATTTTCTACAATTCAATATAATGTTTGACCGAGTAATAAATTTCAAGCAAATCCAATAAATTTATAATTTTGTCGTCCGCCATATTGGATCCGTCATTTTGAATTTTGAAAATCTAAGGCCGAGTTCGTAATCAGCAACCCCAGGTAACAAGTTTCAAGTAAATGTGATGAATTTTAAATTGTTTGTCCGCCATATTCGACCAGCCATTTTGATTTTTGAAAAACTGACTACGGATTCATTATTAAAGACCAAAGGTACTTCATATAGATTTTTTTCACATTTTTTTACCGTGCAGTTTAGTCACGATTACATTTATTGTAAAAAAGGCGATTTTTTAGCCTTTTTTTTTTAATGTATAACAATATATATGGAGTAATAAATATTGTTATGCGTTTATTATACTAGAGAATTCTATACACTATATGGCATAACAAATTTCGCATTAAAACACGTCAACTACTATTCGAAAATTGCGAATAAGTGGAAAGAAAAAGATGAGATTCTAGAGTGTCAGTGCGCCGCAAATGCTTAAGCAGTTTTATTTTTTTTCACTTACAAGTTGTGAAAGATTTTAAACGCAGATCAGTGCAGTAAAATGAAAAAAGTTGTTTATTCTGACAACCCTGCGTTATACTGCTTTTAAGTGTTCTCGATTGTTCTGAATTTAGTAGCAATCGTGAATGCATTTGCCACTTTCATTTTTTACTAAATATTTGGTACATGCTTCATGTAGAAACTTGACTGCTTTTTTAATTATATTTTGTTTCTCATATGGCAGCTGGAGATATAAATATTCTAGAGATCCTATCGCAGTATCTCCGAAAATAATTCATATAAAATGTTTACAATCGCCAAATAGTGTAGAGAGATTAAACTGTTTATTGTTTCGTAAAAAACACCAATAACGAAGTTCATAAAACCATCATTCTAGTCCAGTGGTACACTAGTTGTACCGTATAGATAGCTTCCTAATTTGTTTTATATCTTCCTATTTTTTGCATATAGGATCGAAATAATTCATATACGAATGATATACGTGAAGGGAATACAGAAAAGAACAATACAGAACCACAATTACTTATAGAAGTGAACTGTAATACGGGAATCCACCAGTTCAATTGGTAGACACGGAACAACCAAGGTGTTGCGAATTCATTATAACTAAAACTACGGTGATATATGTACTTGTAAGTACAGTTTGACATCTTTTATTTTAATTTTATATCAGGTAATATGACTATTCCTTCCTTTAATTTAAGGGGGTTCAGCAACCTGATCACGAATAGCGTAACAGAATATATAAAAATGTTGTCTTTCTTCTCCACGTCAAATAACATGATCAGTGAGAGGAAAATTGCAATAAAATTTAAGCAAGAGGACATAAAATATGAGACGATAATGTACCTATGTTACCATGAATTAGTTGCTATAAATACAAAAATAAGCATAAAATTTTGTAGTATCGTACTTGTGGAATTCACTAAGATTAATCAATATATGTAATTGTTGTTTGTAGTAAATAGCAATAGAACACGTCTAAAACAAATATTGTCCGTTCGATGTATTGTTCGAAACACATGAGACATTCTTTTAGAAGTCGTATGATTCAGCAAGCTTCTGCCTTATGCATAGCCAATATGATTGGAGACATTTGCCTCCTTCATCATTATTTTTAATCCATCTTCTCTCCTTGTGGATGCGTTAAGAATAAAGGAGAGATTTTAATATTCAAAATACTACGTAATCCTGATAAAAGTGCCCATTATGAACTTGGAAGACATCAAATGTGGTGATCTCTCTAGTAAAGCCCGATCGATGAATAAGAGAATCTTATTTCTCTGTAATCGTCACCTCCATATTTCGCCCTTTATTAAATTACATACTTCCTAGGCGTAGTAGAAACGTTCCCAATAAGAAAAACTGAAGAAAAGGATTTAAAAAACACTTGAAGGGCAAGACCATTAAGATATTAATAAGCAGCAGAGATGTAGATAGTGTCAGAATTTCTGTTAGACAGTAAAAATATAAGATATCTTATGTCAATGCCTTGAGATACCCTAAACTGAAATATTAGAATTGCTAAATTGTATGTGGGAAACCATAATGTTATATATTCATACTGATTGCAAGAGACGATTGTTATTTGCAACGTTAAAATGCTATTAACAAAACATTGGAAATCATGATTAAAAATTAAGAATAGTGTTTGATCTCGGTTTATTAAGAAGAAAGTCGACGCAAAATTTTTCTTTTGGAATTTTTTTTATGCGAAATCTACTTGACCGATTTTCAAGTTGAACATCTCATTTTGTTCAGTCATTCCAAAATCCATTTTTTCGAAAATTCTCTGATATTTAAAGTGCTCCCTATTCGATGAATTTTCATCCAAACGTAAGGCATAAGGGGCTAAATTCTGTGTTATCTCTACATCATCTTTACATGTGATTTTTGAGTAGCTATTTAGCGAATGGAGTTACACCTGAAAACCCTCATAAATCGGCATTTTTCAAAATGTTTAGGGCTATATCAAAAGATATATTCATTGTAGGTAAAAATGACTTAAATATCATTGAAAAAATCTTTAATGTGAGACTTTATTCGTTAAAATAACTTTGAAATTAGCCGAATTATTGCAGAAATAGTGATTTTCCCCCTCAAATTCAAAGGCTATTCAAATTTTAGTATTAAACTTCTTTGACTCGGAATGTTGTGAACATTGCAATACGTCCGTGAGTTGCGCGTTGAGTTGAAGTACTCCTAATTCACACTGAGAATCATATTTTAGCTATTTTAAGATTGACAATATTATAATATTTCCAATATTTATTCCTTCACTACATTGCTTATTTTTGTTAATTTCCAGTCGAAGAATGAAAACTATCCGTTTTTCTTTGAAATCACCATGTATAGTTTAAGTAGTAGTTTATGAAACTACTCGTATTTTCCACCAAGGAAAACATTAATCTTTTAGAATATGCGGTCACCACAATCAACTCGCGCCTTTCCATGTATGGGTTTACACTTTTTATATTTCCTAATATAATAGTTCAATTATTTTTTTCTCCTTATGTAAACATTGTCAATTTATACTTACATATTCGCTTGAAGTACTTAAATTTGTACGGTGGTGTAATGGTGGTCTTAACTCTAAAGGAGGTTCACCAGGTACCTATCGAGTCAAATATGGAACGGACGCCAATATGACTTCGGTGGTATGCTTCCTAAGACGTTGCCGTCCGTCAACATAACCAAAAATGACCCTTTTAGCTATTTGTTTATTTTATTTCTCGTCTCTAAAGGTAGGAAGAGACGTTTTTCTTTCTGCAAATAAAATCTCACAAATTTTTTTATCAGTAGTATAAATTTTACGAAAAACTCAATGTTAATTCAATACGAATTTCATGAATATATACTTGTTCCCATAAAACTCAATGTTAAAGAATCGTGAACATTTTTATTAATTTCTCTGCTCTGAAGGTACCTAGGGGCTTGAAACTTTGCAGGCATTAATTTCTTTCATTGTTTAACCTACTATAATTTTTTCGTTAAATTCTCAATGTTAATTCTTTGACCTGTTGAACCTCCTTAAACAATGGTTAGATTAAATTCATTATTTTGAGCGATACGTCAAAATGAAAATTTATGATCTTGCATACTATTTGGTTTATAAGCTAAGAAAAAGTGTTCCCTCTGATCAAAAGGGTAACCGCATTGTTTGCTGTCAAAACAGCAGATAGCAAGAAACAGGGGTATGCGACCTGAAACTTTAAGATTCAAATAAACAAGATTATTTCAAGACGGAAAACTTAAAAGCGGAAAATTTATTACACCCTTACGAATTACTCACTCTAAATAAGATTAAAAGTATATATTATTAAAAATTAGTCAGTAGTAATGTACCGCTAAGAGGTGTATAAGGAAGAAAATTTACAATTCTTGATAACAAAACATTTGTCTGGGAACTTTATTAAAGATGTTGTTATATTTATATTAAGATTAATTCTGTTGGATAAACACGAAAATATTTACAACTTTTATGAAAGGCCCACTCGGTATCAAACACTTTCGAAATGACTCATATGTAGCGCAGTCTTGGGCTACCTATAGTGGTCGATATTCTCAACGTTTCATATATATAAAAGTACATGTATATATAGAAGGGTGCTTTCAACAACACCATACATATAGAACGTTTCACATGGTTCCATGGGTTTGAATCGTGGAAAACAGAAAACATATGATGTAATTTTAAGCAAAGATGTTGTCAACTTAAGAGTAAACTAAAGTGTATGAATACTGTTTTCTTGCCTCTCATATCGATGAGCAAAATTTTTCTGAGTATTAAGCAATTTTTTAACAGATTTTAATTTGTTTTTGTGATCAGCTTCTGCTTTAGTTCAAATCATACGGTCAATTTTGGGTAAACCTTCGGAAGTTATACGTGTTCGAAATTGAGAAATCGACAACGTGTTTTCCATGTATTTCTGCCTCCAGAAAACGAATATGACAATAAAAATTGGCGCTAAGCTAGATCCTTGCCGCTATCTTCAAAAAATTGTCTTTTTTGTAGTTTTTGGTATTTAACTTAAAAAATACAAAATGTACGAAAAATTTGTCAAACTAAAAATATAGAGCATGAAATTCACAACAAAAAGATGGTATGCATTTTTATCGTAATCGCAGAACGGAGTCCGTAAAAAAGTGATGAACATAACTAGACATACTTATTTTGTGCGCCTTTAGCTGAACTTCCGGCAGTTCAAAAAGAAATGCTATCCTCATTTAAAAGCTTTCTGTCGATATTAAGCAGAAAATGCACACCACCTTTTTTGTAGAGACTGTCTTGCTCTGCATTATTTGTTTCAAACATTTTTCTTATGTTCGCATTTTTTAAATTAAATGTAAAAAACTAGAAAAAATGCGTTTTTGGCTGTTTTACCAAGATAGCGGCCTGGACATAGCCGAACACCTATTTATGCTATCATATTCGTTTTCAGGTGGCAAAAATACATCGAAATCACGTCGTCGAATTTTGGATTTCGAACACGTAAAACTTCAGAAGGTTTACCCAATCTTGTAAGGGATGTATGTGGGATCAATTTTCATGGTTTGAGACATGTACATATTGGTTCCAATTTTTTGCATTCAATTTGGGTGTAAGATTTTATTGATTATAATGTCTTCTTTTTCATTTATTATGTTCCATACTTTTTGGCAGGGTATTATATAACTTCTTAATTTACAATGTAATCTAATGGTACTGCGAAGTAAACTGCTAACCAGTGCGATGGATTAATGTATAAGAATTCCGCAATAGTATCTTTTAATAAAAGACATTGAACGTGTTATTTTATAACTATATGTACCTACCAACAATTCGAGTCATTCAACTTCTTTTCTTGTTCACCTTCTTGAAAACCTAACAATTAATGATAATATAATTGAATAATTCAATTAGAAATGTATGGGAACATATGTTACCATATTTAAAAATAAATACCATATAGCTATACTTTAATTTTTCAACAACGGTGATGGGTTTTCAACATAGTGAATGGTCGAATGAAAAAAAAACAATTACTACTAAAGAATACCGTCAAATTTCGGAAATAGTATGTATTCCAGGACTTCTAGCTAATATTCAAATTCAAATATGAAGCCGCTAATAGTTTGTCAAAAGATAAAGAATATTATTAAATGAGCATTTGCTTTTTTAATAGTTGTAAACGTTCATTTTGATACTCGAGCGAAACCTTACATGACTTTAACTTTGGATTTGATCGCGACCTATTATCGCAAAGCAGTAATTTATTTATTTCCGAACGTTCTCCCCTTACTCTTTTAAGGACTGTTGTAAAGACACAGGTATATAACTAAATTATTGTAGATGTGAGTAATTTACACAAATTTTGTCTACGGGGTTATAATGCTTGATAAAGCTTTGCTGAGTGTGGTGGATCTGCCATACCCTCAATTGTGTCATTCAATTTCCTCCAAGGATTGCGCGTTTGACTTTGGAACATTGGAAATTATTGATGGTGTCTTTGGACGCAAGTCATTAGATATTGAAAATAAAATTTACCAAAGACATATTTCAGAAATTATAGGTAGGGGAGAGTAGCTTCTTTTGACATTGCGGGTTGATTTGACAGCCCGGTATTTCACAAAGATAGCGCATGTAATGTCGGTTGAAATGATATTTGACACCTTTGCAGTCAAAGACATAATTTATGCCAACCGTTGTAACATACCTTTGTTTGACGCGGCGTGAGAATGAATCTATTTAATAGCTTACTATGTCAAATTAGGACCACCCTCCCCTATACATAAAATTACAAAAACAACCGTTAAAATAGTTTCATTTACACGACACATATGATGATATAATGACACTTCTCAAGGAAGGTTCTCGCTACCACCCAGACAAGGTTGAGTATATAAAATCCAGCACGTTACCAATAAATTGTCATTCATCTGAAGATGGTCGCAAGTCGACCGAAAATTCGAGGACAATTACATCTTCATTAAATTAAAAAAAAATTCTCGTAGGACACAAGCTGTATTTTTATGATTATTTTAAAACCATGGTTTTTATTCTGATTCCTTTTTTAGAAAATGTGGACAGTTTCAGCTCGGTTTTTACATTCATGTACTCTACTATATTATACTAGAATATTTAACACAGATAACGTAAACACTTTTGTGCAGTTCGTACCCGAGAATTTAGGCAATAGGAAAAATAGGAGCCTCTGAGGAGCTCCTGAAGACCAAAATCGGACATTTGCACGTCCTCAGGGGCTCCCCAGGACATCCCGGGGCGGAGTGTGCTGTTTGGGATTATCTAGATTTTTTAAGGATAACCTAAAAGCATATGCACACCTTTTATGCAGTTTTTATCCATTTTTCGTAGTTCTAAAGTAGACATTTTTAAATACTTATCTTTTATTATGAAAATTATATTTTGCACGATGTTTATATTTAACACGAATAGTTCATTTATCAATTTTAATACAAGTATAATCGTCATCATCGTCATTATTATCATCGTCATCCTCATCATCATCATCGGCATCATCATCATCATCGGCATCACCATCATCATCCTTATGACCACTGTTATTATAGTCGTTAACATATTTTTATTAACACGATATTTAAATTAATGGACACACAGATTTTCTTCATAATTTTCCTGATATGCATGGTATTATCTAATCCTCTGCCATGCTCCCTTGCGGAAGAAAACAATAATTGTAAATGGACAGGAAAGAGCGATCTTATCACCAAACGTATGTGGAAAGAAATGCAGTGAAGAAATCATACAAACGACATAAACTACATAAACAAAAAAGCTAAAACAACTGAAGGAATGATAAAGAAAATTATTCGAAAAAGGAAAGAGAAGCAAATGATACATTGGACTAAATAAACTGGTAAAACGCTAGGAAGAAGACACTTAACTTCTATTTACAACGCTTAAAATTAAAGTAATATAATCATGCGTTATTGTTGTAAACGTTTTGAAACTTGCGTAGTACATTTGATTGTCTTAACAATTGATTGAATCTAATGTCATGTATCTATCTTAATAATTAAATAAATGTTTGGAAAATTAGTCCGCCATTTCTAAAACTGACTTCAAATTCGTTATCATTAGTCTCAGAAACTCCGCTAATAAGAAGTTTATAACAAATCGAATTGAAGAAATTCTCCGATATTTTGAATTTTCATCATAGAGGTCCACAGTAAACACAGTCGTTATCATATTTAATTTCGTGAAAGGTTTTATAGGAATCATTTAAGTGCAACCTTCTTTTCAGCATGGGTAGTTCGAGTAAACAGCCAGAAGCCACCTAAAAAACTTCCGATTTCTGTTCTAAAAATGAAATAGTATATAGAGTACATCAAACTGCGAATTAACAATACATTAAATATATTTGTTAATTTATTTATTTCAATTTCTTTAACTCGGCCGCCCACATGGGATCGGGCTAAATTGGGAGAAATTCCACACTCGAAGGTTTACAGTTTTTCATAGTATCGGCCGATATGCCCAGGGCTCAAAAACGGTCTTTTGGAAATAAATGAGAAAACCTATAGAAAAACTTGATATTTCACGTTTTCTTCTTGTTCGACGTCAAAATAGCTGTTGCGCCAATGTTCACTGCAACATCCTAATTCGGGGTATCAAAATGGGAAAGATAACATAGACCTCATATAAATATCAGGGAGCACCTCTTTGGAAGCGTATTCCAATGTTACATGATCCAAACGACATCATTGGAAAATAGTCTTAAAGTGAAATCATCGAACAGTTAGATTACAGCATTGATTAAAAGATACTACGTACGACTGAAAAAACGTTCTAACCAACTTGCAAAGTATTTATTATACAAAAGCAGCTGCTTATAAAGAAGGTTAAAAAATGCTATCCATTTGGAACTTCCTTTTACATTTGGAAGGCGGCGTGTTAAAAGTCCAAATTGTAAATGACTATATCAAAGCTTATTTTCTCACTATAAATCAATAAGTTATTTTCGTATCAAGGGCGTAAAATAACTTTTACGCCCGTGATACACATACTTTTTTGATTCAGTAGGTGTAAAAATGGCAATTTTTCAATGATTTTTAACAATGATGACTTGGCAAAATCCCTATCTCAATACATTGGTCATTTTACGTCTACTGAATAAAAAATGTAGTTTACTGTCCAACAAATAAAGCTAAATAAAATAAGGGTCAATATTAACTCCGATCAATTTACGTAATATTGAAATTAAAAAAATAGTAAATTGTGTATTAAGGGCGCGAAGGAAGGGATGGGAGACGTGCAGAACGTAGGGGAGGGACGGGCGTCAAGAAGCCGAGGGCTGCAAAGGAGGCGTGTCTTCTGTTCCTTTATTCTCGCCCGTGATAAACACGATATTATTTATCAAACCTGTGTATAAAAAATTGAGCCTTACAATGCAGGTGAAATACAAAACGAAATCGTAAAAAATGACAAGCGCTCTACGAAGAGGGCGCGAAATCGCGAACTGCGCCCGCCAGACTCCACAAGGCACACGCGTTGAATACCTTTCATGTCGCACGATTTACCGGCACGTAAAGCTCGGTTTTTGTACATGTGTGATAAAAAAAAGTTAATTTTTAGTACTGTAGTCGTAAAATCCGATTTTACGGCCTACTTTTAGTCCGTAAAATGAAATTTCACGGTTCACGTGAAACATGAATCTGCGCTATCAAACACATAACCCATACGGACTAGGTCGCGAAATCGAATTTTTACAGCTTTCAGTATCGAAAAATAATGTTAGTACTAAAAATTAACTTTTTTTTATCACACATGTACAAAAACCGCGCCTTGTATCGAAAAATACTAATTTTCTATGCACAGTAATCAATCCCTGCTCTAGGTTTCGTCAGTTTATATTACACCCTTATTATACTCTTATATGCTTACATCAGTCCTGCTTATATTCCGCACAGTAGGTAATTATAAACCCTTAGTTTCCATTTTCCTTTCACCGCGCATATATGTTGCATGTAAGGATAAGGAAAAATAATATAATGTACGAGGGGGAGGGGTTGCCATCTTGCTTGCCCCGAATATAAGTTAAGGGAGGATCACTGTAGTTAGATAGCACAGCAAAAGTATTATAAAATTTATATATTGGTATAATCAGCAGCCGAAAATATGCTTTATTTCATTATTCTTTGAGGTGAGTCACTTTTTTTTCAATTTTATCACCTTGTTATATTCTGGAAGCAAATTTTGAAAAGATTAAAACGCTTCTCTACTTACGTGGATAAATTCAGGTTTTCAGGGATAATAAGGTGATAATACGATTGTCAACAATGATTCGGATAACGCAAGGCAGCAATCCCCTTAATCAGACAGGAAACAAACGAGGCTGTCGACGCAAAGCTACATAACGCGGGAAAACTAAAAGAAAAAAAAAGTAGAAATGGAGCCGGCTTCTCATCGTTTAGCGGTGGCCCGCGCTGTAATTGTGCGCCGCGGAGGATTAAAGAGGGACCGCGTATGCCCGGCATTATATTGTTTACACAGTGCCCCCGCGCTAATATATTTCCCCGACGGAGGAAGAGACAGAGGTTAAAAAACGAGCGGCCGTCAGAGCAGGAGGGGTCGAAATTCGGAGTTCGGAGCAGAAGATGCAGGAAGGGAATCTTTAGTGGGTTGGATGTGGTACCTCGTGCGTTCTGGATAATAAATGCTCGGGGCCATCGAGTCGAGAGTCCGAAGGACTGCGGGATCGGTTCCCCGGAGAAAGGGGGGAGATAGGCCCAATTATACCAAGAAAATACAGCCCATAAAGCCAACCTTAACCGCCGCCAAACATCGGCATATGATAATGAGAACCTGGCTCCCGCTGCATCCTCTGGTAAATCCTCCTCATCCGCCCCTTACCTTCGCCTCGCCACTCGTTTGCTAAAAAAAAAATGGCGAAAATACAACCTGAACTCTCGTGATCACGAAGATGAGTCACTGTTCAAACATCAGTTATGAATTCTACTATATCTAAGGCGTTTTTCGGCCAAATTTACGACCGGTACTAACGGCGTGTTGCGGCTTCAAACTTCAGGTTTCCAGAATACTTTGGCAATATTTCAAAAAAAAATAAAATACTAACATAAACTTGCAGCGGTGAATAAAAGACTTTTAGTTAGTGACAATAGATTTGTTCTTATATCTTAAACTTTCTACATAGAGGGCTCTGGAGTCTATTTAAATAAAATATTAGGTGTTACTTAACTTCATCAAAGTCACTGTTTCTAGCTGGCATAAGAAACAATAAAAGTATGAATCAAATTAATATGAAAAGGAATGTTTTGTACATTATATTACAACAATCCCACAGCAAAATAATACAAAAATTAAAGTATTCCATGCCAAATCTGGTGCAATATAGTTTTTTAGGTCATTGAATACGAGTATGAGCTCCATTTTACTTCATCACATTGGAATGTCATTTTCGGAATTTGATTTTTATGTGAAAATAAAAAATATGGCGGTTTTTGGGTGAGAGACATTCTATAAATATTGATGAATTTATCTGAATGTTAGTATCTACGGATTTCTGGGGTTGCTGATCATGAATTTGAAGTAAGATTTTCGTAGTTCTAAATGTATATCGAATTTTTTTTAAATTATTCATATTTACAAATGCGGTTTCCGAGCGGATTTTTAAGGGTACCGATTACGATTATGAAATCAGATTTTTCCAGCCTGATTTCCCTTGATGGGGTAAGGGGTCTGTCAAAAGTGCGAGAAAACATTGAGACAACTCTTTACAAAAAAAGTTCACCCGGGAGCCATTCTGATGCGGAATTAGCAAAAAAAAAAAAAATTTGCGAAAAAGTTACAAATTAATAAATCTTAACAGCGGAAAGTTTTCTCGCTTTTTTGACAGAGCCCTTACCACACTCTAGGTCGCTCGATGGTCCTTAAAAACTTTCATTATGTTGCGCATTTTCAACAATGTATTATTTATGGATTTAAATGTATTCGGAACTTTGGGAAATACTTTTTTGGGTATAATTTTTACATCCTATTTTATTTAGATGCCATTGCATTCAAACGTTATATTCTATAGGGATAGAGGTGCATTCATAACTTTCTCAAATACTCTTTCTGGATTGAAATGCATTCATAAGTATTCAAAATCATTACTCAAAATATCAAATTTTTTATTGTGAATACAATAAATTTGAATAAAAGTATTCGAAATATCGCGGTACCAACAGATTTTGCAGTATTTTCACCTTCAAATGCTTACAAATTATAAGAAAAATAATATTATAAATGCGTGCGCGATTTTGGTCATCTCCTTTAATGATCGTTATTAAGCTATTATTGAAATAAATTTCTTTACAACAGTCCTGCAATGATCATTGTAAAATTAACGTTGTGCCTTTTGGCTTATGGGAATATTCAAATGCGTGCCAGAAATCTGCCAAAATAATTCTATGAATCCCAAAAGATTTTCCAAACTAATTATTATCCATGTATTTTTATATATGTATATTAAAAAATTATTTCAAACAAATACAATTTATTATGTTGAAATATTCTGTTGTAGGCATTGGTTCTCTATAAATTGATGCGAACTACTGTTAAATGCACTGTAAACAGATTTTAAAAAATGTATACATTATTTATAAAAGCGCTGTTATAAATAGGAAGTAACATTTCCCTCCTCATATAAGATAGTGAAAAATTATATACTTTAATATAACATTTCGAAGCTTTTTTCACACATTAGTTAAAAATGTGTATAAAATTTAATTTACCAATTAGTTGATCGATTGCACTATAGCCAGTATTCTCACCCACACACAAAAGTAATCTTAATTAATCAAAAGATGAAGGCGTTGATGGCTGCTAAACCATAATATATATCAAGGGCTGAAAGGTCTAGTCGACAACACGAAGGCTATTATAAAGCATCGCATTTTACGACACACATAATTATAGAGTCAGAAACTATTTTTCCCCCATCTACTATGCATTAGAATGGGTAATTTTCGAATACTTCTGTTTCTGCCAGATTCTCGTTTCTTTTTCAGAAGGATCATACAGAAGTGGCAGTCCACTAAAATATAGCTGAATGTGATTAGCGTTAAATTACGCATTTTCTTGTCAAATGAGCATATTTATTGTAAACAGATAAGTTGTATTATACATTAATGACGCAAAAGAAAAACAACCACTTTCATTTATATATTTCCGTTACATTACTTATTGTTAGCACGCCATTTCGTATTAAAAAAGTATATATATATATATATATAAACAATTAACTCGTGTTTGTCGCGATGCTCCTAACAGAATAAAAAGATCCATTTCAAAATTTGGTATCATTCCTACCCTAGTAGATATAGTCCATAAGATCTGTTAAACAGTTATTAGTATTTTATATAGCATTTGCCTAAAATTCGATGTTATTGCCTCAAATCGAAATAGTTTCATTTAAAGACGTAATTTGGTAATTTTTAAAGAAATGCTAATTTTTGTAAGGATATATAACATATAAAATTTGAGGCATAAACGAAACATTATTAATTCTAAGTAAAATTTCAGTAATACCTTTCAAAAAACGGCTTGTATGCAAATGCCAATTCCATGGGAAACCGCACAGCCAGTTTTGCTTTAAATTTTTCGGTTCATTTTTAGTTATTGGTAGAATGCAGTTTTCAATAAATCTATTAATGATTTGGTTTTGCGTGGAACACGTATTATTAAATACTGTTAAGTCTCAAGTAGTTTTCAGTACATGAATGTTTTTTAATATCAGAAAAGTCGATCCTATTTTACTTAAATAAATTACGGAAAATTTGTTGATTTTACCGTAAAATTTCATTCATAAATAACATTTTCTGACATTAACAGAAATACGATTTTTTTCAAAGATTATTAGTCAATCCTCAATTTCATAATGAAAATATTGTATATTTTAACTATAATTTTTATGTACTTCTTATTTAATTTTTCTGAGATATAAGGCTTTTTAATTAATAATCTAAAGTCAAAATTTTGAATTGGCGGATCCCAAATGCCAAACACAACTTAGAAAAGTAAATGAATTGAGGTGGACGAGTGTAATAATTGAGGTTTTCCGAGCCGATGATCAATACATTAGTTCACGAGATGACTAAAGTATCAAAACCCGACACAAAAATTGAAAAAGTTAATAGTGGATTAAAAATTAAAATGCGTAGTCACTAAAGAATTTGACACGATATTTCTATGATCGAACTTTAGATTAATGAAAAGCGAACTCAAAACACCCAATGAATTTTAAGTAGGGTACTTTATGGATGTCCTTGGGAAAATAGTTGCGATTTTGAAACTTGAAACTTTGACTGAAAACTCCACAGTAATTACCGACATTGAAAGTCACATTTGTACGTTTCTCGATCGATCTTTTCGAAAATCCTTACTTTTTATTTTATCGACGCGATATTTTTAGTAGCAATAATACTCTCTAAATTTCTTGAAATGCGAATTCACTCTTTAATTAGTGAAAACCGAGCAACTCTCACGAAAGAGTGACTTTTCACTCTTAAAGAGTTGAATTTCACTCTTTCCACCAGAGTTGTCAACGCTACGACTAGGAAGGAATGATTGAATTTTCACTCTTGTTAGATTGAAATTTCAAGAGTTGAATATTCACTCTTTCATGAGAGTTGCTCGGTTTTCACTAACCAAAGCGTGAATTCTCACTCCAAGAAATTTAGAGAGTAGAGATATATTGAAGTTCGCATACCGTCAACTCAGCCTGTGAATTCGTATATGAGTTGCAAAGCGAAGAAGATGCTCAATATAAAAGTCAAAGGGTGTTTCAAATATACTTCTACAAGTTAAAACCGTGGTTTTACAACAAAAATTTAATCAAAAAATTCATTGATTAATCGATGTCAGTCCAATCATTATCACATAACCGATTCACTTTGGCGTGTAGGTTTTATCTCTGATCCTAAGTGTAAATGTAGTTATCCATCTGAAGATTTAGATCATATTATCTGGCAATGTCAAAATTTAGAATTAAATAAAAACAAAATGTTACTTTCACCTATACAACTAAATGTCAGTCTACATCATATAATCAGTATTTTCATCCATAGTATTTCAGCGCTTCGTATAATTTATACATTTTCAATTAGTTATAATGTATTTTAGCTTGATAAACCTGTAATTAAGTTTCGTAAGTAATAATATATAAAAAAAGTGAAGAAAATATGTGGTCGTAATAAATATTTAGAAAAGTAAAATTTACTCTTAAAAAATGTAAAAGTAATCGAAATAGTGTAAACACATATTACATTCTACTTCGCTGAAATAATAAAGATTATATTTAACTGTATACCTCATAATTGCCTTAAATATACGAAGTATATGATATAATGAATAAATACATGAAGTTTCAAATAATATTTTGAGTTCACTCTTATTTTAATAAACTAATTGAAATTCTTATAAAGGAGGGAACATATACAAGTTTTATATAAATTTTTGGAATTTTTTTCGAGTTCTCTGACTGGCTGTCTGCATTGTTTGCAATACTTAGGATTACATACCATGACCTTAGGTTATTAAATCAAACAGTGCAACAAATATTACAATAATTAGTATGACATTTTAATAATAAACTCGAATGACGTACCAATACATTATAATATTATTCTTAAATTTGTTTCGTACATTAACGAATAAATATAACTCTAAGTCAAGAGGTCTTAATTAAAAAAAAATGATTATCAATAAAGTGCAACTTGTGAAAAAATATGTATATTTAGAAACGCACGGCTAAAAACTGAGACAACTGTGGCCTCAAATCATTTCTCAAAACGGATCTTGATCGGTTGCTTTTTGGATATCGTGTCCAGGTTTGTGGCTTCCCATGTTAGAATCTACTTTGTGACGTTGTCTATTTTTATCCCGAATTTTTTTGAGTCTGTAAAAATCTTCTCTCTCGCGCTCTTCGAGTTCATTTATGATGTAGGAAATCGTTCGTTCCATCCTTGGTAAAACGACACGTTTGAGTGCGTTCACACGGCGATTTGTAATACGGATGACCTCTTCCAAGGTCGCAAAGCTGCGCTGCAACGAAGCTAGTTCTACCAACAGTTTGATTGCCACTCGGAAATCTTGCCTCAGCTTTGCCACCTGCTTACATAATGTTTCATATATAAGATCCAAAAAGATTTCCCATCGTTTGTCACAGACATGTAAAGTATACCATTTTAAAATTTAGTTGGGGCGGTTAAAGAAAACAAACCAACAACGAAAGTGAAATTAGTTAAGGTTGGAATCAGTTTAGTAATATCCAAAAATTCAAGACAACAGGTTCACTAAACGTATTTTAAATATACTGATAATCTTTTCGTTTACTCCATTTGAATGGAACTGCAATTGACCATAGGATAGTCCGTCTTTCAGACGAGGTGTCGAACCTACTTTATTAGGATGATAAACTTCTTCTATAACATACAAAATTTTCAAACTATGAATTTAAGAAAACATCTCAAAACGATTCTTATAGTATTTATCCGCATAATCTGAATCGGAACTTGAAGATATTGGATTGGCTCTAGTTTGTGAGGAATTTTGTTAAATGTATAAAAATACGCATTTTGGCATTTTCTGAGCATGCGTAACATGATAAGTCAGCAGGATACAACTGTCCACATAAGATAAAATGAGAACATTGTCTTTTGAAACATAAAAATATAAATGTATGTACTGTACGCATTTTAAATAACTGCAGTTATTCCCATGGGAACAACTTTTGTATACTAGGGCGCCAGAACGATGTTCAAAGATTTCATGTATATTTTTTGAAGCACAGGATTGGAACGACTAATTAAAAATTAGTTGAAGGTGTTTTATTTTTTAGTTCACCATATTTCAGCCTCCATTTTAAAATGTTTAAATTAGTTTCGTGATTTATTAGTAACAGTCCTACTCACCGGAATAACAAGTTTCATTACATTCTGAGCAATTTACTTTTTTGTTGTCTTTGTCATGTTGGCTCCACCATTCTGAATGTTTGAAATGTGATTCTAAACTCGTAATCGATGAAACCGACAATGGTGAATATAAATTTATGTTCAAATAGTAATTTTAATTATGTGCCTAAGGAAATGTACACGGAAGAATTAAACGACATTCTGGAGTCCACGGTCTAAAATAGTTGTACTTACTTATATAAAATAAACAACTAGTGTTTTATTTTTGGTATTAGAGGAAAAATTTAAACTGTCATTTCGTAAAATGCAAACAGTTTTACAGTGTACTTTACTATTTTATAACAGCTCAAAGAATACAAAACATGCTTTTTTGTATATTTTTAAACTTAACCTGCTCAAAAGCTAGAGCCAATCCAATATTGTTAAGATCAGATACGGATTCTACAGACAAAATCTTATAAGAATCGGCTATCAATACTTGGGCAAACAAATTTTGTTGGTCAATGTAATACATAATAAATTTTCTAGGCTAATTTTTATAAACATGTTGATTTTTTAAACAAACTCAGAGTACCGAATTTTCGTAAACCATCAACAAAACTTAAACTTGATATGCGATATTTCAATGGACGTAAATCGGTAATGAATAAAATACATTGTTTCCTACAAAGAAAACGGAAAAAAATTAATTATTTACTTAAATTGCAGAGTATTAAATGTACATTGAAAAAAGATGTATTGAACGAAAATCCAATTGCATGATATATGAATTAGCAATACATCGTATTTTAATGAAATACGATAAAAATCATTCGTTTATCTTCTTAAAATTTGGCAGGCTTGCTGGTAAATAATATTACTATCAAGATTAATTTCATATATTATAATAAATTTAAATAAAGACCATTAACAAAACAAACCTATTTGCTATATAAAGGTCATTGCCCCATCATGTAGATCAAACTTATAGACGACTAAATAGATTAGAAATTATGTGAACTTTACTTTTAAGCAAATACTAATAAGGATCCTTTATAGTTTGTAGGTTCTGCCGTTTTTTAAGATGTTGGCGGCAGTATTTATATATCCCTTGTAAACAGACAGTTATGTAAATACATATCTTTTAGTTTATAGTTGGGGATTATATCATATTATAAATACAAATACCCCAGTACGAAATGAATCCAGTTTTTGGCTAGTTTCTATACAGTTTATATTTTTTTCCCATGTTGAAGGTATAGGGGAACTGGGCAATGTAACAAAAAACTGGACAGATTTCTACCAGGGTTAAGCCATTGAAGTAATACTTTTCGTCATTACAAAAACCGGGTGCACCTCAAAACCTCGACAAATCAAAAAACAGGCATGCACACATATTTTGAAATATCTGATTTCTGAATTTCTGTTTTTGGAAAAGTCTGGTTTTTGAATGTCTGCGATTTTAAAAGTCTGTTTTTTTAATGTCAGGTTTTTGAAGTGTCTGTTTTGTGATTTGTCGGGTTTTTGAGGTACGTCCCATAAACCTAATTAATTAAGGACCACAGATTTTTTTGATTATGAAACTGATGAGTTTTATATTATTAGAGTTACAAAAGTAATCCAGGAAATTTAGTGTATTACGTAGAGTTCTTTGTGGTACATATTACTGTTAACAGTGTATAAAGAATAATTATAGAACGAGATGAATACTCGTAATGTATGCTTGCAAAATTTGGTAAATTTGGGGTTTTATTAAAAACATGAGTTCTATAAAATGTTTCATTAGGTTAACATAATGCAAAATATTTTTGACGCGAAATTTATATCCATCTGAGATATTCGGATACGGGTATATAAAAAAATGTCGATAAGTGAAAAGAAAACCTAAAAAAAAAACATCGCGATTTTTATTAAATAAATGGTCGTAGTTTGTTTATATTTTAATTTGCTGCAATTTGCGATACACCATTCGAAAGAGCGGGGTTTGGGCAACAAAAAACGTCGATTCCAACAATTTTCTCATTGCCTTTTAATACCAAAAATTACTGACAGACTTCATGATACGTACATTTGGTCCTTAATGGGTTAAGAACCTGTATTCTTTTGTATTGCAATTTCTATCATATTCTGAATTTAGAATTTTTTTAATATGAACAAAAACTTCATTCCATTACGATAAAAATTGACGAAGTTATGGTAAGTTACACTTTGCACGTAGAAGGTCGCTGAAGTACATGGCTACGTGCTATTCAGGAGCCTTCTTTTTCGACTTCTCTGTTTAAACCCATTGTTATACGTTAAACCTTTTCATCTCGTTTTTTTGAATGTCATCACTTACTCCATAAGTTACAATAATTGTCTGTGATTTTTTTAAACTTCCAAGTGACCGACCAAAAGTGTTGAAATAAAATTTTAACATGATTTTTCACCAAGATAATCAACGTATAAAAGCAAACATTTAAAAATGAACACAAGAAAGCCCATGAAAAAATCTACAAAATCTATATAGGTAGTTAAACAAATTTTTTTACTGCCCGTATTAACGAAAATTTAACCAACCAAAAGAAAAAATACTCTAAAAATTGTTTAAGGAGGAATACAAATTTAATGTAGGGACCAAAAGTCAACATTTATATACCTCACTGATAATTTGTGATGAATATAAAAATTAAAAATTATGTCAAAAAAGTGGCTCTTATTCCATAGAATGCCCCATATATAAGATGATATTAAGAAAGCTCAGTTCTGAACTGAAATCCATCTTGGTCGTATTAGTTATATGCACATAAAAATGTCGAAGATATAGGGCTTCGTAGAAAATTGATTATTATAGTACGTCACGAAGAATAATATGTGAAGCTGATAAGCTAAGATGTCCATTTTAGAGAGAATAATATATTGTTTACTTTGCGTCCCCTCGAACTATAAGGTATACTATTTATTCTCTTGTCGTGGGAAAGCAATGAAAAAAATTCATAAATTTTGGTTTTAAAAATATCTATAATGTTAACATTGCATTATTAGATAATTGTACTATAACTAACAATATTATAACAGCGTAACAGTCGTTCTTTTATACTAAAATATCTAAATTTGAGTAATAGTGGGATTACATTACTAAGAGGAATTACAATAAAATCATAAAGAAAATACTTTATTCGAATAAAGGAACGCATCTCTTTTGTTACGATTTTGTTAAGTTGTAAACAGTTAAAATTAGGGAAGGCAGATTGAGATACGTGTTATGTCTTTACAACATAATGGAAAAAGGATAAAACTGTAGCTATTTTTCAAAAATACTTCATATGTCTGTCTAGAATAAACAAATAAAAAAGCAAGGTGCAGTTTGTTATTACTCAGGCTTTTTCATAGGATCTACCATGCAGTTTCCGCATTACACTTTTTGACATCTTCTAAATCACAAAAAATAATTCTAAATAAACATTCGCAACTTTAATATTTCGAAAGATGACTACATACATTATAAATGAAACAATACAATTAAAAAAATATGATATAAAGATATGACGTAATTAAAAAATTATCCCTTTATGGACTTTACGGACACTTTTTGAATGCAACCTTCAGCACTTTCTTGGAAACGTTATGGCCAAGCAAAAAAGTCTGCGCACCGTGTTTCTTGCGTGCAAAAGTCTGCTCTTTCAGATTATGCCAAAAGAATTGGTCGAAAACTCGTTCCAAACAAGATACAGTTGTTTTTTTTAATCGCGAATTTTTAAAATAGTTTTTTCTTAAATCCGCACTTTACAGAAAATATCGCATTTAAAATGCTTCAGCTTCAATATCGTGCCTGACACATTTTAACATTTAAAATGCCGGCTGATAAATGGCGCCCAAAATGCTAATTTTGTCTATTATTTCCTTGTTATCTAACCGATAGTAGTTTCTAAATCGTCAATTGTTCCATAACTCCAGATTTATGGTTTTGGGGTCGTTGATTACAAATATGAAGTAACATTTTCAAAATTCAAAATGACGGATCTAATACTACGGATGACATTTCTAAAATATTAACGGATTATCTTTAAAATGGTCACTGAAGTGTTTTTGGGCTTGCTGCTACAAACATAAGGTCGCATTTTTAAAATTAAAAATGGCGGATCTAATATCGCGAACGATATTTCTGAAGTATTAAAGGATTTTCATCAAAATGGTCAACTAAATGCGTTTCAAGAATAACAGAAAAGGTAAATACCAAAACATTCTACAAATAAAAAAAATATAACAAAATACAAAAATATAATAAAGAAGTTAATTCTTAACGATACGTGTAACTCCTCGTGGAAAGAGTTGAACAAGGAGTTAAAATCTGCCTGGATATTTATAATCAGCGACCCAAAAAACATATATTTGGACTTATGGAACAATTGCCGATTTAGAAACGTTAATCGGTTATCTAACAGAGAAATTATAAAAGAAATCCGATATTTGGGCGCCATCTTCAAAAACGGCATTATGAATGCGATATTCTGTTACCTTGTGCATACTGCGTTGCAGTTTCCGAGTTTAAATTATAGATTTATGGAAAAAATACTTTAATAATTTACGTTTTATGTTTAACAGATGTTTTTGTTTAGTTTTAAACCCATTTGAGAATGTGTCCGTCCCTGTATTCTTAAAGGACTAATTGTACCAGAAATCGATACACATATATAAACAAACAAAAATACAATACATTTTTTTAAATAAATTTTGTGAATGCTTGCAAAAAAGCTTCACCCTATTAATCGACAATTGTCTGAAATACCCTACTAGAATTTGAGCTATCTTACAGAAAAGTTGTCATTTTACAGTACTTGGCGCTTTCGGCGTTTTCTTCTAAATAAGTCAATACTTTCATAAAGTTATGAACTATACATATATTACTTTATCCAATCGACAGTTATAAAATCAACAAAGAGAGGGTATATCACCTGACAAAATTGGAGTCTACGAGAAAATTGAGATCTGATATTTTGGGAAAATATAACAGGCCAACAAAATAAGGCCGATCTCCATATACAGAAACAGGACTATATTTTTTAAAGGTTTTTTATGTGCCGAATCCAAAGCTGGCCGCAGAATTGTTTTCAATACATCATGTTTTTGAGATATCCTGACCTAACAGTCCAAAACACATAGTTTTCGTTCATTTTCAATAATTTTTTGTGGTGGAACAAAATTGTTGTTCGCAATTGGTTAAAACGCAGATTAAAGTGATTCGTCAACTTGAAAATGTTCTTGAAGTAATTCCGATTCGATTTTTTTTTCATCGAGTTATCCAAGTCAAGGCACACGTATAATTTTTGTTTTTTCCACTTGTAGGTTAGGATATGTTGAATCTTGACGTAAGAGAGCAATTCTGCGGCCAGATTTGGCTTCAGCACATCGAAACCCTTCGGAAAAGTATAGTCAGGTTTCCGACGAATTCACTTTAATTTGTTCTTTGCCAAATTACGTAAAAAAATTTTCATCTGTCACAAACACTTTGTTGGCCTGTTTAATTGATGGATGTCTCGTTTCAATCCAGTGGTCTTATGTATAGTAAAAATAGTCTTTGAAATCGAAATTACTGTTAGTTAATTATTAATATTTACCGTACCTGTTGTCCACCTCGGGCCAATCCTGTGAACGTAAACGAATCGTGTTTCTCTTCAGTAATTGTGAAACTTGTGAGATAGACGCCAGCAATATTTTCCCATTCTGAATAGACTTTGATTCGGGCTGTGCTAACATTTTGTAAAACGAATTGATTTATATTGCCTGCAACGAATTTCAGTTCTGCTAGTGACAAATGAGCAGACTTAACCGCTTCATTAGCAGAAGTCCTGCTATGCATCAATTTTGAAGTGATGTCACGAAAACGGAATAACAAGCCATCTATTTTCTTCTTCAACAAATGGTAACTTCGTCGAGCAGATATCAAACGAAACTTTAAAATGCTTAAACTACCTTGTGACGGAACTACGTCCAGTCTGTCACCTGTCAATATTTACATATTTAAAACGCCTAATTTGATTTATTGTTATACTTACAATCCATTCTTTCTTGACAATTGCAATTACTGTTTTTTATAACTATAGTGAATGCACTTTGAAACAATCAATTTATACTTCCATATAGTCAGTATGATAAACGAACCTACATTCGCGTAATTTCAAAGAAATGACCGTCACTAATATAACTATATAAATATTAATTAATTTAAAATGTACAATAATATATAAGAGTGTACGTGGTATAGTCATCAAAAAGCTACTAATCCATACCTAAGTCCTGTTACTAATTTGCCTAAAGGCTTATAAATATTTTCTTAAATGTTAACCTAATTGTACACTAGCATGAATTGAAACAATTGTACGCACATGTACGTATATATTATTTTTAATTGGGTTAAAATCATTGTAAACCTTTATTAAAAACGTTTTACTTAAAAGTATTTGTTATTTCTGTTCTCTACCTGTATGAAGTACATTTTTACTAACAAAATGTTCAATGCATGAAATGTGAAATTTCAGATAGATAAAAAAGTAACAAAAGAATCACTACATATGAAATTCAGATATCTAGCAAGCAGTGTTTTTAAATATTAGAGATATTTATACACACCGCTAGTCAATTTTTACTTTATGACAAAAATATAATATTTTTGCTAATATTTTGGCGCAAAGTGATTATAACACGGAAATAATGAAATTGTAGTCGGAACTACTAACTATGGATAGTAGAATAAGACACAGCCTTAATTTTAGTTAATTTTACTATGTATATAGGGGCTTCAATAAATTAGATAGCCAATGCTACTATTTAAATACTAAAATTAACTAAAAAATGTAGTTCTGTTAGATCCTACTATTTAAATAGTGAAACCAGCAATTTCATGAACCCAATCAAGTGAACTATTATTTTGGAATTTAGAGGATAAATGCTGCAAGGCACAATTTAAGTCTACAGGCTTCCTTCAGTGTTACATGGAGCATTACCAGTAGTAGTGCCGATATTTCGAGTTATAATAATAAAAACTGATTTATTTTATTTAAAAATATGTTTATCGCGATTATTATATATATATATATTATACACTCGAAAAGTATTCGTTTCAGATGATATATACTGTTGAATAAATTTGCGGGCAATTATTAATTATTAATTATTTTATTAAACGATAGACTAGCACCTTGCAGGACAGTACCATTACTTTGTATTCCTCAATACCAGTAAATTACGTATAATATAAGGTTTTAATTCATTTTTATTATTAATTAAATTAGATACTTTCAAGTTTAACTTATTAAAATTGTCTGATTCACGAAATCAATTAGTATTAATTATATACTAAACCTATAATATATTTGTATGTATTTCGTGGTTTTAAAATTATATGCAAAATACACATTGAATCAAGACAAATCTTATATATACAAAAAAAATACTAACACTGTCGTACTATTCTTTAAAAGTATAAACTTAGCAATGGTTATTTTTTATACTGTATATACGTATGAGACTATTACCAGAAGGAAGTCTGAGATTTCAGAGTACCTCTGCTTATACAAGTTTACTAAATAGTTCTTCTTCCGGTTCAGAAATAATCTTAGCCAAACGTACTGTTTTATCGCATTCTTGTTACTTCATCGAATTACGTGCGATCAAGAATAATAGTTTCTAACGTTTAAGTGTACACTTCAAAAGAAAGAATAAATTATGCATATGGCACACAAATTTTACCAAAAAAATAAAATAAAACATTATGTCATGCTGGTATAACTCGTAAAGAAAAAATTCGACAACACTGCACACTTGTGCAATGAAACTTGCCTCCTTTTTTATTATTGAAACGGATAAAATATCCTGAAATTAAATTTCTGGTTGCCTTGCAATAATTTTTTTAATCGCATTGCAGGTATGAATTCTACATAAAATTTCAAGCAAAAACGTCCTGAACCAAAATTGGATCTAATGTCTACAATATTTGTTTGGCACGCTATTAGAATTTAAAAAAAAATCAGGCTTTTTGCAATAATCGTAATAAAATTCGATTTATTTTAAAATCACTTTCAAGTCCTACAATTCATCTCTGAGGTTCTTTGACCTAAAATGAATACTTGATTATATAGTTCAAAGAGCTATAATCATAAAAAGGGTAACACATTCAAATTTTTGCGGTCCTTCGCGTTTATCTCATTTCGATAAATAGCTAATGAAATAACATTATGAGAAAATCGTGGCTCTTGAATCAATGAATAATTTGACCCGTAGTACGAGGTTCGATAAAAATTGAGCCCAAAAAGAGCCTATAAAATTCCAAAAGTTTACAAAATCGTACAAAATTGGCAAAATCTTGCAAAAAACGATTTTTTTCCATTCCGGGCGTTTTAGAGGCATGTTTTCGGCTTAATTTTCATTGAATCTGATTGGATTAAAAGTTAAATTGTTCGTTTTTTCAAGAGCTACAACTTCCTTGCAGTGGTATTTTATTAGCTATTTATCGAAATGAAATAAACGCAAAAAACCAAACAAATTGGCAGTTATGACTACAGCATGAAAAATATTCATTTTCGGTCAAAGAGCCTTGGAGATGAATCATAGAGCTTGAAAGTGACTTTGAAATAAGCCTAATTTTGTTAAGATAACTTAAAAAAAGTTATTGAAAAAGAGAGTGATTTTTTTGTCTAAACAATAGCGCGCTAAACAAATTTGTAGACATCGGATCCAATTTTGGTAAAGGACATTTTGGCCTGAAATTTCGTGTAGAATACGAACCTGCAATACGGTCCGCGAGTTGTGGGATACTCTGTCTAATCTAAGGTAATGTACATTATGCACGTTTAACAAGATCCATAAAATAATATCTGGATAAAATACTATTTTTTGATATAATGCACAAAAAATACATAAAATACACAGATTAAAAAATATTTTCAGGTGTAATACCCGACGACCTTCCAAATTATCGAATATTCACCCCGTTGTTAAGTTGCGTCGTAACGAAAGGGTTAAAAAATTTGAAAATTGTTTGAATGTTGATATTGTCAAAAATCTCATTCCGATCGTTGATACACATAGAAACTTGAGGGAAATATACAATTAATTTCGAAGGTCGAGGGGTATTGAAAGAGTTATTTTTTACATCGCGATTTTGGCCCAACCGTCGTGGGGTATTTACGACCTTGCACCAACTACACTTTGAGAATCGATCCTCGTTTTCCTCTAGTCATTTTAAAATTTTCTCAAATGAATGGAAAATAATTGACAAGCTGAGTATTATTGCTCGGAAATGCTTCTGCTGACAGGGAAATGATGAAAGGAACACTCGATAGGACGTTGTTGCAAGCCGCGAGTACATTACGTCCATTGACCAAAATGGTGGTAAGAAAAATAATCGTCCACAATATTTATGTAATTTATTTTTGTTATGACGCACTCTACTTAATAATAATCGTATTTATCCTCCATTTTGGATTATGTCTGGATGCCGTTCATTGTGAATGGGAGAAAAGGTAAAAAAGTGGACAAGCCTCTTTTGTGAATTCTGCTATTAATTCGAACGTATTTTGCTCGTCCGGATTAAGTTACGCTCTTTTCTCGCCTGCTGCGAAAAGATTACCGACGCCTCATCGATTGTTATATTTTCGTATTCTGGTAAGATGATTCTTCTGAGGCGTTGATCTTCGTATTGAACAAAACTATACCTCTTTCAATTTCACGCTTATTCACTCTACTCGCATTAATATTTGTTATTATTATTAATAATGACAATAGTTTTTTTTTGTATTTCCAGGTATGTTGAATTTAAAAAATAAATAAATAAAAGTTAAAAGAAATTCTCGACTAATTGGGCTAATGTGTTTTAGTAATGGACGGACCTAAGGTCTGGGTCGAAGTAATAATATCAAAATTAGATATTTTAAACGAATTTCTATTCTAAATATAATGTATACGTTTTTTAACTAATTGTTTTATAAATAGTAAACGATATCCATTTTTTATTAAAATATTTTTAAGAATATGTGAATTTTTTTAATTTATAAGATAAGTCATATTTTTTTAAATATTACAGAAACATATAGTTTAATTAATTAATTTCATATTTTCATATTACATCCTTACAACAATTGATCTAAATAGGCTTTTGTTTGAAACCAAAACCAGAAATTCACGCAATAATTACCATAAATTTCGTTTATCTAATTCTTCCAATTCACGAAGAATGATTCAAAATTATTTATAAATATTGTTTTATGGGTTTGAATCCCATTTGTAGTTCTCCGTGAATAATTCTCTATTTTCAATCATCTTAAATTTTGGTTCATGAAGAAACTACTCTTGTTTTTAATACTTCCATACACGGAGAAAAATGTCTATTAAAATTTGTACGTAAATTTCCTGAAAAATTACCATGCTATCCGACAAATGAAGTGCATAATGTTGGCAAAGTAAAGTTTGCATTGTCATGTTGAATGTTTCTGAAGTGAGATGTAAAATTTGTGGCCAGAAAAATTCCTGGTCCAGAGCACAGTAAAATGTTAAGAAACCCTTATACAACTTGTGTTTCTTTATGCATGGAACAAGAATCGTCATGACTTATTGTTAGTTCATATTACGTATTTACAAGTCTTTTTTCGTAAGTTTACAAGCAGTGTCTGTATGCTTACAACTGAAACTGAAAGCAGAAGCTTCATCAACGCTTACTATATGAACATGCGAAGCATACCGATGCTTGTTAAGGACATTATCATTGCATTGCTATTTCATTCGAAAAATGATTAAGAAATAATTTAAATACTTACTCAACTGTTTACCTATGTTTACGAATTAAGAAAAGTAACAAGTTGTGAGCGCCATATTGCTATCGTTTTCACGGTCGGTAAATTTCGGATGAACTCGACAACTTTCGCATGCATTTCAGGAAATGGCACATGAAAAATTATGGACCACTATACGTTGAAAATTCTTAAACTGCACGGGATTATTTAAGTTGCACCGATTTAAAAACTTGGTGTACTACAAATTTTACGGTGCTATATTATACATTTCATCCAGGAGTACAAGAGATATTGTAGCCGTTATTACAAATAGTCCTACCCAAATATGCAATTTATCTTGTCTGAGTCTGTAAATATTACAATAAAATGACTTTGCACCTCTTTTCGGATGCCGAGCACAATAATTTTTCTCGGAAATTTCTCTCCGTGTATAATTATTCTTTACTAAAGTCTTGTCAATACTTCTGAATAATTTTTTTAGGCAAATATTATTTTGGGTATTTACGGTACTTACTATTAGTGAGTATCCCGTATATACAATGTTCTTTTAATATTGGAATATGGATGACCGATCATAAATAATTTGTTTGCATGCATATTTATATTTCATATATTTTTTTTAAAACATTTATCGGTGTTTCGTCCCAGGTCTGCACACGAACTCGTCAGTTGGGCTATATGAGCAGACCCTGCCCAAGACACGAAACTAATCGTAAATAAATATAATAAATTAAAGGATACTCGCGCATACCGCCCGCGGCGCGCAGAATCGCCCACCGATCCTTAGTCATCTTCATCGTGACACAGACTAACTTATATTTATCAACCGAGTTGATATTTATACAATTGTCATGCAGGCAAGTAAACAAGTACCATAAATATAAATGTCTGCTAATGACAGATTCCTTCTGTATCCATTTTTTCTTTTTTTCTTTATATTCTTCTAAAATACTGCCACCTCTAATCATGGTGCCTTATATCAAAACTATTGCACCCGTATATGAAAAAGTTACAGTGAACTAATTATAGGATAGTATTTCTGTAATAATTGTAGTTTCAAGCATTCTTAACAATTTAAACAGCACAATCAAATTCGAAATCTTCAACCTCTTCGAATATTCACAAAACCCGGATATCAGAAAATTGCAGGATTTTTTTTGTATTTTCATACACCACTTTTTAAATATCTTTACTGATATTTGTGACGGGAAATCAACAAAATAAAACGGAAAGTAATAAGGTGAAAAGGTTTATTTGTTATGTAATTGTTCAGATAACATAAAAAGTTATAAAAATAAATTAAATTATTTAGAAAGGTTCTAATTGTTCATTTTTAATAAGGTCTGGAGTCACCAATTAACCAACATACTATTAAATTATTTCAAATAAATCTTTTTATGTGCCAAGAAATTTTTTACTTTATCTCTTCATGGCAATTTGTTCCAGATGCTTCAAAAATTCCTTTTTCGAAAATCAGAATAGTGCATTTTACTGCCTCAAGTATATAACAGAAAATAATTTAACAACTCAAGTTAAAATGGGTTTGTCCGTGTTTGTTCCCAATTTCTATAATTTAGGCTTATGAAAAATTGAAATAAAGCTATAAAATAATTTCTTTATAATTGAAACAAATTTATTTAAACAGTCTTTTCAATCTCTATGGTCCGTAACGGGTAGTTGCGTATATTTTCATGGAATTCAGTCAACTTTAACCCATTAACGCCGGGAAGGACACATTTCCTACTTCAATTTCAAACAAGTATTTCATATGAAAATTAAAGTTAAAAATAATTGAAATGTATGTGTCTTATTTTCGAGATCGGCGATTTCAAGGGAATTGTCAAAAATGAGCTATCTTAATTACAAAATTCAATATAACGATTTAAATGTCAAAAAAACGCCAAAAATCGAGTATACTTTTTTATAAAACATTTTTTTTCTCATAGATTTTGGCGGCACAAAATTCTTTCGCTAAAAGCGAAGAAAATAGTTGTAGTATTAAGATAAATTTTTTAAATATTACAAAACTAACATCATGATCACAAAGTGCCGTAGTGAGAGTTTCCTTTTTAAAACTTAACAAATTTTTTTCATGAAAACTGCAAATTCTATAAAAAATTGTGTAAGAACAAACGTTTCTTAGAATGTGTCAAAGAATATTCTCAATTTTTTTCAGAACGTGTTGATACAATTTGTTATTTTTCAAAAATTAAAAAAATCGAAATTGCGAAATAAGTCATTTAAAAAATTGTAAAAAATTGAGAGTAATCTTTAATTAATTCTAAAATATTTTTGTTCTAAGAAGATTTTCTCTAAATTTTATAATTTTTGAGAACCCCAAATGCACAGAAAGTTTACTGCAACTTCAACGCTTATTTTAAATATGAAATAAATTTCAAAAAAAATAAAAACTATCTGATTCTGCCATTTTCTAGGCCGCTCTTTCGAATGGTAGTAAGAAAATTTTGTAAAAATTGAAATTTGTATATGATTTTGACATATAAAAAACATGATTTTTTAGGACACATTTTTTTACAAATATCGAGTTTTCAATATCTTACTTTCAGTGAGCTAAAATATATTGCAAAGATGCACTCGATAGTTGTACTTAACAGATAGACTGGTGTATATTTAAAATTTGTTATGTCAGATTCAAAATGGCCACTGCATTGACTAATTCCTTTTCAAAATTTAACCATTTCTTTCTTGGAAACTATGAACCTTATAGAAAATGTTATAAGAACAATTATTTTCTGGAATAAGTCGAAGAATACCCTCAAATTTTTTCAGTATGTATTGTCACAATTTTTTATTTTTTTAAATATTCGAAATCCTGAATAAGTCATTTAAAATTAGTAAAGAGTATTCTTTAAACAATGCTAAGACATTTTCGTTCTATGGACATTTGGGTCAAAGTCTATAGTTTTCAAAAAAAAAAGATTATTAAACTTTCTATGAATTTCAAGATTAATAATTAATTTTCTTGAAAACTACAGAGTTTCCACCAGGTTACCCACCTCGATTTCTTTGATTTTTGGTCATTTAAATTGCAGTTAACGCATTTAGATCGGTGTTTTTGTTATATTCTATGTTACTATAGTGATACAAGAATGTATAAAAACAGTTATTAAGATATAATTGTTTATTATTTATGATTTATAAATAAACAAACATTAAAAAATCACGATTTTTTCAAAAAAATGCATTATTGACGCTGTGTTTTAAGATAATCATTTCAAATTTAGTATAATAGTGTTTTTAGGGTTGCTGATTACGAATCTGAGAACGGATTTTAAAAATTCGAAATGGCCGATCCAAGATGGCCGACCAAAATGTAAAAAATTTCTTGATCGGGTTGAAAGTGAGTACACAGGGGTTTTGTGGTCGCTGATGACGAATCTGACTACAGATTTTGAAAATTGAATATGGCGGATCCCAAATAGTGGACTAGAATGTTAAAATTTCATAATTCGCGACTGTAAAATTCACAGGTATTCGTCATTGACTTCTAAATTGTTGGCCGAAAATAAATAAAGTTATTATTGGTTTGCCGCATGTAATACCAGATTCGTAATCAGCGACCCCGAAAACCCCAGGGGTGCCCAGTTTCATATCAATCTAGTAACTTTTCAACATTACGGTCCGCCATTTTGGATCGTCAATATTAAATTTTGAAAATCTGAGTTCAGATTCGTAATCAGCGACCTCGAAAACCTCCGAGTAACAATTTTCAGCCATTTTCCATGTAAAGAAAAATGTATGCTTCAATGGGTTAAAGCAAAAAGTCAAATTTTTTCAAATTTTTTAAATGACTTCTTTTTTAAATTCGAAAGAGCGTCCTAGAAAGTGGTGGAATCATTTATTTCATATTGAAAATAAGCGTTGAAGTTGCAGTAAACTTTCTGTGCATTTAAGCGTTAATGGGTTAATAAAACATCAAAAAACATAATTATGAAGTTTTGCGAGCCCATAAAGTGTTCTTTCAGAAGAAATCGTCAATTTTAAAAACTCTTACCTAAATATCTTATAAAAGCAGTCATTTTTTCTATGCAGGTATCATCCATCAGTCGGCAATGAAGTGATTTTACCGCGATTTCATTTTCTGATTCGAACACCACCTATTGTCTTCGGGAAAAACTGAGAAAGATGATCTGAAATAAAATAAATTTAAAAACGAAACATAAGATCCGTTCGAGATTAATATTTGATAGGTATATTTTATATCAAAGCAAAATTAGTCTTTGTAATTGAATTTGTCGACTAAATCTAATCATGTGGAGTCAATTTTTTTCTCTGAATCTTCCTTTTTACCATAACTGCAAAAATTAATTGAATAATGATTATAAGATGGCTATTTTACAATGTCTATACAATCTTCAAAAATAGTATTTATATTACTATGAATTTCAATTTGGACATTCATATCACATAAACACGAGATCATAAAAATACTGTAACACGAATTTAATACACTGTACATACTTCGCTTTTCAAGAACAATTATAAATTATATTTACAACGTGTAACTTAACAATAAATGCATTGCATTTTTATTCAAAACTTTTTAGTTTCATTAATCTTCTGAACTTGGCTTTCTATTAATTTCTTCTGATCTTCGGTCATTTCTTGAATTAACACAACTGTTGCTGGCGATCCTTTACTTAATTCTATGTTCATTAAGGTGTCCATTACTTGTAAAGATTCTTGTGCCTTTTTAAGAACCTGCAAAATAAAGTTATGTATTGCAAATATAACTACAAAAAAATGTTTATTGACTCTTAATCCATTAATTGCGTGAATATCCAAAAATCGGACAGTAACTTTGAGCTAAAATGTTTTAATGAAATCGCGGAAATTTCTATTTGGCATAACTTATTCTAGACGTTTTCGGGTGTGTTCTACACGATGCGACCATTTAGAAAAGTGAAAAATTTCATTTTGTTTTGTTTTTTAATAAATTTATATAAAAAATAGCATTTTGTACGGGATTTTTTCGTAGAAAATCACCATTTTTGAACAGAAAATATATGTTTATCATATTAAAATTAATTAAAAACGTATCATTGTTTGTACCAACAAACTATGGATGTAGATTTTTTTCAACATTTTTTTTCCAAAAATAGGAAGCTTTGAAATACAAAAAATGTTGCCATTTTTAATTTTCCATTTCTGACAGATGAATTTTAATCAGCATCCTCCAAAACCCGGAATAGACACTTTTGTGAATAACCGGGTATTATAATAGTGAAAAAACTGAACAACTCTGATAATGCCCGCGCTAGTGATATTTTTGCATTCCAAAGCTTCCTATTTTTGGAAAAAAATTGTTGAAAAAAATCTACATCCATAGTTTGTTGGTACAAACAATGATACGTTTTTAATTAATTTTAATATGATAAACATATATTTTCTGTTCAAAAATGGTAATTTTTTACGAAAAAATCCCGTACAAAATGCTATTTTTTATATAAATTTATCACAAAACAATAAAAAATGAAATTTTTCATTTTTCTAAATGGTCGCATCGTGTAGAGCACATCCGAAAACGTCTAGAACAACTTATGCCAAATAGAAATTTCTCCGATTTCATTAAAACATTTTAGCTCAAAGTTACTGTACCATTTTTGGACATTCAGGCATTAATGGGTTAATGTGATTTCATTCATTGTGATTCATGTGATTCAATCATTATTTATTAAACGTTTAATTTTGTTTATGTATTCTCAATCTGCCAAAATAGTTATTAATTAAGCGTTTCGTCAATTAAATTATGTGTTTTATTTTATTTATTTTTATAATGATAGTGTGGGGATATGTTGTCTAAATACCATCTTTAATTTATGTGAGCGACTAATTTCTTAAATATTTTTAATGAATAACTATGTATCATTATTTAATTATGTTTTCTTGAATGTTATAAGGTTGTGTAAATTTATTGTAAGTATGTTATGTTCAGGTCAGGCTGTAAAGCAGCTTTAGCTGTGTCTCGCCCTTTGTACTCTTTTAGTGTTACAATAAAGACATTATTATTATTATTATTACGTACTTTTCTCAGTTCTTCCTTTAACGCAGGATTTTGTTTACTTTGTTTTCTTTTCTTCATAAATTCTTGTACACTAAGTCCAATTATTTTTTCTAAAACCTGTTAAAATTAGTTTAATAAAGATATTTTGAAAATCAAAACTTTTAATGTAAATCTGAAATAATGTCGATTATAAAATACCTACCTCTGAAGCGAAAATAATGTCTAATTTTCCTGTGCCGTCTGTTATCTTTCCTTCCAAATAGAACCTCGAATTCACAATATTCAACTTTACCATACTCATTACCTTCCCTCTAAGTAACTTTACTCTCGGTGACTCTGTTTCCGGTTCGCTCAACACTTCTGAAATAAAATCACAAATTTTTGGAGGTGAACTCGTAGGAGCTTCAGTTTTCTTTAAGAAATCAGTAATTTTCTTGTTTGCACTTTTTATCTTTGGTGTAGTTTCCACACATCTAACTTTTTGATGAGCTTGGTAGTTTGATGGTGGAGGTGATATTTCACTCTAAATAAAAACTTTAATTAATACTATGGTTCTATTTTTTATTAATTTTAAATTCAATATTTACCGCTGGCCTTTTCGTTCCTACTGGATTAGTGGGCAGAGGTCTGGATTGAAGACTTTTAAAATTCAAACTGCCTTTATGTTTTATAGGGGATTTCATTTTTGTGTTTATATTAGTCTTTTGATTAGACTTCAAGTCAAGTTTGAAATCATCTTTGAACTCATTTTCTGAGAATTCTTTGGGCATACTATTAGACGATAAACTTTTAGGTGCTGCAGAACTTTTTAACTTATCCACATTACTTTTTGCTTTTTCAACTGTAAACTGTTCAGTCTTCCAATCGTCAAAGTCATTTTTGGAATTGCATTGTACAGTTTCAACGACGTCGTTAAAATCAAAATCATCATCGGGAAATTCTGACTCGTTGCTCGTAAGTATTTTTGAATTACTACCTTTCTTCTCTAGTTCTAAGTTTCGTGAAGTTGCACTTAATTTACCAATATTACTTTTAGATACTTCTGAAGTTTTTAAAGATTTCGAAAAGTCATCCCACTCGTGTTTGTCAGGAAAACCACTCGTAGACTTTCCAAAAGTATCTTTAGACGTTACTGAATTCTTATTGGTAGATTTTGGAGAATCTGCGTGCCAGGAATCGTTGTAATCTTCATCTGCAAACTCAAAATTTTTACTCGAAAACGATTTCACCGAATTACTTTTTAAACTGCTCCATGACTGTTGAGAATGTTTACTTATAGATGGTTTTAAAAAGTCAACTTGGGTTGTAGATTTTTTAAGAGGTTTAGAAAAACACGAAGGCTCATCTGCGTCTGTTAAATCGTATGTAACAATATCATTGGACACATTCTGTTTTACGACTGGCTTTGAGGTATTTTGCGTACTGGTACTAATTGTACTTTCGTCAATCATTGCTATGAAACAATCATCGTCTTCCATAAAGGTATCTTTACTTTTTACCGCAGGTTTCGTAGGTTTCGTAGGTTTATTAATAGTTTTGCTAATAGTCTGCTTTATCTGTTTAGAATTTTGATTATTGGAAGGTTGACATTGTCTCTCAATTTGATCTATAGCGTCAAAGTCGTCTATACAAAAGTCATCATCTATGACGGATGATGGTGGTGCAAGGAGAGCTGGGCGGGAATTCGCAGCTGTTGCCCTTGCTGGAGGTGCCATGTTCATTTGTGTTTGGATGGTGTCTTTGGCATCGTTGTATGGATCAGGATTTTCTTCTAGTTTTCTATGACCAATATTAGATATTTAATAGTGAATATTTAATTCAAGGATGTAATTTAAACTTACAAAGCTCTCGCAAATATATTTTCAATGGCATTTTTAATCAGTAAACTTTCGACTTCTCCTCCGACTTCTTGAAAGTTTGTTTCTTCCAATAACAATACTCCACGCCTACAACGCACGGGGCCTTTGATCATTACTTTAAATCCAGGCAGCAAAACATCCTAAAATATATTTTGTACAGATATTGCATGTCTTTCCAAACAGAAAAATGATTTAATATTATATTACCTTTAGAAGTCGTATAGGTTGATACTCTATAGCAAGAACATTTTGTACCCCATCGGTTAACGCTAATTGCATCATTCGCTTCGATTTCGGCTGGTTTTGGAACTCGTCATTGCGGCCATCCTTTTCAGTTTCATCAATGTTGACAGTATTAACTTTTCTAATTTTCTCCATTTGTTTATACTTAGATACCGATATATCGTACATCATATCCATCTACAAAAGTTAATAATAATTATACCTTACGCATATCATCGAGGAAGGTTCTATTATGTAATAATTACTTGCAAAATATATTTTTTGGGAAGAACCGAGGTTCGTTCACTCAAAGTTCTTGGTAAACATCCGGTTTCGTTATTGATTTCACGCAAATCACTGAGAAGCCATTGCGAAATGACAAATTGTAATACTTCTTCTTGCCTGGGCTGTAAATACATGAAAAAGAATTAACTTGTCTTTTGATTCCCAGTAAACGAAAACGAATAGAAAGTTAAAAGTACGAATTCAAATGAATTCAAGTGAATTAAAAAGTGGATTCAATTAATCATTATCATATGTTTCAATTCATTTTAATTCACTTGAATTCATTTCAATTCGTATTTTTAACTTTTCTATTCGTTTTCGTTTACTGGGCAAATTATCGTAAACAAATTTTTATAGATTATATCTCTTTTTAAGACCACAAATTGACCAAAACTTTAACCGATAGTATTTATCTGAAGAGTTGTAAGACACTCAATGTTTTACTAAATGTAACTTAAACAAAATTAAAATTTACATTGCAATTTACTTTAGTCCGTTTTGTAATTATAAAGTATTCTGCGATTAAACAAATTAAGATATTAATTTGTGTTTATTTAGTATTTTTTTTATCGAGGCTGAAATAAGAAGTGTATTAGAAAAGTATTAAAAATTGAAAACATAATTTACAATATTACATTTCATTGTCGTTCATACAGTTCAATACAATTTTGTAGTACCATATTTTACAAGTATTAACAATGTAATTAAAGTAAGATTATTTTGTTTATTAAAAATTTAAATGGGCAAAATTCTGAAATATCTTAAGAATTTTTAATTATTACTATCGACTACTTTCAGTGTAATACTATCGGTTAAAGTTTTGTTTAATTTCTGGTCTTAAAAAGAGAATCTATAACAATTTTGTAACATTGAAACGTTATCGTAATTTTTATTTTGTTTATCCACCAATAGCTCTCTGTTTTATTTGTATTATTTACGCCGTCTCTTTATATTAATTTTAATTTATATTTAAGAAATTATTTTTTATTCCCCACCCAGTAAACGAAAACGAATAGAAAGTTAAAAATACGAATTGAAATGAATTCAAGTGAATTAAAATGAATTAAAACGCATGAAAATGATTAATTGAATCCACTTTTTAATTCATTTTAATTTACTTGAATTCATTTCAATTCGTATTTTTAACTTTCTATTCGTTTACGTTTACTGGTTTTGAAATAAAAAAAAAAGTATGACTTAAATTTATGTTTTATTGTTTCTGTTTTATTACTCTTATTAGTATTGTATCATATTTGGTATAGTTCATAAGTTTTTATTCAATGGAAACATTACGACTAAATATATTTTTTAATTATGTGATCTGGGTGTCATCTTTGATGAGCAATTATCCTTTAGGGACCACATTGATTTTATAGTTGAAAAAGCGTCAAAATCACTTGGATTTGTTAAGCGCTTCACTTAGTTCTTTAAAATTCCTGAAGCTTTACGTGTGCTTTACACGACTCTAATAAGGCCAATTCTGACTTATGCATCCGTCATTTGGTCACCATTTTACCAGAATAGTATCTTGAGAATTGAAACTATTCAGCATAAATTCCTATGCTACATCGCATTGAAATTAGGACAGCCAATGAGTTTCTACGATCATAACTATTCACAAATTGCTACACAGCTCAAGCTTCCATCCAATCACTAAGAAGTGTGGATGATTTAATTTGTATTTTCAAGATTATCCGAAATATTTTTCACTGTAGTACTCTATATGGGTCATTCTTCGAAAAAGTGTAAAATCGACGTATTTTTTTCATGAAATAAAAGATTATAAAAATTAAAATTTAAAGTTTAGATATATTCATTGGCTTGCTAAATACGAAGTAATAATGCAGCAGCCATCAATACGTGTGAAATATGCAAGTAACTTCATTTTTTAATGGAAATTTTATATAAAAATGGTGAAATGTTCACTCTTAGCGAATGAGTGACTCATAAAGAGTAAGAATAAAAATAGTAATGTAATAATATTTATTTTATAAAACTCAAAACAGTTAAAATTATAATGGAAAATTATAAATTATTAAGTTCAATAAAAATCCGTTCTATCACTAATAAGAACGGAATTTCCGTAAATCACTACCCTGGCGAAAATGGGACACTCTTTTAAGTGGCCATGAAGTGTCCCAGAAGCGTTTTGCACATTCATAAAATGTATTTGAACACTTTATGCACTCTTAAATGACATTTAAAAGAACGAAAGTGTAACCTAAGTGTGAATTTGGACAATCGAGTGTCCTAAAAATGTTCGGATAAATTTTTTTTCAAGTGTACGGAAATGTTCATTCAGTTGTAGTAAAGGGTCAATTTTGCAGCTCTCCTGTGGGTGTACAATGGTGTTCGTTATCAGGTTTTTAAGTGTCTCGTAACACTTCCTTTGATGTATGCAATAATGTCACCATTTTCAATTTGACGGACATTCAAATGTATTGAAGTCCGAAACCACTTACAACGTGGGATGTGGCATTTTTATTCATTGTCCAGGTGTCATTTGGACATCTTCTTCGGGGAATTATGTTTTTGCAAGGACTGTTTAGGTCGAAAGCTGCCAATAAATGTTAATTCGATGTCCAGGTATCTTAGTGCGCACTAGTACAGTCAGTGAAAAACGCCTTGTTTTAGATTTTTACTCGTTAATGATATCTTACACTTATTGAACACTTTGCGGACGCTTTAAAATCGTTAGAAACATCTAACGAACGCTTTGTGTACATTTAAGAAAACAATTGCGTTAAGGTGTACACGAACACTCAAATGTACAAATTCACACTTCGATTACATTTTCACGCAACCTTCGAACACTTCTGGGACATTTGTGGGATGCTTCATTTCATACTTCGTGAATAGTTAACGGAGTTTCCGATTTTCGCCAGGGTACAATTGTCAGAGAGGCTTACATGACAGGGGAGCTTACATGTCAACGTATTGACCATGTTAACATAAGACCAAAATAAATTTCGGTCAAATGCACTTAAGGCATAAGAGTTTAATTTTTTCTTTATATTTTAAGATATTACTCGCTTTCTTAATATGCTAAATTAGCGTCGCAAATATGACTAGAGGCTGACAAGGAACAAACATACTGGCCTCAGTTCTAACAATATTACTAAATTTGGGTTTAAATTAGTTTTGAAATCAGTAATATTATACACACAATCCATAGTCTAAAAGTTATCGAAATTGTAGAACGATTGTCTGTATCTACCCAGTAAGCGAAAACGAATAGAAAGTTAAAAATACGAATTGAAATGAATTCAAGTGAATTAAAATGAATTAAAAAGTGGATTCAATTAATAATTTTCATGCGTTTTAATTCATTTTAATTCACTTGAATTCATTTCAATTCGCATTTTTAATATTCTATTCGTTTTTGTTTACTGGGATTTAATTTTTTTTTTACTGGAAATGGCATGTATTCTGTACTTACATTTAATTTTTAAAACATGGGTCACATTTCATAAAGCCATAACAATTTTCAGGAACGTTATAGTGAAATTTTCACAGCACTATTTGTTTGTTATAAGTGAAACAGATCATAACCACTTTTAAACAAATTTAATCATTCACATGAAAGAGAATGACAGTGATCGAAAACCTGTTATTTATATCTGGTGACAGCCGGAAGGCTAACATTTCGGACCTTTAGCAGTATGTAAAAATTTTATCATGCGATTTGAACAGATCATCTCCTGTGCAATATTTACATAAAAGTATAAGGCACAAGAAAAAAAAATGTTTGGAGAATAAATTCCATTATTTGGATAAAATATTAACTGGGGACATAAAATTACACTTTTCTAGAGAATGACCCATATGACTTATTACCTTTTTCAGATCGGACATATTCATTGCAAGTTAACTATCCTTTTTATGTGCCATTCAGTGCAAAAAATCATGTAAAAAGTGCGCCGATATACAGAATGTGTGCTCTGGTTAACTCATTATGTGATTATAATATTAATATTAAATTCTTTGATTAAGATGTTTCCAATTACGACATTATTCGAAATATTAAGTAAGTTGCAATTGATACATAACTTGATATAATATAAAAATAACATAAATAAAGTAAAGAATTGAAAATACATTAGAATAATATAAAAAAATATAATTAATAAGTTAATTTCTTATAACTAAACTAAATATGAATATAAGAGTGTCTATCGTGAGATCTAGATTAGAAAATAAATAAGTAAGCACCGATGGAAAACAAGGACCAGGAACGCTTACTACAGCATTAAGTTGGAGTTTCACAAATTTAATTAATGTTATTAATGTAATTACTTTTTATTTTTCCTTTTTGAATTTATATTTGTTTTTCATTTCAAGATAGTATATGTAATATATACATAAAATAGTACCATGTATACAATAAAGGGTATAACCCTTATAAATAAAAATATATAATTGTGTTTTTTTAAATTCCTAAATAGTAAATAAACATTTCTCTTAAATATTCGATAATTATGTAATGTAATGTGTAATATTTACATAAAAATGATAAAAAGAGTGTGATAAAATAACCTACATTATCATTCTCTGAAACATAGTATTCGATGCAATCCCGCAACCATGAATCATTCATGGTATAATACTGTGCATTTAATGAGTGTTTAACTCTTTGAAACAGAGGATCGTTCATTTTTTATATTTTAAAATGACAACACGTGCAAAATAATAAAAACACCAATAATCATAATGTTGATTGTTTACATCGCAGCTCGCGCGCGCGCTTCTATGTATGTATTTTTGGTCCTGTGTAAGTGTGGACCTCTGGTGCTGATGTATTGCAACGATCAAAGCGGAATCAGTAGGTGTCGCCATCTACCAACGATTCTAAGAACATTTCAAGTGAATTATCGAGTGTCGTCGCTTCTCTTTTTTGCATACCTACGAAAAATTTTAGGATTCTCGTGAGAATCTCATGAGAAATTGAAACAAGTGCCTTATAGGAGTAATTCCACAGATTTTTTTACTTTCGGACTCGGTAAAAGTTGAAAAATAAAATTGATTGCAGATATAATTGGAGTTATAAAATAAATTACTTGTATTTATTGTACTGCATACCAATTTTGTATGAATTTGTCATTTTATTATGAAAGAAAAGTTGAATATGATAATAACATTTTTGCGCCAGTAATTATTAAGACATTTTTAAAATGACACTAAGTTAGCGTATTATAAAATATTACAAAATTTAAGCCGAATTGATCCAAATAAAAGTTGACATCTCCGCATTTTGTAAAAAGAATAAAAAAGTGAATGATTAGAAGATTATGTCAAAAATTACGTTGTATGTCATTTTCCTTATCCAGAACATCCTTTGATGTAACTTTTACCTGCATTTAATAAAATAACAAATATTCACAGCTTTCGTTCCGTACTTGTATATGAGTAATTCCAGGGTTTTTTTTACTTTCGAACTCGGTAAAAGTTGAAAAATAAAATTGATGGCACATATACGGTATGACATTTATCACAAAGTAGGGTGTATATGAACCCTTAAAATTGTGACATGCATAATTTTTTAGCAGACTTATCGAAGGAAATCAAACTTTTTATTTTTTATTTCAACTGCTTAGGAAAATAACATTCAAATATAATTAGTGACTGACAATTTATTTCTTAAATGAGTAAATGTGCTTAATAACAAATATATAATAATATATTTAATATACAAATATTTAAAGTTTTATAAATAACTTGGCCGATAAACGTTTATTTTTTGTTTTAAAAATTTAATAGAAATATACATCTGTTTTCGTTTCGAAAAGATTTGAAAAATGGATTTATTTAATATTTTGAGGATTTTTGACAGTCATAATTTTTTAAAGATAATAAATATTTTACAATACTTTAATCTATTGTGTATCGTAGAAAAAGATCGTATTACAATGTTTACAAAAACATTCGTGTGCATGTTTCATTTTACTTATTCCTCGATTATGCCCAGTTTGCGTTATTATGCTAAGATTTCAATTACCTATTGCGACCACAATCAACTTACCTGATTAAAATTGATAAAATATTTGTTTTGACATTTTTTTTCAAACGTTTCTTTTTCGCGACTAAACAAAAATACTGAAATAACAATGTGACATTCAGTTAAAACACATCCGAAACTAATGTGAACACTGGTTACAGAGTATTAAAAAATAATTTTCGAAATGTGCTGCTCGTTTATTTGTATTTTTTAGGTCGTATTTTGTATTTCTCAATGACATACGTATGCTAGTTATTGAGGCACACTAATTTACCAAAATCAGTTTTTATTAGCAGTAGAAAAAGAACTTTTTGCATAACGATAAGAATATTTTTCTCGAAACTTATTTTTATAAAACCGTCAAATATTAAAAAAAAAACATTTTCTGGAAAGTCGGTACCTGTAGTATTTGGGATAACAACTTTTTTTTTTAACATGAGGCATACTCCTCAACTTAAGATTTTTTGAAAGAGTAATTGTTAAGTATGCTTCCACCCGACTTTGAGAAAGATAGAAGCAGTCTTAATTTTTATATAGCCCTAAGATGTAAAGATTTCTACACAAGTACCCTTCGAAAATAGTAAAATTTTGGTACATTATGCGTAAATAGTGATTGTTTATAACTAGCAATATATAGAAAATTGATAATTTTACATCTAACTTTCTTTTGTCCAAAACTCTTCATGAATTAATACTTAAAAGGGTGAGGATAATTGTGTAATTCTTTTAAGCAACGCCGATTTTCCTGCAAATTTGGTTTATTCACTACTTACCCTCTACTTCAAAGTTTCCCATATGCCAAGGGTTGCTTTTGATTTTTAAAGGGTGAAAACTATCCCCAATCGAAAATAATTGTAAAAGTCTAGATTCGGGTGTGTATTCGATTGAAATAATCTTAAAATATGTTGAGTAAACGTCAAAATAAATAAGGAGGCAAAAATAAACATTTATTGAACATTTTCCGAAGCTCAATTTAAAGCTCCTTTTAAGTACTTCAAAATATACACAATAGGCTTTTTTGAAAAAACTTTTCGTTTCCCCACTATTTAAAGTTGCAATGTTCGATTTTCGATATTATAGAATGCAAAGTGCTATTCAAGGAGCCATAACTTTGGTTCTAATGCACAGAACAAAAAATAAAAAACGAATCTCTTCTTTATTTCATTACCTTCGTATCGATTATAGCAAAAAATTGTATAGGACATTTTTGTTCAGAATTCACCCCTCTATCAAACGTGGGGGTTGTTTTCAATTAAAAAAATTCCACCGTAGAGAAGGGATGGCAACCCCCCGAAAGGAAAAAGCAACCACCGGCACAAGGTCAACATTGAAGTAGGTGGTAAGTAGAACCTAAAATTGACCGTTTTATGTGAGTTTTAATATCTGCAAATTGTTCACTACATTTGCATATATGCATAATGTTGTTACTCATTCTCCGTATGTAGCCTCTGATCGAATTGGAGTCCAACATACCGTAATTTGGTATTGTATTTATAAACACATTATTTGCACGGTGTTTTTACTGAACCTTTATTAAAAATAAATAGATTGTTTCCGATCCACTTATCATTGAAAATTTTAGTGCTAAGTTTCAATAAAGTTTTAACAGACGCCTGTTACAAAAAAGGGAGATGATTCTTGTAGACTTTTTGATGCAGAATCCGAATCTGGCATTCAAGATAGCTCATCACGTCAGCAATTTTTGTAATATTAGGTTAAATTGACAGAAAACGTTCATTTTGGCCATTTTTGCAAATTATTGTACGGGATTATCGAGTTGATTGGTGAAGAAATTACTTCACAAATTATTAACCGTTCGAATAAATCTCGTTTCTTTACCGCCTTTGCGGATGAAACAACGAACATTAGTAGTATTGAACATGTTTCTTTAGATTTATATGTTGCATGTGAAGATCTTCTGGCATTTGTATCTATATTTGATGTTACCGGAACTGTCGTCCGTACTGAAATCACTTGAGAAAATTTGGTTTACACTTTAAATATGAATCAGCGAAAACCGCTGCGAATCAGCGTATATACGCTGCAAATCAGCGAAAAGTATGCCGCTAATTCAATCAGTGTAAAATTTAAATTTGCAGCGCGTATTCGCTGATTCAGATTTAGAAAGTAGATTTGAATAATCTTTGGAATGTAATGGGGCTGCTTCCAATGAAAGACGAATTTAATCGAGTACAAGGAAAAGTTTGAAGAGAGGCACGATGCCGTTGCACTCTTCTGCAAGACCATGTATGAAACAATGATCAAGATTTGATTGAATCTAAAGGAGCAGATTCCGAAAAAAACTCAGCAGCTACACCCTTCTTCGTATCATTTCGCTTTCCTATTGCACTTTTTACTGCATGGCGGTTGCTCAGTTTAACGCATGCATTATCGAGAAATTTGCAGTCAGTTAATATCAATTTGTATTGCTTTAACTTCAATTGATACAATATCGATACAAATTTCGGAAATTCGTAAGAATCCCGAAACTGAATTTGGTGAAGCTTAAACGCAAGTTGCACTCTTCCTTTTTCATTTCGAGTCGAACCATCTGTGGCTCGAATAATAGATACCCAGTGCCATTAATATAACATTCCTTCGAACTCCATTGAAGAATACAATTTAAAATTTTTTTCCCTCTTAAACACTGTTGTTTACAGCCGTTGAATGATCATTTTCTTCAACGTAAAGAATATATTAACAGATTACAACGCGAAGTCCAGTAGTACTTGTAAAAGAAACAGTGAAAAGTCGAAAATTAGAAACCCATCATCGAGTTCTATCAAGAAGATCTGTTAAATAAAGAAAATGTAATCCTAAGGTTCAGTTCGAGCTGTTGCAATATTTAAAGCACGGGTAACATATAACTCAAGCATAACTTGATCAATTTTCATTATTTTCATACGAATATTTTACTGTAGATTGAAAACAACATTTCGAGTATACGATACCGTTGTAGAGTATACGTATTTCTATTCCAATTTTTATATTCAAACTTACATGACCGTATATAAAATTATATCAAGATACGGACGAATATAAACGCTCTGAGGAGATTTTGAGGAATGTCCTCCGAAGAATGTGATATAGCATGAGTTTCTAGTATGGAATTTTGAAAAATAGATTCAGCGAGTTTTAATGCATATTTTGTGGGAAAGATTAAAAGTTGATTGACGGACACTACTTTAAAATTCCCTTAAGGGGTAACACAATCGTATATCCAAATGAAAAACCTCTTCTTCGGCAATTTCATTTTGTTAGAAGGATGTGAAACAACCAGATAATATATAGGAGGTTTGGATATTCTGAAGAGTGTCTGATGTGGATGGATTATATGAGTAATAATCACTACATATTCTTCCAAATACCGAATAAATGATATAAAACTGCCGAAGAGTTTCTGGAAATCGATAATTTCTGGAAATTTAATTGTTTGAGTTTTATGACACGCTGAAGTGTGAATTTAAATATTATTAGCTTGTGGTACGAGTTTACTTTTACCAGACCTACTTATTTGTAATTTAATTACTTTGGTACATTTTCGTGTAGCATAAATAATAATTATACAATATTTTTAATTGAAAATTTTGCAATGTAGATTAATAATCCGAGCTACATGGCAATCTAATCACTTTAGATTGAATGTAACCGAATGTTTTTTTTTAATGATGAAACACGTAGTTCCGCGCTTCATATCTCATTGTCTCGACGCACATCGTTTTATAGGACACTTTCAGTGCGCGTGTTCTTTCGACTATCAATATACAATAATAAGCGATGTACTTTGTTCAAATTTAAATATCGATTTTTTATCGGAGGAAAATTTTCAATTTCCTTTGGTAATTTTGGGACAGATGTGTAGAATGGAGAGAATTTTTCACTACTTATAGTAAAAATTACTAGATTTTTTCTCACGTTTACTGTCTGAATAGTAAAAATTCCAACTTATGTAATTTTTATTAGAAAGAATGGGAATTTTCCCACATTCTACAAGTATGTCTCTAATTTACCATCTGAAATGGCAAGATGTCCAAGAAAATATTCCACCGTTTATGGGATTTCAAAATCTAATGTTTTTACATTCATCATTTTTCATATCCCCTCCTGTTTTGGAAAAACAACATTATTATACGTATATGTGGACCAGAATTGAGTAAAAGTATAAGAAGACAAATTTTCTTAGAGAAATGCAGATTTACATATAACTGGGTAACGATATTTTATGTTTAGATTCCATGTCATATTTCCAATCAAAAAGTTTCATACCAAAATTATAGATTTGAGGCTTATAAATTGAGTCGTGCGCCATTGACAGTTAGAAAACAAAAATTAAATGCGTTGAAAAATAATTTTTTGTTGCAATAACTCGGCTTGTTTTAAACCTATATTAATGAGTGAGGGTGCATTTTACAGATTTTTCAAGCCCAGCAATTCTTCTTCAGGAGCATTGACCTGGGATGAATATTTCGCTAGTTATGGCCTGGAAGAGGGAAAACATGGACTTTTTTTAGAAAAAAGTTCCAGAGTTTAAAAAGATGAGGAATTTCCCCTCTCATACATTTCGTTTTTTGATAAAAATTAAGCCCGCGGAGGGATGTTAAATATCATAAAATTGGCGAAAAACGCACTCCATCAATGCCAAATCCGCTTTTTGTTAGCTATTTTCTTAAACGAGTTAGAGGCGAGGAGTCGAGTTGCTGCAAAAAAAAATTGCTCGTCACTCAAAACTAACCTCGATCACTCAAATCTAAACATAAAATATCGTTAACCAGTTCTCGGACACCCTGCGTGAACAAAATTGGGTGTACACCATACTATAGGGTATAAGAGTGTCCTTATATTAATATTTCGAGTTAAGGGATATTATATGAAAGAGCTTATAATGCAAATTCTAACTTTAGAATAAAAATGCTGGAAACAATTTTAATATTAACATTTGTACTCCATGTTTCTTCATCATAAGGCAAATGGTAAAGATGAATAAGATATCTTAACATCAAATTGCCAAAAATTCAATTTTTTTTATATTCCAAATGAGATATGTTAAAAAGCTGACGCGGAGGGTCAAATTCGTCGAAAAAACGATTCGTTTTAGGTTTCAAAAATTCGATAAGATTCATTACCTCTGATTCAAGTTATCTCCCTTTTCAGCAGAATAAAAAAGAATTCCGAATTTAAGAACTCATGTTCAGAAAACCCTCAGAAAGACCACATTTCGAAATCATGCTGAACTCTTTTCTATTTTGCTGATTGGGTCCCTAATGTTTTTATGGTTCTCCATTATACGTTTAACCCTATTAATAACATTTTCAATACTAAAATCTGTACGGCGAGGCACTGACCAAATACTATTTTTGAATTGTATTTTGAGTAATTATATTTTCCCCAGTAATATAGCTATATGGGTATATTCCACAATAGGTTTTTCAAAGTGTCGAATCTGCTGCGATTTAATTTTTTATCGAAATGACATCGGCTATGTGCTCATATATTTTTTTTATAGTAACATTTAAGTGTCAAAGTTTTAAAAAGCAAATATTTTTTATACTTTTGAGAAGTTTTTTTTTAAAAATCTAAATAAAATATATACATTCTTGTAATTCTTTTCATTGATTGATACTTCAAGTTTGACCTGATCTTTACTAGGAATGGAATTATTGGCATCATTTATTTTCAGAAATTCGCACTAACGCGTATTATCAATAAACAATATATTATCTTTGAGTAATTGTTAATGTGCATAGAAACACTACTCATTAGATAACATGAAGACTTTATTAACTGTTTCATATTAACAAAATTATTTAATCAAAAAGTAACGACAGATGATTTATATAAATTAAATGAAATAACAAAAATATTATATAATTTATGCAGTATAGAAAACCATTTATTATTATTTTATAAAAAAAATTTTAGAAAAATGCCTTTGATACCACGAAAAAATCAAAGGGCACTGCATTTTTTAAAAAGTGTCTCATGTACAGTCTGCACGTGCCAAGTCGTCATATAACAATCAGAAGCTCCAGCAGATTTTTTAATATGTAATTGAGATGATCAACGCGTGTAACTCAATATGCAATTAACAAATGAAGATGCCTTCATTGTTCCACAATATTTTATAAACACGGTATACTGTGTCATGCGAGGTAGACTTAAAGTTTTTTAAAGTGCACACGCTCTTCGAAATGAAATGTCCAGAATTCAGTTTTTTGAACATTAAGAGAATTTCTTTGTTACTTTTTATCCGTTAATGAAGTCTTATAGAATTAAAATATTCAACATTCCTATACAAGAATATTCGAATATTCTCTAGTACATGACTAAACTAAAATATTATCTATTAATATCCGGTGTGGCGACGTGCGTTTTTCTTGTGAACGTTTAAAAAAAAAGTACGTATATTTTATCTCTTAATAGAATTAAATATGGGTAAAACACAAATTATGACGAGATACTAGGAATTTCAAGTTATAAAAAATATGTAAATGAAATTAAAATGAAATAAGTCAAATATAATTTTTTTTTCTTTCGTGTGTGTCACGTTTTTTTACACCGGATTAAAAACAAGTATCTTTAAAAAAGTTCCCATCTTTACATATCTTGTATTTCTTAGTAACTTAAAGAAACCCAATTTTAATGTTACCTTGGTTTTCTACGATGTTTTAATCTATGCTACTCATTTTATGCAAGAAAAAAATTAAGACCATATATGTGGTCTCACTTTATCTCATATGTATAATTTTTACTGTAAATATTAGTATATTTATTGCTTGTAATTGGATATTGTATATAACGATATTAGAATAATTCGATAAGAATATAGCGTAGAGAATAGATATGTCACATTTATAGTAAGAAGATGTAAATTGTATATAATTTTTCATTGTAGGAAGGACACGCTTGTGTTAAAATAGGCTAAAAATAGACTAAGGATTCAAGGCTGAAATTTACTTTCAAATTAAGCAGTGACATGGTAATACCGAGAAAATATAATATTTCCATTTATAAATCAATATATGACTTATTTTTCTTTAGTTCCTAAATACCCAATACGTGATGAAAAATATTTGAACAATTGGCCAATTCATATGAAAAAGTTATAGTTTTCAATAAACGTTATGTATTTATTGTTTCATTTATTAATCAATATTTACATTCCCGTCAGTTTAATTATTCGATAAATTTATAGTAATGTGAATATTTAATTGAATTAGGTAATAAAGGTAAATGAAATAATTCTAAAATGATGATGAAATATCACAGTGATTTCGTTAGTCAATTTCGATTCAAACTCATCCTCCCTTCCACATTCTCATCGGCGAAAGTATAATCAAAGAATTAATGGGATTATGGACAACTTTCAGACATTTTAGGATTTTCATGTATTACTTTTGATAATTTGTGTAATATTCATATAACCTTACATCCTTATTGCTATAGAAAAAATAGTAGTAAAGATTGATTCCAAATACGAATGTATTTTCTTTAATATATAGAAACGTGTATAATGTTTCAGTTCAAAAAAGCAGTCGTGATTTGCACATACATATGAAATTATTTTAGTATAGTAAAATAACTACTTCAATGTTACTATGCATGTAAACAATATTAACTCCACATAATATATAACAATTTCTATTCAATTTAATTCAATATTGAAGTGTTTCCAATTAATTGATATTTAGTTGAACTAATTTGTTTTCACTGAGAAAATTTGATTACTATTCTGTTTCAATTATTTAGTGCCTACAGTAACTTTAATAATAATTGTGTATAATTGTGTATGACTTAGACAAAAATGCAAGTACAAAATGTTAGCTGCAACTGCTAAATTCTAACAACCCTAACGTAAGCAATGACATCTAAAGACTGACGGCATTGTATACTTAGATACTACACGACAATACAACACAGTAACAATGTAACAAACAAAATTGTTATAGTATTATTGAATATTGAATATGCATCATTCATCGCAATACAAATACGTATATAAATGATTAATGATTTATGAGGGGCTTGCAGCCCCCTTCCCCCTGTTAATAAAAAATTTAATCTATGATTAACCATATAATATTTAAAATATTTCTTAATTTTTATGAGGTGTATACTATTTCAAAATGATTAACCGCGATTATACAATAAGCGATCGTCATAATACAAATATTACGATGTCAATAATATTATGATAGTTCAATGTGTTTCTAATGCGAACGAGGTTAATGTTAGATTAGTTAAAAGAAAAAATAATGAAACCTATCCTAACCTAAATATTCTTGTAATTTATTGCATCTTATTGTGAGATTAAAATCGTAGAAATATTCGTGATTATTTTGTCCAAAACATATGATATCATGTTTAGTTATGTATTAATTAATTCTTTTCAGTTAAATTCCTGAATTGTAAACTATTCGTTGCCATTCCTAACGTTAAAGGTGTCAACAAAGTAACTGCAGCTAACTGCATTTATTTGGCTTTTTCTTGTACTTTATACCAATAGTTATTAGTCAGGCTAATCAGGTGTAACAGTAATTTCAACTAGAGAATAATGCGTATAATAATGAGTTAATATTATTTTTTATTGATACTGCATGGAAAGCACTATATTTTTCTCATTCGGAAGAATAAGGTACACATAAATAATTATAAAGTTATGATTATTACAGGTTTAAAAATAAAAATGTAACAGATGCTATTTTGGTCATAAAAATGATCTGTTTAATTTAGTTTTTCTAAATCTATCATCGTTTACTTTAAATAAACGCAACGTATGTATTTAGGTGTTCTTCTTTTATACCTTATCTTTAATTTTCAAATAATTTTCTACAATCAAGAAACATCAATTTTTTGTTTATTACACGTGTTGAGATGTACGGGAAACAAATATTGGCAACAATTAAAATCTTACCAAACAATCATTAATTAGTATGGTTCACGTTTTCAATAGTAGTTCAGTATAACTTTAATATTTTTCAAAACTATGTAACTTTGTTTATAATGAAATTATGTCTAAGAGATCATTTCTAGAGTATAGTATCTTCAATATTTATGTGAAGCACTATGAATACTGTAAAATTAGGTAAAATTTAATAGTAATCAATGTAGTTCCTATTAGTTTTGGAATGTCTTGTTTCTAAATAGTAGAAAATCTATTGATAATCTCGATTAAAATAGCAATAACAGCATTGCTTGTACCTTTTTATACGTTTGAAACAAGTATTTTTAAACTCTCGCCGTAAAATCTCGAATTGAAATCGTAAATTAAATTTATAGTTTCGAGCGAAAATAAAGTAAAAAAATTGTTTAGTGTCTTTCGACAGCGTGTGCCATAACTAAAAGGCTGATGTGGACCACAAACGAAAGATTGAATCAACGCATTTTTTTCTTCAATGTCCCAGTCATCATCGTACGATTTTATTTCACCACGTTAAAACTAATCGCGATATTGCATCACTGTAGTAACGATTAGGACGAATTCAAATCTGGAGTATTTTATATAGATGGTATCGCTACGACAGCCTATATCCCGTAATTTATTACTCAAGGCATTTCAAGACAATACCGGATATTAGATAATACAAAATTTGCAATTATTTTAATGGTATTTAAACAGTTATAAAATCAGAGAAAAAATAAGAGAAAAGGTAAGAGATACTTATTACTTTTTTGCAAATTCATTTCTTTTATTTAGTTAATTAAATACACTTTATTATTATATATAAACATTTTGTTAATGTTTCAGAAAGGTTAAATACTTCACAACTTATAAAGTTATAGGTTACTATAAAAGACACGTACTATTGATATTGCTTAATGCTTTTGCACTTTAATTTAGTCCTCTTCAGACAACCAATTTGTAACTAATCCAACTGAGTGTAAATAATAAATAAAAGGAAAGAATAAAAAGAGTAGAATAAGAGTGCAAGATTTTTTCCTTTTATTTTCTTTTATTATTATAATGTTTAGATTATCTCGAACAAATTAAAATACTGCATTATTGGATTAGTGACTAAAGTAGTATTCTCACGCACGAATAACAGGTATTTGCGCGATTCTCTGTGTAAAGTATTACTTTGTGCCCACATTTTCCACACACAAACGCAACTTTGTCGCCCTAGTGCATTAATCGTGTGAAAAGTAAATATTACCCTATGGCTCTCGCACACCTGTGACAAAATTTTCTTGTCATAAAATATTGATGTATCGAAAAAAATTGACGTTGAGTATTAGTTGCAAAATTCGACTTTACGCACTGTTGTACTTTTCGAGCTTTCTTTGAACACGTGTCACTTTATACCCGGGAAACAATGCGTCAAATGTTATCTTTCGTAATCTAATGCAAATAGTATTTTTCGATACAAGGCCGTAAAACCATATTTTAAAATCTTACGGCCATGTGTCGAACATTATTTTTCGGTACTGAAAGCTGTAAAAATTCGATTTCGCGGACTGCAATGAGTCCGCGTGGGTTATGTTTTTGACAGCGCAGATTCATGTTACACATGATCCGTAAAATTTCATTTTACGGACTAAAAGTAGGCCGTAAAATCGGGTTTCACGGTTATAGTACCGAAAAACTAATTTTTCTGAAGAGAACCAAACCCAAGGTCGAAAACGTTAAAGGTTTAAAATACTATACGATACTTTATAATGCCTTTTTTATTGATTTTATAAATTTTCAAAAAGATTGTTCATATTTAATACTTGACACAAGAACAACACTGAATTCTATTTTAAATTAAGTTAGCCAGCTAAATAAAGCTGTTTGTGTTCCATACCTGGATGTGGATATTGAATTGAAGTTATGTAGCAAGTTTACTTTTGATGAAGTAAGTGTCAATTTTCATATCAGTAGATAGATAACATACAAAGTTTGAACACTTGTAAATGAAAAGATTATATTCTAAATGAACGGAATTATCATCATTGCATTGTGCGTTCAGTTTATTATCATTTTTTATGAAGATAGATATTTATAATAAAGAAATTTATATCTGAAGATATATTTTCGGAATAACAAAACCATACTCTAATGATTTGCTACTAAATACTGTTTATAATTATTTAATAAATTAATGCATTTAAACGATAAATGTTGATACTTCAAATCAAGGTCTTTCACGAACCAGTGTTATATGTAGTATAATTTAAAATACAATAGGAATGATGAAAATAGTCAGCAATGTAAATATTGCATCCATAAATATCTTCAGTTACATTTAGTAACCTTACAAAGATTCCATATTCAAATGTGTAACGACAATTCTAAAATGAATTCAAGGGGTTTCTGAAATAGTTTTAAATATGATATAACTAGATCATTAAAAAATACAGTAAAATAGTTTTAAAAAACTAGTATTACCTCAGTCACAATTCCTTTCTTGTGTGATATTGAATTATTTATATTAATAACCAGAAGCCGAAAATATTAACTTAATTTTATTACGCTGTACGTTATAATTGTTAGTTGTATACAAGGAAGATCAACCAATATGCAATTTATAACCGTAGGATATAACAAATTCATTAAATTTTTCTAGCAAAGTGATTGAAAAATAATATAATAAATTTTACTCATTTTAGTTTCTTCTGAATTAAACTTTTTAATAATTTATACACACTGTTTGATAAATCGATTCAAATTGGGTATAATCGTTGGAATAAGCTTGTAGATGCTAACTCCTATACGCTGATAAACGCAATATTTCATTCATCACTCGACGTTTATTTAATATTCCAAAATAAAACGCATTTATAGCATGTACTGATTATGAATTCTCATTAATATCTCGATGTGCTTTCATCGTTATCGCTTTCCAAATTGATGATATCCTAATTTCTTCCCGATCGAACAAAGCATTGCAGATAAATTTCTCTTAATGCTTAAATAATCTGTTTGATTTGTCCATACGTCCATATTTATTAAAATCAATCTGTTTACCACGCTCGGTTTCGTTTTTTGCTCTCTTATTTATGAATATAAGAATTACTTTTGATAATATCTTTTTTTCTTTGTGTCGATAAGTTTGCATATCCACATGGGTTATATCGTGTTGATAATAATGTTTACTTAAATTATTGAATAAACTTTGAAATTATTGTAAAATGATATACATTTTTTAGCAACGGTTTGTAGTCTCTTTTTGCAATTCGTTGCTATCAAGTGATATTTATTGCAATTTTATTATTGACCTACTAAATTACAAAAATTGTGTACGAAGTCGAAATGAAAATTTACTTTGTCTAAAAATATTAATACGTATAGCATAATTAAGTGTTAATATAAACCTTTTTTCGAACAGATATTTAACAAGAAAAATATATAAACTTATCGTGTTAATCATTAGAAAGGTTCACAAGATATTTTTTAATAGCATTGTTTATTAAACAGGTCGTTTAATAATTCGTTAATCCTTCATTTTGATTAATTTGCAATATTTAAGCAATAAAATCAATCGAGCTCGTTATATAATTTATTAATTCTTTTTATAATAAGACTATTTATTATTTGAAAAGTATTATTTAACAAAATCTAAATAACCATAAATTGTTATAATTGAAACTTGATTATCCTACGTAACATTTGAGCTCCTTGTATTGCAGCATCTTATCAACATTCCAAGAATTTCGGAACTGCTTCTTCATAATTACATTAACGCATCCTTAGTTTACATAAAAAATGAAAATAATGCACAATATTATTTTACTCCTACAAGCAAAAAGAGAATGATAACATTCCGAAGGTCAGTACATACATTTCAACCAAAAGTATAAATTATCTGATTATTTGTTATCTATTTTAATGAATCGGACATTCGCCTTTAGGATTTTACGCTGATTGTCTGATGTGAATTTTCCGGAATTAATATTTTGTTTGAACGATATTATAACTATCGAATTTTAATGATTTGTACTTTTCAGTCACGTGTACTACAAGAGATAAATGGCTATTTCTGAAAGATATTTCGACACGGTAGTTTTATCGACATCTTTGTAAGTCCCCTATTGACAATTAACTTGTAGTTTCACAGTAACTCGATAATAAAAAATATATTGTTGAAGAGTTTAATGAAATGATGTATAGAAATTCGTTTAAAATGTTGACGGAACATTTATTACAGGGTATAAATGGTCAGAAAGAATATAATATAACTTGAGAAAATGATTCAAGATCAATTTGTAGTTGATCGATGACGTTTAATTATTAAATCTACGATTAAAAAAATTAAGTTAAGGATTAGTAAATCCAAATATATTCTATATATTTCACAGCAATACATTTAGTAAAGTCATTTTGATAATTTATACAAAAAAGGTATTTTGTTCTTAAATATTTTTTAAGCACTAAGAGTCTATCATAATTTAAAAAAATTACGAGCTAAAATGAAATCAATTCAACATCTGTGAAAGAAATATAAAATCTTATTGTTATAATGAACTAAGATGGAATTCACACTAATATTTTAATTTTTGATAGTGTTTTATATCAGAAAGTCCATTGGACTTATTTGCATATTTTCACAATGGTTCCAACATTATTATCGATTGTTGTAACTTATAATGAAATTCTGTAATTTCTTATTCTTTTCCTGTGGTTAGATGAAATTGTAGTTTAGTCATGTCTAAAGGGTTTGTTATAGCATTTTAAAGAAAGTAATATACAACCACCAATATATTTAATGATGCTGCACAAAAACCGACTATATATTTCTTAATTTTCCTATTGGAAAGAAATATTTGATTAGAATTAGTAGAAATTTTATAATTTCTTGTAGCAGAACAATATTTTACTTCTTCAGCAGTGGCTAACCAGAAACAACCTTGGATGAAAATGAAGAGATATTCAAATCACGTTCATGGAACTCTTTTATTTCATATATGGGAAAATCCACGAAACTTTTAAATTTTGTGACGCCAGGTACTTCAGGGATCATGTTCTCGATCGTTTGGTTAGTTCAATACTATTCAATCTTTGATCATGAAGATAACTTCCCCCATAAAGTTATTACGTTGTGAAAATGCATTCGGAAAAAATGGAAGTCATATGACGTTTACAGAAGGGCTGAGAAAACAACTTCTATTATACAGATTCCGGAAAATACCTTCCAATATTTTATATTTTCGAACATATAAATCTTTTGTTATGAAATTCATAATTTGTTACTTATAACAAGAAAGTTAAATCCACTCTTTAGAAGCCACAGTATATTTGTCCATGACTGCAGTTGTATCGTTGGTTTTGAAAAAATTTAGAATTTTTTTGCTCGGAAACCGTGAGATTTAGAAGAAAATGACAAGATATACTTTTTCTTGATAATTGAATATAGTATATGATAATATTTTTTTCATTGGCGAAATTAAATAATTTATAGATGGCGCTCGTCATTTTGGAGCCGCCATTTTTAAATTCGAAAATTTGACTACAGATTCTTAATTAACGATCCGAAAAACATGGGGATACTGAAAACTACGTAAATCGATAAATATTTAATATTTTTCCGCCACCATACTAGATCGGCCATCTTGAATTTAACAAAACGAACCTTAGATTCGTAATCAGCGGCCTCAAAAAGCCCCGAATAATGAGTTTTGTATAAATAGAATTACATTTTTACAGGATTTTGTCCGATTTTGAAAAATGTACAAATTTTTCGTCGTATCTACCGCCATTTTGATAGTAAGACAAAAAGTAAAAAATGTTTTATGACAGATTCCTTTAGTGGATACATTGAGTGCAAGTTTCTGACAATTTTTGAGTCAATTGAAATGCGTTTTGACAATAAAACGTACGGAAAACAAACATAAATACGTAAAATAAACGTTTTTTCAGACATTTTTGCAAAAAACTATTGAAAATTGCAATTTTTACCAAATTTTCTTAATACCATTCGAATCAGCGACCTTTCAAAAAAACAAATCTACATTGTCTCGATTTTTTTTCATATCTGTTTCATATGAGGAATAAAAGATGAAGTCAGGATAAAATTTCAGTTTACCTGGGGGTTAATGGGTTAAGATGTCTTTAGATGGGTTTAGTGTCTGTTTTTATAGTGAAGAAGATTCGTTTATGTTACAAACGATATAATTAAATTTTTAATACGTTAAATCCTACAAGAAGTACGCAAACCATTCAATTTCGCAAACATAGAAGTGAGACTCCCACACTAAGAAAATTATTATTAGGAAAATTTCCATACCGTCTAGTCTGAAAAGGATACACTCGTAATATGAAGAAACATTGTTTATGAAAAAATATAGGTTAGTTAGGGGAAATTGACATTCTGGTAAGAAATATTTCTGACATACATTGAAATTATCTCGAGTAAAATGTCGATAAAATCTTCATTCTACGAGTATATCCTGCTCATACCAAACGGTATGGGAATATTTTTATTAATAATTTCCTTAGTCCCACACAGTTAAATACAGTAAGATAATAAGTACTGGTGACTTTTGTGCAGTTTCATGATAATCCGTAATTAAAAAAAAGTATAACAATTCTAAAAAATGGAGACCGTCTTTTTTAAATGCGTCTCGTAAGAATATGTGTACAATACCTTTTTGGAGTTTTCTTGTAGCTAAAAAGATGAAACTTGTTTTCCACTAAAAACTCGAAAAAATTACGCTAAGTAAAAGAGCACGTCCCATCAAGAAAAGTTGGTCCTGATAACTCGAAGAATATATGTAGAAAATTCTTTCCAAGGAAATATTCATATTAAGATAAAAATTTCGAAAATTAAGCCATGTAAACATAAAAAATAATTACTGCTTAAATAATATGCATTAAAAGTTCATGTCTGAAGTTAAAAATCAAATGTTTCGTTTATTTGTCCATATAGAATTGGTTCAGTATTTCATTAGCATATTAATTTCATTATTTCAATTTTTCAAAAGTTCCATGGATTGACAAAAGAATGTACTACATTATGTGGTGGATGACATGTTACTGCATTTGTAGACGATATATTATCCCAACGGGCACGAAAGACCCAAATGTTGCTAAAACGTTTTTAGAATGTTCCAGAAACGTTCCTAAAACGTTAAATGTCTGCAACTTTTACGGAACGTTTTATAAACGTTTCATCCATGTTGCAGACATTTAACGTTTTAGGAACGTTTCTGGAACATTCTAAAAACGTTTTAGCAACATTTGGGTCCTTCGTGCCCGTTGGGATAGTAACGTTTTTGCACTCTTGGAAATGAGTGCTCTTGAGGATATAAAAATGCGTCAACATGAACTGGTTAAACCAAATATTTTTGGCAGATACAAATAAGTACCATAATGAAATTTATGTTTGAACATGTTGATACTAAATAGATTTTATGTAAAATGGGGCTGTGATGACATAAACAACATCACTTTTTAAAAATATATTTCTCTTGTAACATTTCTATATTGGTTGAAATCAAATTAAATGGATTCAAAACAGCAAATCATGTAAACATTGCCATTCTGCAATTCATCAGTTCTCTCGGATATTACCATGTCGATAATTACCACTTTTCAAATTTTCACTTCTTCAAACACTTTACTAATTACTTCGACCCAGACTAAGTCTGGACGAAGTATTGAATTTGGTCACTTCGGGCAAAAAAATTACCATATAGTTTTTCATCAAATGTCGACGTTTCGGACCCTAAGCAACCCAAATCAACAATAAAAAAATTTGTGTCCGTGATCTTGTACGTACGTACGTCCCGTTTTTTTGTCTCCGATAACTCGCGAACGGATAATCGTATTGACATAAATTTTTTTTTAAAATACGCGTCTTGGCATAACTTAGATCTGATTAGATTTTGGGGCAGATCCACCCGTCCATTACTAAAAAAAATTAGCCCCAATTAAGTTTCTTTGTACATTTTTGCATTTATTTTGAAAAATACAAATTTTATTTAAAAATGTTTCAAACAAAAAAGATAGAGCATGAAATTCTCTACAAAAAAGGTTGTATGCATTTTCTTCCTAAAGTCAATGATAATGCCATAAAAACTGGTTTAAAATGCTTATGACTATTGTCTGAAAAAGTATTGAATTTGGTCATCGCGGCAAAAAAATTACCCTATAGTTTTCCATAAAATTTCGACGTTTCGACCTCCTACCCCCCGGGGTAGTCTTCGCCAGCCCCTCGGGAGCGATGATCACCTATAGACGCATAAGTTCTTTTACGCCCTTGATACGAAAATAACTATTTCGATATATCTAAAAGATGTCTTATACATGTAATATGCATCGAATAGTCTATTACTATACAAGTGCATGACGTAAATGTTTTACAACTTTTTTTTAGTAATACTTTGGGTGGCCTGTTGTCGGAGTCGAAGTTTTGAAAATGCTAATTTTCAATTTTCATACATATAAGAAACACTATATTGCTGTAACATATCTATCGAAGCCACTTGGACCTAAATATGATTGGACCCCCAAATATCAATATAATTTTATAATATAATTGAAAACTGTTAGTAAACAAAAGAGTCTTAAGGAATAGCCGACTCTCCACTGGGTCGATGTTTCTGAGCGAGCGAAGCGAGCGAGGCACCACGCCAACACTAGTTTTTATTTAATTTATAATAATTTAAATAGAAACGAGTGTAAAAATGGTATATTGGTTACAGTAGTAATTTATTTAAATTTATTAATATAATTAACGCTTTTTCATTCACACTTTGGCCGTATTCAAATACTAAATTTATTCTAATCATTAATTAAAAGAATAGGACATAAATCTGTCCGACATTCAGTCACCTAATTTTTGCTATTTGTTGCTTTATATCTGGAACTAAAAGAATACCTTCTTAATAAATTTATTATGAACTTTGATATATATTTTTTGTTAAAGAGAAATGCATAACTTCTTTTTCAGTTTAGAATAGCAAATATAATTGCACCTACCTAACCCTTTTCAAATTTCAGTCCCAAATCAGAATGTATAAAATTAAATCTAATGAAATAAATAAAGAGTGTAACTTCCATTCAAGATTCAGACTTCTTTATTTTATTTCTTACAGTCCTCAACTCTAACTATACTTTTGATACTCACAACAATACTGTTCTGTCAATGTTCAATTTTGTAAAATTACCAGTGAGACTGTCAATCTTATTGTGCTTTGTACCGATCATCCATTGAAATCAGTCAGAAAAATCTTAACTTCGTTCCAACTATGTAGAAATGTGGCTCATTTCCTGAAAAATTATTGAAATAGTTTATGAAATTTAACTTTTATTGTCTATTTTCGTAAAATTATAATGTGGCGAGAATAATGCAGTAATTTTTATGTATGATAGTCGAATAGAAACCATGACATTTAGGAAATTTTTTTTCCTCTTTTACTAAAAGAAGGATGAAGTTTATTATTTTAATTGACGATTCCGAAAAACATTAAATAACAATTTGATATTACTAAAGAGCACATAGAATGCAAGTTTGATTTAAAGTAAGCTTTAAAAAGACGCTTTTACTTATCGTATATTCATGATAAAATGTGTGGAAAATAATTTTGTCAGTCAAAAGTTGAACGCACGTGCGCGTATAACATGTAATGCAGTGATATTAATAATCGCAATCAACGTAAAATATACAATGAGACGAATTTCAACGCGATAGCAGTTAGCATCACAATAAATCCTCGCAGCTTAAAAATCATGCAATTTAATTCAATACATAAAAAAGTGTCTTTCAACATTAATAATATTGAAATTACAAATAATAATACGTAAAATGTTGTATTGCACAATTAATCGTAATTTATTCTAACGCTGTGGGTTTACAAGATTCATTTGCTGATATCTGCACAAGAGTAAGAGATACTAACATTTTTTGATAAGATGTATATATTATCAAAATCACGATAATCAATCTATACATTGACTATGGTCGAAATATTTAGTATGAATTAAATACATACACAATGTGCATTATACATAAAATACCAAAAATTGGTTGATTTTAGAACGTATATCTATCAGGATATTTGCAATGTCATTACGTTTGATTTTGAGGCATTCCATATTCAATGTGAAGTATATTTTCAATCTAGAAATTGCCGACTTATGATTTTCATTTGCAAACATTGTTGTGAAATTGCTCTTTCCTTATCAATAATACTGTGTACCAAAAATTCAGTGACATTGTGTTAATTTTAACATTCTTGTGTTAAAGCATCCAAAATAAGCTTTCTTGGCGATTCTTGACGAAAAAGAAAATAAGAAATCATAAAGTGCTCACTTCGGACTTTAAGAATAAAAACTGAAGTCTATCAAAACTTTGGGGAACCACAAATTCCCAGTCAAAATAACTAGGAACGTAAGAACTGGTGGAATGCTCCATAATCGGATTAGCTCCGAACAATTTCTATACAATTATTTTGGTCCTTTCATTTATTATTTCTAAGCGCCAATAATGGCCAAAAACATTTTTTTGGTACCTTGGATTTAATTTTGTTGTCTTTTCAAACCAATAACAATCGATAAAACCGTATATTTAGAAAAAGTTAACAATTCTGACTTTAACCCTTTTTTTGTCCAAAACGAGAAAAGCGGGTACGTCAAATTCAGCTCATAAAAATCAGAATAAAAATAATTTTTTTTACTCTTTGAAAGATACCTTTTCTGCTATTCTTAAGTGTGCTCTATCCATTCCCGATGAGAAAATTATTTTAAAAAACAGTTGTTTATACGCAAATTTTGCAAAATTAAGATTTTTACCACTGAAACGGTATATAATCAATGAATTGCTTGTATAAAAAGTGGCCCCCTTGTTGGAAATAAATAATATGCTGGTCGAATATTTTTCAGAATCAATGGCGGATTCAAAATAGCTTCATAACGAATCAATGTATTTAAAATTATTAATTCCTTGAAATAGAGATCAGAGAAAGTTTTTTTGAGTATTATAATGATAACATAAATATTGACTAGTTATGTATGAAGATTATAGTAATTTTGATTTCATAAATTCAAAATGGCGGACATGTAATGGACACGGTATGTAAATTATATAATTTATATGTAACGTTGTTGCACCCATCTCTTTCAAAGTTGAACAGGTTAGTTAATTACGAATATTATACAGTAGAACTTCACTTTATTGTCCCACTCGGGGTTTTGCGTTTCAATTTGTTGTCAGACAAATGCGCATCGTTTCTTGCGCACCTTCCAGCCGACACAATAGTCACGACACTGGAATTTTGAAAAAGGGAAGAAGAACTAACCTTACCTGCGCTAAATACGTGAAGGGAATCTCGCTAATAATGTGAAGGCGCTAACAAAGTGAAGAACAATACCATGAGGTTCTACTGTACTTACATATTCGGACCTGAAAAGATCAAAATGGCGGATACAATATGATCACCAGTACACATCATCAATATGTACTATAACTAAAAAAACGTTTGTATGTTTTCTATTTCAAGGAATTATAAATTCTGAATAAATTTGTTTCGTTTATGCATTTCATTGATTATCACCGGTTTCAGTGAAGAAACTCGTGAAAAATTTAAACAAAGACCTAAAAATCATGGCATTTATATTTTATTCTGCAAAATTTGTGCATTATCAATTATTTTTTTTGCTGTTTTCTCATGGGGAATCAATTTAGCATATTTGAAAATATAATTGAAAAATAAGGCATCTTTTAAAAATTAAAGAAAATTCTTTTTACTCCCAAAGCTGAATGGATGTTGCTGCACCTACTCTTCTCATTTTGGGCAAAAAGGACTAATAAAACCCCCAGAGGAGGAAGTCTCGGGTGAATTTAAAAGATTTAAAAAAAATCATCCTCCATATTAGATCCGTAATTTTGAATTTTTAAAACATTACATCTGATATGCAATGAGCGGCACCAAAAGTTCTCTATATTAACAAATTTTAAACCAATCCGATTGTGAAAAAATTCAAATTCCCAAAATTTTCAATAACTTTTTGTTTTAGTTTATAACGTTACAGGTTTCAGTTTTCTTTTACAACCTATGAGTGGACTTTACGCCTTCGCATTTTCCTTTTACAAGTCTTGAAAAAGTACTAAAAAAGTTAATTTTTCATTATTTAACCCCCAGTCCCTTCTATATGGAAGCAATTTCAATCCCAAAAGAGATTATTTCGGTGATGTGTTAGAGGTATACATTTAATTGGCCCGAACAAAATAAATATTTTTGTTTACATTTTCTTGTTTATTGACAGAAAATCATCCAATAAACATAGACATTTTAAAACAAACACGTCATTAATTGTTTGTTACGCAGTGAGATGTAGTTCTGCGTTTACTCTCTACAAATTCTAATTCTGAGCATATCTAATAACATTTTGAGAAGTTGTGATGATTCAATAGTATATATTATATCAATATGATCAATTAATGTAATAAATGACGAAATTGACATACTTAAAAACAAACCACAAAAAAAAACAAAGAAACCAATACAAATTGGGATTAAAATTGAATCGCTTAATCTGACTACATGACGAATTTATTAAAATCATGAACTGAATGTTTAATAAAATTGTTCAAATCTCGTAAATTCGTATAAAGGAAACTATTTCTTTAATTATTTTTCAAAACTATTTAAATTTGTATAAGTTAAGAAAGAGTACATAGTTCAATAGTTTCATGTTACTTGGGACTACGCATAATTTTTTTTGAAAGTTTTTGTGAATAAATCGTTTCTTAAGAATAGTGAGTCTTAATTTATGAATGAACATGTCGTTAAATAACTATTAAATTTATTTATCATTTCCAAAAATTTAACAATATTGTGTCGTACACCGGAAAAAATATTTGATTAATAAATATAACAGCAAACGATTTAATAATGCGGTATATTTTAATGTTCTTTAGTAAACATATACAGAATTTAAGATTTTTTTATGCAAAAGTGAATAATACATGTTTTTATAGTATTTAATGAATGATGAAAAGTGCAACATGAACAAATATTTAACAATGAAATGTTTACAAGACAGTTTCCATATTTCATAAATTTGCATTCTTTTCGTAAAATACTACAGTGTGAACACAAACATGTACAAATTGTAAAATGTTTTATGCATTAACCTTATTAATCAATTAATGAACTATCAATAAAGTAATAAATCGGATTTGTAATTGAATTAATCAATCTGGTTCCTACAAAATGTTTATACTTTGTCCCCTGAAAATCGTCAACTATTGGAATTATAAGTTGAAACTTATTTCCTAATTCGCTATGTGAAAATATAATTGATTATATTTTATTATTGATAATGATAGAATGTTATTGTCTAAAGTTCATCAAATATTAAAGTGTCATGCCTTGAAATTCTTATCACATAACGTGGGAAGATGATGAAAAAGAAAGATGTTATAAGTTTTCCTTGTTTCTTAAAACATTCTAAGCTTAATGCGGCTGATGAAACTTTTGAAGAAATTATATGTTTCTGTTATACGTTTGGGCTAGTTAAAACCTGCTAACCGGTTGCTCCGTTCTTCAACCTAACACTTTCTAATAGTTTGAAGACATTTCAGACAATATCAGTTTATTCTTCATTTTTAAATGAGCAATGGAAGGCCAATAAAGATCCGGTTTTTAATAAACGTTTAAATATGGGTTAAACCTGTGCGATACACGTGGTGTATTTAACGTACGTGAGGCAGGCGGATATAGCAGGTCGATGTCCGCCTTCTATACGTTTTGATAGTCCATTGTTTACACGCGTTTTGAACGATTATTTCATACACGTAATCTTTCAATAGCCGTTTAAAATAAAGTTAATAACATAATAAAATAATAATTCATTCATAAAAAACTTGATTTTAACCAATTGTTTATACTTATATTTTTCCTGTTACAACACACATTCATATATATAATATATTTCATACATATACATTTCATATATATATATATCTTGCCTTCCTAAGAAAGAAAATCAAATAACACCCTCACTATTTTTAAACCAAACTTATGTATAATAAACGTATATTATACGAAAATGGACCAATAACAGGGGTTACTCCCAATAAAGAGACTAAATGGATGATAAAAGTTTCAAATACAATGGTATTACGGTTTAAAAGTGGTATAAATTCAAAGTTTTACCAACGTCTTTCTTACACGTATTGTAAATGTTTGTATTATATGCCTAAACCATTTTTAACGAAAACTCTATACCCCATTAATTTTTCTTTCATACAAATATAAAAGATATGAGACAAATTTTGACATGTTCTTTAAACCGCTTACAAAATTAACGAGAACATGTGTAGTTGGAATTTGCATATTTTTGTTTAAACCTTGGTGGTAATTCCCATTATCAGGATATAATATTAGAACAGCATCGAACGTTCTAAGTAGGTTTTTGTTTGCATTTAGTTCGCCAACTCCTGTATCTCTTATCAAAACATTTGTTCGTATGGAATCATCATAAGAAATAGTTTTATCAGTTCATATGCAGTTCTATATTATTACCACTTGTGACTTATGACGCGGTAATGCAATATGTACCTATATACACATACTCATAAATCTTCGTATCATAATCGTAACGCATAAGGAACTATTATTCAGCTTATTTATTACATGCGCAACAGTAACATGATTTCCGGCTCCAGAGGGCAAACAACTCTTGCTCTATAAATAAGTAGAAAAGTGAGTGTCCTAAATTTCAATTAGTATAACAATAAAACCACTATTTGATGTCGAAACACTTTTTTCTATTTTCTCAGCGATACTGTTTGCGTCACGCGAACTTTTTACGAATCAATAAAGAAAATGTTCATTTTCGTTTCATATTCTAACTAGTTCATGTCCAGCGGGTTTTCATAATGGTTAATGAGAATTATTATAATTTGTAGGCAGTGAAAACAATCAATGAAATAACAACAAATAACACCTCTTTTGAAAGTGTAATCACAGTTATGAGAAACGAAATGATAATCTCGTAAACGTTTCTAATACACCTTTATAGAAAGTAATACAAATTATTTCTAGTATCTTAGACTTATTATTCAAAAGTTAACGACCTTTCACTCCGAAATTGACTGCTGCTATTTGCTATAATTTTGACGTGCAGTTAACCTTTCTTTAAGCTCATATTACTTAAAAAAAAACAGTATGCTTCATGCAACAGATTTCAAAAACTTAATCATCAACTTGGCGTAACTCTTCCTCTTGTTCAGAGAGTTGTTCTGTTTCCAGAAAACTGAATTCAATTCTGGAAAATCTTTAATACGAAAATACTTGCTACATATAAACCGACATAATGGCCTAGAAATATAAACGTATTATGGATATAGTGATAATATATTAATGGGTATTATTTCTTTCTCGCAATATATTGATGTTTACATAAAATAAAAGGTAAATTAATGAAAGCGTCTTTTCCATGGAGGGATCAGTCCTAAAATCAATTCTATAAATTTTGCATTTCGACTCGTTTGGGGAAAACTATTATTTGAAAACTTATGGCAATTAATAAAGTTGATTATTGAGAATTGTCGAAAATCACACTCGATTTTACTTAGTAAATTAGAGTACTTCATGGTCTTGTAAATAGATATATTCATGATTCTTAGAGTAATTTTCAATAATTATTAGTATTATATTACATGATTCAGCCCTGATGATTTTTTAACATCCAATAAATCTTCTTAACATTAAGTCATTAACGTCCAAAAACATGGAGTGTTTAGTTCATTTCCGAGCATTCAAAAATGGCAAAAATCATTTTGGAACATATATTATTTTAGACATGTTCTTGATGCCTTTCAAAAAAGTACTGAAAAATTAATGTTTTTTCATCATTCTTTTTCACGTGCATAACTGATGTCGATTCTTTGCAAACTATGAACAAATTACTTGTGGATTTCCTTCAACGTCAGAATAATTCGGGTCTTTTTTGAAATTTTAGCTATTTTTCTAAAATATTAACACTGTGGGTGTATTTCTTTGTAGTTGGCGTACTATTGTGTTATGTATGTGGAATTACCTTAGTTGGTACATATCATGTAGGATCTGCAATTATTGATAAAGTATTAGATTGAAACATTTATATAATGTCAATGTCAGAGATGTACTATCTCATAGTTGTATCTCCTATATGTCCAGATAGGTTTTAATATTGCCCTATACGGCAATGCATTATTTTACAAGGATAATTTTGTTTTCTTGTAGTAAATTTTATATGAGGTGATTTAGTTTCATTTGTCTTACTGTTTTAAAAACTCTGACATCATACAAGAAAGTTTTGACATACAGTTAAACTAAATATAGATGAAAAATAAAGTACGAATAAATATACTTTACAAATGAAAGAAGGCACTAAAATGAAAATCGTCAGTCATGGAGTATGAAAAGGGCAGTAGTCATCGTATAGTCTAAATAAGACATTTTAGACAGACTCGTAAAACTGAAGAATATTAGAAACAATAAAGAACATCCTTTTTTAGTGCCTTATTCCTCCCTACGGTTACTCGAATGAATTGTGAATCCGTGAAATAATAATTTTAAAACTAGTAAAACGAGATTAACTGGATCAAATTCTCTTGAAAATCGAGGAGGCACAAAAGTCTTCATATTTATATTCAAATTTCGTCCTAGTTAAAGAAAATACCAAGAAAGATACTTATTTTGGTGTGATCCATTAAATAAACCGTTTGAAACAAGAAAAAATTGAAAACAATGTGTTGAAAGTAATGAAAATAATAGTAACAATTACTTAACAAACTCCTAAAAATACTCACTACTTCATCTGTATTTTCATATCTTACTAGTATGTTATTAAATGATCAAATTGTCATCTTTCAGAGGAAAACCTGAGACAGAAGTTTAGGAGTACTTAAGAAATCGGAGTTCACGTCTTTGCTTGAAGAAATTGACAAATATGTACTTGAAATTTTGATGACATAATCTTGTTTCGATATGTTTGTATCCTAGAATTTTATCAATAATAATGCTACTTTTATGCACAAACGAATTTCTAGAAAATCAATGCATTGAAGTCAATATTTATAATTAAGTCATATCAATTCAAGTTAAACAAATATGAGATCTGCCTTTTCAGTTAGGTTTTGGATATTATTTTAAACGTGCATACTCATCATTCATAGATATTTAACAGAGCTGTATCTTAAATCATTGCTGTACACACTTTTATTACTTCAATTACGTTGAATTGTTGTTTATTTTGTGGATACATTGATATGTGATATAGCTCTAACACGCTTCAAACACTGTTCATTACTAAATACTGTACTAATTTTGCATGCCTATTCTTCATGTGATATATTTTCTCTGCCTGTCTCCTACACTAATAATCTTTTCATATTCTTTTAGGATATTTGAAAATGTATAATGATGAATTTTCACCAACAGCAACAACAATAACATATATTACTTTTATATCAGATTGTAGATTGCCTTTAATTTATTGCATTTTATTTATTTCGAATAAAATAAAGAGTGTTATATTCAACGAGTTTCTCTAGATATAAAACTCTAATTAATAAAAATATCTATAAACACCATATAAGTGACAATAAAAAAGGTTTGAAATCAATAATGGCTAAAATTACTTAAAATCTTTCAATAAAAATTAAATGAATTACCCAAACTGCACGCAGGAAAAATGACAAATAGCAGTTTAAGGAAAGTAAATAAGACTTTCATTTTGCCTTTTATTTTTGGTTTAAATTTTACTATAAATTTTACTTTTAAAAGTTCAAAAACGATTACTTTTTACCAGAAATAATGAAAAATTTTTGCACTATAAAAATCTATCTATAAATTACCCGTTTATGAAGTAAACTTTCCGTAAACTTACAAACATGACGGAAAATGCGAGGTGCTAATTGGAAATGGCTACTTGCCGGCGTTTTAGGTCTCTTTGTATGCTAATCAGTAAAGCGATGGAGTAATGTCATTCACTCTTAGATTGATATGAAATCTACCGCTCTATTTCCACTATTGATGTATATGTAATAGATATGTGTAGTGTTCGATTATTATAATACAAATATCGATTACTTTCGTACCAGTTTCGTTCATTATTTAAAAATTGACGATACAATCTACCACCGGGAAAATGTTTTATTTCAGACTGAATATTTATTGTAACACTGGTAAGTTGATTGCTATTAATTATTTCGACTTTATGAAATAATTTTCTCAGAATGCTTATTGGCAAAAATTTGGAATTTCCATGACAGCAAGAAACGAAGACACGTTTGGGTTTTTTCAGCTTTGAAAGCATCCCACCGACCATACTAACATAATAATTTTGCATGTTTTGTTGAATCTGATATTATTTCACGGTGCACATACAGTATGAAAATCGGCATAAGAATACGCTCCGATTCAGGTAATATTGAGTAGGGATTGCCAAGTTTTTTCTGTACGTTTGAATTGGAGGGTTGATAAATAACTCGCAGAACATTATTAACTCCTTATGACTGCGGATGACGATCTTCGTCATTTCGGACTTTTCCCAGCTTGCGGGAAAAACACAAATCTTCGTAATGATATAAATTAGAGTTCTGGAATTTATGTAAATTAAAACTAAATCCATTTCTAGACAGTCTAAGATGTACGGAATATGATGACATTATCCATTTTCGTAATTGCTGTTTCAAAAAAAAGTCCTGACAGATGGTAGTGTTCCCGATTTTTTCAAAATATTCGTCATGAAGTATAACATTGTGTTCAATCAATTTATGCATAAAAAGTTTATAAAACCTTGTGAAATGTGTTGCTCGAAGGTGTTTAGGGTCGCTGATTACGAGTCTGAAATCAGTTTTTGGAAATTTAAATAGCGCATTCAATATAGCGGAAACAAATTTAAAAAATCAAACAAATCTGATGATATATTTTGAAAATAAAAATGGCGGATACAATATGCACGACAAATTTGTAAAAACTCCAACCTTTTTGCTTAAAACTTTTTACTCGGGGTTTTAGAGGCTGTTGATTATAAATCTTACGATATATGTTGAAAATTAAAAATTAAGAATCCAATAGGGTAGACACATTTTGCAAAATTTGAACCATTTGGAATTTTCGGTGTTGCTGATTGCAAATCTCAAGAGCTTGGAGCGTCGAGTTAATTTTCTCTTATAAAAAGAACCAATTGACTTTATTTTGAACATGCAATCAGTGTTCCCAAGATACCCAGGATGATAAATTCATACCAAAATTATTTTAGTTGTGATAAAGTTCTCATTTCAAATTGGTAACAAGTGACCCCGAAAGCCCACGAGCAACAAATATTGAGCAAAATGATTTGAATTTGGAAAATTGGTTCGTCATATTGAACCCGCTATTTTGGATTTTCAGAATCTTCTGATTCGTGAACAACATCTTAAAAACCTCATATGCACCAAGTTACTGTTAACTCTAACAATTTTGTTTTTCCCGCATTTTTGGCGCTTTCTGTGAAATCCGCCAACATTTGAGGGGTTAGAAAACATATATGTGTTTTAATTTTCCTAAGTTTTTGTATTTTTGGAAAACCATAGAAATACGATATTTTAGTTTAAAATTAAACAATTTCAGATAAAATGAACGATATTTAAGCCAACTCAATGTCATTTGAAAGAGAAAAAATCCCGAGGTTAAAATTTGTTTCTGAAAAACTGAACCTGCCTCTCTAGTATATGCCTTGATACTTCGCGGTTTATTATTAACTTGTTATTTATTTTAATATTCCCTGTTACAAGAAATTTAAAAAAAAAACACACGCGTTTTACAGCCGTAAAAATTGATTTGAAATAAAAAAAAACGTAATCGTGCTCAGCCTGAACATGGCGTACATGGTACGCAGAAAAAAATACTAATAAAGATACATTTAAAATACTGGATCGTATCAGGTTTACTTATAATTTGAAAATATGCTGAAATTCTTAAGTTATGTTAAAGCTTACACTTAAAATCGTACAGGAATAGTAGAAACTGTAGCTTTTCAGTAGCACTCAGAATTTAAATGAAAGACATGTCCAGCTTGGTGCCACCAAAAGAGGAACAATTCATTTTTAAAACAATTATTTTCAAACCGATAATTTTTAGAATTAAAGTAACGCTTTAACCTTAAGAAATAGAAGAAAATTATCGTAATTTCCAACTGTTATTAAAGGCATAAGTCTTGTATAATATATTAATGCTGAATTTAATATATTAAATATACCAGTATATATAACAATACATATAAATAAATATATTACAAATATAAAGAATAAACAATTTCCACATCTAAACAAAATATAAAATAAAATATTTTGTCATTAAAATTGCAGATCTTTTCTTAAAACATTACGGAAATGTTCGTTAAATCAAGCATTTTTCAACTTCGGTGACATATTTAGAAAAATTCAGAATTTTGTACGACAATTATTTTAAAACTTTGACTACAAAACTTATATTACATCGAGTTTTTTGCCTTGATTCTGATTCCAATCATAAAAGTTACATCTAGCTTGCCAGATATATATTTCCTTTCACAATGAAACACTTTACATAGGCATCATCAGAGGATCTTTTGTTCAAACCAAAACAAAAGTTCTTATCAGCGATACTGTAATTTTTCAACATTGACCACACACGAAGAGAAAAGTTCCGCAGCGTTTGCAACGAAATCGTTTTTTTCAATACATTCAAGTTTATTATACCATTACGAATACTTGTGGCTAACTATTAAACTATTTAATTATTTGTATGACTTATGTTGTCTTTAAATTCTTTGGAGTGAAAATTGAGCCACTCTTTCACGAAGACTGCAGTTTTCATTCTTCTATGAGTCATTTTTTTCACAAAACTCACAAAAGAGTGGCTCAATTTTTAGTTCAATGAATTTTGAGAGTAATGATCGATAAAAGTGTAGAAGTAAAGAAATCTGTTCCGTTTCATTTTAAAGCTTCCGTATCGAAAACAATTTAAGGTACGCAAAACATAAACAAAAACCTTTTTTGTAATGCACGAAATTTCTTGCAACAAATCCAATCTGAGTACTGGTCTAAAGTTAATATTTTAGTCACAAATAACGCTAGAATTTAATTCCATAAGCTAACATTCTATGTGCTGTAAGTACTGTTACTGCTGGTGGTTAAACTACTAACTTTAGACCAGTGCTCTGTAACTTTTTTGTTGTTTTTTTAATGCAGCGGCCTTGAAATTAAGAAGTACAGATTTTATCAACTTTCCGGAAGGCTTCTGCTCTTGTGTCGATGTTTACAAATCGCACAAATACCCAATGAGTCTTTGTACAAATATACTTAGTGGCATAGTAACAGTGAATCTGTAAAATAATTATTTTTAATGATTTTACAGTTTTACATTAATGTTGGTATAATTTGAAAGATTTAACAATTACAAAGAAAAAAAAAATTAATCCAGCATTGAATAAGACTTAATTTCTTACGATATTTTATATTTCAGTATTGATAAATATAACTTTTAGCAACACTGTGGTCAACAATGGAGTCACACGCAGGAAGAATTATATTTTAAGACAAAATATCGTGCAATATCAATTTTCTTTGTGACTTTAAATTAATTCTTTAACTTCATTAGTTTAATTTCGAATTAAAATTAAGCCTTACACGAGGTTGAATCTAGGATGTCACACTTTTAAGACTCATTTCTTTCTGAGTGTGGTTTTAAAAACGTTTGCTTTAGAGATGGTCTTAAAACCGTTTTCTGGGAGATAATTCGCAATTTTTTAAACGCCTTGAGATGATATGCATCCTATGAATAGCACATTGACAGTGGCTTATTCGTGGAGCAGACTGCGTCAAGTAGTACAAAAGATCCAAAAATAGAAAAATGAACCGGAAGTACGCCACGACCGCTGATTGAAATTCAATAGAGTGAATATCTCACACGGCAGAAACTGAGAGTGAAATTTTGCCGTGATTCGTTCTCACTCTAGCAGACTCTAAGATCCAACTGTCGGGACTCTGAGCATCATTGTCGTGATCGATCCTTGCGCACGGGGAACGCGCCTGCGGAGCACGTGGATGCCCGCGGGGTGAAACGGCTCGTATTTACTACGTTCTGTACCTCAATTTTCCATCCTCACAAAACACTTGAACAGGTAGAAATTTACATAAGTATTGTGGACTAAGATACTCTCATGTCGCTTTCAGATTATATTTTTGGAATGTTTTTCTGAACCTGTTTTCGAATTTTTATGTACATTCGTCATTGATTTAGCTGAAAGATATACCTAATAGCATGCTTGGTTTGAGTGATTTTCAGAATTTTTTGTAGGATACTTTTCTTAAATGCTACAGAACACACAGCAATATTTTCAGATTTTATTTGCGTTTATGCTGAATCATAGTAGCTCAATGATCAGTACTCGTGAGGATGTAATGGACACTTTTTTGATCATATCCGAGGAAAATATTTTGATCATATTTTAATATTTTTAAGTATATTGATCACCCTCGAAGAATATAACACAATGATAAAATGATTTAGAGGTTATAATTTTATCACTCCTCCCTCCTCTTGCATATAAAGCCGAGTATACTCGCTCAAATGTTTTTGTTAATAACGTCTGATCAAATTAACATTTGATAACGCATGCTTAAGAATCAACGGATTATACTATAAATAGTTCCATTCACGAATTTTAAATGTTTATTAGCAAATAACCAAGTCCGGATTAACACTATTCGGGAGTCACAAAATACATCACAATGGTCCCTATCTAACCTGACCTTCTTTTTTGATAAATCTCATTGCTCAATAATTTCGATTGTTTAAAGAATTTTCAGTGGCCAAAAAATAAATTTCTGATCTACTTCAGAAACCTTCTATCTTGTTTTAGTTTTTGTTTTTTTTAGATTTAACATCGATTTATAATATTTTTCTTCTCTGGAAGATATAATTAAGATATTTTTACCGATTTTGACGATTATTTCGATGATTTGCACTCTTGATTTCTTCTTTATTTTGAATGCCAAAATTCTGATAACAAATTCGAAATCAGCAGTCCCGTGAACCTCCAGTTACGAAAATTCCTATTGGATACGTTACATTGAATTAAATATACTATACATTATTGACCGTCAGAAATGTCAATCTTTATAAGAATATAATTATCGATGAGTACGGGCGATGGACTAATTAAAAATAAAAAAGAAAACAAACTACAAATGTAAACATTGGGGTTCTGATGAAAGCCAGCGAATATGTGAAAGGAAAGTTGCATGCCAGATTTTGTAATTTTTCCAGCTTTATAATAATTAAATATCAGAAAGTCGGAAACTCCCTAGATACCACAGTCAAAAAAGAGTTGTTCGTAATATGTCCGCCATATTAAACTTCTTAATTCTGACTTATTGTAATAAACAACCTGAAAAAAATTATTAGTAAACACGTATACATTTAGATATCAATTTGAAGGATGTGGGCGTATAGACAACCAATTGTCACATTTTCTTTTAACGCCGTTAGATGCGTTCGCAACTTTGCACCTACGTTTGGCTCTCGGCAAAATGAATGTGTAACTTTATAAGAATTTGGTCTGATTTTCTTAACAATGTAATATTTTAACTATTAAGAAATTCATTTTAATAACTTGAAAATTATTTAGCTCACCATATTTAAAGAAGCCTTCTTTGTAGCAAACATATTGTGTTATGAGCGTAGTAAAGAAACTTGAAACGAATAACTCATAATGAATCATTAATATCACCCACAGTTAGGAGTATACATTATTTACTTCAAAATACTGTAAATTTACTTCTTAGGATTTAAATTCGACTCCAACAAGTTCGAAGGTCGAATGAATGGAGAATGAATATCTAAGATAAAGGTTTATGGGCGTTGTTCTGGAAGATTAAGAGAGCAAAGAAAGAAATAGGTTTTCCATACTATTTCAAGAACAGTGATCTGAAACTCACCTCCTTATGGTTGATAACGGACCCTACTATTATGTTTAACGAACTGCAAGAAGTACACCAGAAGTCTTTATAATAAACTAACATAAATGGGATGTGGCTTTATTTGGTTTTAAGTATCTCAAGTCAAGATAATTAGAAACCAAAGTGCCTCATTTGTCGGTTTTTCGACCCGCACCCCAATTGTGGTTGCTATACTGCTGTTTTATTATTATTTTTCGGTCCGTCTTTAAATTTTGTTTTCGTTTTTTTCAGTCCTACACAAGCGATTATGCCAATTCCCTTGCTGCAACACTTTCTGCTTTCCGCAGAATCGTCAAACCCCTTTTTCGAGCTGTTACCTTGGAATTTTCTCCCATTTCTGAGATAAACGTTTAAAATTGGCATCAGAGGTCATAGTTAATGATACTTTTTCCCTTAAAAATACATTAACGTAAGTAAGTTGCAAAAAATGAATATCAGTTTGGTACCAGAACTAGGAGGAGGGAGGTTGTTTCCGAATAATACTGATGTCATATGACAGGCCGTCCTTAAATGACAACGCCAATTTTTATTGCCTGAAAAAATCACTAATAGCTAAAGTCTCATGAAACTCAAGAATAAACTTTGGAGTTGTCAAAATGCAATCTGACATGATAATCTTCGAGCAAAATAAGTAAGTTAGACACCTACGACCAAATTGTCAACATTGTGGTACCATTTCAGTCAACTGACTATCAAGTCAGACGACAGCACCATCTACAAGAAATACGGGGGGGGGGGGGGGTACGAATACTCCGTATAGGACCAGTTTCCTATACTTATTTCATGACTTCATACACAATATTGTTTCCAGATAGAAATATTTCTAATATTGCAAATGAATATGGTAATATCAAAATCACTATTCGAAAATGGGATAATTCGTACTTGCAGTTTTAGATTCAGTCACCTAAAATAAAAAAATGATCAACATATTTTGAATCCGAATTTAAAAAAAAACAATCGTCGCTCGGCAATATCCTGGCCGCTATTTAAAAAAAACATAAAAAACTATTTTTTAAAGCGTGTTTTAATAGTTTTCTGAATTGATCTCAAATATGTTTCGAAAAAAAACAAGAAGAGCGGAAATTTGTCGAAAAAAAAAGGTTGTATACATTAATTTTCGAAATCTCAAGCGCAAGTCCGTAAAAGGGGGATGAACGTGATATTGCGGTTATTGCGGGAAATTTAATTCTTTGTGGGTTTGAATATTAGGTATATCGGTGTGGTTGGAGGTTATGCTGGCTTAAAAAAGGAGGGGATGGGGAGGGGGCGGAGCCCCCCAATACGCACACATCCCCAAAGTTCAAGAGTTTTGGGCGTGGGGCATTTGCCTGAGGGGACCCAAATCTTTCATGTTCAGATGTTAGGCGAGTACACAATAACAGAAGCTGCAGTCCCTCCACACAAACAGCCCACCCAAGGGTCCGCCCCCAACTCTCTTTTTTATATTACCCTAACCTCCAACCATACCGGTGTGTCCAGAACTCGAACCTCGAATCCATGAAGAATTTGGGACCCCCGACTCGACATTTTTATTTGACATGCTCTAGTAGTATTATGCAACGATCCGTCTCGACCATCCTCTCAATACCCTAATCGAAATCACATTTCTCTATAGAGAGCGCAAAGAACTCTCGACGATCACAATGACAGACCTCCTTATAGCGGAGGTAAAAACCACTATAAACAATAGGTTAAAAGGGACCTTTCCCACTAATCTCATGTTCGGCGTTCATTTACAGGCTTACTGCTGAGTTTCCGAAAAAAATGCAAGAGACTTTTTTGGCAGAGAATTTTCCGCTCTTAATTTTTTATTTGGAAGTTTTTTTCGTCAGATTGATAGTTTTGAGATAAATGCAGAAAACTGACAAAAATGGATTCTTAGACGGTATTTTCAAAATTGCGGCCAAGATATGGCCGAGCGACAGTTTCGTTTGTGATATTCGGATTCAGCAGCTCAAAATGTATACAAAATACGTTGGACATTTTTTTTAAAGGTATCCGAATATTTCAAAAGGTTTACCAAAAATAAATTCTGTTTGCAAAATGGTAAATTACGATACAAGTGCGAGAAGCAGGTGATATATGCACGAGAGAAAAGAGTATAATACAGTATTCTCAAATTAATAGCAATATCACTATACCCTGAAAAAAGTTTGCAATTTTGTATTACACTGTTTTCCCTGGCCTGTTTTCCCACGCCTTATACAGTAAATATTTTATGTTATGAAGAACCAAAATGCAATGTGCAATTTCATAAACGTCATACACGTTCAATAAATATGTGTCTCACCAATGAGACGTCTAAATCTGACTGATTTTTGTATATCACATTTTTGACGTCATAATTAAAACAAATTAAAGACATGCGTTCGAGTATCTCAGTTTAATTTACCACACGAGTGCGCCATTTAGAAGACGTCAATATGTCCTTTCATCGTTATTAGATGGAACATTTTTGTAATATATTCCGAAAGTGACTTTAAATACCAATTTAACTTTCCTGTGTATAGATATTTATGAGCAGCAATAGGAAAAAAAAGTTTAAAAAATGTCGAGATATGTTTTAGTTATTTTAAATGTCATTATACAATATCACGTCACCGGTAAATCCGAGCACTTATGTTTGACATAATTAAATCCCTGAAGAGCAAAATGTGGAGTAATTTTACTAATTACTATATTTTACCAATCCAAACGTTATAAGTGATAAGAAATGAATACAAAGATTAACGAATAAAATAGAAATCGGTCGCCAATTTTTCGACTTATATTATACAAATTTGAAGCATGACTCATTATTTCTCTATGTTGCAGTTTTTTTTCTGCGGCTGTGCGAAATGGTTCCATCCAACTATTTAGAAGTGTTTAAATGTTAAGTGTAGGGACAAGTTAAACTATATCACATATAGTATTAAATGTTACTTTTTGCAGTATTGAGAACAACTTGACGTTTTTGGCCACTTTTTACTATTACAAATTCCATCAAATACTATACTTTTAAAATAATTACAATGTAATATAGGTGTTATATATTATTTTTCCTTGTTTTTATTATCCTAACTATTATAAGTAGTGTTTAATACTATAAATGTACATTTTTCTCAGTGCAGGTATATCTCTACAGAGTACGGATTGTATAATATTTGACTTTATATATTTGCTGTCCAACTTCGTTTCGAACGACCTTGTTACGTAGATATTTAGATGCTTAAATAATTGGACCCACTTTACTTTGCCCATACTTACACTCTAAATTTCTTCAAGGGAAATTGAGCCACTCTCTGCTAAAGGTGACTTTTTCACTATTTTAAAGTCAAAATTAAACAAAAATCCGATTTTCGTGCCTAAATATTTTCACATGGATCGAAAAAAAAACATTAAATTTATTATTAAATAAAGGTATTACAATTACAGAAAACGATTTCGTAGCATATAATTTAACGCCGTAGTAAGCGACACACTTGCTTATTAATCAAAATACAGACAAGTACACGTGACGTGATCTCGTCACCCTTTTCGCATGTTATTTTACTTCAGTTGCACTGTAATAATGCTTACTATAAAATAATTATTATTAACGTTTATAAGGTAACATCTGACTATATTGCTTTCGAGATACAAGAAAAATCTACGAAATACAGTTTAGATAAATTCTTGTCAGTCATCGAAAGATGATGCAATATAGAGGTATACATAAACTACATCCCATTTTCCGCTCATCTAACCGGCATGACTCGTTCTTTAGGTCTCTGAGACCCGGGGTCAAGTTTAGCTCCCATACTAACACTTTTGAAAGAACCTCGAAGAAATATTTATGGGAAGAATTTAAGAATTCTGAAATCGGTAGATGTACATAAAAGTATCATCTATTTTTATAATCAACCCCAATATAAATTTCATTAAGTTTTCTATATTTAATTGCAACACAGTTTTTCAAAAGCATTTTGTCATCCATTGCGCATTAATATAAAACATTGCTAATGCTGCTCCGAAATGTCTCTACTAAAACAATTACTAAAAACGATAAATTGTTAATTAATGTTTCAAATGAGTCGTTGTGGCATACGGTGTTAAAAATGTCACGATTTTTCATGAACATTAATGTAATTTTTAACAGTAGAAAGTGTCACCAAAATATTACAAAATGTTTTCACGTAAGCCCAAAATATGTGATAGTGGATAAAGATAATGTCAGAAGAATTTGAACGATATCTTCTACATTATTTCATCAGCAATTGCATTATAAACTTCTGATGCTATTCGAAGCAACTCTTAGTTTTGAATAAATGATAATTTTAGACTGCATCATGATTAATCAACGCGACTATTTTATTTTTATAGTTATAATGATAAGCATATTGTCGCAAGGAATGCATACATTTTATTATGTTATTTCCTGAAACTTTTGTTTGTAAATAGTTCTAAAATTTGCACTAAGAGAAATTAGGTATTTTATTTGATCGAATACATTTTTTTAAACCTTTTGAAAAATAATCATATGAAAGCTTATAAAAAAAATAAATAAAATATATACAGTCTATTTCGGTAATGTTTAGAGAAAACTTCACGAATTTTATGAGGCAATTAAAAACCGTGACAATATGTTCTGATATTCCCCAAATCTGAATTAACTAAAAACTACTAATTTAAAAGTCGAAATTGAATATTTTAGTTTATTAGTTTTTATAATTAGTAATAAATTTGTAATTATTATCTTTTGGGAACATTATTACCAACTGAATAAGTTGTATAGTTTTTATTTTTTAATTAGTAGTTTTTAACTAATGCAGATCCTGAGAGCCTTCAGAAAAGTTATATTATATACGAAATTTTGGAATTTAAAAAACATTGTTATTCTATAACTCTCGAAACTCGAATTAATCAAAAACGACTTATCTACAGCGAAAAGTGGGTTACCGCCAATTAGTAAGTTTTTTACCGACAAATAGTATGAAAATACTAATTCATTAGTAAAATTCTACTAATCTATAAGTAGATATTGTTTTTTTTAGTTTAGTAATTTGTAGAAATAGTAATAGATTAGTAGGTTTGAACTTTTTTTTAGCAAAAATGATTACTAATTCATTTGGTGACTCACTTTTCATTTTCTTATTGCTAGTTTTTAAAAAATTCTGATTTATAGTGAAGGTAAAGCGTATTTAAATGTAAATCTAAATAACAGAAAACACTCGTACTTTGTTCATTATTGGTTTAAAAATGAATACTTATTGTAATAATATAAAAATATATTAATTTTGACTGTAATATGTCACACTGTACCAAACACTTTAAGTCAATTATTAATCGAAAAAACTTCGTAGTTTTTATGCTGTATATGATAGTCCACAAATATGGCAAGATGATTTTATTTATTTCACGCAATACCAGCAGAGAAGACAAGAATACTGGACAATAGTCCGTTGAAATACCACCTGGGTATAATACTACCCTTTCTTAAAATATGAATGACTAAAGGGAACATTACCCTCGCCCTAATGGAAATTCCTCGATAGAAACGCGCAGAACTATGGACGATAAAAACGTTTATGAAATTAGACATCGATTTTTAACATCAAATTTATCGCCACAAAGTTGTAGGATTTCGTCTTTATCAAGATTGAAAAATAACGTTTAAAATATAAGTATGCAAATTTAATGTACATTCTATTGCACGTTTACTGTTACAAAAGATGTCATTGTCTTTATTTCTATATGGAAACAGTTTCCCCTCGAAACATCAACATTATTATATATACTTTCGTGACACCCTGTACGCATTTATATCCAGGGTGACATATTTGAACATGAGACTTTGAAATGTAAACGATTGTACACTTCAATGAATTTGAATTTAATCATAAAACTCATCAATAGTATAATTTTGCTGAACAACTGAATCTAAATTTTCATCCAGATAAAATGAAAGTAATTGTTGTGCCATATATTCTATAAAATTTCTTAATTAATAACGTAATGTCCACTGGAATATTATATTCCTATTGGTAATTTGAAAAATGTATGACCAAATTTCAAATATGCTAAATGAGGTATTAAAATATCATTATTAAAATTGTTTTAAGTAAACTAAGAACAAGGTGAGCTATTAGCCCTTAGAAACGTACAATCCTATTTCCTCAAGTAATGCTGAAAATACTGAAATTGTTTTATGCCAAAATTGCATAAAATTCTCGGAAACAAATCGATGAATTTCAAATGTTTTTAAAGCATAAATACTGACAAAACCCGTTTATTCTTGTAATATCATTGCTGATGTCTAGTCTTCCCAAGTCAACCGCACCATCCAATCCATATAACTAATCATGCAGACTAACTAGAATATTGTTTTCTGGCATTTGAGGAGAAGAATGTTTATATTATATACATATATAAAACATAGAATGTAATGTCAACATTTATTATTATGAATTGTTTTAAACAAATGGTAAGTCATGTTTTCCATCCCTTAACATAATTTTGCTGAGCAATTTAGTGAGCATCAGTTACTGTTACCTGAAAATTGACAAAATTAAATGCTCTCATAATATTTTCATTTTCTTTAAACCATATAAGTATGTAATGTTTGTAACGCCATCAAACCAATTATTGGAAAACGCAAGATCAACATTGAATTGCTTCAAATCGCAAAGGATGCTACCTTCTTAGGACATACACATAAGCAGTTTTGCTGAATGTTTATATTGCAATCCTGCAGTAATTATTTGTAATATTACAAAAAAGAGAATCAAGTATGAAAGAAATCTGTAATAAAAAAAAAAACGGTAGAGATTTCTGTAGTACACAGAGAAAAATAATTAGTAGATTCTACCCAGAACTTGAGTAAAAATTACCGAAAAAGTTGTGTAACCATTGTGAATAAAAATAATTAAAAGAATAATCCTAATTTTCTGCAGTTTTTCTGAAATTTATCTTTTAAATACTAGATGAACACCGATGATGTATTAAAATCTTTTCCAAGTAAACAAATTCAGATATTTTTTGCGTATAATATAACTGGTATCAATTTTCTTGCGAATGCTGCTATAGAATGTCTAGACCAGTTTTTCGTTAATATTTGATTAAACATCATTTAAAAACTTATTACTTAAATACTAGAATACTATTTATTTATATTCTTTAATAAATTTTGCTTTTAAATAAGACTCGGCAAATTTTACATATCTATGTTTGGCAAATTCTACACAGAGAGAAAAAGAAGGTTAACGGAATCATGAAGAAATGGGAAAAAGTATAATAATAGTAAAATTAACAACGTGAAAAGCTCTAGCTCGCAGAGTGTTACTTTTGAAATTCAGAACATTGTGAAAAGGACCATACATTCATTCTTTTTAGTAAGGAAAGAAGATACATTCGTTTAATTTATTTTATTATGTCTATTTCACTATTAAGTAATGTTTGAATTGACTATTTAAGTAAGAAACTAAAGTGCCGAGTATCTGAGATTATGTACGATGATGTGTACTTAGATATCGGGAAATGGTAAACTGAACAATATTATATTCTTGTTTATTATAGCAATGGTTACATTAACTACTTTTTGTTATCAAATGTTTTACTATTATGAAATAGTTCCATTAACCATTTTTCTTCTCTCTGTGTACTCATGATTTTTTTCCGTGTAACATCTGACTCTGTTTAAACTTGCAACTAACGATTTACTAAATTATTACAAAAATGTTACTTTTTTGTTTTAATTAAAATATAATTGTAATATTCCTAGTAACAATTTTTGTTAGACGAAAAATAATAATTTAAGCATACAAGATTGTTACGAAATTAAAAATAAACATTTAGCGTAAAATATATTTGAAATAACAAATGTTTTAGGAACCATCAAATTCTTTATCGTGAACAAAATTTTAAAAAAGTCAAGACTATTTAAATTTGAATTCCATTGTCATACAAAGATTTAAAATGTAATACGGTCGGGCATTTTCATTTTGAAAGCTTTTAATCTCAACGGTTAGCTTAGTGAAGATATAAAAAACACATCGAATTAATCGACTAAATGGTAAAGAATATATTATGGTTTAAAAAAAATTCTTAGTAAATGTATCAAAATTTTGTTATACAGAAATATTTAATGAATGTTTATACTGTACATTTTAATATATATTCATTCTAGCACGATAATTTACTGTACTATTCACTAATGATAGTTCAGAAATATTGTTTAAAACACTGAAAATAGAAGTAATCTCTCACATCCTTTGTTTGACGTATCATTATCAGTTTCTAGAATAGACTGTTCTCCAAACTTAAGCAAGATAGCACTAAATTTTTTGCAAAACATTTCGTAATTAAATTTGATTATTATTAGATATAAAAATAAATACTTTCTCGTAGAATGCAATATTCCAAATAACATAATTCGACAGTCGCGAGGGATTTGATGAAATGTAAATTAGTATCTTTAAATTAAATAATCTTAAAGCAAATTTTATTATCGTTGACTTCAAATGAATTCAACAATTCGACTAGGTTTACATTATCGTGTTTGCGTCAAATACATTAATCAATGAAACGGTCAACGTTTGTCGTTCACGCTGATTTAACGACTAAGTGTATTAAAACCTAAGTGTTCTCTTTAACTGTTTACAAATTCTCATGATAATCATAGATAATGAAACTGTCTGATGAAAATTAGTTAGAGATTATACATCACAAGGCCAGATGTATAATACTTGAAATTGGTAATAAAATGAGTGACTAATCGCAACTTTTAACAAAACATACAGTCGGTATATCCAAAAATATATAATAAAATTTGGTTTATGCCAGAAACAACAAAAATTTCTACACCACTTTTCTGTAATCAATATGCACGGAAAAAATGAATTTAGCACGACGACGAAAGTTGTTGCTCCAAGTACAAGAAGTAGTAAACATGCTCCATTTCTATTTGGCTTAACTATTTTAGAATAATACTTTTCCTTGTACATTAGATTTTTCCTTGTATTATTAGAATAATTACTTTGTTGTCTGGGATTACGAATATTTATTCTTACCAATTTGCAATTTTTTATCACTGAGGTTTTGTAGTAAATTGATTATTGAAAAATCTCTTCAATTTGTACCAAACTAATAAATATGAATTGCAATAATCGAACCTACGAGAAAAATGATCCCCTGAAATTAACGCAATTTGTAGCTTCGTTTTCTATATCCTCCCGTTTTATAAACTAATCTAATCTACCCTTCTATATAATTTTGTATGCATCATATTTTTTGAAGGATTTTAACTTTAGAAAATAAATTAAAAGCACTAAAAGAAATCATAATAATGCGTATAAAACAATCTATTAAAAATCCGTTGTTATTTTGTGTTGTCTATCTTTGCCGGCTGAAAAGGTTAGAAGTTTCGTTTTCTTACTACAAAAAGTAGTTAACCTTAACTATAAAAAGTAGTAAGAAGCAGGTTTTACAACTTTCGATAGTTAGAGTAACAATTTAAAATTACTATCAGAAATAAATATTGTTTTATTAGATTTACGATATTTATTGTTGTACTTACTACTTCTGTGTTTACAACTTTTATGCAGTTGGTGTAACTAACCATTTTTATTCTTGTGGACCCCTCCGATTTATAGGACAAAAATAAACGTGATTAATATACGTAATACCACCTTTTAATTCAAGAATGGAAAAATGCATATCTTCTTATCTGCGTTCTGTCCTCTTGTCCAAATAGTGACGAACTCAGGTAGAGATAAGTTATTATTGGGTATACAAACTTTGAAATGATGCTGGCACAATACTTTTTGAATGGGAGGAATTATAAAAGTACGATTTCTAAAATTTTGCTCCATTTAATTTCTTCTGAGCTATTGACAAAACAATCTTCCGAGATGCTATCGATTTGCCTTGCATGAGTTTCGCTGGCTGAGATTAGCAGCTATATGATATATCTGCGTTTGCTGTGTGAAACGAGGAAAGCGCAATCGGGCTAAAACTCTATAGGAACGCAGATTGACGTCATCTGTGATGAAAGCAACTCGGTGGAAAATGTGACGACGGATGAGTATACAACTTATCCGGTAAAACAATTAATAAGTATAATTAATGCCAAACATTACACCAATAGAAAAGTTTAACATATTTAAAATTTTTCCACTACACTGCAGTTTTGAAATATCTGCAGAATTTGATCGTGAACGTTAATGTTATTGACTGATATTGCAAAATGTTTACATCAATTTGTCTGCTTAAAATAATTAAGTGAAAATATAATCTAATGATTTGTTATCTTTTAATTGCACTTATTTCATTTGCAACCCAGTTCTGATTTTCTTTTACATGTTTTTATGATAATAATACCACGTTTATTTATTTCATAATTTAATTAGTTAGTCGTTCGTTTATTTATTTTATATGGATTGAAGAAAAACCACTCTGAACGACCAACAAACCGCAGTTACGAAAAAATCTACCTGACAAATTCAACAATGGGGTAGTTTATTTAAATGTGCGAAAAACAGTTTATTGTGGTGAAAGAAAATGTTTGTTCGCAATTTGGCAAAACGCATTTTTTTCGTCATTCCGATACGATTTTTGTTCATTGAGTTATGGAAGTTTTTGTCATGGTATAAATATAATTTTCATGCATTTAATAAATGTGTAATTGTATGAACATAATGAACAAAATGAACTCTGTCTACTTGCTCAGAATTATTCCATAACGGCAACATTTTAAGACACAAAAAACGTCGTTTTTGCACATTTTTAATACGTTTTTGTGACGGAACAGAATTTTTTTTCGTAATTTGAAAAACCCAGATTAAAGTGCATTAATCAAATACCCGAGTGTACTTATCCGAAGGCCTTCGATGTGCTTATTCCAAATTTGACCGCAAACTTATTCTATCGCGTCAAAATTTTGAGATATTCTATCCCAAAAGTGCAAAAAACGAAAATCATAATCGTGCCTTAACAAAAACTTAATATGGATAACTTAATGGATAATTCCATGAAAAAATCGAATCGGAATTACTAAAAGAGCATTTTAAAGTTGATGAATAGCATCTACGCTTTTGCAAATTGCGAACAAAAATGTTATTCCATTATGAAAACTGTCTAAAATGGACAAAAACTGTGATAGAAAAATTCTGCTAGCAAAGATCCAGGGCATTGAAAACTTTTGAAAAAGTATAATCCTGTTTCTGAGTATAGAGATTTGACTTATTTTATTGGGCTTTGTTATTATACACTGAGAAAAAGGTTTATTTAATGTAAGTAAGGTTTATTAAATATTAATAAATTTATTTCGATGAAATAAAGATTTGTTAATAGTTAATAAATCTTATTTGTATTAAAGAAACCTTTTCTCAGTGTACAACTTCGATACTACAATAGTGTCAGACATTAAATATCTCATTAGTAATGATAATAATGAACAATAATTTAACATATATTTTTCTCTTCCTAAGACACTGTATCCAGTTCAACATATACTATATAATTATTGACTACAAGCGGCTGATAAAAAAACGATAGGTAAGAGGGGTTAAATAATCGCCATGTATCGATTGCATTAATACTTTATTACAGACCTATGTTTCGACAGTGCTCTCCAGTCTTAATGGAGAATAACCTTGCAACGCAAGTAACTGTTGACCAAAAAGAAGTTCCAGAACTTAGAAGTCACAAAAAAATGCCTGAATATGTTTTTTTATCGCTGATTAAGAATTCGGTATCGATTTTTAAATATAAATGTTACCCACTCTCAGTGGTACCAAATATCGATGCGAATATACTCTCCTACCTACAAAAGATCTGTGTACATCCTAGTCAATATTTTGCAGAAATTTGACAGTACACATTTTAATAAATTGCTAACATTTAAATATTTATATATGTATTCAAAAATCAACTTTTAAAAATTGGTATTTCCCAAAATTACTTCGTTCAAGATCTACAATGCAAGGTTATATTTTGACTCGGTTTCTAATTTGGGTCGCTTACTCCCTTTTTATTTCAACACTGAAAAATATCCCTGACCACTTCAACTACCGCTGGATAGTTGAGGGAACACTTTTCACCTACGGTAAGCGGATTTATACTTGCCGCAAGTGGATTCCGCTTGCGACAAGAGATCTCAAGGGGATTATTTTAAGTGTAAAAAATAGTAAATTGATTTTATTCTTTTTATATAAATTAACAGGCAGCGTTAAATTTACTAAAACATATTATTAAACTGATGTAATTGTTGAAATTTTAGTTAATTGTTAATTAACTTTCATTATCATTCAACTGACTACTTCCTTGGTTGGTTTAAATACTTAAAGATAATTTACACTACGCAATACTAAACTAGTGTTGGCGTGGTGCCTCGCTCGCTTCGCTGGCTCAGAAACTTCGACCCAGTGGAGAGTCGGCTATTCCTTAAGACTCGTTTGTTTACTAACAGCTTTCAATTATATTATAAAATTATATTGATATTTGGGGGTCCAATCATATTTGGGTCCAAGTGGCTTCGATAGATGTGTTACAACAATATAGTGTTTCTTATATGTATGAAAATTGAAAATGAGCATTTTCAAAACGACCCCGACATAACAGGCCAGCCGAAGTATTAATAAATAAAAGTTGCAAAACACTTACTTCATGCACTTGTATTGTAATAGACTATTCGATGCATATTACATGTTTACTGTGTTTTACTAATTACTGTCTGTATTATTATGATATTATATATACAATATATATACATATAATTCGTCAAAGATATCTTGAAAGTGTCGAAAAGATCTATGACGGATATCTTATAGATATCTATAAGACATCTTTTAGATATATCGAAATAGTTATTTTCGTATCAAGGGCGTATATGAACTTTGCGCCCGAGGATCTTTGCGCTCTGGCAAAGACTACCCCTGGGGGGTAGGGGGTCGAAACGTCGAAATTTGATGAAAAACAATAGGGTAATTTTTTTTGCCGCGATGACCAAATTCAATACTTTTTCAGACAATAGTCATAAACATTTTAAACCAGTTTTTATGGCATTATCGTTGACTTTAGGAAGAAAATGCATACAACCTTTTTTGTAGAGAATTTCATGCTCTATCTTTTTTGTTTGAAACATTTTTTAATAAAATTTGTATTTTTCAAAATAAATGCAAAAAGATACAAAGAAACTTAATTGGGGCTAATTTTTTTTAGTAATGGACGGGTGGATCTACCCCAAAATCTAATCAGATCTAAGTTATGCCAAGACGTGCATTTTAAAAAAAAATTATGTCGATACGCTTATCCGTTCGCGAGTTATCGCGAGACAAAAAAAACGGGACGTACGGACGTACGGACGTACGTACGTACAAGATCACGGACAAAAATTTTTTTATTGTTGATTTGGGTTCCTTAGGGTCTGAAACGTCGACATTTGATGAAAAACTATATGGTAATTTTTTTGCCCTAAGTGACCAAATTCAATACTTCGTCCAGACTTAGTCTGGGTCGAAGTAAAAGGTATAGTCGATTTTACTATGTATAAATTTTGTTCAGTGGAAGATAATCTTTTTAAATTTGAAGTAATTTTATTAGCGAAGTAAATTATGAGTTGATACGCGGGTTTACTGGGTCATACTCGTTTGAAAATATACAACCGTCACATACATTCATAACAAGTACATAATACGACATATATGACAAAAAAAACTGTAGCGATTTGAAATTCGTCTTCGCCGAGTACATGATATGCTTAAATTTAAAATATTAGTATTTTAAGGCGCATTCCTCTGTAGAATTGTATGTCAAAGCTATCGTCGCTGCCAACTACGACTACACATATAAAAATACATTTATGCAAATACTTCAATTGAACTAGCAACGAAAAACGTATTACTTAAAGGTAACATTGTTTTAAAATATTGTATAGCGGTCGAAACGTAGAGAAATATATGTCGTTTATAAAAATTCGGGATATTATTTTACGAACCTTCTGAAATAAATGATGGACAATAAGTAATCGATATTTAGTACACTTATATTTCAGCTACTGAATATTGAGTGACCGAAACACAAAATATTTTAAATCATTGAGAGTAAAATTTACTAGGGATTCAATGAATTTTTATTAAGATGAACAATAACTAATCGCTGAATCTATTTGTTTAAAATTGACAGAAAATAATCATTATTATCTTTCAGTATGCACTATTAATAGCACGGTTTTTGTAATAATCGTAGTTCAGGCGATTAAAAAATCTAACGAACTACCTTGATGACTGTCCATTTCAAGCACAAGTTATTGTGTCTTTTTGAACAAATTTGATTTTTCGCATAAAAAGTGGAAATAATGTAAACCGCCCTTCAAACCATGTAAAGACATACAGTTTCTTGTGTACTCTTTTATTGTATAATAGATTGTCATAGATATTTCAAAACGTTTCAAGATTTAAGAAAATTATGTATTTTTAAATGATTGTGTAAAGGAGGTTCCAAACATAATGTTGGCAATTAATATTATTGAAGACTATGAAATATATGCAATTTTTAAAAAATATTTCTTGTAATTTCTGACGTGGAAGAACAAGTAAATAATTAAAAGTACTACTCTTATCTAAAGTGAACAATTGATGATAATTCTCTTTAATAATGTTGTTTACCTCCGGTATTTATTATTAAATTCTAATTAAGATTTTTGTATAGATATTGACCAATCACATTTAAAATTGGAATGCTAGCATTTTCTCCTGTGCGCATAAAAATTTAATTTTAGTATTTTTTTCGGATCAAATCACAAAAACACCCTGGTAGAAATTGATTTTAGTGCTAGCGAGCGCCATGCCAGCGCCATGTCTGGGCACTGTTGCCTAGTAAGGCGCAAGTAGGAACCATGCATGGAGCTGGCATGTCAAATATTGATTTCTACTAGGGTAATTTATTTTTAAATTATTTTCATTTGTAAACATTTGTTAAAATGGTTCGTAATACATCTTTAGAGGAGCCTCGGTAAAACTGTTGATGTAATGTAAGAACTGTCATATAGTAAAAAATGAAGATTTTTCGAACATTTTAGATTTGTCTCTGGTAATTCTTGGTATTGTAGACATCAAAGAAGAGTGAACTACTTCAGGTCACGTTTAATTTAATAATTCAAGGATTATATTTCAATCAATCAATAATTAGAAATAATCTTGTTTAAAGAGTACATTTTATTATGGGAAATCGACATAAATCGTTCAAAAATGAAACTTACCATTCAACTCTCTGTAACCTATTTAATAAAACGTGGTTTCATACCAGATATATTATTTAGTGTGGCTTTCCTGTAATGTCCGAACATCTGAAACGGTTGAAAAAAATTCTCTAATTCTTTGGTAGTTGTATGAAAAATTGAATGACTTCTTCACGCATACAAAAGCGTAATAGTACATTAGATTAAAACCTGTTTGATGACTAATATGTTAGTATATGTTTTTTAAATACATTGTAATAGTGAAGTAGAAAATGTCTCGTTAATACTCCATTGTAGAAAATACCATAATACCTTCCTTCGAAACAAACATTTTATACTAACAATATATTTATTTAAATAGCAAAAAATATGTTGTTTTATTTAACAAATATTTCTTCTTTTTACGAACCCTTATTTCATTTAAGACAAGAAGTATACAATTTAAGGAAGATCATTTTATTTACACTTATTAAAATAAATATTTACTTAAATCTACATTTAATTAATGCAACTATTAAAGTATAATCAATTCTTCGTTGGAATTTGAATTTCGCTTTCAAACTATGCCAACAACTCTAAACATATTAGATGTGATGTTTCGTAAAATCGAACAACTTTTAAAAAACTTGTTTCTAATGTATAAAACTAATCAAGATTTATCACAAGCGATTCCAAATATCCGAGTGCAGGAATATCATTGAAATTAGTGAGATACAACAATATGTCAGAATGATTTCTATATTATAAATATATGTAATGTTTCCTTTAGTATAAATTACGATTCTATTTATCAGAACAATGATTAACTTTATGCTCTCTTTCTTTTCTGGGTATACATTGTTATTTCGTTCGACATAATTAAACGAAAATTCAGCGTAAAAATGCACTTTAACTGTATGAATGGCGAGCAAGTAATCGTAACGTGTTAAACATAAACAATTATTAGTAAATAAATTTAGGAAATGTTGTAAACGTCATGTCCTGCGATAATTGCGGAATAGATTCCACGGACCATTTGCTTTATCTTTGTCTAGCAGTAAATTAGATCCAACATGTTTTACTTAAACATCGTTTTAATAAATTTTAAGTTGCCACTGTGGAAAGCAATACGAAATTACTGGTAGAAATCTAGGAAAGATTTTATATAAAAGCACTGTATATTTAAGCGGAAAATACGTTTTATTGGTTCTTAATTTAATTTAATATTATTTACAATTTAATGTAATAAAGAGTACATTTATGGTTTTGATATTTTAGACTATGGTCTACTCCATTTACCCGTGGTCGCTGAACATCCAAGTAATTGCACTTTTGGAAGTGGGAATCTTTTATTTACAATTAAGCTGTTAGGACGAAATTTGGATACAATGTCATATTTTAGAATTTTTTAATAAATAAAATTGACATTTTGATACTGTTTTTACGGAATTGAAAAATGGAGTTTTTGTTTTGTTTTGTGATTTCATAAGAGGACAAAGTGCAATTTTACGCAAGACTCACGAATTGTATTGTTTGTGGTTATATGCATACAGTGCATATAATGGTAAAGTAAAAAAGTACAATAAATTAGCGGAGACGAAGGGACAATTTCGGTAAAAATCATATAAGGTGAGGTAAATACGTACTTAAAATATAACTAGAAGTCTAGATATTAATAATTAATAATTGAGGAGATTATTTCATGCTTATCAAGCGAAACTAAGTATTTCATAAGGTTAGTCTTGAAATTATTTCTAGATGAAGGGTTGTAACACAGAAGGGATCGAAATTCCTGAATGTTGATATTAGTAGGTCTAAACTGTTTTCAAAAATATTCATGCTGTAAAGAGGGGATGCGTAAGGCTAAAGTGTAAAAAAAAAACATAACAGTTTGATAGGTGGTGGAAGTGTATCACCATAATATTACAATCAAGAAAGAACATCGTATGCGAGATATGTAGAATATATTAACATTAGAAGATAGATCACAAGAAGGGTATAAGCGTCAAACTTTTACTACTTCGTTGTATTTCATTCGTTCTCCGCAAATCCAAATCTTGGGTAAGTACCTATTGTTTACGATCCTAAAGTTATGAGCACTACGTAAGATAATCCTTAGTCTGGAGATGGCGAATGGTCATTTGACCTAGCGGCAGTAGATCAAGCACGTTCTTTAACTTAGAAATTGTAAAACCTAATTAGTAGGGCAGTCTTTAAATAATAGCAATGTATCTTTACAGATGAATAAATTGCGTCTTAAGACTAACAATTATAAGGAAAAGCATAGGGTCAAGCAAATAGACCTGATGTAGCATTCAGGAAAAATGTATAAACTCATAAATGTTCTAGTTTGAAAACGATCATAACCATGTCCCTTATAAAGAGATGCAAAATAACATGGTTGCTGGAATTGGAAACCTTTCCAGAAATCAAGTAGATCCAGTATATAGTTAGGCCGATAATTATTCCATGACAAATATCATCAGAAATTTGCACAATTTTCAAAAGTGCATTTGAAAACAAATTAGTGTTGGCGAGGTGCCTCCCTAGTTTCACTCGTTCAGAAACTTCGACCCTGAGGAGTGTCGGCTATTCCTTAATACTCGTTCGTTCACTAACAGCTTTCAGCAATATTATAAAAGTATACCGATTTTTAGGGGGTCGAAACATATTTAGAGAAAGAGTGGCGCTTATGAGAACATTCCCTATGTAACTTAGGTAGGAAAGAAGGGGAGTGGGAACGGGGTAATTTATTCCGTGGATATCCGTATAAGGGCCTCTTGACGTCCAGAACATCTCGGATATCCTTTGGATATCCAACGAATATCCAATTATATATCCAAGAAAGTGGAATTTTATATATCCCTAGGATAACCAGGCAATATCAGATGATGTTACTTGGACATCCCTAGAATCTCTGGCAGATAACCTGAAGAATATCGCAGGGATATTTATGGATATCTCAGCAAATAAAGGATATATTTGACAATTTTACGAATTAAATACGTTGTTTTTGAAATTTTTATACTATTTTGAATAATATTTTTAGACTCCGATTTTTACATAATTCAATATAGTTTAAAATCAAAACCGAGATTTTTTTGCCAAACTCGGATTTAAACCCAATTGATAATTTTTTTAATGAAATAGAAAATTCGCAATTATCAGAAATTTGTAGATTAAAAATAAGTATCTAAATTTAAAAATTACAAGGCGGAAATCCAACAAAACTCGAAAGGTTAGAAAAAAGGGCAACATTTGCTCTCGAAAACGTCCACAAAATAAATAGAACCTTACGAATTAAAACACATAACATTCCTAAAATCGATGGTGACGATTTACAAATTCGAAAATTTGTGCGTTGTAATCCTTGGCCGCAAACTGGAACTCTCCACTGTTGGCTGAGGAAATTATCGGAATTTCTGAAACTAAGAAATAAAGAAAATCACTGCAGCACGAAATTATGTAGCAAGCTACATAAGAAGTTCCCAGTTTACACCCCATATGTAACACGAGAAAAGTGCGCAGAAGTTTTGTGTCAATGTCAATTATATTATTGTTTGTACTCTACGTATTTTTCGTATAGGTCAGAAACTGTCAAAGAAATCCACGTTCCTTTTTTTCGAAGCGATACCAGATATACCATGGTAACAACCATGTAACAACAACACATGTGCAGCCGGCGTGTTTTGACAGTTTTCCTCCAACCTCCGCGTAAAACACAGAGATTTTCAATTTCTTAGATGCAGAAATCACTACGAATTCCCTCAACATCAGTGGACGCTACCAGATGGGTTTCAGTTTGCAGCCAAAGAATGCTTCGCACCACTTTTTAATTTTGGAATCCTCACCAATGATTTTAGAAATGTTGTACCTTTGTGTTGGAATGTTCCATTCGTTTTGTAGGCTTTTTCAAGAGGCACTATTGGGCTTTTTCTAACCTTTTCGAGACACCATTCGCAAAGTTCGTTTTGGTGCATTGTCGCCTTGAAATTTTTAAATTTAATATTCTAGATATCGATTATGTTTGAATCCAAAAATATCCCGTTTTGAGACGTCTCATGGATGCCTTATTTTTTATATCCCTTGGATATCTTAGAGTTATTTAATACATCTCTTTTCTGGACATCCTGTGGACATCATGGGGATATCTTTTTCTTATACGGGTTAATTGTGTAAAGAGTTAAAATGGATATTTTCAAAACTTCGACCCTCTGTTTTAATAATTTTAACAATTAATTTTGGTTCCAACCATTAATGGTTTCACCATTACTTCTGAATCATATTTCTTGATCCTTGAATAAGCATTCGGTATAGAACGCAATATTTTCGAATGATTCTGTATTGTTCGGTGAAGTATACACATTAAAAAAAATGTCCACACATACCTACGAAACCAGGGCCTATTATTCCGATGATGTGATATTTTGCATACATCATTCATCTTTTACAAAAAAGAAATATTTTGTAGATTTTTCTTATTTCGAAATTTCAACAAGAACAATTCTGTGGTCGCTAGGAAAAACCAGGTAAACCTATTTTTGAATACTCGAGAGAAACGCATTTAAAGTTTTACATTTGCATTTATGGCTGTGTAACTTATATTTTCATTTCTTAAATAATTCTAAAATATGATACTAAATCCAAATTTATATCTGACAGATTGATTGTAAATAAAAAATCCAACCTGTTTTCGGTGGTATCTCAGTTTTCTAAAAAAATTGGGGTTACCTGGTAGTCCTGGTACTAGTGATCACAGAATTGTTGTCTTTATCTACTTAACCATTTGCCTGCCGATTACGAAGATCTTCGTCATTTCGGACTTTTCCCAAAATGCTATATTCAAAATCAGCGACCCAAATAAACTATCTATACCAAGTATTATTAAAATCCAACACAATTTTGTTTGGTATTTTGGTCTGAAGGTCAGTCTGTAAAATAACTTTTTTAAGTTGTGGCTCGCCTTTTGGCATTGTACTCGGTTGTTTGCTCTGTGTATTTTTTATTTTGTTGGCCAATTAAAATAATTTATTATTATTATTATTATTATTTTGGGGATTTTCTTTGAAATTATAACCGCAATTAAGGAGTTAATGTCCTTATACACCAAAGACAACAAAGTTAAAAACATACACCTTTGCGGCTTATGGAAAAAAATGTTGACACTGACCCATTATACATGCCACTCTTTGAATACAGACAACTGTGCATAATATGCCACACGCAATGTTATTACTTGACCCCAGCAGTTTTTGATCGAATGAAAATTCATTTCTACAATGGGAACAGCAAACGACGGCACAGAGGGCTGAAAATGTGTCAATGACACCTGGCGGTTATTGCCTTAACGGCAGAACGGGGGCGAATTACTTTGTAAACAATTCCCTAAGAATTTTGAAGCATTTGAGGAGGTTCGGAATGATTGACAATTTATCACAAAATCCTTCTAGAACAATCCACTTTATTATCCCAGCAAGTATTATCAGAACGGTTAAAAAAAAAGATGAGTCACCTCATTGCTTCATTCGGAACAGTGAAGAATCAGTTATATGCAGAAGCATAGAGAAGAATTCAAGTAAAAGATAATCAATTCTGGCGATAGGAGTGAGAATAATTAATAATAGAACAAGTATTTACAAAGTTCAACAAATAGACTTCAAACCTCAAAAGTGAATAATTTTGAATCGTTTTTGCTTTGCTGGGTGCATTTCAAATATTTCAATATGCACTCCACTTCAAAATTGAATTGAATGCCGATTAACATTTAAATGGTATAGTTTTCGGGGATTAGAAGAGTCATCGATATAATGTTTTCCACATTTTAATTCGTTTCAATCCTTTTCCGAACATTTTGAGGTTCAAGTTACGAATTCAAATACATTGTATGCGTAAGATTTTAGAACATCCTGAACATAACGCATGATATTCACAGAATATTCACTATATATATACTAGGTATATCATGTTCAATATACTGAGGATATTCGAAATAAATCTGAGAATATACTCAGAATATTCCTATGTCCGCCCAAAATATATTCTCACGATGTCCTCAGAATATTGTTCACGATATTATGAGAATATACATAGTATATAATTCATACATTTTCGATAATCAAATATAAAATATCCTGTGCTTCTCTCCGAATACATTTGTAATATATTTCTTAGCTAACCATAAGATTACAGTTAAAAAATCGATTTATCCTTAACAAAATATAAAAAACATTTCCCCCCTTGAGAGTATGAGGTTTATACAAAACGTACACGTTCAGATTGGGTCTCGTTAAGTTTATTCACTTCGAAGTTTCTTCCAACATTTCCATAATTTTATTTATTAACAGTTTCCTCTATTCGCATTTTTTAATATTTAATAACATATTTATATTAATAATATTAATAACACATTTTAATTCTTTATGGCCATCTTTGTCGTGGTAGTAGACCATCAGACTTTCTGACAGGCATCGATGTACTTGTCTGTCTCAGAATGGTCGATTCTTATATATATATGTACCAGACTCGGCTGTTACCACTTGTGAGAAAGGTGCTAATGCGTCTTATGCCATATTCTGCTTTCGATATTCTAAGAATCTATATATAGGATATATGAACTTTTATATGCTGTTTATGATATTCTGAGTATATTATGAGAATATTACGGATATTCACAGGAGATTTTCCTATGAATTTCAAATATACGGAGAATATCATGTGTTATCTGGGAAACGATCCCACAAAATCAAACAAAACGTTGTTTCCCCAAGGATGAGTTCTCCACTAAGGAGACAAAGACGCACTTATGCATTGTATGCATTGACGTTTTCCATGCATATAAGATTACCGGCATTTCAAAGCATCTCACTTCGTATTGACTCTCCTAATATTCTAGTTCTTGTAATGACTTGATACTGAATTTGACATTCTACCTTCATCGTTATATTTATGGGTATCCTTCAATGTCATCTAAATACATACAATAAATGATTTTCAGCAATAACATTGCAAATCAGAAGATCTGCAAAATCTATATACAGTAGTTCTCCTCTTAAGTCATCTTCCCTTAAGTCATATGCTCCCCGTAAGTCATATATTTTGCTCCCTGTAAGTCGTAATTTTATAGGTTATAAATCCCGATGCGTTCCCCAATCACGCGTTCTGTTTAATGGTAGCTCGCGTAACGTTTTGTATAAATATGTATACATATTCTTTGAAAATTTGGTATAATAAATATACCAAAAGTACCAGAAAATTACATTGCAAAACCATTGAAATTGAATGTTATGAAATACGACTGTTACGGACGGAATCGATGTTTTATCAACTGCGGTACCCGGCGTAGGTTTTTTCCCACAGAGGTGGTTTTCCCTACGCCATTGTGCACCCGAATGGGGGTACCTCTCAAAATGAAGCAGGCCTGTTAGGTAAATTAAGTAAAAGGCCCTTCGAAATGGTGACGATCTCGATAAAAGTATTTGTATTTCGAATAGTATAATCGATATATAATATGACGTTGTAGTCTATTTAAACGTTCGAGAAATTGAAAAGTCGAACTAAGATGTAAAAAATTGACGATCGGGTTTTTTTCAGTATGTTTCGGGACGTCGTCGGGTTAGGAAGTCCGCGTCGCTATCGAATCGTCACCGCGGGATCGGAATAAAGTTGATTTTTAGTTTCTGACCGATCATATTGCGCGTTTTATTTGAAGCCCTTCCACCATTCGTTAACAACGACTTAAGGGGAGATGCCGCCCTATTGCTTGCCCCGACTATATGACTTAAGGGGTGCATTACTGTAAAACATTTTTGATAATATTAACCGTTAATCCCAACTCCAGGGTCGTTTTTGATCCAGAGAAAATTCAAATTGTACTTTATAAATTGCACAACTGTAAGCATTTTCAAGCGTCAGGACATATTTGACCCAGTGAATGTTATAAACAGAAGGACGAAAATAAATTGACTATTGCGGTTCCATTAGTTCCTTTTAATCTGCCCTACACTTCGACATTTGTTTGGCTTCCTCTTCAGGGGTTAACCTTAAAGGTGAAAATAAATTGACTATTGTGGTTCCATTAATTCGTTTTAATCTGCCCTACATTTCGACATTTTGTTGACGTCCTCTTCAGAGGTTAACTTTAAAGGTGAAAATAAATAGGGCCGGGAACAAAGTTCCGAAAATCAAAACACCCCGAAAGGCCAAAATTTCTATAAAGCATGGCTCCAGCGTGATTTTCTTCACTTTTTCTTTGAAAATTTGGTAAAAAGAAAGCAAATTAAAATACCTTGGACTCACGCAATATCGAAAATTTGGCCTTTCGGGCTTTTGATTTTCGGAACTTTGTTCTCCGGCCATAAATTAGCTATTGGGGTTCCAGTAATTCGTTTTAATCTGCCCGACTTGCCCTACGTTTCGACGTTTGTTTTACGTCCCTCTTCAGGGGTTAACTTTAAAGGTGGAAACGTAGGGCAGATTAAAACGAATTAACGGAACCGTAATAACAAATTGGTTTTTATCCTTCTATTTTTGCTAATTACAAAATTTATGGAAGTTAATCTAAAAATCAATTAGGTTAGCGCCTTTTATGGGTTTCTAAAGTGAAAATTGCATTTGTGCTCATTTTCGTTATGATATTCGAATTCAGCGCATCAAAATTCGGAAGAAAACGTAGGCGTGCACCCACTATTTTACATATATTTCCGTGTGCTAAAAGAAGCATCGATTATTTGAACAGTCGGCGATTCGCGGCCACGCGTTCGAATCTTAATACAGTTTAATATACGGAGTCGAATGTCACTACACTATTAAAGCAACACTGCCGATAACCACCCGGATGGCAAAGCGAAATTCGGATCGGCGCGGGAATCTCCGCGGCGCGAAAGTTACCACCATCGAACATGCAGGTTAATAGAAGGCCGCGATGCCTACGAGACAATGGGACAAAATGTTCATTCCCCCAGGGATGCGTTCTCCACGGGGGTGACAAAGACGCACTTATGCAAAGTAGATACGCTGTGCCCCAGTTCTCCACCCTCGTTTGTCCCACCTGTTCCGGACTACAATCAACCGTGCATGTTTGTTTCTATTAGACACGCATTCGCGCGGAATTCGAACCCGCGTTCGCGCTCGTTGATTGGTCCGCTATAAACGGTCGACCAATCAGGGGGTGGGATGTTGGGTTGAAGAGCTTAATTGTTGGTTCGCGGGAAGGAACGCGTTGGAGAGATGCGATCGTCCGAGCGAGCCAACCCGCCATGCACGGGAAAGCGAACGAGCGACGTCGCCCGAACCGCCCGAACGGCCCCCGAACCGCAGGCGGCGCAACCAAGAACGAGGTTATAAATAGCGGACTGCGGCGAGCGGGGAGCACTTGTTGCTAGTGTTTCAGCGTTTAATCTTACTCCGGGCATTCCGCGGACTTGTGTCGTAGGCATCGCAGACCGCCGTCGTCGACGTTCCTCGCCTTCCGTTCCGCCGCCTCGTGACCCTTAGTGTCCCGAGTCGAATCCCCTTTAGTCGCGCAGAGACGCCCACGTGCACCGCGCAATCGACACTCGCTGCATCCCCAGCCTCGTGTTCGGAAGACGAAAGAGGATTCAGGCAGCGCGATTCGGACAGTTGTTCCGCGAACCAAGACACGAGGAAGATGCCGGAGACCGCACACATGAACGGATACGCGAAGAAACACGCGCCGGAGGCGCCGCAGGAAACGAGCTTCCTCTTCACCTCCGAGTCCGTCGGCGAGGGACACCCTGGTAAGCAAAAAACCAAGATGACTCGCCGAGAAAAACACAGACCCGCGAAAAATCAGCAACAATCCCCTGCCGCCGCCATGGCGCGCTTTTCCCGAACCCTCTCGCTCGCTCCCGCGTTCCGCGGCATGCCGCTCTCTCTCTCGCTTCGATCCTCCGCTCTTCGCCGCACACTTCCGCTTTTTCCACCGAGCCGAATTCGGAGTCTCGCGACCTCTGCACTCTCGCTTTTCTAATTTTGCACGGCCCAGATTATCTTCCTCCAAGTCCTTTTTTACTCCGACTCCAAAGCGCCAGAGCCCTCCACGCGAACATCTCCGAGGGCGACGCTGGCCCTGCTCCGAAATCTCACGATTTCCAGGAGACCGGTTCAAACTACGCGCCAGACGGTCGCCGATTTTTACAATCCCCTATTCCACGTCATTCCCAATATTCTAATATCCCAGAAAATTTACAATTTCAGCATTTTTCGCATTTTCATTTCAAATTGAATTTCGTGATTTTCACGTGTTCCGTTCGAGGGAAAACATGTGGTGATCGGTAGGAAATCGTTGACAATGTGTCCGCTAGGCGCAACAATGGCGCTGTTGCAAAAATTCCTAATTTCGATTTTTCAAATTTTCGTTTTCGGTTACATACCTCGAAAACTTTCGAGCTGGTACGACCGCAGATTAAACGTTGCAACGATCTTCCATGATTAATGACGATTGCGATTATTATTTATCTTCTCAATATCGCAGCCACGTGGACGTTTTATTTTACATTATGAAAACAATTGAAAAACTCCGAAAAATTGTTGCTGTATATCGATTTAAAAAATGCATTTTTTTTTTATTTATTAAAATTATTCATTTCTGTGATCGTAACAGATTTCGGAACCTTGCGCAAATCAATTGCATCATTTTTATTATTTACAATACGTATGCTGAAATTAACTATTTTTCTCATCCAACAACTAAACGTTTCATATTCATGCTGTAAAATTCCCAATTATTGGAGAAATTTCATGTAATTGTACAGTCAAATGGTCGAAAACTAAAATACGAGTAAAAATCATGGTAAATTTACAACGTTGTGGTCAAATTCTTACGTTATCAACATGATTTTACATTTGCGCTGTAAAAAATAAAAATAGTGTATAAATTTATTGTAATTTTCGGTAATTTTTAGTCATTTTTATACGTACAACGTTGGACTTTTACAATATTTGGTAAATTTACCACGTACATCGTGGGCTTAATATACACACTGTAAAAAATAGTAATGAATTTTACTAACTCGTATAATTTTCAATGACCAAAATTGGTGAAAAACTCCAAAAAAATTGTTGCTGTATAACAATTTAAAAAATGGATTTTTTTTTTATTAAAATTGCTCATTTCTGTGATCGTAACAGATTTCTGAACCTTGTGCAAATCAAATGCATCATTTTTATTATTTACAATACGTATGCTGAAATTAATAACTATTTCTCATCCAATGACTAAACGTTTCATATTCAAACTAAAATTTCCAATTATTGGAAAAATTTAATGTAATTTTATAGTGAAATGGTGAAATTTTTAGTCATTTTTGTATGTACAACGTTGGAGTTTTACGATATTTGGTAAATTGATCATGTACAACATGGACTCGAAATACCCACTGTAAAAATTCTGAATAAATTTTACTAACTCATGTAATTTTCATTGACCAAAATTGGTGAAAAACTCTGAATAAATTGTTGCTATATAACAATTTAAAAAATGGAGTTTTTTTTTATTTATTAAAATTGTTCCTTTCTGTGATCGTAACAGATTTCGGAACCTTGCACAAATCAATTGCATCATTTTAATTATTTACAATACATATGCTGAAATTAATAACTATTTCTCATCCAACAACTAAATGTTTCATATTCACTCTGTAAAATTTCCAATTATTGGAAAAATTTCGTGTCATTTTACAGTGAAATGGTGGAAATTAAAATACCAGTGAAAATCATTGTAAATATACAGCATTGCGGTAAAATTCCTACATTATCGACGTAATTTTATATTGCGCTGTAAAAAAATAGAAATAAATTTTACAAATTGTAATTTTCAGTAACTTTTAGTAATTTTCATACGTTCAACTTTGGAGTTTTACAACATTTAGTAAATTTACCACATACATCGCGGATATACACACTGTAAAATATCGTGATGAATTTTACTAACTCATGTAATATTCATTGACCGAAATTGGTGAAAAATTCAGAAAAAAATTGTTGCTATAAAACAATTTAAAAAATAAAGTTTCATATTATTTATTAAAATTATTAATTTCTGTAACCGTAACAGATTTCGGAAACTTGCACAAATCAATTGCTTCATTTTGATTATTTACAAAACATATGCTGAAATTAACTATTTTTTTCATTGAACGACTAAACGTTTAGTATTCACGCTGTAAAATTTCCAATTATTGGCAAAATTTCATGTAATATTATAGTGAAATGGTGGAAATTAAAATACCAGCGAAAATCATGGTAAATTTAAGTTTCGGTAAAATTCCTATGTTATCAATGTGATTTTACATGTGCACTGTAAAAAATAGAAATAGTTTACAAATTTATTGCAATTTTCAGTAATTTTCATACGTACAACATTGGAGTTTTACAATATCTAGTAAATTTACCACTGTATATCATGAGCTCGATACAAACACTGTAAAAAATCATAATGAAAAACGAAGTAATTTTACAAGGTTATGTAAATTTACTACACCGAGCGTAGGGAAATTACAATGCGGTGTAAAATTGACACGCTGTACGTTGGTTGAACAGTTTGAAATGAAATTTTAATTTTACCATTCGAGGAGAAAAGCAACATTTTTGTAAAAATACACAACGCAAATGTAAAAATCCTACATTAAACTTGGTAATTTTACAGCTTTCGATGTAATTTTGCCTCGTTTAACATATTCATTTTACAGCTCGTGAGGTTCAACCTTTACCACGTTTAACGTTGTAAATTTCATCAGGATTTTTTACAGTGCAACGTTGGAAAATACATCGTGTTGTAATTTTACCACTTTCAACGTCGGATATTTACAAAACGTTGTGAAATTCCTAACCTCACATCGATAATTCCTAATTTCACATAAGAAATTTACAATCTCGAACGTGGACAAATTACCATATTGTTACGAATGAACAATACAACAGATTTGTAGAGTTCATTTCCAGTTTTAAAGTTAAGACGTCAGTCGTCTCTTCGCGAGCACAATTTACAGTGTGTTTGTAATTTTTCACTCAGCGGGGTTTTTTAATGTGAAAAACTATAGAAAATTACAAAGACAATATAAAATTACATTTTAAAAAACAAAAAAATAATCGATTGAAAATTACCACGATCATTACTAGTATTATTTCTACCTTTAATGTAAATTTTGATTTCCATTGTAAATTTAAAAAACGTTTATGGTAAATTTCCCTCTATTTTCGGATGAATTTTACGAAAAAATTTTAATTTTACTACTAAATAATAACCGCAAAACTCAGAAATGTAATTTAACACTGTAAAAAATCATAATGAAATTTACAACATTGAACATAGAAAATATGGAACCTACGCTAAATGTGCTAATTTTAAATCGCAAACTGTAAAATTACTACGTTTAATGATGTAAAATTACTATGTTTAATATATGATTTTTACATTTGTGTTGTGTATTTTTACAAAATCATGTATTTTTCCTCCCCATCTGTAAAATTACAATTGCAAAGAAAAGCTAGTAGACCAATGTTGAATATGGTAATTTTACACATCGCTGTAAAATTTCTTCGCTTCATGTAGTAAATTTACATAACCTTTAAAATTCATCTCGTTTTTGGGAAGAATCCCTACGTTGTATGTAGTAATATTAGCAACTTTTTTCAAAGAAAAATTACAGTGCGATTGTAAAATTCATAGGATTTTTTACAGTGTAGGAAATTCACAATATTGAATGTGGGCAAATCACAATATTTTTATGAATGAAAATTACATCAGATTTGTAAAGTTTATTTCCGTTTTTTATAGTGTAAGAAGTCAGTCGGTTTTTAGCACAATTTACAGTGCACTTGTAATTTTACATTCTCCGATTTTTAAATGTAAAATATTTAGATGTAAAATTATATTTTATTAAATTACATAATCGATATAAAATTACAACGATCATTACTGTTATTATTTCTACCTTTGATGTAAATTTCCATTTCTATTGTAAATTTTACATGTTTAGAATAAATTTCCCTGCATTTTCGGATGAATTTTACAAGAAAATTGTAATTTTATTACGAAAATAATAACCGTAAAAATTCGGAAATGTAATTTTACTTTTACTTTTAACAGTGTCTCCATTTCTTTTCGTTACAATTATTAACTTAAATATGGATTTACTAAATTGCTCAAGGTCAACCCTTTCATTAATAATAAAAAATCTTTAACTTTGAATACATTAAATGTAGACTTCCTGCATTTGAGAAAATATTATTTACAAAAAGAAAATTTAAAAGATATGATGCAATGGCACACAAACATTAAATATTGCATTGAATTTCATTCCCAACAAATCTGTACGTTAAATTTTCTTAAAATACAATATAATTTGGAGTAACGGATTAAGTTTTGAAACATTCTAGAACATTGATTACTACATTATTCCAAGAATACTAAAGCTATTAAATATATACTGATAATTAAAACATCAATTTAATATTGTGTCATAAAGGTCAGTAATTGCGTTAATGTAATACAATTGTTTCCAAAAGTTGGGATAGTCTGATAAAAGTAAGAGACAGATAAGAAGATGTAAACACAATTTATTACAGATTTTTAAAATTCACTTACAATTCAATCTAATTGCTGTTTACAGACAAAATGTGCGACCAGATAAGTGACGCTATACTTGATGCCCATCTTAGGCAAGATCCAGACGCGAAAGTTGCTTGTGGTAAGTTCGATTAGATATCTGCCTTCAATTTTTTTTTTTTTTTTCTTTTAAATTGGCTGTTTTCCCCCTTGTTATCACAACTCGCGCTAAGTAATCGCTAATTTTTGTTTACTTATAGAAACTGTGACGAAAACTGGCATGGTTTTGCTGTGTGGAGAAATCACATCGAAAGCAGTCGTCGATTATCAGAAAATTGTTCGAGATACAGTAAAACACATCGGTTATGACGATTCTTCCAAAGGTATGATTTGTTTTTTTTATTGTATTTAGATATAACCTCCCTTATTCCAAATTTAAACTTGATTTTGATCTTGACTTTTACCAAATATATTTAATGCTACCTGATGTAGAATTTGCACTATTTAAAACGTTTCTTTTTACAAAACCTTATATTTGAGTAATTTCATATATTTATTAGAAAATAAAATTATACCTAATGTTTAAGGCAGTTTCATTTTCAGTCTTGACAAATTACGACTATAATAACGAGGCATGTTTAGTTAACTTTAACCCTTTGAGCCACAAATTTTTCTTTTCGTCCAATTTACTCAAAACTTGTTACTCAGGGGTTTTGTGGTCGCTGATTATGAATCCGTTGTCAGATTTTCTAAATTAAAAATGGCTAATCCAATATTAAGTTGTTTCAAACTGAATTTGGTTCACAAATTCGATATTTAAAAATGTTTTTCCTACTTTTGTCTGCCTAAGTATTGTGTTTTGTATAAATCGGCCAATATTTCGAATTTTGGTCCGCCATCTTGAATTCGCCATTTTGAATTTCGAAAATATGACAATGAATTTGTAATCAGCAACCCCAAGAACATATAAACGACAAGTTTGTTGTACGGTTATACGGGTTTATTTAAAAAAAAATAATGGTTAATTTTTTGTATATATTTGTTTATAATTAACTATAGTATGTTAAGAAATATAATAATTTGCATTTGTTAACTAAATGCCTTAGATATGTAAAAAAACAAGTTGCGACCTTAGAAATATGAGAAACTGATTTTTAAGGTGCAAATAACCAACGAATTGAAGGCGCAAAGGGTTAAATTAGTATTAAAATGTAAAATATAGGAACTGTTAGTTTACTTAACATATTCGCAAGCTAAAAAGATCTAACCAGGTTATAGATGTTACGTAACTTATCTTATATTAACGATCTCTGGTAAATTCGAGTGTGTGGGAATGACATACGGGCCCATGTTTACACGAGTAATCGGAAGACAATTAATCGAGCCATTAAATTCAAGCATAAGAACGTTTAACGTAAACATGTAATGGTGGTGGTAGGGTTCGATTGGCGCACGTTGAACCTTTTGGTGGCGATCGAGCAGCAATCTCCAGATATTGCGAATGGCGTCCACATAGATCGAGCAGAGATGGACGTGGGCGCGGGTGATCAGGTACATTTGGAAAACATTTTGGAAATGCTTTTGTGCTTTCATAAAACGCATATGCATCAACTAAAAACGTCATATCATTCCCAGACCGAATCACAGAGTGATACAATTGTCTTCTGATCCTACAGATTACATTAATCTAGTCATTGAAATTAAAAGTTGTCATTGTAACTTCAAAATTGCCGTTCAAGCATCATGCACGTGTATGAAATGTTAGCCGATATACATCGTTTAAGGAATACGCGTTTCTAGGTTGGTTAATAATTTGAGCGATATAATTTCATATACGTTGAAAGATAAAAAGATTTTGATAAGGGTTTTTAATCGGTTGGCCGAAATGACTTCCAAACTAACTAGACTGAAGAAAGTTTACGATGGATCAATGATGAAAGATAACGTAAAGTAGCCAGAATCAGCTGATTTATAAAATTTCTGCAGGTTTTGACTACAAGCTCTGCAACGTTTTGTTGGCGCTTGATGCTCAATCGCCAAATATTGCAGCTGGTGTTCACGAAAACCGATCGGAAGAAGAAATCGGTGCTGGCGATCAGGTTCATTTAAATTTGCAGAGTACTAGATTGCGTTTGCTGTAGTTTATTTGTAGTTAATGCAAAGTCATTTTTTGTGTCTAATTCTACAGTATGCCTGCACTACTTGACATGACCTTTGCACTTATTGTTTCACGTATTTCTTTCCCAAAGTCTGTAGAGAGTAGAATTTTGTCTCTTAACTTACGGCTTCCGCTAGTTTCATTAACTCGTACGTCTGTGAACTTTATCAATACAATGCACATTTTATTTACTGCACATTAGAATTTTATGTCAATCATGGAAATCAAAATTAAATATTTGGTTGACATGATTACGAAGTGTAGCATGTATTTAGTATATATTTAGTTGTATTTTATCTGTGATGTTTCATGTGTAGATTATTTTAGAAATCTTGTAGTTTATTGTAATAGTGCTTGTGCATTTTCTTCAATTTAATATCTGTAAATAATTGTGCACTAACAAATTTCTGTTGTTTTAAAACTGATTTAGTTTCGCAAGAATTCATTAAAAACTAACCAACAGGGCTCCCAGTCAGTCTCTTTTTTTGGCTTTAGTCCCTTTTATCTCCTTTTTTTTTGTCAAAAGTCCCTTTTACATCCTTTTTTTAACCTTTCAAATTTAAATTGTCCTTCTGCGGCTTTTTACGTCTTGTTTTCCACGTATGAATAAATGTTTAATTAAGAAAAGTAATTCGTTTTTCAAATACGAAGAAATATGAAAATATTACTTACGTTTTAACTTGGGAGAAACTAAAAAATAGTATGAAGCCATTCAAAATTATATCCATATTGTTTTTCATCTATAAATTATTTGATAATATACATATACAGTATGTAGTATGCAACAAAAATTATGTGATTATTTTTTTTCTCTATTTAATTTAAAAACTTTGTGAAAATGTTTTGAGAAACGATTACTTTTATTATGTAATAATAAAAAATTGTAAATAAACAAAACAATTTTCCATATTTATGATTTTATAAATATAGGTTCCTTGTATACATAGATCCCTTATGAAAAAGTTGCAAAGCATCTTAGGGAAATGGAAAAACTAAGTTATTGAAACTTTAAGGAACTATAACAAACAATCTTTCGAAAAATACGAAAAAAATGTTTTTTTTTACGACGAATTTAATGGTAATATAATAACAATTTTATAAAAATGTTTGATAAAAAAGATTTTTTCGTCGAAAAATCTCTCCCCTTGTGATAACAAACGAAAAAAATGTTATTATAAATTGTATCAGTACAATTAAAAAGTTGAAATCAAAACTATTTTTAGTCCTTTTTTAGTCCATTTTGCTACCTCAAGTCCCTTTTTTAGTTCCTTTTTTTTAAGTTCAATTTCCCTTTTTTTCTTTTTTTAAGGGGACAAGGCACTGGGAGTCCTGAACTAAATGTGTGAACATTTTATACACATTCTATTTATAAAAACGATAAACTAATTTCAAAATGTAAAAGATTTTTCGTTGATGCATTTCATTTAGTGACTTTTTGTCAATGTTAGTTAGTATTATAAGTATCATCTTCCAAAGGCTATTGTTTAATGATGTTGACTATAGTATTTGCTATCTGAGTGCCATGATGTCAAATACCATTTTCTGAAAATGATAGCCTAAATTCTTCATTATTTTTAATTTAATTTCTTAAATTTTATACATAATTTATCAGTTGAAGAATGTTCTAATTGATTGTTTCACCTTGTTTTAATATTTTTCGCACTGCTTAAAAATAATTCATTCATGTACATAATTGCATTGGAAAAGTTGGATTTAGAATATTACCAGTTTACACAGACAAAAATGTTCGGCAATTTTTGCTTCATGAGTGAAGCAATAGTATGTTGTATGGATTTTCACAAACGTAAGATGATTATAATTCGAAATCGTTAAGAAAAAATTGTTTATTAATAGGTATACTTTTATTAAATCGTTGAGAATATTAATTCATAATATTTATCTATCTTTGTAAGAAGATGCAAGAATAATTTTCTTGCATATTACATCTAGTTATTTCTTTATTGTATATTTTGTTAATGCGTTTAAAATTTTTGTTCTACATTGTATTTTTTTTTATTCTTTAAGTGACATATTATTTTTGTAACTCTTTGTATTCTGGGGCATTATTTGCTCGTTTATTCTAATAAATAAATAAATAAATAAATAAATAAATAAATAATTTCTACAGGATTTATTTATTAATAATTTTAATGATCTGTAAATGTTGTTAAAATTGAACAAAATCTGTTCTTTTTACATTCTAAAGTTTCCGTATCGAAAACAATGAAAGATACATTAAAAATGTATAAAAATTACTTTTTTGTAGGAAATTTTGTGCAGTACAAAAAAGGTTGAGTACATTTTTTGTGTATCTTGCATTGTTTTCGATACGAAAGCCTTCAGATGAAAAAAGTCAGTTTTAACAACATTTATAGATCTTAATAAATAGATCCTCTAGAAATTATAAATAAATCTTCTTAAAGATGTAATAAAAGTATACCTATTAATAAACAATTTTTTTCTTAACAATTTCGAATTATAATCGTCATCTTACGTTTGTATGAATCAGTACGACATACGGCTGCTTCACGAGTAAAGAAAAAATTGCAGAAAATTTTTGTGCGTGTTACACCTGACCTTAATTATTTACTACACGGTGTATTTATTCTCATATCAGTCAAATTTGATTTTATGCAGATATAGGTATACTGGTGTTTGAACAGTCAGTCGTTGAATCCATTTAGGATACACATTTGTGTCTTAATTGATGTCGATGTGTTATTTTTGATATGACGGAACTTTACCTCAATCAGCGAGTTGAAAAGTGACCTCTATCTTTCATTAACCCTATTATCTTTTCTCAAATGAGATACCGACCTCCATGCATTTATCTCGTATGCTTTTTACGCAATTGCACCAATATACGTCTTTGTTTTGAATAAATAACATCGATATTTTTTAAACGCAGGGTTTGATGTTTGGTTATGCAACCGATGAAACCGAAGAATGCATGCCGTTGACGGTTGTTCTGGCACACAAGTTAAATCAGAAGATAGCTGAACTTAGACGAAGCGGAGAATTATGCTGGGCTCGTCCAGATTCAAAAACACAGGTAAATTTTAATAAGTAATGATGAAAACATTGATTCGAAAAGCTATCTAATGATGTTTATTAGTATTTGCTATCTTAATGCCATGATGTCATATACCATTTCTGAAATTATAGCTTATTACGATCTGTTACCAGTTTATCGAATGGAACTTTAGTGAATTAATGGAAAGCATGATTTTTACAGGTTACCTGCGAATATACAATGGAAAATGGCGCTTGCGTCCCTGTAAGAGTTCATACAGTGGTTGTATCTTTGCAACACAGCGAAAAGATCACTCTTGATGAATTACGTAAACAAGTCATGGAAAAAGTTATCAAAGTAGTTATTCCACCTCGGTATCTCGACGAGAAAACTATTTATCATGTAAATCCATGCGGTTTATTCATCGTTGGTGGTCCACAGGTGTGTATTCAAAATTAAAGTCATGTTTACATTATACTAATTAGAATTTATAATAATTTAATCAATTTGGTTGTCTAATATTAAAATTTATTTGTATTGTTACTTAGTAGACTATCTTTTAATGATGTTTACCATGTATTTGCTACTCTTGAATGCCATGATGATAAATACAAGATCTGAAATTGATAGTCTAAATAAAAAAGACCTATAAATTATCTTCAAGAATTTGTTTTCATAAAAATGTTGCAACCATTGAATTTTGATTAGTTTAATGAAAATAAAGGTTATTAATAAATTACTCAGTTAATAAAAGAAAACATTGTTATTTATCAATGTTTACAGAGTGACGCCGGCCTTACGGGTCGTAAAATTATTGTCGATACATACGGCGGCTGGGGAACACATGGCGGTGGTGCGTTTTCAGGAAAAGATTTTACTAAGGTGGACAGGTCGGCAGCGTATGCCGCAAGATGGGTAGCAAAGTCCCTTGTCAAAGCCGGACTCTGCAGGCGTTGCTTAGTACAGGTATTACACCAACATTTGTCATCAATTTCACTTTCGAATAAATTTATTCTTAATGATGTTTATTTGTATTTGCTACTCTTGACTGCCATGATGTAAAATACAGTTTCTGAAATAATAACAAACTATTGTCTTAACTTGACAATACATGATTATGATTTGTTTCTTAATCACTGTTACTTTGATTTTTAGGTATCTTATGCTATTGGCGTAGCAGAACCTTTATCCATCACTGTTTTCGACCACGGTACTTCCAAACTTTCCCACAGTGAACTTTTGGACATTGTGAACAAAAACTTTGATCTTCGTCCTGGTAAAATCATCAAGTACGTATCGCTTACTATTATAATCTTTTAATTTATACGTAAATAACAGTAGAATCGTCAAATTTTATTTGAATTTTTAAAAGGCTGTCTGTTAATGATGTTGATTCGTATTTGCTACTCCTGAATGCCATGATGTATAATACAAAATCTGAAACGACAGCCAGTAATAAATTATTAGTCTGATATAACACAGACAAAAATAATAAAATGAATTTACACCAAATTTTTTGGTTTATTCATTGAGATAACTTTTTAATTTGTCTTGAAGTGTAGATGTTATCGAGAATAACGTTCTTATTCTTAATAAATGGAGGCAATAAATAGAAACTAAAAATTATTATAAACAAAAAATTAATTGATTAGTATGCATTGTCAATTGTAATTCAAAGAAAATTGTTTACTACGGAAAATAGACAAGTAGAATTCCCTTGGCCATTCCGTTAGAATTGTTAATTTTAATGAATTCTTATATTTAATTTTAGTTGTTAATCTTGCGATAAAAGTATTTTACCAGATATTACTGTTTTTCAATGATAGCAACAAACATACAACTCTTTAAACTTTATTATTTTAAATTACTTTTTAAGTAATTATTATGTAGTAATTATGTCTTTAGAGGTTATAAATAGTTTGTCGAAATTCATTATCTAAATTGATGTTCACTTTTATAAAGATTTGCATGTCTGTTTATGAAATTTGACATTCAACAATTTTGGACATTACGTATTACGAATCAGAAATTAATTGTTCAAGAACTCAATATGCCATGCCATTCATAGAAACGTACAAATTTCAAATTTGTTGTCTTTACTTAAATATTCTATTAGTGTGTATTTTATAATAAGCAATAATTTTTTTTAAAAATTGCAGTTGTTAATTTAATTTGTATTGGTTTAAATTAAAACATTAATCATAGAAATAAATTGAATCCTTGTTTTCTTATTTAATGTATGGGTCATTCTACGTCAGATTTACAACTCAAGATTTTTTTTTCTTAGTTTAGACACAAAAATAAAATGTACGTGTTTTTTTTTATTTTAATATATTTGAAATTTTCGAGTTAAGATTTTCCAAAGATTTAGATGGTATAAAAAGGCTCTATTTTCAACTGCCTGTAACACAAAACTGATACAACAAATATTCTTAGGGATGAAAGTTTCGTATTTGGGTTAGCTTTGCGATGAAGTAAATTAAAATTCCCAAATTTAATTTTCACTACATATAATTAATTTTTATAAACAAATTCATTTTTTTAAAGATGTACATAAATTTTTGTAACTTTTTTTACTAAAACTCTTTATTTAACTGTGTAGAAGATATTGTGAAAATTTTACAGCGATAGTTTTACAACTTATCGAGTATTGAAAACTAAATTTTGAAATTTTGTATACCATCTAAAACTTATAACCCTAATAACCCGATAATTTAAAATATATTAAAATAAAAAAAACACGTATATCTTATTTATAATAATAATATATTTCGGGTATAGAATAAATACATATGTGGTTCCCCACTGCATAAGTTGCAAAGTATTGAAAGATACTTGTCTACAGCCTGAAAAAAAAAGTGTATCCACTTAAATTGCTCGCACTACACACTAGTTTAACAGCTTACTTGCACATCTGTGATAAAATTTATATAATAAAAACTTATAAAATATATAACTCAAAAGAAAATAAAACAGTAAATAATATCTTGATTTTAATACATAAAAACACATTTTTGTGTCAAGAACAAGGAAAAAATATGCCATTGAAAAAAAATCTTGAGTTGTAAATCGGATATGGAATGACCTGTAGCTTTTTATTGTTAATAATGGTCTGTTTCTATTTATTATTTGAAAGTGTGGTTGTAGTGTAATAAAATACAAAGGCTATCTTTTGATGATGACTAACAGTATTTGCTATCTGAATGCCATGATGTCGAATACCTGTACTGAAATGAGATAGCCTCGTTTAATTAAATATGTTTGGTTAAATACTCAGTACTGTACTTTGTTATTGCTGATTTTAATAAATACACTTGTATCAAAGCACTAAACTATAGATTAATTATTTGCTCAGTCTTTAATTTACTGATGTACAGTATACTTGCTGATCAGTATTAATGAACATTTTAAATAAAACTATGAATTTCAACGATGATAATTTATTTATTTAAATTACAAAATACAAAATTTTGTGTTATATTTGTAATAATGTAAAGTAAATGTTATATTTCTATATTACTATTTCTCTACTAGTAAACTTTTATATTTTATTATTATTGCCAATGTTATATACCATTGCAATACCGTATAACATGAAATAAGCAAAATAAAGAAAACTAAGTAATAATAGTCTTTTGCAATGACTAGCGAAACCCTGTTAGTAAAGATGTGATATTCTGATTAATTGATAATGTTAAAATAAAATGATTGACAATGCTTGTTAAAAATAATTTGTAACTCTGCTAAAACATAAATAATTTAAAATGGTTTTTAAAGTTTTGAGTTGGACGTTGACAGGAACATCTTAGTGCAATTTTAAAGTTATCGTATTCATTGTTTTCTCTCCCGAAGAAAATATTATGAGAATTATGAAATAATAATTTTCATTTTTAAATGAAAAAGGAAAAAAATGCTACCAAGTTGTTACTTGCAGTTGGACTCTTGTTACTACTGAAAGTTTGACGAAAGACTATTGACATTAAATTTTATTTAGTTTTATTTCAAAATTATTACAAGTGTAATTAATGCTTCCATTTAGTGGAAATTTTTCTCCAATATTTGCATTTTTATTATTATTTTTGTGTATCTTTCGTTTTGTCAGGAAAACTAAAAAGCAGAACACTAAAAATGTATGTTCGAACATGATTTCTGTAATTACAATGAGTTTTACGTCACGAAAGGTAATTAATAAATTTCTAAAAGTTCAATTGAGTTACACGGAGAGAAAACTTGTGTTAATTCTGCATTATTTTTTCATTAAGATTTATTATACCATAGTTAATGTTCATGCAACGGTGATACAATTCAGTATCTACATGAATTTCTCCCAATAGTGATTTGTCCAAATAGTACCAACATGTTTGTTTAATGTAGTTTGCCATTGACACTTCGGTATCCGGTACATTAACATTAGTGCGTTTTATACTTCCTTGTGCATTTAACCGTTTGTTTGCAGCAATCCTCGCTTTAATCTCTTTATCTTTCTTTTTCTTCGTCATTTTAGAAAATATCATATCCCCACTTCCGAATAGAAATTACTTCAATTCACTCTGCAAAAGAGGTTAACAATCAGAGATTCAAAAAAATGTTCTAATAACACTTTTGAAGGAATTCGGAGTGTTTTTCACAGAACTATGGTAATGATTTCGCTCATTGTGCTCATCCAACAATTTTTATTTTCGCACTTTTCAAAAACATGCAGAATATCATTAAAAACCTAGCATGTGGTGACGTATTTGTGTAGATAAAAAAAAAAAACAGTAATGTAATGAAGAAACTGCATAATATTTCTCTCTGTGTAAAGTCAATTTTATATTTACAGATTACTGAAAACTGGATCACAAATCCTGGTTTTGGTAAAGTTTAAATAAAATAAGTTCAACTAACTTATGACAATAAATTTTGTAAGGACTTATTGTCCGTTTATTAATAATAAAAAAGAAAAAAATAAATAAATAATGAGTACAAGTGCCAAAATCATATTAAAACAAATGAAAGAGATATATATTTGCTTCTGAGCATTGCATGTTTCTATTAAAGAGGTTGGTATGGTACGTAGAATGTCAAATGCAATTTTCGCCCAATTTTGACTAGTTTTTGACTAGTATTTTGACTAGTACTGTTCGGAAGTCGAATAATGGCTTCTAACCTGTATGATAATGAACTTTTGACAACAATTGAAGTTCTCTTACCTAGCGTATCCAATCGATCTAATTATTTCTCTCGAACATTTATTATGTATTTTTCTTTAATCGATATTAATTTTAAGTAAATTTATTTGTTAATTCTGTGCAAATCTCGAATATAGACTTGAAAAATGCCATTTTACATAAAACACTATGTTAATAAGCACAAAATGTTTTTCATAATTTCTCAACACTGAGGTATCCAAATGATTCAAAATTTTCAGGGAATTCATTTTATATTCATATTAACGTTTAGTAATTTTTTCGTCAGAATCTGTTTGTTAATTCTTAAACATACCAACCTCCTTAAGTGAAGTATAATCCGTAACTAATGTCAATGGGCATTATCTTTTTCGTGTGCAATAAATAATAAGTACTGTTTACATTCATAAATGATTTTTATCATTCGAAAAGGCTGTCATTTAATGATGTTTATAATGTATTTGCTACTCTTGATTGCCATGATGTGAAATACAGTTTCTGAACATGACAGTCATTTTTCGAATGTTTCGTATATTTTATAAATACTGTTTTAAAATAAATGTTTCGTTTTAATTCATTTTGTTTATAGACAATTTTGTCGTAAAACCAAAGATATTGGCAAAAAAAAAAAAGGAATATAAAAAACTTTTGTACTCACTTTTTTTTTGAAAATTGACAAGTTTTGAAGGATTTTGTAACAAAACACCGATTAGTAACGATTTAATGTCTCGCATTTCTTTTTTATATAAACTAGTAAAATCAGTTGAAAACCGATTAAAAAAAAAAACTTGTAGGTAGTTTTTGCAATATGGTAAAAAAAATGTGAATTCTCGAACTTCTTATAGAACGGAGGATATAAGAATAATTCCATAGATATTCTTGTACTAAATATTTCAAACTGTTTATGAAGATTTGCGAAATTATTTCTGTTCCTCCGTTATAAAAGTTCCTGGACTGAAGACAAATTCAATGCACGGACAACAATACTCATGCCCTTCAAAACAATTCCAATACTACTACTGTCCAAATGTAGCCAAAAAAGTACATGAAAATAACAATTTTTTGTTTTTCTTTTGTACCATCGTGGATTTATGATCAAGATGATGTTTGTATTAAACATGTAGATTAAAAATTTCATTATCTACAACTTTTATCATATGCACTTTTCGCATACGAAGCACGATTTTCGTGTTATTATTGATTTAGTCGCAAAAAAAATTGTTTGCTTTAGTTTGCTTTTTAAACGTTCATATCTCAGCAAATATTGAACACACAGCATTACATAAAAAAGAAAATTGTTCTAAATTTCATCCTCTACCACTTATATTTGAAGCATTTTGCGTTTTGAATGGTTATTTTTGACTTATAAATGAAAAGTTGCTCCGCAAAACTGCCAATATTTGAAAAAAATGTATCTCGGCTTCTATTGGTTGTAAAAGCTTTTTTGAAAAACGAAATTGTGCGGAATTTCCCCAGCTACAATTTTCGTGTTTTTGTTTTTCATTTAAAGTGATAGTTTTTGAGTTATTTCAGAAATAAAACCGATTTTTTTAATGTATTTTCCCCCACCATTTCCCCCAAGCAGTGTTCAGTCTGCTGCTAATTTTTTAATTCAAATTTCTCCATTTTACCGGGCTATTAGTCAACATACACTTACAGTTTTGTAAAATTCATTGAATATTTAGAAATTTATTATTATTACCTATTTTATTAAGTATCTGATTAGAATAATCGATTGAAAATAATCGATTAAAAATATACGATTTTCAATTCACAATATAATTATTGTAATATCTTATTTTATTTATTAGCGATGTGTTTTCAATAAAAACAAAAAATTAAATGAAAACTTTTAAAATAACTAAAAAGGTTCAATTATCTAATATAGAATTAAAAACGTATAAGTACATATATAACACGAAAAAATGTCATTACAACAATAAGTAATTTTACGTGTTGAAATACGAATCCTCTTATGAATAAAGACATAATATATGCATTACAGTAAATATAGATTATCGTCAGTCGTATTGTACTCTAAGTTACATATCAAATTCATGACAAACACAAATCCAAATTTATTAGCATAATTTATTAATTTAAGGCAAAATAAACTTAACACATGTCTTATGTAATAATTAAACTTATGACAGTAACACGATAAGAAATCTCATTAATCATTTGTCAATATCAAACAAAGTTTTGAGATTTGCATATTAATTTACAATTATACCATAATATACATTTAGAATTGATGAAAGTTTTTACAAGAATAGAATAACCATCATGACCAACGAAACAATTCAAATTCTGTATTGAAGATTTTGTTATATTTCATAACCTACAAGTATATTAGTACGAAAGTAATTTCATGTTAAAGAGGAGAAAATTACCTTTAAAATTAAAAAAATTGTACTTGATATGATAATCCTGAAGGGAAATATAAACGGGTTAAAATGGGTTCAGAAAAGTCGACGTAAAATAATATAAACAAAAATAACAATAATAATAATAATAATAATAATAAACGGTTCAATCTGGATAACAGTTGACCTCTGGAATATATATGCTAGCGTGCTCTCTGAGGGACTTATTGTTTTGTGATCAGTTAAAAACGTTAATTTCACTTTCAAAAAATGTTAATCCCAATCACATTCATACATCATGTGTTTCACATTGAATATTTGTATTTTTAAAAACTTTTTCAGAATTTTTAACGATATCCAGGAGTAAAAAATTCAATATCAAAAAGTAAAAAACCCTTTTTTGACACGATTTAAACAAATTTATAAGAAATGTATATTTTTTCTTGTATTTCTATTATGTAAAACGTAATTTTTGTTGCCATTCGCCTTTGCGACACAATAATTCGAATTAATTGTAATTTTGTTGTTCTCTTATTTTGCAATTGGTTTTAAAATTCGAACAAATTGATATTTATTTATTTTATTCGGTAAAATATGTTGTAAATATGTACCAAAACAAATCGTAGTTGGATAAATGAAAATAAAAAAAATATTTTCAAAAAACTGGCTCGTTTGGCATAGAATGTCCTATATATGTCTTAAGTTTATGATTAAAAAGTGAATGTTCAATTAAGTAATAAATATTTTATATCTTTTCAATAAATGTTAATTGAATGGGTAATTCGAGTAATTTATTATGTTAATTTATCATTACGTTTCCTTAATTAAGCTTTTTTTTTAACATATCAAAGCATCATAAAACATTAAATAAAGAAAATTTAAAACATTATGTATACAAAGAAAATATAGGTTCATTTTCTTCTTTTATCGATAAAATGGTTATTAATCTTTACAATGTCTCGAAAGCAGATACAAGTTAGAGTATAACAAAAGAACGTTAAAAATTGTTATTATTCATATTACATAATGAACGATATTCATTCGATACTGATTACAATGCACAAAAGATAAATTACGTTTTAAGAGGTTATCACTTCATGATGTTTATAAGTATTTGCTACTCTTGATTGCCATGATGTGAAAATACAATTTCGGAGAGTGGTAACCTCCGAAGATGTAAAAGAAAGTAAAAGGAAATGTTGTTTCGAGGAAGTCGCTAATGAAATTTCTTATCTGTTAACAGGGAGTTGAATCTTCGAAATGTGGTTTACCAGCAAACCAGCACGTACGGTCACTTTGGACGAGAAGGATTCACCTGGGAACAGCCAAAGACCCTCATTCTCAATTGATGAGAGACTGCGCTTAATCGTTTAGCGTTTATAACTTAATGGCTCTCTTTCTTCCTCCTTCCCTAAGCCCTTATTCCCTCGGTCCCCTTTCCCATTCCTGCATACTTTGTGTTTTCTCTCTCTCTCTCTCTCTCTCTCTCTCTCTCTCTCTCTCTCTCTCTTTTGAATCCCGTCTACTTTTCCTCTTTCCACGACCACAAGTGCGTATTTCATTAGTGTCATTTTGAGACGGTGCAGTCATCACGACGGTATACGGTACTAGATCAACTGTCTCGTAGGATTTTAGACTATTGCTGCGTGGTACTTACGCGGTCTTTTTTTTAACTTGCTGAACCAAACGAAACACGAATCGCATTTATCGCGCGTTTAAAATGGCAATTTTAACCAACGAAATACTGTTATCAATTTAATTTCTTCAGTCGGATTTGAAGTATGTATGTACATAAGTCGAGCATGGACAAGGATTACTGCGTTTATTATAATTACGCCTAAAATGAAGCTGCACAACCGGCAATAGTTGAACGCATGAATTATAATAATGTGCACACATTTTTTAATAAAAAAAGCCCTTAGTTCTACGATTTTATTATTTTAGTTAGGAACTTTAGGATAGCATTTGTCCGTCTTCAGTCGAAGTTCAGGTAGGCATTTATAATATGCGCCTGTCATCTAATCTAGACGAACGAAAAGAAACGTTGACGATTTTTGTGTTCCTTGTTGCAGTGAAACTGCGAACCAGATATTAATAAAAAATGCAAAAAACTAATAGAGCGCTCTACTCTCGATTTTAGAATAATTCATTATAATTTTTAATGTCGAAGAAAAGAAAAACTAAGAAACCAGAAGCGAGAATAATAACGATCACAGAGAACTCTTTAACACAGTCATTTTAACTGAAAAAAAAAACCCTTATCCAAATGTTTTGACGACAGTGGTATGTAGACTTTCAATTTGTATTTAAAGAAACCTACTTGTCGAATCTGTTACTCGTACACCAATTGAGTAGAAGAGTGTGAAACCAATTTTGGTATCGGGGCGTTGTATTTTGATATCTCGTCGTTTTTTCCGTTTTGTACTGTGGTTTACTCTATAAATAGAACTAGATTGACACGAACGTCGAAATCTTATTCCACACTGTACTTGTATGTATTAAACGAATTTACGAAGCATTTTTACAAAAACGTTCCGAATGAGAGACCAAATTTATTAAATTCACACCCGACGACAAAAGAATTGTAAGTTTCATTTCAACATTACAGTAGGACCTCTCTTATGCTAATCGTCCAGCCTCTCTTATTCTAATCGTTCCCCCACTATCACACGAAAAGTCAACGAAAAATATTGTCCACGAATCACAAGCTCGCAAGCAAAGTAAGTGGGGGTAAGGGGAAAATTAGAATAACAAAGGTCGGCACCATCTTGAAAAACTTTACTAATTAGAATAAGAGAGGTCTTACTGTATTTACAAACGATATCCGACAATGCCTAACACATGAACAAGTACGAAGCAGTCACGATGTCAGTTCTTATTTCGTTTTAAGACTGGCTCGATAAATAAATATTAAATCGACGCCAACATCAGCAGTTGAATTTCTATCATTTGAAATTTCTATTTTTTGTGACAATAAATATGTCGTAAGGAAAATTTGACGATAAAAATTACTGTACGCAGATACGCGGATCAATTGTATGCTTAAATTATATATATTATGCGACGATACAGTCGGACCTCTCTTATTCTAATTGTCCAGCCTCTCTTATTCTAATCGTTCCCCCACAAGTCTTTTCCCACTATCACATGAAAAGTCAACGAAAAATATTGTCCACGAATCACAATCTCGCAAACAAAGTAAGTTAGAATAAAAGAGGTCGGCGCCATCTTGAAAAACTTTACTAATTAGAATAAGAGAGGTCCAACTGTGCTTGAGAAAGTGTCGTCAAAGTCGGCGTATTAGTGTCAGTAATTTTTAATAGTCAACTTTTTATGCGGATCAAGCCAAAAAAAAACGCGAGTTCATTCAATGGCACGACTTTACATACTTCCAATCACATTTGACACGTTTACAACAATAACTTCGGATGGCCATAAAGAAAAAAAAAACACTGCGTGTAAATAGTGTACATATTTTCAATTGGTGTACACCTAGACTTTTACAACCAACAGCGAATCACATTAATATTATTTAAATTTCTCATCGATAATGAAAAAAAAAAAAAAAAGACACTTAGTTAATTAAGTTGATCCTTAGTGCGATATTTCAGATTTCGAATGTAAATCGATGGACTTTAAAACTGCGTGTGTGCAAACTTAGGTGTTCTTTCGTAATATGTAAGTTTTCTTTAATATCTTAACGTGACTTTCGCTTTGGTAAAACAAAGTCCATCGTTTGATCGTCAATTTTTTGAAATCTCACGTTAAGAAATTAAAAGATTATAATAAAAGCATTTAACGAGTTATATGTTTGTATTGAATTAATTATCATCAGTCACGACTTTTAAGAATTACGAGTTTACCATATTTACGTTAATTTCAATTTGTATATTTGATAAACGGAAAAGTTTTAATATGTTGATAAAAAAAACTTGGCTTACAAAGTTTTTAAATACAAATTAAAAAAATATTTTGAAATATATATTTGTAAAAAGTGTTATATTCTCTGGAAATACAAAATCAAATCGTTTTATAGTAACTATTTGTATTCTGTGGTAAATACGTCTCTTAAAAGTGACAAAAAAATGGATCTATCCCTAACACATCGTTCTCAAAAATAGACAGGACATTTGTGCAAAAAATTAAGTTTATCAGAGTAATTCGAAAATAATTTAGAACAAAAAGATATTGAAGAAGTCTAACATAACCTAACTTTCTTAATACAATAACAAAGGTCACTCGACAAGAAATTAAATCTTTTTTAGCAATTCTTAAATACAAATTCACAAGTCCAGTCTATTTCTGAGTATCGTGGGGAGTTTCGAATGGGATTCGAGTATTAAAAAACAATTTACAGTGGCCCTCCCCTTATTTTAACTTTTCGAGTCAAGGAAGATGGCGGCTTCTTCCCTTATTTTACCGCATCCCTTCATCCCTACCACTGGCAATATGAGAGAATAAAAACAGAGAGGAGATATAGTGGCGTAACTGATATACAGTAGGACCTCTCTTATTCTAATCGTTCCCCCACAATCACACGAAAAGTCAACGAAAAATGTCCACGAATCACAAGCTTGCAAGCAAAGTAAGTGGGGGTAAGGGGAAAATTAGAATAAGAGAGGTCCTACTATATATATAGTGGCGTCCTTATTCACCTGGCGAATGGTGGGGAAACTCATGAGGTGAAGAAGTTAACATAAGGGACGAAAAAAAGTTAAAATAAAGGACGCAGTTAAAATAAGGGGAGGGCCACTGTACTAGTGTAGATAAGGTGTTGACCAATTGAAAACTAGAACGAAATTCCTTGACGTCGCGAAATTGAAAATAAAAAAAAAACATGATCTTCGAGGAGAAACACCGAATTTTATTGCGGTCGCTTTTTAAAAAGCACGTTCGGTAAAAGTAGATCACTATGTTATCTGTCAGATTGTGAAAGATTTTGTTACGGTGATAACGTTGTTGTTAGTGTAACGAAGAATTATAAGCAATAAATAGTGACCACTTACAATTTCTTAGTCTATGGTACATTTTTTCCAAAACTTGTTTTAAGGGGGTTCTAAACTGCTCGGCCGATAAAGTAGGAACAATTTCCGAAATATTGGTCAGTTTTCAACTTATATCTTTGGTATTTCCTATAAAATCCTCTGTAGTACTTACAATTGCCTTTACATAAACATTTTGAAAAATTGATTCAGTAGATAATTTTTTATTTACGATTTTTAGTGAAAATACCAACCTTATCGTTGGAGCACTTTAGAACACCCTTAATTATCAACATACTCCGACGACTACGTTCTGTCTACCAAGTTTTAGTTTAGATACTGATCGTAAATGTGTTTTTTGTTGAAACAGTAATATTTTAAACACCTAAATACGCATTTTTGGCATTGGTATACATTGTGTACCGTTTAAAAGGATTCTTAAGTTCTGGACCGATAAGGTAGGAAATTTCGCTAAAAAACGTAAATTAAAGACGACTGAATAACATTTATAAAATTCGGGCTCTGTAAGGGCAATTCTAATAATATTATTACAATTAAATATTACTATAAACGGTATACTAATAAATAAAAATCACTTGTTTCCGAAAATTGTCAGTTAGTGTTCAATTAATTCCTTTGGTATTTTCTAGTATACTGTTTACAATAATTAGAATTGCCCTTTTTGAAAAATCGATTCAGTCATTTTTTATTTACGGTTTTTACTGGAAATTTCTACCGCACACTTTAGAACTCTCTTAACCCATTAACGCCCAACGGCCACTTCTTGCGTCAATTTTAGTCCAGTATTTCGTATCAAAATCAAAGTTAACAAAAATTGAGAGGTACATATCCTAGTATTTTCAAGGTCGCTCCTCAAGATTCCGAGGTCAAAATTGAGTTTCGGTCATTAGAAATTCTAATATGGCGCCGAATTTGAAAAAAATGTCAAGAAAATTGGGAAATATTTATTCTTACCAATTTTTTTCGAGCCCTTAGAATATTGGAATTCTATTGAAACTCTGAATAAAGGTGAATAAAATACTTCAATTTTAAGGAAAAATTTTACTTTTATACACTTCATCATTCTAACGACCTCAAAATGGCAGCAACAATGAAAATTTCTTTAAAATTTTCTAGGCGCCCTAACTCAAAAAACAACGATCTTTTTTAATAAAATGGTAAGAATGAAAAGTTCTCAAAATTCATCTAGAAATATCACGGAATTTTTTTAGATTTTTCTAATGAAAATTTTTTTTTAATCTTCAAAACTGTAATTTATTTTCGAAAAATTCGGGAAAAAATTTAGGGTATTCTCTCATGAATTCTGAGAGTTTGTTCTCCTTCGTAATTTTTCCGAAAGTTGAAAGTTTTTGAGAAAATGAATTTTAAATATGGCTTAGGATTTTTTTTTCTCGAAAACTGTAAAAATCCGCAATTTAATCGCGTCTTACGAAAATTACCTTTATTATTTTAAACATACGAGGATAGCCGATCTAGGCTATTGTTTTAACTTATTCTCGATGTTTCTAAAAGAATTCTTATGACAGTGCAAAAAAACAAACATTGCACATTTTACACACTAAAAGTGCTGAACCATCATTCACAGGAACAGCATTTACTTTGTTGTCAATTATCTGCATTTTAAATTTTCTATAATCTAATCTTAAATTTTTCAAAAAAATATTGCAATGTTCGTAACTAGTATCTTTTCGCAAAAATTCAGGCTCTGTAAATTTTAATTACTATAGACGGTATCCTAATAAAACTTTTCCAATAATTAGGATTGCCTTTACAGAGCCCAAATTTTGAAAATGTTATTTAGCCTTCCTTAATTTACGTTTTTTACTGAAATTCTCTACCTTACCGGAGGACCGCTTTAAAACCCCCTTAAGGAGTTATTTAATTATTAAGTATCAAAGCTTAATCCAGAATAAATATGTGATTATTATCTGTGAGAAATAGAATGTTATCCAGTGGATATCTTCTATTTTACTTATAAGAATTTTAAAAAAACACACATTTTAATTGTATATTCAATAGGCAAACATTTAGAAGTTAAAAAATGTCTACGCCTGTATACTTTTAAGATTAGAAAATTAATTTCTGTTGCTTATAATCCTTTCAACCTCATAAAGCAGTCGATTATGTAGGTTGTTTCTTTATACTACTTTATAGATTGACCCACCGTAATTAGAATTACGCAAACTTCCTCGGGTATTGGTTTCCGTTAGCGGAATTAGAACTTTGCCAACAGTTCGCACTATTTTGAGCTTTTGGAACTTAACACAAAGCTAAATTTGAATCATTTACTTACATTGATTCTGCATTCTTTTATATTTTAGTCATACAATAATAAACATAATAACAATAACAACCAACCTTATTGCTTAAACTAATTTTTTATTTAATAATCGACTTTACTGTTTATAACAAAACAAAAAATATATATACTGAGGCAAAATATATCTAGAATAGAAATTACTTCATCAAATTAAAACTAATAAAATTTGTGTGTAATGAGTACCAGAAAAATAATCATTCAATGCTTAGTAAACGTCGTTAAAACTTAAAAATATCAGTATTTTTCAGTTGATGGCGTCCATATCGAAAATTATGCAAGATACACCAAAAATGTATTCAATCTTATTTGTGGACCACGTTTCCTTCAAAAAGGTTTCGGAGAACCCTCCTCTAAAGTTAATATGTAAAATATAAATAACGTTGGAATTTCATCTTATTAAGTATTAATATCTCTTTATAGAAATTTTGCTATAAAAAAGGTTCAGTACATTTTTGGTATATTTTGCATCATTTTCTATACGGAAGCCGTAATCTCAAAAAAAAAATATTTTTTTTATCGGCGTTTAAATACTCAGACAAATATTATTAATGGTATAACAAAAGTATATATATATAAAAAAAATAATTTTCAATTTTACAATTTCGAATTCTATTCACTCTTTTATGGGAAATTCTGTGAGTTTTTAATTCATCATCGACTTCAATTCACTAATAACATTAATTTTCTCAAACTTCCAATACATCCATATGTACACAAAACTGATATGATATACAACTCAATAAACAAAGATGATCTATTATCTGATCATAGTTTCATAGTTTCCATGTTACAATTGTTACAGAGATTTTATTAGTTTATCTTATCAATGAATATATCAGTTAACGATCGTTTTTTACATCAAGAATCGAGCAATTACAATAATGATAACAACAACAACAACAACAACAACAACAACAACAACAACAACAATACATTAATGTTTATGCCTAGTCATTGACAATTTGAAATATTATGCTCCAGACGGTAAAAATAATGTTTATTTAATTCCTAGACAAAACAAGCAAATGACATCAATCATCAAAAACGGAAATAAGGACACTAACAAAAAATTACATACAAATAACACCGTTTATAAATTACTTTGTAATAATTGTGCGATGCATCATCGTAGGACAAACTAAATTTGGAATCTGCGAATCCGAATGCAAGAACAATGTTCAAAAACGCTATAAATAAAGTAGTTGATGAACATATCTTAAATAGCACACATGAATTTGACTGGTCTGGTATTAGTATACTTGATAAAAAATCAGTATTATGAAAAAAATTTATATCTGGGATGTATCATATTTACGTATAAAAAGGAGCACTGAAAAAAAATGGAGGACACCCTAATAATGTAGGAGCTACCTTTGTTTTCGCTACCTGTTATATGTGCACGTGCAAAGTGTTTTTAATGTATTTTTGGCCGCTGAACATTTTATAACAATTTTTTAAAACAATTTAACTATTTTGTTCTTTTTGTTAAAGAAAAAATATTCCAGCCTATGTCAAAGATTCAAATCGCACATCTTTTTAATAACCGATTGTTATAAACAACCGGCTACCTTATAATATTCCTTCCTAGAATGCGAGATCAAAGGCTAAAAATACATGGATAGAATTGTATTCTTCACGTACGTCGTAAGTATGTACACCAAATAGATATCCACACTGCAAAACCGCCGAAAATGATTGCCTCAACAACTAGGAAAATATATAAAAAGTGTCAATATCGAATTTTTTCTTTTAAGTATAGTAATGTAGGAAAAGTTTAAGTCTGGGTAGCATACAAAAATTAATAAGTCATGCGTGTAGTACAGTGAGTCGAAAATATCGAAATTGATTTTTTTAACTTTGGGAATTTTTATCTCGTAAAGTTGTCGTCCTACATGAAAGTTATTAACCCCTTGACTGCCACGAGAATTTCACACAAACTGCCCAAAATGCAAAAAAAAAATTGCTAGATTTTACTTTAACTTGGTGTATAGGGGTATTTTGGGACGCTGATTACGAATCTGAAGTCAGATTTTAAAAATTCAAAATGGCGGTTTCAATATGGTGGACAAATTTTCCAAATTCCAACCATTTCGCTTGAAATTTGTTACTCGGGGGTTTTCGAGGTCGCTGATTAAGTAACAAATTTCAAGCGGTTTTATAAACTTTTTATGCATAAATTGATTGAATACAATGTCATACTTCACGACTAAGATTTTGCAAAAATTGCGAAAACTACCATCTCTGTGGATTTATATATTTTTGTTGACACAGTGATTATGAAAGTGGACAACGCCATCATATTCAGTACATCTTAGACTGTCTAGAAATAGATTTGGTTTTATTTTACATAAATTCCAGAATTTGTTAGTCTACTTTATATCATGGCAAAGATTTGCCTTTTCTGGCAGCCTGGGAAAAGTCTAAAATGACAAAGATCGTAGCCATTGGCAGTCAAGAGGTTAAGGACCTTTCTTGTTCAAAATTACCCAAAAAACACAAAAAAAATGTTTTTCTAAGCAAAATTAGTAAATTGTTAAAAAATACATTTTTTATAAACAATTTAATTCTTATAACCACTTTTGAGCTTTGCACTCCAAACGAAATCGGGCTCAGCGTCCAAAAATACATTAAAAACCCTTTGTTTCAAGTGCGGACATATAACAGACAGTAGCAACTTAGGTAGCTCCAAGTGTAAAATGTTATATGATTACTAAAGTCATCTCCTAAATCGTTGAAAAAATAATCATACAAGAACATCGATTTCAAACAATTCTGATGATTCGTAATTACTTATTGTTACTTATTTATTTTTTTGTATTTACTGTGTTCAGTATTTATTATTTGTACGAGTATTATATAGTTATTTGTTACCGTTTTATTTAACATTCAGTTTAAAATTTAATATAATTCTAACGATTGTGAATAATGGTGTTTACTAAATTTCACGGGATTATGTCTTGATATATCTGAAAGTAAAATTACTTTTTAAAGAAGTTATCTATAATTGCATTCTTTATATAATTTTTGGCTTATGTTTTTCATTGCAAATAATAGTGAAAAGTTATGTAATTAGTGACAATAAAATTGTGTCGTTGACATGGTTCATCGAAATATTAACATTAATTACATAATGTAATTTTTTTAAATCTTGACACGTGATAATCGACCACTAGTTCTTTCAAAGTACTATAATGTCTTTTTATTGCAGACCGTGTAACGTTATAAAATATCACTGTATATTTTAATATTATTAGATGAATTTGAAGCATTCTCAGAGAATTTCTCATAATTTGATATCGATAGTCGTGAGAGAGTATTCTTACGTAAAGGTTGCTGGATTAGCGCATTACATTTCGAGGTCTCTCTAGCAGAACGTCCTAATTTACACTGCTCTGTATGCAATTAGGCTTGGAAAGAGCGATTTAACAAATCCACCAGGACCATCCTCGGGTACGATTACGGCAAAGAAATACTGAAACATAAAAGTTTCCGAAAAATTATACACTTATTCGCACGAATCGAAATTAAATATACATGCAAAAAGGGTGGCTGTAATTTCATGTAATTCTAGTTCTACGAAAAATGGCGCCTCGAATCTGTAGGTAATTGCACTTCCGAATTTCGACATCACCCACCGTAATAACTGCAGAGTCGTAGCAACTCGCGAACCGGCTGTTTTGTTATTAGTCCTTTTGCAGCCTTTCATCTTTGCCGCCAGAAAATTTTAAACTCACACCTGTCGATGGCAGTAAAAGGAAGTAGATGGGAAGTCGGCGAGAATTCGTTATTGTACCCTTTCCGACTATTTACGCATCTAATATAGCAATCGAATCTGCCATGCACTCAATTTTTGTTTATCTTCAAACCGACTAATTTATGCCTTGAACGTACAGAGGTACGAAGTTAATGAAAATATACAACAATTTTTTGTGGGGTGTAAGTACATATTACACCGTAATGTAGGATATTTTTTTAATATTCTATAAGTGATTATAATTCTTAAGTAACATTTTCAATAATGCATCATTATCAGCAATTTTTCGGTCAAGATTTTCTGCACTTTAAAAAATTTAGCATTGCAAAATATAGTAATTTACTGACTTTAGTTCTGCTACTATTCCAGTAATAACATACCAGTATAAAAAATTCCGTAATTAAAATTCTACACGGTATTATTTATCAGCACTACTATATAAACTAAACAATACTTTCATAATATGAAATCTTGTAATCTTTGTCGTAATCGTACCCGAGGATGGTCCTGGTGGATTTGTTAAATCGCTCTTTAAATGGAAAAAGAAGATTTTTAGGAAAAATCGGCTATTTGCATTTTTACACCGTTTATATTCTGTCTTGAATATTTAAGCAAATGAAAAATCCTAGGTCCTGTTTTGTGATAGAAATAGAAATTGAGGACATGGTAGGAAATATTCATGGATCAATCAAATTCACACAAGTCAAATAATTGAAATAAATAAGTGAACCAACACGATAGCTGACTTATACATCAGTATTACATCGATTTACTCTAGAGGAACACCCCAGTCCCACACATCTCGATATCAACCAGTTCTTCGCGCAATGCCACCTATACCTCTTTCATAAATGCTACTATATTCATAACTGCAGGAAACATTATTTTTATTGCAATTTTACAATATTTTGGTTTAATTTAATAGTAGTTTTGTCATTTAAGAGCATTTATTAGTTTTAACAAATACTGCTTACACTATATACCAGATTTTAAATGGTCGTTTATATTAATTTCGGAAACATGGTATCAACCATTTTATGTTGGTTCTATATTAGTTATTAATTAATAAAATAGTCAAATTTATTAAATACTCAGTGAAAAAAGGGGACTGATCCTAGCGACGAAAAGAGAAATTAGGAAGTACTAAAAATGTAAAATTACTTCGGTCATCCTTTGATCCGGAAATATAAAAATGAATTCTCCATGTATAGATCGCATTAGATACGAATACATAAGAATGCTTCAGATACTTTCAAAAGTATATAATATTATTTGCATGTGATAGGTCCCCTGTGAAATTATTTAAAGGAAAAAGATAAAACTGACTCGGAAGCGTTGAAAAGGACACGTGTAATAATTTTGTAGTCTGTGACCCACCAATGCCAACCGTGGCCAAAATTAGTCGGCGGATATGTTCATTGTAATATGTTTTTCGGTCTCCTAAATTTCGCGGTTAAAATGTACTAAAATGCTGGGAACAATGTTTAAATTGGCATTTTAATAAAAAAAATACATTTTTTTCGGAAAAGTCGTCCTGAAAGACTATAGGATAATATGTCTACGGATTGATCCATGTCTATTGTACGTATTTCGACCTCCTGAAAGGGAGTTTCGAGTTTATAAAGTCCTAAAATGCTGGGGACACTATTTAAATGAGGAATTATGTGAAAAAAAAAATACAAATTGTTTACTTCTTCTTTGACAAATTATGCACAGGTTTTCCTCTACAACTTCATTTCTTGTACATTTTAACTTCAATACGTAATATTTATTTAACATAAAGTTAGACTAAATACGAAAATACTGGATTATTGTTATAATTATTGTATACATTTTCAGTCGAATTCGATTTTCAAATTGCAATATAACAATAATAATTAGGACCTATAATAATAATGACTTTATTGTGTAGACTACATTTGGCTAAAGGTGAGCAACAGAGCAAGCTGCTGTACAGTATGACCTGAAATTATTTTACAAAATAAAATAATAAAAGAAAAATACATACAAACAACATAAAGACATAAACCATACGAGTAAGCAATATATACAAGAATTACCCTTTATAATTAATATTAATATAAGTAAACGAAAGAAAGATTCCAACATGAAGAAAGTACTAAAGTATTCAACTGATAAAGTGGGTATATGATAAAAATCTGAAAATCCGATTTGTCCCAGCAATGTAGGACTTTCTAACCGCAAAATTCAGTTTCAGGGGATCAAAATATGTATAATAGGTGTGGATCAATAAGAAGTCATACTGTATGTAGTCTTTCAGGACGACTTTTTCAAAAAAAAAATTGTATTTCTTTATTCATTAAATTGCTCATTTAAACATTATTCCCAGCCTTTTTTGGACATTCTAACCTCGAAATTCAGATTGAGGAGACAGAAAAACATACAATAAACATGGGTATATCCGCTAACAAATGTTGGCCACGTCCAGCATTGGTGGCTCCTAGAGTACTATTAGAGCACAAGTTGTAAGTTGATAAAAAAGGGTGTAGGCATAATAAAACTAAACAACTTTGATTGATTCCTAGTTCACTGGGGTAATTTAAAATTAAAATAAATAAGTAAAATAAAATCCAATACAGTTCAACAATTTAAAGAAAACTGAAATTGAAATGAGAGAACAAGTGACTTCACAAGCAACATTGCTTCACCTTAGATTAAAAATTTCATTCAAACAATTAAAAAATTGAAAAATTTAATATTATATAAACTAATCAATACAAGATTTAACTCCTTACAAATACTATATAAAATAAAGATTTATAATGTAATTATGCTGGTGGGTCGGTCTATTTGAAAAAATAAACAAACAGTTTTCTTGAAAAAAAAATGTATTTACTTTCTACGTTTCGGCCTCTTGTGGGCCATCTTCAGGACTGATTACTGTATTTTTTCAAAAAGACCGACACACCGACATAATTACATTATATATTTTAATCTACGGTCGAAAAAAGCATACATCATATAAAACACAGATTGTTTTTGCTCAATAGATCAAACATAATTTATAAGATTGAGTGTGGAGTAGGTGATACTACGTATATGATGAACAAACAAACCTATGGTTAATGAATTGGATTTACGAAAACAAAACTAATTGAAAAAAAAGAGATTGGTCAACACTTTATTAAAAAAAACGTCATTAATTCTACAACCGATAATGAATACCTAATCTCTAATTCCTTGGAGTGAAAATTCGCTCTTAATATTGGGAAAATTCACTATTAAAGAGTGAGAATTCACTTTACCGAATTTAGAGAGTAAATAATAGTTACAACTAATGGTTTATTAAGTCCAGGAGAGCCATATTTGCATTTGTAGAATTGTTTTCAGCGATTTTTGAGGTTTAGAAAATATTGTTAAAAAGTTGTTCTCGTTTATGGTGTTTTATGGTCTCAGACACACGGGGAAAAAAGACTTGTCTGATCCAACAAATTAGTTAGGCTTATAAACTAGGTATAAGTTTATAAATAATAATAATAATAATAATAATTGACTTTATTGGCAATACGATACACAAGGATACAAATATCAGAACAACAATGATTCGTACAATGCCAAAGGGCGAGTTACAGCATCAAAATATTGCTGTTTTACAGACTGACCCGCTGTAAAATCTTCCTACTTATTTGTAGGGCTGCAGCCAACTCTTTTGTTTCCATGTAGAGGTATATTTAAAAATCACGGCAGTGATTCGATGACGGAGTAATAATCAAAAATTTAAATTCTATTCAGATAATACTTACTAGCAAATATATCAGTAGCACTAATAGTAAATAATATGTCATATAAACTTATACTATTCTCAAATTTGTGAACTTTATGTTTAAATATAGGAAAGGTATTAATCACTTATCGCATGTTGTTGACTCGAGAACTGAGGCTCCTTAAGTTCATTTCATAATTACATAGTTGTAATGTCTTTTCTCTGTAACTCTCCATTTTGTAGTTGAACGAATAAACTCTTATACAATTATTCAACGCAAACGTTAAAACCATGGGTATATGCTGTAAATCAATATGACGAGATTTATAATGATGACGATGATATGTGATGTTACAAAAGAAATTATTTTACGCATTTATTCTTTTGAAGTATCGGAGACATCAATTGATGGCATTAATAAAATGAAAACTCCAGGTGTTCATAACCCTGTCACACATGACTAATAATCTAGTACAAGTATTTGTGCAATCTACTATAGAAACCACAATCATCCTCTGGAACATCTGCACGCCTAGCCATGTGGTAACTATTTAAATTAGCGATATCTTTCGTGCACATATAAAACATAGATGGAAATTAAAGATCTGTTATCTATCAAAAAAAGATTTAATTCGTATATAAAAATGTTTCTAATTACAATAAAAAAACTATACTAAGAATGTTTACTGGTAAATTAACATGCGATTCCGTGAAATGTATCACACGAATAATTAGTTGAACATTTTTTCTGTTTGGAAAATGTATACAAGATAGGAAATTTGTTGAATGTTAATTTTTAATTTACTCTCGTATTTTTCGTTCGAATTATAGACGCTAGTTTATGAGCCTAAGCGTAACACAATTCTTGACCAATCTCGGTAAGGTGTATAGGAAAGTAATCCGGAACACATTTTTCACTTTTTAGCAACAGGCGGAGCTAATTGGTATACAACGAACCCAGACATTTCCAACAGTTCAAACCCACGTTATGCTATTGTTGAAACGTCTCCTGCCCTGCGAATATATGTAAATTATTCCTTGTAATTTATATACAAAATCCGACGAAAAAAATTCAACACTTCCGAACGTCATTATTATATGGTCTCAACGGGTGTTTAAATACATTGTCTTCGTTGGTCGATAAACATAGAATGATGTTGTATCGCAGGTGTGATTCATTTTTGACAATTGTGGATTTCCTGATATGGCTTCCATCTTCAAATTATTTGTAATACCACAAATTACGATAACTGCAAATACATACAATGATAGAAAATCTTTATTAACAATAATATTCTAGTAGTGTAATAAATGTGATCATGCACTAAATCATACATAAATGAGTACACTTTTATTGCAAGACATTAAAAATTAGTGGCAGCGAGGATCTCTTATGTGTCACCATGTAAGGGACAAAAGAATATTACTAAATAATATCATACCCCTAACGAGATTCACAAGGGAAGGTTGAAGCAACCAGTGAACACTATAGAAACCGTTAGATAGTACTTGCGAAAAATTGTAGCCGTAATAGCACTAGAATCTGTCGCTGTGAGACCAACATCAAAGTTTAAATGAATCTATGAATTTCACTTTTATTTAATGTGCTTTGCTGAATAACTATTTGTTATTTAATAATATTTATAAGGGTAATGTAAAATAAATGCTAGGTGCTTTTGAAGATTTCAAAATATATTAATTGTACATATTAAAAACAAGACCGTAAAATAGATCTATTCATCACGACCGTCCAACAGCGACAGTTTTGGTACTGTCATACTAAGAAATATTTTGGTACTAAGAAAGTTGGTAAGTATAAACGAATAGCACTAACCGACAACATTTTACTTTTACTAACAAAATAATGATAGGAACCTCAAAAATTAGTCACTGGGACAAGCCATTTTCGATGTGGTTATAAATTGGTACATTGACTCGACTTATATTTAAATTAATTATTACTTATAACTTTTAACTAATTATATCTTTTTTTCTTGCATCATCGTTCGTAAGGGTATTAACTATTATAATAAAAATTATTTTTTAACATTACATTAACTTACATGAATAATATTGATCACTAATATTCTTTAAGGCCCTTAAGTGGACAGTAATTTGGACATTTACCTTATAAACGAATTGCACTAACCGATAACATTTTACTTTTTGGTTGCCTTTGACAATCGCAGCATCATTTCTGAATGGATTTTTCGTGTTGAATACTTGCAGATTTTTCATATCACGTCCCGTTTTCGAGAAAAGCCAGGTTCAATGTTTAACCACTTCAGTGGTAGCTGTTTAAAAAAAAAGTGCCAGAAGTGGTACAGCCCTGTACTTAAGATATCGAAAAACGGTGAAACACGGGTTCCATTTTTTCCTAAAATATATCATTTAACATTTAATTAATCATTTAAAAAATCAAGTAATATTTCACATTTATGTCAGCCATCTTGGATCCACCATTTTGAATTTACAAAATCTGACTTCAAATTCGTAATCTGCGACCCAAAAAATTCCCGAGTACCAACTTTCATCAAAATCAAGTAAATTTTTTACATTTATGTCGGCCATCTTGGAACCGACATTTTGAATTTTCAAAATCTGATTTAAGATTTATAATCAACGGCCCCGAAAACCCCCGAGAACCCAGTTTCATAAAGTTTGGGTAATTTTTTGCATTTCGGTCGGCCATCTTGGATCCGCCATTTTGAATTTTCAAAATCTAACTTCAGATTCGTAATCAGCGACCCGGAAAACCCCCGAGTAACAATTTTCAGCTGTTTTCCGTATAAAGAAAAATGTGCGCCGTACATTTTAATAAATTTAGCAAATTTACAGTCGCCATATTGGATCCGCCATTTTGAATTTTCCCATTTTGACGACAGATTCGGATTCAGCGACCCAAAATATCTTGGTATACGAAGTTTCATGCAAATTCATTAAGAATTGTAAAAGTTTTTGCAAAATGTACACATGTGATCAATTACCACGTTTGTCAATAATTTTTTTTATACATATATATATGATCCATTACCATTGAAGTGGTTAAGAATGTGCGTTTTTTGCCATATTTCGATTTATTTCATAGCAAAACATGTAACCTCACTATTGTCGAAAATCGAACGTGAAATGGGATGTAAAGTTTCTTTTTGCCACAAAAACCATCAAAATGTGCAAAAAAACGCATATTTTGAAACATTTAACCTTACACATCTCGAAAATGCGACGTGATATATTTAGAATGATACTGCGATTGACAAAGGAAACATCAATGTCGGACAGTGTTACATAAATATTTAGAAAAACAATATGATCTAAACCTTCGAAGGGTTTCAATCAAATTGTAAAATTTATGGATCTAAGATAACTGCTGAAGTATTCATTTTCCACCAATAAAAAGTTCAAGAACTTTTTCTACATAGGTTTTAATGGCGGAAAGTGACATTCCAAGAAATACGTGTCCTGCTAAAAAATGTTTTAAATTTAGTCTTTTTGTGGACAACCAATACCGCAAAAGTGATTGCCGTTCCATCCTAATGCGACGTTTCTAATGGGATGCTATATTTATAATTGCAGATTTTGGTTCTCCATAAAATAAAAAAAGTATGAAAATTTAGTCTAGATTCGCAACAGATTATCCTGTAATTCCATGAAAACACTATTAATCGTTCTTTATTATAAAGAGTGCAATATAAGAGTAAAATATTGACTTTTTATTTATGTTTTCGTAATCACATGAGTTTATAATGATGATGTGCAATTGTGATTCAGCCAGAATATCCATTACACGTATTTTATTGCAGCTTGCTATTTTCATAAAGGAATCTAAACAATTTCTATTAAATGGAAAGATTTCGCAGGTTGAGGAAAGATATTGTTTCTCACCTATTTGTGACCAACCTTTTCTTTAGGGTGTTCAGCTTCTTTTTAGAGCACACCTATATACTATATACCCAACTGATATATATACACTATATTCCCTATATGAGTCTTAGGGAAACCAGTTTTTAAGAAAGGCAGCAACTACCCAAACGTAAAAATACAAAGTTTTTTAACAATTTTTTTTTAAATAAAATGTTTGCTTATTACGAATCGAAGAAAGGAAACATCACTATATTGTTAAAACGTTATTACATGGTACATGGAGGTTGAGAACGGTGTGATATGGCGTCGGTAGTTTGCCTTATGAAGTTGAGAGTCGTCATGGATCATTATGTTATGGCAAAGGGCCCTATAACAGGGGTGGCACGTCGCACCCGCCAAGCGGCCCAAATTTCCCCTTCACGGTTTAAAAAGGTCAGTCGATGTTACTGGACGCATGGAACTTAAAGGGCCTTCTTATTTCTCTTTTTTTCTATAGCGTTTTCTCTCATTTCTGACTTCTTCTGAACTGGACATAAAAAGAGCTTGCTTTGTACTAACATATAAATGATAAATTTATACATTTTATACATATATGTATTAATGAGCGGTATATTAATTTGTCATCGCCTATTCTCATAATAAATAAAAGATTGATGATTTCAGAATAATGTGATTTAAAATATATTCAAATTTAAATATAAACTAGTGGCTCAACCCTGCAGCCTTTGGTTCATGTACTCGTCGATTGGGCCTGGTTTGGTATTTTTCTAATTTTTTTGGGTTTCCAAATTTTTTTATTTCATTTTTTAATTCTGTAGATACCTTTGCTCTGGGTCCAAGTAATACGACAGATTTGAAAAGTGAAGAAAATGAAATGTCTGAAATATAAAGTAAATCATGAGAAACAATGATAAAATCATCGTGATGAACATATTTCCAGAAAAATTGTTGAAAATGGTTTCATTATTTTCCCTTAATTTATTATTCGCCTTTTTAGATGTTTTATATGCAAGAATATTGATTAAGATAGGTGTTCAAATACAATGAATGAAAGTTCTTAATGATATAAAAATAATAATTTGAATTTGTTGCTTTATGCCCCGGTGATAATTGCATTAATTAAACATTTCAATATGATTGAAATATTTGTATGCGCCATCTCTTGAAATCATTCCGCTTCTCGAACAGCGACATTTTTTTAAAAAACATATATAAAAGAAAATATTAAAAATGCTAAATTAAAATGTTAATTACATATAAAATACAGAGAAACCGAAAGTGTGTGAAAAATTCAGAAAAAATAACGGGGAATTTGAAAGGACATTCTGCAGATAGGATAAGGGTAAAATAGTTTTAATTATCTATATCATTTTATGAATTCAGAATAGTGGATTCATAATGACTGAAGATTATCAGTATAGAAATTAAGCCTATTTTTCAAACAATTACTTTCAAATAACTTATTTTTCATGTTACACGCATCCGAAAAATGCTGTATAACAAAAAAATTGTTCTCAAATTGTTTTACAACCAGAAACTTTTGCAAGACACGACTTGAAATTCCTTTTTTGCCAGCTCATTATAAATTTGATATTATAATCAAAACATTAAAAATAACTACATCAGAATAACTCGATTTGGAAACGGATATTTCACTAAAACTTATTATACTCATTATTCGGTGGAAAGTGCTAGAAAATTTAGGCCTTTGATAAATTTATTCATGACAATGATCTTTTCTTAAATAATGATTATACTTTAGCCAAAAATATTCATTATTAAGTTAATCTTATCAAAATAATATCACAAAATAGATATGTCTCAATGACCCTATTCTTTTACTCACGAAAATCAGAAAAATTTTCCCTAAAAAAAGATTTTTTAAATAAATAATAGGTTCGTGCTAAGATCAAACTCACAACAGTATAAATGTAAAAAAATTTGGGCACAAGTCGAACTAAGTTAGAACTGAGCACAAACCAGCGTCGTGTTGAGCACAAACTTCGAGGTTTGAGATAACCACAACATTTTTTGTGTCTGCATCTACATAATATCTACACTTGGGCAAAAATTATGAGCTTAAAACAAAAGAGTGCCTATTGCAGAATATATTTACATATTTGTACATCATTCCTTTAAAATGACCAGGATTATATACGTGATAATTCCGGTCCAATTTAGGAATGCTCGCATTTAAGATTATAAAATATAATATATGTGTACCAAAATAGGCATAGTTTGGCATAATGCTTCATTGATTTTGTCAAAAATCCTTATTCTTGAAAATCTTGCACTTAATTATTAACCATGCATGGCAATGTCCCAAACTTTCCCCCTCGGTGTATATAGTGACAGAAGAATTTAATATAAAAATAGTTATTAAAATATAATTATTAATTGACCCGTTTTTTTCAGATAATCGTTATAAATTTGGTATAATAGCGTATTTAGGGGCGTTTCTAAATAATCCGATATCAGACTTTCAAAATTGAAAATGCTGGATCTATGATCTCAGCCACTTAAATTTAAAAATTCATGAAAATGTCATCGTAATACTGTTTTGATAAATTTACATGTCCCCGAGTAGGACCCAAAAAAGCATAGAAATGTTAGGTAGAAAAGAAAACATATTTCTAAATTTTGTATGTACTTCTTGTGTCTGGATTGCGTTGGCCATTTTTCAAACTTCGTTACTTAACACTTAAATTTAAAACTGCGATAATGTCGATAAAAATGTATGCTGGAGAGTTTTCGTGACACCGATTACGTGTAGCAACATTCAAAATGGCGGCTGTTTTAATATAAAAATGCAGTAAATTTCGTGAAACTGCATCTGGGAGGTTTTTCAGGTTATTGCAGTTTTACATTTGAGTAGCCGACATTTGGAACTTGGAAAATCTAACACCTGATTCGTAATCATGCGACTCCAAAACCCCTGAGCAGTTTTTTTATATTACCAGTTTTACATTTGAATGGTCGCCATCTAGAATCCGCCATTTTGTATTTTGAAAATTTGACACCACGCAATCTGCGGCCTCACAATCCCCCAGCATAATGTAAAGAAAAATACATTGAATATAATAATTAAATTCATTTAGATAACTTTGCGTAAAATACTGATTTAACTAAAAATCTAATTTCATATTAAAATATGTCACGAGCCTAAATTTGAGTACAAACACATGTCACAAAACAGAAATGAAAAAAACACATCGGTTTTTCAACAACACCATACATTTGTATTTTCAAATTTTATATATATATAGGAACGAAATTTTAAAAAAAATGAGACGACATATTGCTGTTTTTTACTTACGGAAACCCTTCCATAAAGACGAGCAGTGTCAAGACGGCATCACCGCACATAATCAAAGGAGCGCATAAGTTTAACAAAGTATTTTTTGCGGATCTAAGGGTCTAATAATTCCTGCCGGAAGGCCATAAAATCTTAGCGCACTACAATTTTATTACCGAGATTTGCGCACTTCAGGACACAGATAACACAAGAGAAAAACATGTTATTTTATGATTAGTGGTATATACGGGGTTGTAAACGAAATGAAAAGAATCAATATAAGCGAAGGCACAAAAACTACTGTGAGATAGGGTTCAGTACAAAATATACCGACTATCTACAGTTGATTAAAGGATTTGGTTTTCGGATTACCGTTTTTTAGTGTCCAGAAAAAAATGTTGGAAAATAAAAATAAGTCTTTGAAGTATGTGTCGTGTTAGATAAATATTTTAACGGTATGTACAACACGCTTATCGTAAAATATTTATATTTGGGCGATTCCAAAATAAAGTTTAATTTATGAAAAGCTTTTATTTTCATTTACCATATATTAGATATTAAAAATAAGCCCGATTAATTTTTGTATTTTCCATTACAATAAGTAAAACAAAAATATCTTTTTTTCGAGAAATCAATTCAAAATAAAAATGTGACGTTCCATATGTCTGGGAAAATTATGAATTTGGTTTTCATTGATATTAATATGGTAATGTTACAATTGGATTTTTTCATATTGTTTTAGCAAATTAAGTATACTTTATGTAGCTACATAGAATTATTTCACACATAAATTTATTCCATGCTTCATATAATTTCAACGATCAATTATTTTGGGCGATTATTGTACGGATTTTAGACTCTAAAAAACGCTATTTTTTTGTAATTCATATAAATACTATAAAAATGAGAGAGTTTATAATCGTAAGAATACAATAAGTTAATGAAATAATCTTTAAATTAAATAATGCTGAATTTAACATTATGCAAGCTTCTCGCGTATTCTTTCTCTTTTAGTAGCTTGGAACAAAATTCAAAACCAACTAATCTTAAACATACGAGTTTTTTATATTGTACTATAGCTTTTTTGTTTGTTAGGTTATTTTACAATAATGACAATGATTGCATTTTAATATTTCATAAATCATGAAATGTGGGTTATGATCTCTAGTTCTTATATTATTAGTGGCTAATATCCTCTAATTGCCCTGGCGATAATAGTTCATTCAGAACTTCAAATAATGCTTGGACCCCACTCTACATAACTTAGTAAACGCGAAGCTAAATTTTAAAATATTTTTTTTATTTTCTTTAGGTACTGCATGCATGAAATATTTACATATTTGTTACAAAATATAGATTTCGATATAAATGTACTAAAAAGATACGTTTTTTTTAATTCATTACCTCTTTCACTCTTCGGAAAGTATATTTGTTTCATTTAAGATGATGTATGATCACTTGTATCATCAGGAGGCATCATTGCAACTAAACATACAAAATTTTGGTAAGAATTAATAAAAATTGTTGTTAAATTCTTAAAGAAGAAATTAAATGACAACTTACCTTGCCTTACTTAACTTATAATTTACGTTGGATTTAAAAACTGTGCTATAAAATTATCTATCAATGTTATTTTTTTCTCGAGATCAACAAATTTTAGTTCACTCTATTATGAAATAAATTGAAAACAGCAGACATTTGATCATAAGAAATGTATTAAACATAAATAAACATATCAAGTTTTTTAAACGTTTAATTTTAATTCTATACTACAAAGTATTTTCAATCTAATGTGTTTTGTGCCAAAATATCATTATTTTATTGATAAATTCATCATATTATATATTCACAACACTAATGATATTACTTTAATAAGACTTATCAACGTCTCTTCGCTGTTGTTTATTCATTTGTTGTTTAATTTAGAACACTATTGCAAACTGCACAAATCACAAATGGACTATCTATTTAAAAAGTTCCATTTAAAACCAATAAATTCCACAAAGTCTACACAAAATCATGAGATCCACATACATACATTTTTCTCAATAGTTTTCTAAATTACACTAATCTGTTGATATCTTGTCACCGGGAACGTCGATTTAGATATACATTATATATTGTATACATTGTTGTATTTCCTGTACACTTCATTTTTATTGCTTGATCATACTCACGGCGCAAAAATTTGATACAACCCAACAATTAAAAACATTTTTAATAGAAAATAACTCTAAAAAAATGTTGTTATTTTTCTAAATTAAAAAACATTTTTATTCATTTAAAATAAAATAATTTTGGAACCCCCGAACCATTTCAACAAATAATTTGCTAAATTCCAATTCGGGATGTTTTTAATTACAAAAATGTTTATTTATCTTACACAAGTTTTTATATCTTAATGTAATTTAAAAAAAAAAGCTATTTTTTGAAATTTAAATAAGCCCGGTCCCAAAATTAGCATTTAGCGTAGTGAAATTTCCAAGAAAATTTTTTTCGCGTGTAGAATTTTTCTCACAAAGATACATCCATTTTCAATTATGAATTTATCCCAACAACATCATGAGTAATTCGCGTGATCCACAATTTTGAATACGCCAAGAACTATTATCACGTAGAAAATTTGGGATAAATGTCATAACTTTTGATGGTCCTAACATTTTGAAAAAAATAATGCACATTGGGGAATAACAAAAAAAATTTTCGCATTTTGCACCTAACTTCAAAATTAGCAAAGAAATCACTTTTTTCAAGCACATAACCTGAAATATCTGAAAATCCTCACGTGAAAGTCCTATTTTAACCTTGGGTTCAAATTTTACGCACATTTCGGAAATGACCGACACTTTCCGAACAAGATCCAAGGCCTATACTTTTTTGTATACCTGTGTAATAATTATTCTGAAATTTCTTCGCCGTTTTGTTATTTTAAAACAATCGACTAACATTTTTGTTGTACCGTTTGTTATGAAAATAGTTAATTTATCAACTTTTTGTAACAAATCGTTTTATTATGATAAGATGGTTTCCTTAACTAATTTTTTCTCTCTATGACCATAAAAAAATAAAAATTCAGTTTTAGAAAAACGTAGTTTATTATAAATTAACATTGTTAGTTTTAATATTTTGTCATTTAGAATTTGTAATGTTAGAAATTCGTGATTAATTTGAAGCCACAAATACATTAATTATTTACTATCACTTTCGTTAAAAATCGTCAGGATGATTTGTTTGTCAGAAATGTGTACCTCGCCTACGAGGATCTAGACGCATTTATTTGCATGATATATGCAGTGGTGAATGCGTTAAAAGCAAATCTCTTCTATTTAAATATAAATCATCGTGTTTAATCGATCGATACCGTGCGTGACCGGGGGTAACTCGGAATGCGGTACAACCACATGTTACGCAGCATGGGGTAAAGATGTCAGACGTTTCCGCAGGTTCGCTCATTTTTTTTTTGCAAGCAATTAAGACACTCGGATATAGGTAAATTAGTTGTAAGGCTTGACGGACGAGTCATCGAAAAGCGGTTTGATGAATTAAAAGCAAGCTGAACTCATTAGTCAGTGAGTTATTTATTTGGTAATCTCATAATTTTTTTACTTATATCTTATTTTTATACAATGTTTCAACTCTTCAAAATGAAGAATAATTAGATATTAAAAGCATAAGGTTGTGGTAAAGGTCGAATAAACACCTAATTACTATACTGAAAAAAAACTAAATTTTTGTTCTTCAATTTAGTAATATGGTAATACAACGACTAATATGAAATTAGTAGAAATTGACTAATGAATCAATAGCATTTTACTCCTAGTAAAAAATTAGTAATTCAATTAGTGGTCAACTTTTCATGCATTCATTAGTAATTTTTAATTGATTCAAATTTAAAGATTAAACACGAATAATTTTAACCAGTTAAATTGACTAAAATCGATTATCATCTACCATCCTGAATTTTACTTACTGAGAAATTATCCATAAATAGTTTTTGAAAGTGCGTACGTGCAGTTACATTTTGTTAACAATATTGGTTATTATGATGTTGATAAGTGACAATTTTTTAATTAATGGAATAGTAGTGTTGTATATATCTCCCTTGGTAAAAAACCATCAAAAGAAACCTAAGCTTTGGATAACAAAGCTTCGTGTGATTATTGACTCCATCATGTTTCTTTGACGAAATTAATTACATTACACTTGATCTTGATTCCCAGGCATTTTCAACAAAGTATTAATACCATTTTCCAAACAAACTTATTGCCCGTAATTTATACAGACTTTTTTTTGTTCCATCCTTCATACAAAATATTTGTATGGTTTGAAATACTTTCCGTAATATTGTTTCTTTTTCACTGTAAAAAATGTAATTAAATTAGATGTATTTTTAATGTTCTATACTGCATTAAATTTAACGTAACTAGACATTAAATTAATATTTGGATACATTTGAATAGAATTCAATGCAAGTTTATGAAATTTAATGCCAATACGCATCAATTTTAAACATTCGTTCGTAAGTATTCGGAAATCATTGATCAATGAAAAATTGAATTGTATAGATCTCGAGCACGCTTGATATGGTGGGCCTTAATATTGCCAGACCAGGCCCTCATCAGGGGACCACAATCTGCACCTTATCAAGTAAACGTAGTTATGCTATGTGCTGATCAGGGTATTGGAAGGCAAACTTTATCAGGTAAGCGTGGATATAAACGCATATAATAATTTGTTATAAACGTTGTCAAAAGTGGTTTCAGAAGAAATATGAACGCGACATTTGGTTCTACGGAGTAAATTATGTAGATAACGAATATCTATTATTTTTTTTATTTAAAACTTTTATATAAAATAAATAACAATAATAGACACACGTTTCAGACATAATTTACTCCGTAATGTCGATTGCCGCAATCGGATTTTGTCTAAAACTACTTTTGACGAAATTGTTTATAACATATTAATTAATAGTACATTGTATAATTAGGGAGCAAAATAGGAGATTGCTGATGAGATTGAGTTTGATGCCCGAGCGCAGCGTTAATGATTAAAAATCATATTAATATCGTTGCGTAGAGTTTAATATTTTTGCAATTAATTCCTTTTTTTGCAATCGAATCCAATTCTACATACTCTATTCTCACAACTGAATTCTCAAACTACAATCTATACTAATATATACGCTCTAAAAACTGGAATAAAACACTAACTGATAAAAAACAGAATAAATTAAACTCCCAGGTATTCTCACAATTTCTACTAAACTTAATAAGAGAAAAGGAATCGGATGGTATTCATCAATCCCAAATCGAATGTTGCAGATTTTGGAAATGGTAAATCCCACCCAATTCCTTTGTGATTCTCCAAGTGGTATTCGCTGATTCAAACATTAAATCTTGTATGTTTTGGAACTCCAATTCAATTCTTTTGTAATTTTCCGGGGGGTATTCACGAATTCCAAAATAAAATCTTGTAGATTTTGGAATTAGTGAATTCTTTCCAGTTCCTTTGCATTTCCACCGTAATTTAAGAAAAAGAATTGACTGGTATGCACCCCAATATTCATAAGTCGATAAATACATTGGAATTCAAAAGATTTGTAGTCTTGCTTTTGAGACCCCCTTGCTCGTCAAATTTATGAAAAAAAGGCTGGAATTCGACAATTCCATTTTCTTAGATATTACGGCAAAGAATTTTGCAATTCAATCCAAGTTTGTATGATTAATCATTACCATTGGAATTCAAAAAATTATTGTAATTCTTTTGAATTACAATTTGTTCAGGTTTTGGAATTTATGAATTATATCCAATTCCGTAAAAGATGGAATTAACGAGATTTGAAACATATTAATTCTTTTAAATTCATTGTCACCTGCTGGGATTTTAATGGTATAATAATTCCGCGATTTAAATTATTCTAATGATTTCGAACAATCAAAATTTCGAGTTTAAATCTTTACTCGTACATTAGTGTACCTACGTTAGGATCACTCTCTCTTTTATTCCTGTTCCATATATTTGTGTCGATTTGAAATGTGTATGTATACATATAAACGTTGATAAATGTGTGCATGTGCATGAGCGAGAAAATATCTGGGTAAAATACAGGGTAATTGAATTATGCATTCGATTCAAGTGAGATTTAAAAGATTTCTGGATCAAGGGAAGGTGTTCCCGGGGGTTCAGCAGAGCACGTCTCACCTCAGATATAAAATGGCATGAATCCCCGTAGGGTCACACCATCGCGGGTTGTACGTGAGTTGCAGACCCTTCATTACGTTATTGGGATGAGTGTACGACCCTGACAAAAAGGGACCGCTCTCCTGGATGGACTTTTCACTGCACCTTCAAGAACCTCCCATCTACATACGTAGTGTTTCAAACAACGCGTACCGAAGTTAATGAGATATTGCAAGGGAAATGAATTATCGTTCCAGAAAGACAGCATTACGTTTATTCGAAATTTGATGATTACATTATACGTTGTCTCTCGAGAGAAATTTTGGAAATTAATTATTGTGAATATATTACATTCTTCGAAATCTGAAACTTTACATTTATTGATATTTTAAGAACGTTTCAATATTTTACACATTGTATTTTTCTATTCGCTCAAATTTGTGGGTGCACACCTCAACTTTCTTTAGACTTTCTGAATATGCGGTTGTAACAATACGAACAGAAAAATAAGTAAACGTAGAAAAAATGAATATCATAACGCGATATATGTATATCTCAAAAAGAGAAGAGCACAGAAAGTATTTAAAATAAGTAGTATGTTTAACTTATATTCTGGGCAGGAAGTCAAACGTTACAAAAAATAAGTTCCAAAGATTTCTTTTTTCAAAATTGGCATCGAGTGAAAGAAAAATAATGCAAACTAATACTCTGCCAATCTTACTTTAATAATTCAACGGTTTTACCATCACATTTGAAATAGATAGAAAATATGAACAATAGGTAACAAAGTTCCAAAGGTAACAAAGTTCCAAAAACCCCGAAAGGCTAAAATTTCGATATCACGTGAGTTCAAGGTATTTGTATCTGTATTTTACCCAAAATTTGCTTTCTTTTTGGCCAAATATTCAAAGACAAAGTGAAGAAAATCATGCTGGAGCCATGCTACATCAAAATTTTGGCCTTTCGGGGTGTGTTGATTTTCGGTATTTTGTTCCCCGACCAAATATATTAGGATAAAAGTATACACATAAAATTGAATTTAAAGTTATTGAAATTACTAAATGACGTTAAGAAGAGGTAGAGTAGTTAAGAAATTCGAAGTTTGAAAGAAGCAACTTAGATGATGTATGCATTAACATTTATTCCCGCGAATGCAGTGCTTAGAAGCTTTGATATTCTTATGACTGAATTCCAGGATATCTGTTTAAGTACATTAACCGCATTAACTCCTGGATAAGACAATATTAAAAGGCGACTTTGGGCTCTCTAATTTTAATGAAATTATCTTTGTTAGTTTTTTACATGGCGATAACTTTGTCTTCTAGTTTGCCTCTTCAGGAGCTGGAATGGTATGCTAGATAGCGCCTAACAATGAATTGTCATGTTCTTTCAGACAAATGTAATCCTAACTTTGACATTACAGGAATTAAACTGGATTTGTCTCGCAATTGTGTGGTGCAGGCTCGCCGCAAGCCTATAGAACTAACGGACGACAGCACCATTTCACAATGCAGCGTGATTATTTAGAGCAGTAGTTTATTAGTTATTCATCGACATATAAAATTACAATACTTATTCATTGAGTAACTTATTGTCCGTCATAAGTTAGTTCTTTTTAATTTCCAATTTGAGGTTAATATCTAAGCTCCGGATAAATTCTAGTAATCTTCTAGCTAGCGCCATTTCAGTTTTAGTAGTTCAAGGAAGTGAAGCGGAAGTCTACAGTAAAGAGCTAGTCCCACATCAGCTAACCGACTTACTTTTTACAGCTCTTTGATCATATAAAGTTTGGCAAGTCTTCTCAAATTGGCATTCGTAATAGAAAGGTGATGTCAAGATATATTCCGTGACCGAGCTCTCCTGTATAAATTTCATATAGAATGAAAATACAATCTTCACAGAGTGAAACCTGTGTTACTCTAAAAAAATTAATATTTATTCTTTTAAATAAAATAACATTAACATAATCGTAGTTAAAAGATTTTGTTATTGCAATATCTAAAATATTCGATGAATCATTTTGTGCCGTGACCACGCCTTCAAAACAACCACATGACTGTGTATTTATTGTAAATGTGTAGAAACTTCATATTAGTGATACATGTCGATCCTTTTGGATGAGGTTATTCCTATCCGGAAAATGCAACAATGCATTCTTTTGTACACAGAACATGACAAGAATCAAAACACCTGATAGATACGCAACTTATATTTCTTTCCCCTTCCCCAAATAAGTTTTCTGGATCCGCTCATGGGGTGTACATAAGATCCGTTTGAGTAATACATTAATTATTTCAGACAAATTTTTCGACCTCGTGTGATTGGGAGCATTTCGGAGTCTAATTACAATTTTAATTAGAAGATTTAAAATTGCACAATTAAAATAACTATCGAAAGACTTTAAAAGACAATTAAATTTGTTAGAAACGATTTGTGGGTATGGATTCATATTACTATTTTATTTTTCGTTCTCCATTCTCCTAAAACTTAATTTTAAAATGTTTCGTCGGCCATAGTGTACCTGTCATAGTGAATGTTGAAAGACTTACTTAAATGTGTTATGCACCAAATTAGTTCCGTCATATTGTAAGTTTACGAGGCTAATGGCAAATTTGTATTTATCAAAATTTTCGGATAAACTTGTTTGAAGTTTCAATCCTATCATGAAGCTTGAGAACAGACTCGCCATAATTTTAAAGCGTACTATTATTTTAGAAAATTTTCCAATTTAGATGGGAGTTTTTCCCAATCTGTGTAGCAATGTCTTTATAAGAATAAGAGGGATTTGTAAAATAATAGTAAATATTAAAAGTAATGCGGTGCTAATCAAAATAGGAAAATCTTGTATACAATTTCTCATAGTGTTTTTTTGTTTAATTTAAATTATTTGTATTACTAAAAAATAGTAATATTAACATTTACTTACCCATTTGTTCCTGCATTTAGAACTTCTTAATAATGAAACCTACCGCCATAGAGAAAAACGTTATAAGCAAGAAACTGTACGTGCTATATATTTTTGGGATCTCTGCATTTTTACATACACTGTCAAAAGGTAACACATTAAATTTAATGAACATTTGCTGGAAGCACTTTTCAATTTAATGTCAGATCTTAAATTTAATGAACACAAAAGTGTCATGTATGTACCTTAAATTTAATGTCAATCTCCATAGAGTTTCATGTATTTATCAGGTCATGTGTATTGGCCAGTTTGTGAGAAATAAAATGTGACCAGTTTTTCATACAAAATGTAACAAAATCATGGATTCCGTTTTTATCCACTTGGTGTAGTTTTGGAATAGACGTTTCTTGGGTATGACTATTGAAAAAGACCGTGCTTCGTTTGCAGCGCGAGTATAATCGTCATCATCATCCTCGTCGTCATTATCTTCACTTTTATCATCTCTGCTACTGTTATTATTTTAATTAATAATTCTCATCAGTTACTTCGTAGGAGTTTATATGCTCAGCACAGGCTCGTAGGTTTTCTTCACAATTTTCCTGAAATACCTAATATAATTTAATTAGATTCTATGGTCAGCGGCAGAAAACAATATAATTATACCCGGACGGGAAAGTGATCTTATGACCAAACTTACACAATGCAGACCGGCGATCCACACTTGGCGAATATTCACGCGATACTGATTATTGACTTCTAATTTAATATCAAGGTACATTTTTCCCAAGAACCGCAGACACTGAAAAGTATAACAACCGCGAAACGTATACAACATACGTTAGGGATGGTAAACAGTTCGATGCGCTCTTCTCCAATCGTCATTTACCTCATATATATTTTGAATACTTTAATGAGTAGTTTTTAGGTAGTATTTTTGACAAATCTGTGAGCTGTTTTAATCCATTTAATTGTATGCACTATATGTAGAGAGTGTTGTAACCAAATACTATGATTTGATGATTTGGGCACTAGTTATTGCCTAGATTATGAAATAAGGAGGGCCTCCTGTACATACATCTGGCAAATATATTTTTTATGTTTCTCGAAGTTTCATACACATGTAATTGAATATTAGCAAAAGCATATTCAAAATCATGTACATGCACTTGAAATGTACATTCCTAAACTGCATTGAAATTTAATGAACACGTACAGTAAATTTAATTTGCTTATACATGAAACATAATGCAAAATTACTCTACGACTTATATTCCTCTACATTCAAATACATTTAGTGACAAACTTACATTAAATTTCACGTCATTTTTAACAGTGTAAGCTGCAATACTTCATAATGTTATGTTTAAGTGGACTTAGTTTTCAACCCAGTGTATATTTCCCATATTTCCTGTAATTTATAAGGGTTTGCTTTCGTTTTCTATCCAGGATTGTTTTCTTACACTTGCATATAAAATAACGGATCTACCTTCATCATCATCCAACATCATCCGATATCATCACTGTTTAACGGCAACATCTACATCCTCGTCCATCATCAGGTATCAGATATTGACACTATCGCCCAGATCTTGATCCGAGATTGTCATCAGACTTCAGCAGCCAATATCAGACTCCAGGAAACGATGTTGTTTCTATAGCTTTAAGGTGGTTAGACCCCGGAATATCGTACGTTGGGGAAAAATATTTAATAATATTTTCAAAAATGTAATTTTCATTACGAATGATATTGCTGAAAAAAGAAAGCATTATTCTTCTTGGCACAAAATTTAAACATGCAAAAATAATTTGTTAAATGATTTTTTTTCATGACGCAATTTTTTTTCTTATCGCCTGTCAACAATTTTTTTAAATTGTAAACGAATGATGGCTTATTTTTTTGTTGAAAAGATTCTCTACAATTTGACGGTACTATTTTTGTATATTTTCTGAAGCTGACGGCAAATACCCGTGCAAATATCTCTATTTCATTTAAAAAAAACTATTACTTTATACAATTTCTGTACAATTTTAGTAATTAGGCAAAGAATTTGGATTAATCCGTTCGGTCAAGTTGTTGAGAATCTTTTTCCCCAAAAAATGAGCCGTCATTTTTTTACATCTAGTCTTGTCTTAAATTTGCGTCTTTAAAAAAAAATCATTTAACAAATTATTTTTGCATGTTTAAATTTATTTCCAAGAAGAATAATGCTTTCTCATTTCAACAATATCATTCGTAATGAAAATTAAATTTTTGGAAACGATATTAAATAATTTCCCCCAACATATATGATTTCGCGGGGTCTAACCGCCTTAAGAACTACAAAGGTTCTTTTTACTTATCAGTCAAAAACTTATATTGCCAAATTTCATTTTGTTTAAATAAGAGTATAGGATAATAAGAACTGTTTGTAAATTTTTCGATCGTTGTAATTTATAATTATGTAAATCAATGCTTATTTCTTGGCATATATACAGCGGTTTTGTAATTTTTGCCAAGTTTGAGCGACCATGATTTGGAGGATTTGGAGTGTTGCATTTATTCGTTCTATCTTGATTATCGTAGTATCGGAGAAATTTCGGCTCTCCGAAACTGATTGTCATTTTTCCACACCTTTGCTACTTTCCCATAAATTTCAGGAATCTAGAATTGCTATATTAAACTATGTACAAATTATATATGATTTATATATAATTTATCTATGCCCAATTCTATAGATAGATTATATATTATAGGAGATTATATACAATATATACATAATTTGTTTACTTGGGGTCCTATACTACCCGCCGTTGTAAATTTAAGAAAACTGCATCTTATTCGTAATCAGTGACTGCGAAAATCCTAAGTATTAATTTTCCATCGATTTGATTTATTTTTTACATATTGCTTGACTTGCATTCATGAATTACTAAATTTGCCGGCTTAGGGATCGTTTTTCACCTTCTTTACCGATGTTTGAAACTTTCTAAATACCATTTTCGATTTCAGAAGGATTCAAACTATTGGAAACCAGTTTTTTGATAATCAAATGGACACTTTGGGACGGAATGAGAAATTCATTTCGAGTAATTTTACATTTAAATGATAAGTTATTCTATCATCTCAGTCCCTTCTATATTATTTAACGCATAATCAGTCTACTGCGAATTTTGATAGGTTATAAAATGATTTTTCGATATCTCGCACTATTTCAGATGATTCAGAACACGCAATGCATTATTAAAAAAAAAGCTCATTAAAAACTCCATCATGCTAATCAAAGTTTGATTACCGGACTCGACATCATCAAAGGCGAGCGTAGATCCATGGTAGAAGTTAATAATAATCGTAGGCGCTTCCGAATAATGAATAAGAGACCGGCAACTAGTGGTGTTGGGAAATTATCATAATGAAACGCGAAGTGCATCGGAAACGTCGTTGCATCGTGCAACCGTGATGTGTCCGAAGGCATTCGTCCCTGGTGCGTCGGCTGTGCCCCTGTCAAGAACGATCTTCGCACACATCTCCGTCTTGGTTGCATCTCGCGACTCCTCCAGGGACGAAATGCACTGGGAAAAAAGAAGCAAAAGGAGGTTGAGAAGAGTCGAAGAAGAAGAGACAGGAGCAGGGAAGAGTCTGAAATGGCGGCGGAACCGAAAGAGTGCAGCTAAGCGCGGTTATCGGCAGACACAGGAGAACGTAAATGGCGCGAGAGGGGGCCTCTCATTACCCGGTAATAACCTGTAATAACGCAGATTTAATGCCCTCTCCCCGAAGACGTCCCATCCGTACACGAGCAATCCCTTCGCGATGCCTTCGGCAGTTTTAATGAATTACATCGCCGCACTCCGCCGAGTGTCCGCCTTGAGTCTGCACTTTTTACGCCTATCGCATTTAAATTTCATGGACGATTCCGGCTCCCTCGAGAAATTTGACAGGCAACTGGTATTTTAGTTGACAACTCTTATTTTTAATATGCATACCTACAGTAATCTTCAATGGCCTTGCGGTGAGAAAATTTCAGTTTTTTTGCATTACATTATCATTCACGCAAAAAGGTTTCATTGTCTCAAATAATATACCTGTACACTTCCATATCAATTTTATATTTTAAATCGAAGTATTTAATATCCTGGAATCAAGTATTATCTCTAACAGATCGTTTCCCTTATTTCGAACTAGATACTACAACGATTTACATATAATTCATCACTTAACCACAACAGTGATACACGACACTTTTTCTTTACTAAAATACACCAACATTTATTTCAGGCCTCTAGGGGAATAATCGATTGCTGGTACGCAGAACCGGATATCTCAAACATGAAACGAAGAACATGTCGAAGGATAGTTTGAAAGTTTTGCGACGAAGAACTCAACATTTCGGAATTTGCGGCGAAGAACCAGCCATTTCGGAATTTGGGACAAAGAACCGGACTTTTGACAATCTTGCCGCGAAGAACCAGACACTTCAAGATTTTCTATAGCTATTTACAGTAGTCCCCACCCTAAGTTATACCATCCAAAGTTATATGTCTATCCTAAGTTATAGATTGGCCTTCTCCAAAGTTATACCAGTTTCTTCCTCTCCTTCCCCCACCACGTTGTTTTGCTGAGCCACACTCGCTTCGCGACACTCTCACACAGAAGCACCCATTGCATGGATATAAACAAAGATACGGGAGTGGGGATAGTGAGGGGCTATAACTTTGGAGAATCGTCCGCCATTTTGAAAGAACCGACAGTATAACTTAGGATGGGGACTACTGTATTATATCGTAACAACTTTGAAATGTTTGGTCCTTTGTCGCACAATTTTGAAATGCCCGGTTCTTCGTCGTACACCAAGAAATAGGCGGTTTTCCGTCGCAAACTTCTGAAGCGTTCGGTTTTTCGTTGCATCTGCCGAAATGCCCGTTTCTTCGTCCCAAAACCAAGTTGTCCAGTTTTTCTCCTCACGTTTAAGATGTCCGCTTCTTCTTAACAGCCATCGCAATATACATCGAAACAATTTAATTTTAAAAAGTGTCAACAAACTTACATATCGACTCTCGATACGAAGACTAGGGTATCTCAAATTTGCCACGAAGGCTAAGATTCGGCGTTAAGGCACGAAAACTAGGATAAGTGAACGTTTGCATCGAATATTAGGATATTTCATTTTTCGACACGAAGCCACGGTGATTTCAGTTTCGGCGCGAAGAAAAGGTTTTTCCATTTCTGTGGCACGAAAAACTGGATAATTCGCGTATTTCACAATTGTACTGATGATGATGACGACGATGACGACGACGACGATGGCGATGACGATGACGATGCCGGCGATGACGATGACGATGCCGGCGATGACGACGATGGCGACGATGACGACGATGACGACGGTGACGACGGTGACGACGGTGACGATAATGACCATGATAACGATGACAACGTTGACGATGACGACGATTACGACGATGACAGCGATGACGACGATGACGACGATGACGATGATGACGATGATAACGATGATGACGAGGATGATGACGATGATGACAATGATGATGATTACTATGATGTCAATGATGATGATGAAGGTGATGATAATTTTCAAATCAACGAGGCATACCACGGAAAGCTTCCTTTGTCTAACAGAAAAAAGGAAGATCTAAAAACTATGGTAGCGATGGATTTAATCCCACCACAGCACCATTCATTTTATAATTAAATCTTAAATTGATATAAAAATGTAATTATGTTAACATTAAGTGTAAAAATATTTTATTCTTAAAGACATAATATATAAATATCGTATAAGTATTATATTTTATTAATAAATATTATTATTATATATTAATACAAATATTTAAAAATCAAAATTGTTAACAATATATACGTTAAATGAAAAATAATTATATAAATCAGACATGCCACGCTTTATAATAAAATAATAACGTAGTAGTAGCTAAGAAAATTCGAAATATCCTATTCTTCGTGTTAAAATAACGAAATAGCCTATTTTTCGCGTCAAAATAATGAAATATCCTGTTTTTCACGCCGAGAAAAGTGGAAATCCTTTTCTTTCGGGAAAAAATCGAAGTGAAGTAGAAAAAGTGGAATAATCCAGTCTTCGTATCACATTTGAAATATTCTAGTCTTCGTATCGAGCGTCGATATATGCAATTCGGTTGGAATGGTACTTCGTAGATTAGTAGAGACGATTTGAATTAAAGCCTGCGGGACGGAATTCCATGGAGTTGTAGGCTCCGCTGCTTAAAATCATGGATGTCGGATTGAGATACATTTTTGTCCTTGAAAAGGCTTTCCTGTCCTGATTTTGAATCCTTTTTATTTATTCGTATCCAATTCTATCCGTTATTTTAAACGGGGCTAGTCGCAAATATCTAGCGATTATCAATATTATCAATATTAAACTCAGGGAATCAAGATGTATATACATAATTTCTGTTATAGAAATTACTACGAACCATAATTCCTTTGTCTAATGGTAGTTTGGTTATATTTTGTGTAATAGGATATATGCAATAGGATGTATGCATGGTTCACATGTAGAATTCCAGTTTAGAATCCAATCAGTTACTACTAGAGACTTTCTTATCTTTCCCTCCTCATTCCCATATAGAAATGCAAAATAGGCCTCGATCAGACTGTGATAGGACTTCTTCGTGCCTATGCAAATCGTGTCAACTTCTACTAGAAGAAATGTAACGCTCGGTACTCGCGGCAAGTCTCGGACCTTTTGTCAGATTCCAGTACGCTTTAGATATTAGATTTCCCTTTTGATTTTTTCGGAATTTCTTACATAATCAAATTGTGGATTTCAAATTCTTGATCAAGAGCGATACCAACTCTTTGATTCCACTCAAATGATTTGTTTCAAAGCAACTTTTCTTAAAATTAATTCAATTACTTGGTCGAAAAAATTTTAAAACTTTAATGAATAAGGGTAAAAAATATTATATGTGTATCACTTTTCTTGGACATATTAACTAAAATTAAATGTTGAATAAATTTTCCTCGTCTTTCCCTTACGCAAGTCACAGGGAGCGTACACTTCTATCCTAATCATTATGGATGGCATTAAATGTAATATTTATATGTATTATTATTATATTTTTTAAATTATATTTCGTATTCCATTTGTAAAGACAACAACGTGCACTTATAAAATGACTCATTCACGAAGAATGAAATGTCTCTCTTCATGGAGTGAAATTTCCACTCTTAATAAAAAAGTAGCTCAATTTTCACTCCAAAAAATTTAGAGAGATTGTCTATTTTTTGCACTATGATTTTATCCAGAGTATTATAAAGTTTACTTTTAGTTACTCGCAGTTTTATATTGGATTAAAGTAATTTTTGGCAGACGAAAATTTTTATAAAAACCTAAAGAAACAACTAGAATTGTGTATTTTCTAAACGAAATTGGGTTCAAGTTAATTGCACTTCGTGATGTAGACTCAAGTGGACTCTATCTTAATATATACATAAAATAAACTAAAAAAATTTTAATTATAACCTTCTATTTCAGGGTGCAGAAGCGATATAATAATGTGCAGACATGATTCACTAAACTTTGTTACGAACATAATTCTGAATAGTGGAACAAAACATGTTACTATTGACTAAGCCTAACGTACAAACATTTAGTTGAAAAAGGTTGGGTTGTTGCAACCAAACGGATTTGGATACACTGACTATTGACTCTTAAAGACAGCTGATGAACTACACCTAAATCGCCTAAATATGTCGACCAACGACTATGGTCATATTAAATCACTACACAATTCGTTGTCATTTAGCATGGAATTAAGTATTATTTAATTGTTTTGTTATTTTTATTATTCATTATTTATTTTATTTTCATGTGCGATCACCTAAATTGATGTACCGAGATTTTGACTAGATACAGCTTTCTGATTCGATGCCTTTATCATAAACCGACATAAACCGTTTGGTTCTGAATGTGCAACATTTTTTAAAGTTCAAATAACATTCATATACTTTTGCAAAGTAGGGAGTTAATTCCCCTTAACACGTAACCTTTTGACTGCCAATGACAAAGATCTTTGGCATTTTGTACTTTTCCCAGATTTCCAGAAAAAGGCAAATCATTATCATGATATAAAGTAGAATAACAAATTCTGGAATTTATGTAAAATAAAAGCAAATCCATTTCTGTCAAGGTGTACTGAATATGATGGCGTTGTCCATTTTCATAATCGCTGTGTAAAAAAAAATATATAAATCCACAAAGATGGTACTTTTCACAATTTTTGCAAAATCTTACTCATGAAGAATGACATTGTGTTCAATCAATTTATGCATAAAAAGTTTATAAGACTGCTAGAAATTTGTTATTCAGAGATTTTCGGGATCGGTGATTACGAATCTGAGGTCAGATTTTGGAAATTCAAAATGGCGGATCCAATATGGCGGACACATTTTGAAAAGTCTAACTATTCTGATTGAAACTTGTTACTCGTGGGTTTTCGAGGTCGCTGATTACAAATCTGATGATATATTTTAAAAATTTAAATGACGGCTACAATATGCCGGAGAAATTTCCAAAAAATATAACCATTTTCGTTGAAAAATTTTCAAAATTCAAATTCGTATTCAGCGGGTCCGAAAACCTCAGAGTAATAAATATCAAGCGAAATGGTTGGAATTTTGAAAATTTATCCGCCATATTGAATACGCCATTTTGAATTTTCAAAATCTGACTTCAAAACTTGACACAATCAGCGTCCCAAAATACCCCTATACACCAAGTTAAAGTAAAATCTAAGAAATTTTTTTTTGCGCATTTTTTGTGAAATTCTCGTGGCAGCCAAGGGGTTAATTAAAGCCAATATTGTAGCCCCTATTAAAGCCATAACTTCTCTTAAAAGCTCATCAATTTTTACAGACATCTCAAGTCTTAAGTGTATTGTTTATTACATAAAAAAAATGTTCTTCGAATATTTAATGCAAGATTTATATCATATCTGAGCATTATTTCTTTCGCCAATTTGTATAATACCTACAGCATAGATTAAATTAGTTTTTAAATCAACGACGTATCTTTTTCGAGTTACATTATGTTTTACGTTTTTTTAGTCTGTATTAATTATCTTATATGTGCGGGAAGTCGCAGATCTGACATCTGTGTAGCATAAACTTTAAATCTTTATGAGCCATTAGAAACATCCTAAATAGGAATACAGCATGAAAGTAAATAGTCGTAAATCACCGTTTCTTTCTTACGAGCATTCATTTAAAATTACAGTAGCCTGCACTCATTACGCAGGACCGTTGAAACTGAACGCAAGTGATTTTGTAATTACAATTTCAGGAAGAATACTTACATATTTTGAAAGACATTCATTAAAGCCAATTACGTCTTTCATACGATTGCAGATCCTTATAATTAAGTTCATTGGTAGGCATCTCACTCTACTTCCAAATGTAAATGGACAAATAATATCTATATTATTTAATGGATATTTTCGTAAACTTATGAGCATATGAAAGTAGAGTACACACCGAGAGAAATCATGTAGTAATAGTTAATGTAAGCTAATATTAAAGATCTTACATTAACTGTAAAGTTTTAACAGTAACTATAAAGTTAAAAACAACAGGTAAATTTGTATATGAAGATACCCGTATTTCCCTGCAATGTTATTGTATATTTTAACATTCAAGGAACATTCCTTAACTCTTATCAATCTTACATTAAATTCCTAGTTGCACTGCGCGGTAAAGTTATGTTCATTAACTATTAAGTTATCCTGTTTGAACTACGCATATCCGTAACTCGCAACGTTTGCCATTTTCTCGCGTTTTTTTTCTTTATCATTTCCGAGCGTCGAAAAATTCGCAGAAATCGAATTACTGCGGGAGTGTATGTTTGTTTATCTCTATTTCGGCGAAACTGTAAGCGAGTAAATGTACTACATGTCACGTAATCATCCAAACATTAATATTTTAAATTCTTATATTAACTATTATAACATAATCAATTTAATCGAATCTTAGATTACGATAACTTCATGAAGAACCTTGCCTTAAGAACAAATTCTAAATTCTGTTAGCTTTGCATTAAACCTAACATTTACATTAACATTATCTGTTAACAAACATTTAATTCACTGTAGTCAATAACAATTTCATGTACCAAACGGTCTAAAAATAGTTAAAGGATATTTTCACTTTACATTGCAAAAATGAATGCTGATTTTTGTTTTATAAATCATGTTATCAAGCTGTTAAGAAGTGTTAACTAAGGTTTTTTAACCGTAAGTGTAATCGATTCCAAAATATCATTTAAATAAAATCTCTAATATTTTGGGCACTTCATTCTGCACTAATGATCGATAATGAAAACTGTGTATGTAAAATGTTCACCTCTTCTGTTCAAACATTTAAAAGAGAAGATATTTATTCAACACCACAGATGGATATCAATTCCTTATTTATATTATAAATTTCGATTAAGCTAACTTCCATTTAACTTTGTATTAAGGTCCAGTTTCAATGTGGCCTTCAACGGTATTTTATCAATAACAATAGCATCGTGGGTAATATGTTATATTCGTGATATATTTCAAAGCATTAACGGCGAAAACCCCTGTTTTTAACCCATCTCTTATTCTTGTAAGTGGAAATAAAACATTTCTAAATTACTTTCATATTTCTAAATACGTTTGAGTAATAATGCTTCCACAATGTGTGATTGAAATTGAGGTCAAGCAAGAAAGCCAACAAGGCGATGGATTTGCAACAGAGTAGCCATAACAATTTGAAATATTTATTTTACGAACAATGTTTTTGGGTCAACAGAACTTGCGAGAGTCAATTTTAGTAATTTTTCACAGGTGAAGGAAAATTCTTAATTCTGACAGAAATTGAGGGATTACTGGACTCACGGATTTTCTTGAAATTTTATGTTCTCTGATTATATTTTGCAATCGCTGATTACGTATTCCACATTAGATTTTTTTAAATGGCAAATTACGGCTTTTACACGTCGGACAAAAATCTTATAAACGTCAATATTTACTCAAAAGTCGTTTCATTGGTTTTTGTGGTCGCTGAGTACACAGGACCCTAACAAAAATTGTACTAAAATTTCATTTGATGTGACCAAGTGAATTATGTGTTTTCAAAGTCGCTAAACATAAATCTGTAATTCGTTTTGCATGATCACGTCAGAATTTTTTCTAACCTCAAAACACATTATGAAATTTTTGTGATACAAAATTTCATACATGATGACGCGGGCTTACTAATATCTTGGTTCGCTGATGGCGAATATGAAGTCATATTTTTAAAATAAAAAATGACGGATCCAATATGACGGTAAAATTTTAAAAAATTCTTTAATATTTGCAAAACTTCTACTTGCGGTGTTGCATTTGATTCTAGAATCTCAATGAAAGTATTGTAAATTTTTTCTGAATTTTTCCGTCGTAGTGATGAACTTAATACACCTTGTACAAAAATAATGAAATAAATTTTTGTACACGAACTGTAACCAAAATGTAATTTCCTGACATAGTTTGGTCAAAAGATTTACAAGATATTGAAAAGTTCGTTTTCAATGACCTTGAAAAAACTCTGGATACGAAGTTTTGTAAAAATTCAGGTGGTTTAGAAAAATTTGTCCGTCATATTGGATCGGCCATACTTCATTTTGAAAATCTGACTTTCTATTATTACATAATCAGCGATACAAGATTAAAGTAAATCCGTCAATGTATATGAAATTTTGTGTCAAAAGTTCGTAACGTTTTTTCACAAAGTTCGTAATTTTTTTTTGAGGTTAGAAAAAATTCTGCCGTGATGGTGGAAAACAGACTTCAAATGTGTGTTCTGCAACCCCGAATCCATATTAGTATATTATGCAACAAGTGCGCAAAGTGCATTTTACCGCACGAGCAGCGAGAGCAAGCCCGAGTCGCCGACATAGTCGACGACGAGTGAGACGCTGTCGCGCGAGTGAGATGAAGCTGGGCATGCGTTGCTTACGATATTTTATGCAATAATTCTACATTGTGCAACGTGTTAATTTGCGCCCGAAAATTTCAATGCGCAAAGAAAATTTTGCCTAGGCACTAGTGCGGTAAATTTTACTTTGCGCATCGAATTTTAGTGCGCAAAGTCACACTTTGCACACAGAATTGCATAAAATATACTATCTTCGTTTCGAAGAACAACATGAAAAAAGGGGGCAAATAAAACGAAAAATGTTGAGGTTTTTAAAATATTTAGCTCCTGAGATGAGCTCCATTTTGAATTTAGGAAATCCTACAAATTCGAAATCAGCGACAACTCCAGAGAACAGGATTTAATAGAAACCTATGTGTTTGTCGAAATTGTATGTCCGACATATTGGAAATGTATCATTTGAAACGGTCATGGCCAAATTTGATCAGAAACAACACCTTTCCGTAAACTACAAACCTTAAAACCATTCTGGATACCTTTGATAACAGCTAGGATATTCGTTCGAAAAATAAGTATTTCAAATGTTTCCAAATATATTGCTGCATTACATATCTTGCTTGATCAATCTCCCATAGCCACTAGGACCCTCTCAATAGCAGCCTTTCCCCTCTACAGCTATTCCCTGTCATCGACAATATCACGCATGCGCAATGCTTCTTTGGACAGCAGCTAACAGCATGTGTACAGTTGTGCTCCCTTTAAGTTATACACTTGAGTCTGGCAATGTGGCGTCTCCTTCCTTTAAGTTATATTTCCCCTCGCCTCTCATCACTCGTATTTCCGCTAGCCAAACACACATGCATGTACGTGTACGTACATACAGATGCACACATGCTTTCATGCAATTATGAGTAATTTTAACACTTTAAATAATCAGTCGTTAACAGAAACTGAAAATTCCTATTGAAATCGGTAATACATAATGTAACAATGTCACCATTGCCAATTTACTTTATATGAATCAGCAATCCCAATTACATCTTGCCTTCGATATAACTTCTGCAAAATGGCTCATGACTTCATCGTAGGTAATCATTGCTCGAGTATGCAGTCTGGCCTCGTGTTTGCCAAATTTCAAATCTTGAAAATTTCATTTACAGAAGCGACACCTTTTTCCGGCAGCTCTCCCTTTACTATTTCAATGCTGTATTACCGATTTATTTTTTTGTTAACGACCGAATATTTAAAAGTGACTCCGTATCTAAAAGAAGTTACAGAATTGGAACTTGCACATATTTGTAGGATACTTTTGTGTAAAACTTGGACTTTTTTTACGAGAAAACGTTAATCTTTCGCAGCGCTGCGATGTAACGAATGGTAAACTTCCACGAATAATAACACATTAATTTACGAAATTCCCATTTTTCGAACTGAACTTGCACATATTTGTAGGATACGTTTGTTTCAAGCTGGGCGGGTGTGGTGGCGGAACGCGGGAGGAGAAGAATATAACTTAGAGGAACGAAAAAATATAACTTAGGGAGAGCATATAACATAAGGGAAGATAACTTAAGGGGAGCACTACTGTATTGCGCATTCGGTCTACACGTTGTTGTTCTCTGATTATATGTGGGGACTGGGGGAAAAGTTTGTCGGTTTAAAATAGGATAGACATGATGGACTAGGTTCATATTGAGAGGGAATACTGTACGCCTTATTTTGACATGACTGACCGCGCCATGCTCCAAGATGCGGTTAACCGGCTAGAATACTGCTAGACAAATCCAGTTTCGTTCCTGTCTAATGTCAAAGTAAGGATATAATTTGCCTGGAAGAGGCCATTTGTTGTCTGGCGTTAGCTTACATATCATTCTAACTCCGGATCAGATAAAGAGGAAGCCAGGTAAGCACTAGTCTAACGCCACCGCATTCTTTAGCAGGGTTTTTTAATGAATAATGCAAAAAATGAAAATTATCCTGAATTGGGAAGACAAGTTTCTCACGTCAAAACAAAATTACGTTGGGAAACTTTGAAGTATTGAATTCCATCTTTGTTCATCGTGAGGCATTTGTGCATACCGTACTGTTGCTAACTCAGTAAATAATGAATGTAAAAATATCACGTACAGTCTTTCAGTGCAAAAATAATACAAACGTAATATAAGTTGGCTTATTCCACACGTATTCCTAATATTCAGTTGCTGAACGGAAGCAGATGCGTTTGGGTGCGTGTGGATATGTGTAGGCGAAGGGATTTTCGAAGAGGCGAATCGTATCTATATGCTCGACTTGTTGGAGTCATAAAAGCGCGTCTGATGCTTGCTCACGGATCTTGGATCCTGAGAGACGAAGAGATGTCTGAAAGAGTTGGTTTCGCATCGAAATGTTGAGCAAAAAGCTCGGTTCCCCGTCCGGTCTTCCGGTTGGTCGAGCAACTCAGGGAGCGGCACATGCGCAGCTAATTACAGCCTGCTTTGATGAGCCGCTTGCTGATCGTACCCTCCGCCTTCGTCTTTCTTTTCTCCTTCAACTTGATCGTCGTCTTGGTTGGTTCTCTCCTTTCGCTTTGACGACCACGTCCACCATGATCCCCACTCGATGCACTCTCAAGGAGTCGTTGCAACCATCATCTTTACAGCTGCACAAGAGAAGGCCGCACAATGCTCGATCTTCAGGACGATAATGGTGCGAACCTTCCTTCCTCAAAACCCTCGCGTGCGTTTTTCAAGAGACACGCCGAGCCGGGTGAAAGCTTTTATTTTCCCTACGCATGCACACTCGCCAATTGAGACGTTCCACTCGTGAAAAGGTAAACGCCGAGTCTTATTCTTTATGATAGCAAAGAGTACCGTTTATTTAATGAACCTTATTTGATATATTACTGGACGTGTAATGACACACCGAAGGCCAAGTGTGCATGCATGATACTGCGCGAGAGAATTGCCCCAGGGCAAAGATACTCGATTGTGGAACCGTTCGCGTTATTTAAATATTGGCAACGGTTGGTTCTTTAACATGATATTACGCATTCATGCCACTACATGACGTACCCATCATTACCGATTTCACCCTTGGTTCTGTCACAATTTTCGACACCAGTTTTGTTCAGCCTTGTTGTTATTGTGACGTTTGCATTTCTGCGATGGGTGATCGTCTACCATTCCGTTGAATCCATCATAAGCAGCAGTTCTCTTTCACCAATGACATCCACGATATGCTCACATTTGCGATATAATATTTTCATTATCATGACATTTTGAAATATCGGTCAAATCAAAATTATATTATCAATATTGTAATGAAATAATTTTGATTCAATGCACGGCACAACTGTTAAAAACAAAACAAGCCACAAAATAGCAAGTTTTCGATACAAGTACGTAACAGTTTTTTCTATGAAGGTTGTGGGCCGACTAAAATCATGTACGAATACGAATCTGTAATAAAAACTACAGGTTGGTCTCTCCCGTTTACTATCCATCCCGATCATCATTCATTCCTGGTTCGAATGATATCATTCAGAATCTTCTTGTAGATCCTAATAAAATTCTTCTATCTTCGCTACATCTCAAACTTCCATTGAAGAAACAGCTTGTCAATGTATTCAATCAAAAACCCCTTTAAATACATAAAAAGCGCGTTTACAAATCAACCTATACCTAAATTAGTTTTTACCGCCAGTAATCTTTCTTCGTTTCGTATAAAATGCTAATTATATTTTCCAATACGAACTTTATATTTTTAGAGACGAACTATTTATTTTCTCAATACGAACTGTCAAATTACATAGTCAAGCGTTAAATCGATAAAACAGTTGTTAGGAGCAGATTTAAATTTGAAATTTGAAAATCATTCATTCTAATCGTCATTAAACACAAACTATAATTTAAATTCAATTTTGGGATATTCCATTGACAACGGTCTTCATCCCATTGTAAATATTACTTAGTCTGCTAAGATATTGCAATGAAGATCTGTCTTCATCTAAACAGAACATTCCCTTACTTAAAATTATAATGCTCTTCTTTCAAATCATTTTAAATTGAAATCTTCAATCACACTGAAACTATAAAGAATATTAAAGCAACAGACAAACATGCAAAATGTTTAGAAACAAACAATATATCGCACATTTTAATGGTGCAGAGAAACTAATTTGGTTTAGCTATAAAGAAGGCGCAACTAGATTTTTAAGAAATACAAAAGATGAGAACTAAATGGAAGAAATCTTCAAAACTTTATCTTATTTAAAGGGGTAAACCACTGTAAAATTTGTTTTCACTTAAAAGGTGCTTTCAGACCATGAAAATAATAAACCGAAAAATAGAATCCGAAAAAGTGCCTAAATTTTCCATTTTTCGGTGACGCCCTCAGGCACTGCTGTTGAGTTGGGCGGACACGTAACTTGAGCAAATCTTCACCAATCGATCTGAAATTTTGACTGTATATTTAAAATACCTTCGTCTCTCGATGTACATAGGATTTTTGTTGTTGTACTGCTCGGTTTTTCTTATAAACTATTTTCTGACTTTTTTTCTTCTAAATTGTAACTTTTGTTCAAACACGCACTGTTTTTCTGAAAAATTAATATATCGAAAAAATCCTACGTACGTCGGTAGCTTTAGGTTTATATCGAAAAACACATTCAGGCTGTTAAACAATTTCTCGAGCTTATATTTCGAGCATAAACTTTTTGTTTTTTCTTTTCAGATCAAAAATTAAGCCCAAGGAACCTCTTAGAAAAAATTTGCCTTTGGACAATTGCGGCTGAGTCGCCATTTTGTCTTGAAATCACTTGAAAAAGTTATTTTTTATACCTAAATACTAGCATTATAAAACCTACTTTTCATATTTTCGATTGACCTTTTCATTCAACCAAAAAAAGATTCGAAAATCAGGCGTGTGCGCTATAGAGCGCAAAAAGGGGCATGATTATACATTTTATGAATTTTTTGTGATTCAACAACAGGATCAATCCAAAATAAGTGAAATAGGTTTTATAATATACAGTAGTCCCCAACCTAAGTTGTACGATCCGTTCTGCCAAAATGGCGGCTGAGTGTCCAAAATTATATCCCCCCCCCCTACCCCACTACCGCATTTTCGTTTATGTTCGTTGCAAGTGTCTGTGTGGTGCGTGTATAACCGTTATTATAAGTATTTCGAGGTTTGCCGATCCTTGCCGAATATCGTAATTCAAATTGTGGTTTTCATATGGTCTGTAGAGTGTCACCATTGTCGTGACTGTCGTCGCGATGCTCAAAACGAAATGTCATGGAGGGAGAAAAGGGGCTTGTATAATTTTAGAAGCGAGAAGTGTATAACTTTGGACGGCCTGACAGATTTGGATGGGACAACTTAAGATGGGGACTACTATAGGTTTTAAAGAACAAATACAAATAATGTTATGTTAGTTCATTTAAAAAATGGCGGCCCTCCAGCATTTTTCTGAAGACGCCTCTTTTTGATGATGTCCATTGCTGAAGACGTAACCTCCTTTATTTTGGTCCTAGGAAAAAAAAAATTAGCAATACGAACGGTTTTATGTTTGGTTCAAACCTCTCGGAGAAGTTAAAACATGCTAAGTCAATGGAAGAAGTTGGAGTAGCTTTCAAATTTCCGGGTTAACCTAAGAAATCATATGTGCAAAAGTTTTTGGAAAACTGGCAAAACTCGTCTACGTGGAGGTAAATTCGTTTGATCGTTCAATTCTTCTTATTCAGAAAGTATGTTCCAAACATCGGGAATTTTTCATGCAAAAAATGTTCTAACACAATAGAAAAAGTCGTATCTGAATAGGTAAGTAAGTGTATACATTGCCATAAATACAGGTCTGTCCTTAAAGTCATATGTATATCAATTTTCTGTACAATTTTTTTTAGTACACATTATTAATATTATGGTTTACACATTCGTCGCTCCTCTAATTTCTTGAGGTAAATACGGCATCGAGGCTTTGCATAGTTTCTAATATCCTGTTCAAACTCTGCTCCCATTTTTATCCTAGATAACAATGGGCCTTTATAACGCAAGTCGTATCATTACTGCCACTGATTTCGTAATGTATTGTATTTCGTGCAGTGCTGTAATCATTGATAATACCTGTGCAACATAATTGACCTAACCAACGTTTAATAGTAAGTATCACAATTGTTTTTCCATAACAACATTATTGTTATCATCATCAAATAAGTGTCATTCTTAATACACCGGCAATTCATCTTTAGAATTTATTTTGCTTTTCTACAATGATGCGATTGTCAATAAACTATCTTAATACTAATAGTTTTTCAATTTTCTTTCAACATTCTTTCATTGTATTTTTTGGTATATTATTAAAATCATTATTGCAATTCCTTCAACACATTTATTGTTCATGCAATTTGTATAATCCTAATTATCAGTCACATTTTTCTAAATAAAATGATAAACATTAATAGCAGTAGTACAGCATTACTACATTAGTTTTGGATTGTATTTTTTAAATCACTTAAAAATTTACCCTGTAAAGAAAGAACCATTATAGCTAATTTGTTTAAAAAAGTAGCAAATCAAAGGTGGTTAACCTAAGTATTTAAATTAGTAAACCCATTAAATCTGACAATCATCTTCATATTGATATATGGCTGAAATTTTTATACTTCGCATTTTTGATAAGTATAAAAGTTGATTTTTTTGGAAATGAAATGCAAAACCGGTAAATTATATTTTGTGAAGAAACATTTTGTGGGTATATGATTGTATTAATTGAGTCGCAGAATATGTAGTAGTTTCTATTTCATACCATATCTCGCAATATGAGGGACACGTCACAAACTATACATCACAGAAATAGAAACTTTTAATTAATTGTTTCGGATTTATTGCAAGTAAACTCTTCAACTAAATTTATTAGCTGATTATAATATTGAAATTGGCGAATTAAATATGGCGGATCAGAATACAAAAACTTAATTTTTTTAGTGCAAAATCGGTATTAATGTGTTGTTCTGGTCACTGATTGCGAATCCGTTGTCAAAACACTAAACAAGCTAATTATTTTATTCAATTAAAAGTGATTTATTACAAAAAATATAGAACTTACATTGTATTATGTAGAACATTATCGGATTACATCTTTCTTTTTGCATTTCTCACTCTTTTTCGCGTTTCTTTTTGTTTCTACGGTGTTTTCAGAGACCATCTAAACATTTAAGGAAATAAGTATGTAAAAAGCATGTAAGGAAACTAGTACGTGGAAAATAATACCGGAAATGTTAAATATAAGATAAAGCAAGTAAGTACTGATGTTTACTATAAGGCAAGGGTACGGGTTTGTTACTGTTTATGAAGCAACATCATAAACAGCCTAATATTAAATTTCGTAAATGCATACAAAATATATAATTTCGCTATACATTTTTCTTAATTTCATAGTGTATGTAAATATACTCTGAAACAATGCTTTAAACAAAAAATGTTATTGTTAATACGGTTCATACAAAAACATGAGTATTCGCAATTTATTTTAGTCCTAATACGCATATAAGCTATTAATATAATAGGAAAATAGGGCATAAATGACATGTTTTATGCAGTATGCGTAAAATATTTTACGCCTCGTCATCAAAAAACAATGTTTAAATCTCAGGCGTAGAATTTTCACCCTCATGAACCTCGAGCCGACTTTGCCGTCTTTCGAGTTCTATTATCGAGATGTAAAACTCGATTTTACGCCCTTGATACAAACATAAATATTACTAGTAAATTAACAATGAATACCAGGTTTTTTGGCATTTATAAATATTACACATATTTAGACCAGGGTTAGGAATGATGTGCAAATGAAAAAGTAGATAAAAATTATGTTTAGTACAAGCGATTTTTTCAAAATTATTGAGTATGTGTATTTGGAAGATGTATTAGTATAGTATATAGTTAAATATATGTAGAAAAAAAAGTTCGTACTAATTAAGCATATATTGTCGTATTCATAAAACAATTAACCGAAGGTACAAATAGACGTTAAAAGTATAAAATCTTCACCTATATCTTCTGTATACAAATTTTTTGTAGACAACTACATAAATTAACTGAAAATGCAGTGAATTCGACTATTTACGTTCACAAAGAAGCTTTTATATAAGCTATTTTGTAGTCGTGCATAGAGTTAAAAACAAATATGGATTACTCCATCTATTTTAATTTACTTTGATAATTTTGAGGTTACGTCAGTATTATAGTGCTCTGTATAATCTTGTACTCTGTATAACTTCAAGAGTTGTATTGGCTTAATGTATAATCGGTATAGTTTACACGAAAGTTTCTCCCTCATTGCAATGAGAACCAATGCCTCATATGTGTTATATTCTAGTGATGGTCCTTCAGATATTATTATAGATGCAGTAATATTTGATGTTATCGACTCGGTATGAGGACTCTAGGATGTTAAATTGAGATATTATAACCGATTTCATACAGTACCATTATTAAAGTAACAGGAATCTTTAGTAATAAGATAGTTGAAATAAATAGTATAGTACTTTACTTGTAACGCATCAATAATAAGCAATTAATACATGTTTAACGGAATGCAAAAATTCTTATTGCAAATGTTTTCAATATCAATGATCACATTTAAATAACTTCTCTTACTAATTGTAATAGTTCCTTTAAGTAAATGAATAAGTTCCAATATCATATTAGCCTTGGTATCTATTTCTATATCTAGTAAATAATAACTCGGAAATAGGTAAAGAAACAAAAAAAGATCCTATATGCTTGGTCTTTCTCAGTTAAATAAACTAATTTCTTTTTTCTTGTTATTTGTACTATTGTAAAAATTGAAGCCTAGTGTTGGTGTTTTCATTTGTATGATTTATGAGATCCTTTGTCATAATAGTTTTTGGACATTTACCTACACTTCTTCCATGACAATATTTGAATGTAGTTGTGCACTATCATTGTCGTAATTGACACAGACATCATCATCGCATCTCTTAAGAGGCTGTCACTCTTATCATATTACATCTACAATATTCTGAAACAAAGTTTATTAGTAATGTCAATGACACTTTGAAGAATGAAATTAAAATGGATTGCTCCTCTTAATTTAATTCATAACCTTTTAAATCTCAAGTTTATGCACCCATATTTCATAGATGTGACTATTTTGCGCAACACCTTTATAATAATGACCATAGCCAGTAATAACATGATGGTCATTGATATCTTCGTTATAGACACGAGTACAAGGGGCCCAAGAGTAAAAAAAGAACGTATAAAGTTCTTAGACATTAACAAAACATTGACACTTTGAATTATTTCCATGAAACTAGATACTCCCTAACTTCCTTGGAGTGAAATTTCACTCTTTAAAAAGTGAGAAATCACTGCAAGAAAAAGGTGGAAGGTGAGCCACTCTATACGGAGTGAATTTCCATTCTTGCTTTAGGCTGAATTTTCTCACTCCAGAGCAAATAATTAGCTCTAATTAAACCACCGACAATAACAATGAAGAATAAATCTGCAGAATTTGCATAAAGTGAACTTTCACTACAAAATTTGGAGTAATAACATCTTCCCTCTTTCATTTGGAGCGATCGCCTTCCCCCTTTCATTTGACGGATCTCACTCTTTTAGAGTGGGCTTTCACACTTTTTAGAGCAAGCACCCTGATCACTACAGGTTTGGAAGGGACACTTCACTCCAAGAAATTTAGAGGGCACACATACATCTTCTAGTGTGCTAAATACGAGTTAGGAAAAAATACGTCTGTCATTTTCAATTTTCTAAAACCGACATCAGATATGAATCAGGGTCCTCGAAAACCCTCGAGTAACGAGTTTCAGGCAAATCCGATAAATTTAAAAGAATATGTCCATCCTAATGGATCCACTGTTTTTAATTTTCAAAAACTGATATAAGATTCGTACTGAGTATCCCAAAAAATGTTTATATACGCACTTTCGTGAAAGTAATATGAAAATTTAACGGGGTTTAATGTCTAAGTACCTTATATACACTTTTTTAATGATTGAATGTCATTTCCTTGTTCACTACCTTCGATTCATAATAAGCAAGCCACGGATTTCGATAGCTAACGATTCGGGGAGCGGTATTTTGGATTTTCGTTGTAAATTCCACTCGGTCATCGTGGGAAAATTGCGATTAAAAATGTTTTTTCTTTGAAAACCCGTGTTTTCTTCCATAAAATGTGCCATAATTTTGTTTCAATTAAAAATAACCAAATTTTAGCTGTAGAATCTGAAAGAAGAATCATTTTTACGACAAAAATTATCTCCGAAAAATTTGTAAACTTTTCTTTCAGACAAAAAGAGAGCCGTGAAGTTGAGGTACATTTTACACCCTTCTGGGCGTTAATTGTTTAAAATGGAATGCTCAGAATCTCTGAACTTAATCAATAAATTGTATACCATGAAATCACAGAATCTGTACTTTAATGGATGCCATCATTTTCTCGTCATCTTTATAATAATTGACAATAGTCACCATCGACATAATGGCCATTGCTATCTTCATTACAGTAGTCAGTGCAAGAGGCCAGAAAATGATTTGAAGCATTATAATGGTAGCCACTTCTGTACATAATACGGGCATGAGTAATATAATTGTTAGAAAAGTAATCCACCTTTGGTGGCTTTTTTGTTATCCATCAACAGGCTCGATGACACATTGATGGAGAGGTTGGTAGACCCTGACAAATTACTCCAGATCGCGAATCATGAAGGATTTCATCTGCAGGGAAGATGACGTAAGAAGATGAAGGGAATTAAAATGGAGTGCTCGGAATCTGTTGAAGCGCTTACATAAGTCTGGAGTCGTAATCCACCAGAGGGTGGTCTATTCCGGATGAAAAACCTATTGAGGTGCCGCGGCTCGTACCTGTCCAACAACGAATCCGCAGAAATAGGAACGGTCGTCCTCGTCCAGCAGCAGTGTACACCCGAATGCCCGTTCTCTGAATGAATAAAAGAGAATTCCGGGGAATCGGAATCTGGAACTAATTGCGGCACGTCGAACCTGCCCAACCATGGTCTATGATGCTTTCTTCTTGCGAGACGATAATCGGCAACACGATTTGATCGACAAAACCAAACTGCCGACCGGACGATTCCCAATCCGCATTTATGACCTGCGAGACCAGAAAAATTGAAGGGCGTTTCTAGTTTCTGGTATGTGTCTTTCATCTCTTCCAATTCATGTGGATTCTGCACGCGAAGCTAGAGTACACTTCCCACTTGATGCATTTGTGTGCTGTTCACACGATTTATAATCTTGAAATATTGCCATTGATGTCAGATTTGGGAAAACGTGAAGAATGATGATATTTTGCACTGGAGAAAGTGATAACCTACTTTGATGATTTTACTTTTACGCATTGAGGGAAGTACTTAGCAAAGTATGATGTGAATTTGATGTTTAAGATTACCCTGGGAATCAACAACTATACTTGAAAATCAAACTCTCGCCTTACTCAGGGTTTCTTCCCTTACTTCATTGCAAAAACAAGTGTCTTCATTTTTGACATTTTTGTCCTTAATTTTAGGACACTTTGGTATATTCTGCAGGTAACCTTTTTTAGTCACTACAAGAATCCCTAAAGTCTGCCTATAATGCGGAATACACTAATCGAGTGTTATACATAAATCTATTATCATTTAAGTTATGGTTGTTAAGTTTTGGGCACATTTATTTTCGTGATTTGATTCAACATGCTAACATTTTAAATTATAATATCTGAAAGTGGCTTTCCTTATTTGATTTATAATATTAATATTTTATTTCCTGTCATACAATTTTTTGTCACGTTAACTGAATTCAACAGCATTTTTAATATCAGATATGTATCATTTTTTTTAAATTTACTTTGTTTACATTAATACTGATACAACCAGTTACTCCACCACACCTAACAGTTAGAATCGATTAGATAACTGTTTCATATAAAAAAAAGAATTTACTATTTTTTCGGGATATTTACCATTCTGGGCGTCATATTGGAAAAACGACGAAAGATATTAGAAAATGGCACACTTGAAACCTGTTACGGACGGAATCGATGTTTTATCAACTGCGGTACCCGGCGTAGGTTTTTTCCCACAGAGGTGGTTTTCCCTACGCCATTGCACACCCGAATGGGGGTACCTCTCAAAATGAAGCAGGCCTGTTAGGTAAATTATGTATGAGGCCCTTCGAAATAGTGACGATCTCGATAAAAGTATTTGTATTTCGAATAGTACAATCGATATATAATATGACGTTGAAGTCTATTTAAACGTTCGAGAAATTGAAAAGTCGAACTAAGATGTAAAAAATGGAAGAACGGGTTTTTTCAGTACGTTTAGGGACGAAGTCCGCGTCGCGATCGGATCGTCACAGTAAGTTGATTTTTAGTTTCTGACCGATAATATTGCGCGTTTTATTTGAAGCCCTTCCACCAGTCGTTAACAAAACCTGTAAGGCATAGACTTATATAAAAATTCATTCACCGTTTTTATGAAAATTGTGTAGCTAAAAAATGGCGAGAATTTATGCCATTTCAGGACGAAACGGGTTATTGTTATACCTTAGATATTAGATATGTCGATAACAATTATCTTTTTTTGTTAAAAAATGATAATTGTTTCCTTTTTTCGTGTAATAGATAGTGTGAAATGCGCAACTTGCATATAACTAAGCACCATTTTGTAGTTCACGAGTCTGGAACGTGAGTTTATAAAGCTAACCTTTAGATACAAACAATAGTTATTTTTTGTTTATTTTATATTTATTCGGTTGTTTCTTTTTGAGCACTGAATACGCGTTTATGAATTTGAGGATATTGTTCAGTCGGTTTGCGTCTGATTCACAAGTCCCCTTTGAGCAGACTGCTTTGAAGATAAAGTGCTAACCCTACATGCAGTTATTTTTTATTTCAAATTATTGTTACTATGTGAAGTGAACGGATTTTTTCAGCTGACTGTAGCTTTGTCGAACATATTTTCTTGTTTCATTTTCCATTTTGCATTCAAGGCTTGATTCCTTTTGCACCACTTCGTTATTGACAATCTACAGAAATTGATTCATAGGCTGAAAAGCTTTACTACAGCAATTTCGTGAATGGTATCAAATTTAGCTACATGTAAATCTTGGTTATTATGCAGAATATCGTTCGTGCAAACGCAACAGTGATCATAAGAAACTTGGGAATCTTGTATGGAATAAGGCGAGCATGTCAACCGGTTATATCGGACCTAAGAGTGATGATGTGAAAAGATGACGTCATTAATGGCTTTAATGATGCAAATCACGATGTTCATGCTATTGGAGAATGCTGACTATTATCCTGTATCAGCAATGAATAGTTCTTTTCGCATGATCTTATTTTAATTTTTAATGACATTATCTTACCAATTTCTGAAATAAAATGTTGAAAAATCACCGGATATCTCATAATAACGTTCTGAATTATTTTTCGAAAGAAAGTCCATCATTGTAAACATCGAAAAACAAGAGCCACTCATCGAGTTAATGAAATAGCGAGTTTTTCAGTGTAAAAAAGTACGACTTAGAAAACGACTTGGAGGCTATTCAGCCGACCGCAACAATGTCGGTGCGTTTCTGAAGCACGAAATTCAAGGGGGCAAAAAGGAAGACGGCGTGGTGGAGTCGGTGAGTTCCGGCAAGGTATACTCGGTGTTTTTCTGTGTCTGGATCGTGCTCGAAAATCCCGATTTAATTCCCTTGACGGCGCGATTGTGCGAAGAAGGCAAGGGACGAGTTTTTGAGCGGATTCGCTGCCCTATCAATCTCCGTCCATTCTTCGGCGTTTGTTCCCGTCCGAATCGTTCCGCTCGGAATATTCTTTTTCGGCCAAATTTCGCCTAAATTGCGCTCGTTATAAAAGATTGCAATAGGTGCATCTTTGGCTCCTGAAACATTGTTGTTGTGTCTCACGCCAAGACTGCACCAAAAAATATCTTTGTTTGCGTTGCAACGAAAAATCCAAAAGGAAATTATACAAATTACTTGCAAGTTGTTTAATAAAACAGTGTATTACGAACATAATTTATTAGGAACAATTGTTTTTATGCTGTTTATGCTGTATACCTCAATTTTATTTCTTAAAAGGGACAATGTTTCCTTAATTGCGGATTAAGCCTATGCTTATTTTTAATTTCAGCAACACATCAAAATATCTTTTGTATAAATTTTTGGAGAAATGACATCATATTTTTTATGTATCCCAGAAAATTCATAGCACTCCGTATATAATACATCGAACATTAACATCTAATGTAGACGTAACAAAGTCTGTGCCGAAAAGCCTTGCTGATGATTCCAGCGGGTACAGACCGGGTTGAAATGTCAAAAAAAAAGATTCTATCTATTTTTAATAGATAAACTTTCTTTAAATCATCTGACGATAAATTCATTTTTCTAAATATACAGACTTCTGTCTATTAAAGAGGTTAAGGTCCACAACGAGCACCAAATCCGGTGACAAACACGGACCAAAAATGAGAAGACCCGAAATGTCCAAATAACAAACATCTCACGTATTTTTAAATATTCACGGTTCAATGTAACGACAAAAAAATATCTTGCAATTTTAATTTAATCCCTGAAAACTTTTATTGTAAATTTTGCACTAGATGCGATTGAATAGAGTATAATAATACATATGTTCTAAATGTGAGAGTGATTAATCGCAATAGCGTAATCTCAGATGTTTTCTGACCAAATACTCATCAAATTTAAATTGCACAATTATAATCTACTATGCTGTACAACGCTCACATATTACTAATCGTATATGCAAATCATCCATAACTCAATATAGGCACTTCCTTTCGAGTAATTTATTTTTTTTACTAATCTACAAAAATTGGTATCACTTGCGAGAATGTGACACCACAGCGCATCTATTGAGCCCCTACTGTACTTCAGAAAACCTATAGCGAGATGGCCTACAGGTGTCAATAAAGTAGACGTCAAGCAAATTACAAATTGCTTTAAAATATGCTGAAATGTGTTACAAAACACCAAAAACACGAGAACGGCACCTACCGGGCGAAAAATTACTAGAAATTTTATTAATATAAAATTACATATAATAATAACATTGGGAGAATGTTACCAACAGAATCAATATTTTATCATCTGCAGTACCCGGCGTCGAATTTTCCAAAAAAGTGGTTTTCCCAAGCCATTGCACACCCGAATGGGGGTACTCTTCTGAAAATGAAGGTAACCTGTCAGGTAAATTCTTTGCAAAAAGGGCCTTCGAATCAATGGAATCACTGTTAGACAATTCGAATTTGAATTTGAACGAATGCGGGAAAAGTCGAGAACATGAGTAATATTAAAAAAAAAAGACGGTTTTTGTAGTAACCATAAAAAAGCATTCTGATTTTATTGACAGCGATGGCTCCTTGAAAATATAAATAAAAGTAAATAAAACAAAGAAAAAAGATTTTTCGCTTAATACATTTATGTTTTAAATTCAGTCTAGCAGAAAATATTCGGTAGCAATGGATTTAAAAAAATCGAAAGATTTTCAAAATCATGAACCACAAGCATTGAGAATTTCCGATAGATATTACGGAAAATATTTATTTATTTATGTATTCATTTGTTAATATACCAACTGAGAAGTTCTATACAAAAGCGAACAAAAAGAATCAAAATCTAATATACACTTTCAAACAAATCATAAATGACGACTAAACGACGAAAGTGTTTATTAAAGATATTGTTACTAACTCGTTAATAATAATGTTAATAATTCATAATTTTATGTAAATTACAAAATGTCGAGGTTTTAAATTGTACACCCAGATATTAAAATAGTAAACACTATTCTCCACTGTAATAAACCAAGAAAAATTGGTTAGAAATATTACAATCACCAATCGTAATTTGGGCACATGCATAGAAAGTTATTGAAATATATAAAAATATATATATGAAATTTAATTTGATAAAAAATGCCATATATTTTTTAATATTATTTGATGGTAAACACCATTCTAAGTGTTATCATTTAATGTATGCAGAATTTGTATATCGCCACGACAGTTTTCTAAACATCAACTTCAACATCAATAGAAAGTCTTGAAATTAAATTGAATTATAATTAACATATAAAAACTGCATTAATATCTATCAAGAGTACTTTTATATACAGATTCAATATCCGTAGACTCAATTATTTTCAGTAAAAAAAGACACATTTTTTTCAATTGATTTTCACAAAACGTTTGCAATTACTTCGAAAACTGGATAAACAAAAGCGGTAAAAAAGAGAACGTACATAGAATGAAAAGTGGTGAATACAACGTGCTATATTTTCATCCCATGCAACAGTTCATAATAGGTGCATAGAACGTTTGCAGATGAATAACCTTTCACAATTTTCGGAAAATCAAGGGCTCCGTTCATTGTTGACCTCCCGTGTTTCGTCGCATTGTGCCGAAAACCTCAATAGTGTGGGTTCCAGGGGCGCATCGCTCATTATCATCCTAACACGATTCTGGGCTTTTTTGGAAACCCACTTCAGACTCGAAATTGGAGTTATACACATGGATATGTTACACCCTTCAGCGATCATAGTCCGTTGACCGACTGTCCGTTTGACATATGACAAGAATACGTCCATTTTCTATACTCATACAAATATTATGTTCGATATCCCCTTTAGACATATTTGTCCAATTCGTCAAATCGAGTTTTGTCAAGTAGATGGTTGGGACGGCGAAAGTGAAAATACTGGACAAACTGAATACTATAGTTATCAAATTGTCTTTAACCCATTACGGACCAAATGTACATAAATTTTACATGTAATTTGATAGTACTTATATAGTATTAAAACGCAATGAAAGATATTTGACAGAAGTTTTTTATGTCTCAAACCTCACCACCTCGAATGACGTATTGAAAAATACTGCAAATTCAAAAATAAAAAAATTACACGCGGTTAATGAACAAAAAAACTTTTTTAAACAAATTTGTCATTTTTGTTTATAATTTCCCGTTCAGAATGGCGTCCGAAATAAAAATGTTGTTCATTGCGTTTTAATACTAAAAAATACTGTCAAACTTCCTATTAAATTTGTGTTCATTTGGTCCTTAATGGGTTATATTTGGGTTATAATAGGTTAATATGGGTGACCGATTAGAATTTCATATTAAAATGTTTTTGCGAAGTATCATTTCTGAATTATTTTTTTCTACAGAAAACAATGTCTCCCTCAAAATACAAAAAACACTGTCTCCTTCCTACGTCATTAAAATCTCTACTGGGTCATATTTTTGGGAAAACTGAAATTAAATGTGTCAAAAGTTGCGGTTTTTTACCGTATTTGCTAATGTTGGAGATTATGGAAATTGAATACGAGCATTTAAATGAACGACGGCTTATTTTTTTCTAGAAAAAAAATTCTCAAACAAATTTTTCGCCTTACCACGAAAATTTATTAAAAATTGTAAAATGGATTTCTTCTTTAAATAATTGGGTATATTTAATGCTATCTTCGTAAATTACTGGACAAATCGTTCGGCGAAGTTGTAGAGAATCTTGATTCCGAAAAAATATACCGTCATTCGTTAAAATACATTTATTTTTTTTTAAATTTGAACGGCAATAAATTGAAAATTTGAAACACTAAAAAAAGTTGTCCAGAAATAATTTTTGCACCCTGTCTGCAATATCTTTCTAACTAAAAACTAAATCCTTGGAATTTTCATTATATATTTTTTCGATATCGAAACTCGATTTTCCGAAATCTAAGATGAGGTGTGTTTTTTTTTTTTTCAAAATGGCAGATTCAGATTCAGCATGTCCGACCACCAAAATACATAAAAAATGATTTTGTGTAGGGTTGCCATATGTTTTCGAAAGTTTAAGTTCTTTTTTTTTAAATATGCAAAATTCAAGATGTAGTAAACTTATGTTCATGATCTTAAAATTAGCTCCAATTATACGAAAAATGGTGATGAATTTGATAAAGAATAATCTCTCGTATCACACAAGATAAAAACGATGATTTTATATTATACCATTTTTGTTTTAAAAAACTCCGTATTTTTATAAAATTGTGATTTTTATCGTCAGGAAACTAAAAAGAAATAATTTTCGTTTACATATTAAATGTGATCTGAAACTAATATTATTGAAGCATTTAATTAATATCAGTAATTAAGAATTGTTCAAAAAGTATTAAACAAATAACTCAAGATTTAAAATTAAAACAGTATACTATATTACAAAACAATTCTGTTTGCATTATATTTATTACAATTTAATTAATTAACCCCAATTAGCTTCTTTAATACTGCAATCAATTATAATTGTATTTTGCAAATGTAGCACATCCTAACGGTAATGTAACAAACGTCGCAAATAAGATACTAAATAAATAAATAAATAATAATTTTATCTCTTACAACGGTTCAATAATTATTATTATACAGCTTTCATTTACATACAAATATTGTATTTTATATTTCTGGTATTTTTAATTGGTCGAGTTTCATTTAAGGAAGTGTTCCCTATAATTACCTACATATTCTTTTTGAAAAACTTAATCTACCTAAGATGTTTACACGTGCAGGCCAAATAATCAATATCTGTAATATCTCGGACAACAAAGAGCTTAGTATTAAGTATGAGAGGGCTGGTTACTAAGTTCCTTTTGGCTCTTTGATCCCACCGACTAGCCTTCTCGGTTTCCCTTCGGACGTTAAAGTGCTAATTACCCGTTTCATACCGTTAACCACATTCAAGAATGCTATTTTTTCAGGCTCAACCGATCCTTCGTCGCTTTTAAGTTTCAGACAATAAACTAATTTAAAGGTTTTTATTTATATTTTCAAATACTTATCCGTTGCGTAAGGAGTAAATAAGCCGATGTGTACATTTAGATTCTTTTCAAGATACGTAATCCATACCTTTTTCATTCTATGTTTTCAATTTTTCGTCACTCAATTTCTTCTCCATTTGTTACAAGTGGGCTGTGTACATATAAAAATGATATAGGTATCAATAAAGATATAAAATAAATAGTGCTAAAATTAAGGAAAATTCAATTAGATGACATTTTCGCGTAGAAAAATAAAATAATTTTTATTGAGCACAAATATATAAAACAGAAAGGTGATATGAAATCCTCGAAATTCATCATCTATTAAACATTTACATAAATTAATACCAAAGAACAGCATGTATATATTCTTAAATTTTAATGAAATGGAATGAACAACAAAATTTGCATTAAACTCAGAGTTACAAGCGTTGGACAAAATTTAAACAATTGTAATTTTCTATCTTGAGTTTCATTTACTGCTAAAGTACGATGAACGTAAATTCTACTACTCATCAGTAGTAAATGTTATTACAATTGTATTAAATATTACTATTTTAGTACGAAAATGCAATATTCGTTCAAAAGTGCGAAAAATTCGTATTATATTTTGAAAAATACACTGCTTGAAGTAGTGGAAAAATATTTATTACAATTGTAATAACATTTACTACTTATGAGTTCTCAGTGTATATACATTATTTACATTATTTATGAAGTAAAAAGTGTACCATTCTAGTGAAGAAGTAACTTTTTATTCTTTAAGAATGTTCTTCATTCCATGTGTAGCGTGAATTTTCAGTCCAAAGTTAATTCTCACTGTAAGAAGTTTAGAGCTATTTGCACACTGGTAAAAATTAAATTTACTACTATTCTAATAATAATGGAATCTAGTTATTCATTAAATGAATTTTCAGCAAACAAAGTTGCATATCGCACATTCTTTTACTAGAGTGGGTCAATTTTTACTCCATAAAGAGAACCTTCTTACGTCAAGAAATGTAGTGAGGCAATTATTAATAGTTTAAAACTGCATTCTTACACTGAAACCCCCAGTGCAGATATATGGCAAATCTAAACGTTTTTTAAGGCTTTAAACAAACTATTAATATATATATAAAATAATTTTTATTTATTTATAACTTAACGCTAACTAAAAATTAAAATTATAAACTAGATGCCTTCGACCCGGGTGCCTACAATTTTGGCTAAATTCGTATTGCAGTTCCCTGCCGAAAGGCTGATGCTTCCGGGAATATTCCCATTTTAACACTGCCAGGAAAGAAGGCGGCAGAGGGTAGTTCTAGTATCATTAGGTTCGAGTAGTTTCTATACATATATTGTAACAATATCTTGTTCCTTAAATAGGGTGAATATGCCAATGAATGGACGGTTAAGCATTTTTCACACTTTGATCGATTGTAACTTTTGAATTCTTTTATGAAAATTTAATTATGATACCACCATTAGAATCGTTAGACTCTGCTCTTTATGACGGTGTAGTTCAACCTTTGATTTTATTTAATTATTAACCTCGTCTTCATATGTTTATAAAAAAATCCGCTAAACCCCAATGAATAGGCGGTTTAAATCAAATGGGACGTTTTCAGTACCAGTTTTGGAAGGCTTTAAAACTTTGCTTTGATTTTACAAAATAATAAACACTGGAAGATCAATAGTACTGTAAATATTGTTTTGAATGTTCAAAGAACATAAAAATATGTATGTTGTTGCATGTTGTGCATGATAAATTCCTAAGAAATAGAAATATGTAGAAAATCGTCCATTCATTGGCATATTCACCCTATATTAAAATTGAAAATGAGCATTTTCAAAACTTCGACCCCGACCGCAGATCAGCCGAAGTACTGATAAATGAGCACGTCTTGTTCACACTGATGCTTAAAAAAACGCGGTTTAGTCGAGTTTTTGACAGGTCGGGTTGCAGGAAATAAATTTTTTTATATGTGGGATACTTCGGTTTCCGTTTTTTACGGCATTATCGTTGATTTTACGAAGAAATGTATAAAACCTTTTTTGTAGAGAATTCGATGTTCTTTATTCTTTATTTGAAAAATTTTTTTGTACGATTTGTATTTTTTGTTAAAAAATGGAAAATAAGTGTTTTTTAGGCGTTTTTCTGTTAAACCTTCCCATAATCTAGTATGCATTGTCTCCAAAAACTAATCAGATCTAAGTTTGGCCAAGAGAAATCCAAATTCGTTTGTACTTTTTAAATTCGTCCTGCCAGTCGCGAGATATCGCGTATACAAAATTTTGCCCACGGACGGACGGACGGACGTACAACCTAACGGACACCAATTTTTTTATTGTTGCTTTGGGTTCCTTAGGGCCTGAAACGTCGACATTTGATGAAAAATATAGGGTAATTTTTTGGCGGGAACTGACCAAATTCAATACTTCGCCAGACCTATGGTCTGGGTCGAAGTAATAAATAAGGGAAATATTTAGAAAATTCTATACCCCGTTTATTTAATTGTGAAAAACAGACGAAGTGATTAAGAAATATACATAAAATGCATAACCTCTCCATAAAACGTTCTTAAACCGCTGCATCTTATACTAGACCACCTTGAGTTCTATAAATTGTTACTATTTACTGCCTTAAGATCGGCCTCTTTGCTATTTTCGGTTAATGCAATAGTCAAATAACATATAAAAATTACTAATAAAACGTAATTGTTTATTATTATGTTTGATAAATGAACAAATTTGACAAAATCATTCTTTTTTTTTCTTAAACTCATAATTGATGATATTTTAAAAGATAATTACTCTAAAACTGGTATGATAATTAGGTTTATAACCTCGCTGATTAGAGAAATCTAAAACCAAATTTACGAAATTCGCAATAACGGTTTCATTTTGGGCATTAGCAGCATGTGAAAAGTTACAATTTTGATGGAATTACTTACCTGAAAGTTGTTGAAGTCACTAAATAGGAATACAATAAAGGATATTTGAAATTTGGGAGCTTTCGTCGGCTATGATTTCCATATCAGATTAATTTTTAGTATCCTCTGCATTATTTAATCTATATTCTGAATATGGTTAGACTAGCGTAGAAATAGTAATCAGCTGCTCGAATGTAGGCATTTTTAACCATTTTTGGTCGCCATACTTGATACACCATTTGTTATTTGATTAACCAGATTTGCCATATCGTTAGATCAGCAACACTAAAAATACTTGCTTAATAGTTTTTAAGTGAATTGCACGAAACAGAAAATGCGTTATACATTGGAAAATCACTTTTTATAGGATGAAAATTGAAAATGAATGTCTCCACAGAGAGCGATATTTGATTTAATTTTCTATACTTTCTCCCTTATTGGTATTACTACACGTTGATTTGAAATAATTATTATTCACGGTAAAAAAATTATGTATGTGCCTCATTATCGAAAGTAAAATTGCTAAACTTTTCAATTTTATTTATTTTTAAATCATAACTTAACCTGTAATTGATAAATTATTCCACTTTTTACCTGGCTTAGTATATCATCATTACTAAGTTTCCTGCCTATGAATAATTTGGAACGAAGTAATCAGACATTGATCACCAAAGATGTAAAAATAGATGAACGGGAGACGAATATAACACAGGTTTTTGTTTCCAATGGGACATTTGTTTTCTTCTTTGCCAACGAGGTGTAAAGTTTTAAGTTCGAGTATTATACTATATGTATTTCGTGCTCCATGGCATGTTACCAAAAATAAAAAGATTATATTTAAATCTTACCCAGTTTTGAATTGTTTAGAATTACATTGAAATTAAGTTTTGTAACTACGAAAATACATAAAAAAATCTAGTTCTAAAACGTAGATCTGTTCTTCTTATGATTATATTTAATACAATAAAATAATAAAATCACTAAAAACTGTGAGTTTTACTATTAATAAAAATAAAGACTTTTTTAAACTTATTTTATTTATATTATTGATACCGCCATATTATGCTGTTCAAATGTATTTAATCTTTTTTACATTGTTATTTTTATTTATTGTTTAATTATATTCTTACAATATGTTATTGAACATTTAAAATAATATAAAATTTCTTTTTTATATTAATTTTTATATTTTTATTTCGTTAATATATAAAAATTCTAAAAATAGCATTATATTTTTAAGAATCTTGATTTACTTGATTTGTAATTTTTTCAATTTTTAAAATACGTATAATGAATAGGGAAAATACCAAATTAACTCTGGGCTCAAGGTTTCGAATTTTCACAGTTCAAAGCTCCGGTTCCAGGAAACGTGAATCTTTTCCACATTTTACGGCTTTCTGCGTGTAGATATTTAACTTGCCTACATAGTGTTTCCTTCATCTCTTAGAAACACTGTTCAGTTCTGAAACGTTTGATCCTACAAAGTGAATATTCTTCCAAATGTTTTACACATATAGAATCAACAGTAACAAAAAGTATGAAAATTATATATGAACTGATTAAAAATACAATTTAACATAAAATTTATGTTTTGGGCATTGAATGTTCAAACGATAGTCTATTTGGTTAGTTCAATTGTAAAACATTATCAATCAATTGTACTCAATTTTTTTTGCATTAACATCACACATTAGAAGTTGTGTCAAACAGAATATTGTGTATTTTTTATATCAATTGATAAGTTTAAAAATTTATAGCATATGCCAAGTTTTTCATTAATATCTGGTCTTTAACAGCAACCATGTTTTACTGTCGTTTTTAGTTTTTGTAATATAGCTGTTTTTGAGTCTCACAAACTTTTCAAAATACCTGAGTAATAAGTAATAAGAGGGTCCTGGGGTTAAAATTCTTGAATGATCTACTCTAAGAGAAATGTTTCGTAATCAAATGTAATCTAATACGGGAAAATATTGTCTGGGTTCTTTCCAAAAACCAGGTTGTGATGATCACAACCTCACAGATTTGGGATCATCACAATCTTCTTTTGTTTGTAACAGAAACTTTCCTGTGATTGTCACATGTAAGTTTGAGTTTAACACAAACTTCTCGTGATAATCACAGACCTGGTTTTTGGGAAGAACCCAGGCAATTTTTTCCGCGAAAGAGTATCAACAGTCTGAAACTTTCTTTACAATTTTTCTTTATTTTTATTTGCTTGCAAACTGCACCACAGGTAGCTAAACCTTAGATTTATTATCATAAATATATGTGGAAATCGAAGTTTTTTTAATGTACTACAATCGTGTACTGTCTAGTTTGGAACAGATGTATATGGGTATGGTATAAAGCCAAGAAAAATTAGTAAAATATTTTAGAATTATTACAGTTATGAAGTGATTATCCATAACTCCTACAACCTTTTCTTATACAGAGTCTCTCAGTATGTAGATCACAATTTTGGAGATTGTGATAAAGGATAATAAAACACACATTATAAACAGAAATTATTTATTTGCAATATATAGAATGTTTCAAAGAAACTACATTTCTTCCATCAACAAAAAGCAGTCTCAAGAGAAATCGACGGATACTCAATGTGTGGAATGTAAACAGTCTCAGAACATCTACATCAATTTTGTTTTCTATAAAAGAGAGAAAATATCTATTGAAATGCTATTTAATCTTGGAAAATTATTTATATTATTCAAAACAGTTCTATATATCAGAGTCCGGAGACTATTAATATATCTACAAACACTAAATTTGAAATCCTAAAAATCTACCGCTAAACGTAAGGAAATTAAAAATCCATGGGATTCCGAATTTTTGTAATATTAAAAATATTAACGTAACATTTATATATTTTCTTCATCATTTTCTTCGAAATTAAAAATTATATTTCTGAACGCGATTAATTAATACATTTACTTAACTGCATTTTAACTATTAGGTATTAATTTATTTTACAAATATTTTTTAATTTTGATTTCGGAATACATGTATATAAATACTTTCAATATCTTAATATCTCTCCCTTAATAACCCATGTAAAAATTGTCACTGTATATGGACAAGAGTCCATAAGAATGAAAACACTGGACATGTGCAATTTTAAGCAGAAAACGATATTATGAAAACATATACATGAAAAATTGAATTGAAAATTAGATGTAGTTTAAAAGTATCGAAATTAACTATAATCATTTGAGTATTTAAGTAAAAGAACACTCACTGAAAGATTTAATCCATAAAAAAGATGTTTCAAAAAAATTCCAGGTGCATTTATACTGGAAGTATATTGATATCAAAAAGTCCAACAAAAAATAAGCTTTTAGAAGTGTTTAGAGCATTGATATATCATATTGTATAAGAATGAAAAATTTAATATTTTGACCATATTCTTGAAAAATTTACTATATGAAACATTCTTCGGGGACGTCCTCAGGAGCTCCTCAAGATGTCCAAATGGTTGTGCTATTAATATCCTTATGACATTCTCGGGACGTAGGAAGCCTTGGAGATTAGTTAGTTATCAAGACGATAAAATGTTTAGACATCCTAAGGAACTTGAGAACTATTATTTCTTGTTCCACTTTTCAATATAAGGTATGTAAAATACTTGTGTTATTGTATTTGTACCTAAATTTTATATTAATGTTTTGTCTTATTTTGGCTAAGCGTGGATTAGGAAAATAAAATAATCATTAAGACAGATGGCAAAAATTATTGAAAGACGCAATTTCGGATATCATGAGTAGCCCTATTAAAACCATGTACCCGTTCCGTGACTCACCTAGCTCATAAGCATAATAGTTTGTCGAAACCTTCGAATTTCTTTAGGTAAAAGACATTTTTTTTCTCGCTCAAGCGAGCTGGCAAAAGGGCATTAAACGCGCAGATTTCAAGACCCCTGGCTGCGTTGGGCCCGGCCCCCTATGTCTTCGCTTTGTGTGACTTCTGTATAGTTTCGAAAGCGGAAGCGGGACAACTTTAAATGAAAAAGATTTCCACCGAAGTGCTAATTTCAGTATTACACGATTCTTAGTAAAAATGAGAATGATTAGTTCGAGCAGAAAATCGGAGAACTTATTTATGAGTTTCACAATTATTTTTGTTTTATGGATATCATTCGCATTTGGGCTTTTCATCAACTTCTTAATTATTCATTAATGTTTTGAGACAAATTTTTCAAAAATTTTTTCTGATTATATTTAGAAAGATTTACATAACGATGTTCTAATGATGATTTATGTTGCGAAAAACTATGCTATAAAGGAGTTTTCAATATTTTTTCGAAATTATAAATTAATAATATTGTCGCTAGTAAACAGGATTATGTTTTTTACTTAACATTTATGTACATTAAATCATTTTTCATCATTTTAATTATTTTAAAAACAAAAAAAATTACTTTAATAAATGTTTTCGTGTTTCAAACATGTGTCCGGCAGCATTAGTTCTAATTCAGTATTCGTTAATCTAGAAGACCGTAAAAATGTTTTTACGTTCTGGTTTGTTTGACCTGTGGATACAATGATTAATGTTCTTCACAATCTACCTTTGACGCCCTATGCATATCAGTTTTTTTAAACGTCTTTTTCATTAGGAAATTAGTTTTGAAATGTCCATTAATACACGATGTATTGAATCTTTTTATTTTCAGGCAGCAACAAAAATCGAACAATTCATTCATAAAGTGTGAAAAAGTCAAGTTAGCGTAATAAACAAATAAAAGTGGTGGAATACTGATTTCCCTGTGTGCGGAATGTATGAATGTATTTTCTTGAAATAACTTACTTATTGACTTAACCCGTTTCGTCCCAAAACGACAAAATTTGTCCCCGGTTTTCATCCTCCGTAAGTTTATAGATATGTTTGAGATATTGTTATGAAATATAGGTTTCCTATAGTTTTTGGGTATCTTCTTTCAGAATCTGATGTCCGTTTTTTCGATATCACTTTCCATTTTTTAAATGCGGCGACTTCAATGAAAGAAAACGTGGAAAAAAGTGAAAATTATTTCATTAAACTGCAATTTTTATTGCGAAGGAGTTCCAGGATCGTGTCAGGCCTCGGAATCCCGTGGCATAATGAGTATTACTAAAAATTGGTCATACTAGGATTTAAATGTAGGGGATGCCATGTAGAATATTGCATGTCAGCATACATGAGTTTAATTAACTATGCAGAAATCAAATGAATTTCATGAGCACACACATTTGCTGCTAATGGTTTTTTGTGTGAAGTCGTTTTTATATATATTTTTATGATCTAAATTTCTTATTTTTGTAATTATTTACTATTGCTGAAATGTCCTTTATCTTAAAAAGCGAGTAAGGGCTTGTATTCGTGTATTTTAAATATTTATAAGTAAATAAGTAAAATTAAATGACATTTTATAGGCTTCATAAATCGAGCATATTATTAAATTTATATAGCATTATGCTTTATTGGTGCCATACTATTCATTTAAGAGTAAAACCGAAAATAATAAGAATTCCTTTTTAATTCCGAACATTTACTCCGGATTATTTTATTAAAATTTAAATACCACCGAAATTCCTATCCTATCACACATCTTTAATAATTTTGACGATATCGATTGAAGATAAATACAATCTTTCTTGTAGTATATTTTGGTGTAAATTAATACATAATTGCAGTTTAATTATGTATTTTGTAGTTACAGAGTGCACAACCTACCGCACTAAGATAGTGACTCTAAGGAATACCACACGACTTTTTTTCGCATTATAACTCTGAAAATTCCTTGGAGTGAAAAATGAGCCACTGCATTCAGAGTGACATTTCACTATTTTAGGAGTGAGTTTTTTTTCTTGCACTCATGATGGAGTGGTACGCTCTTAATAAAAGAGTGACTCAAATTTTCACTCCAAGGAATTTATAGAGAAGACAAATCTAACTTATTAACTACATTAGCAGTACACTCAAATAGTAGTCCAAATGGCATAATTTAACTTACCAATTAGAAATTAAAGTTCTTAGAAAGAAATTATGTAAAGTAAAGACAGAAAAGAATTTACTGTGGGTACACAAAATACTACTTTAATTTCTTACTCATCTGTGATGATATGGTTTATGCAATACATTTCTAGTCGTTAGTCTTATTAGAAATGACGACCAAAATAAATTATAATATAGGGTCCTATCGATTTCGAAAAATATCTACTATAGAATAACTTATCTACTCACCCCTATTATAAGAAAATTATCAAATTTCTTAACCAGTTCAACGTAGCCTGCTTTATTCTTATATTACAAACATACTAAACTGAGTAGAGACCAAAACTGATCAAACTCTTAAAGAAAATAGGACTACTTCAGGATTATAAATATCAACAGAAATATTGTGAAATAGGAAGACGAGTAAAGAAAAAAAAATTAAAAGAATCGTCATTTTTTTCATGAGTATTGTATGTTTTATATTATTATTATCTCATACCTTTGCTAAGGATAATTCGCAATAACCTTCTTTCGAATATTGCATCGCATATTTAGTAATAAATATTTCAGATAGTCTACCTACATTGTCCGTGATATAAGATAAGAACAGAGTATTTTAGGGCATCCCGGTAAAACCCTTTTTTCCTCAGTGTTTTGCGGCGCCAATCTTAAAACGATACTTCGTCCACAGTTTACAATAAAGTAAAGGGATTGCCCAACGTAGATAGATTTCTTATACTGAAATTTCTTATATGACAATTCTAAACATGTTTACAACTCAATCGTTTTAAAATAATTACTCCAAAAGTTATGAAAATGGGAGTCGTCAATTAAAACGGACGTAGGGTGAATTTCGCGATTTTGATAATCGGAGACTCTCGGGAATCTGCGATTCGCGTGCGACCAAATAAAGGAAGCCAGGACGAAGGTCGTATCAAAAACCGGCATAATAGAATTTATTAGAACCCACTTGCCATTACTCCATTCTGGTTCGGTCCCCTCCCGCGAAGGAGAGTCGGCAAAAGCAATGGACGTGTATATATATACTTGCGGCAAAGGTTCCTCTATTGTGGTCCATTATGAATTTCGTACAAAAGGCTCGTGGTGTGCAAAACATGCGTGCGAGAGAGCACATAAAACGGACACGTAACCTCTCTCGCTCAAAGCAACCCGATCCCGTGTGCACCAGATGGGTAATCAGAAAAATTCGGCCCTCTAAAATCCATCCAGAACAATGGACTAAAACAACGTTTTAATTTTCGAATTAACAACTCGAATAATAAAGAATTTTATTTATCCCTTTAATGTCTAGCAATGCTACGTCAGCATTGTATAAAAATTATTGAAATTTCTATAATTACCTTAATTTGTAGCAATTGCGTAATCTCTTTCATTAGATTTGTTGTTTTAATTATTTATGGTCATATATCTAGAAAATAGGTATGTAAGAGTCAATGTCTGATTCGCGAAATAATGGACAACTTTCAGTCATCACATAGAATGTTTTAACGAGTAGCAAAACATATTTTTTCGAATTGTATTGTTTTTTGTCTCCAACATTGCCCACAGAATATGTGAGCCGATCTGGAATTTTCGTAACTAATTAGTTAATTCGTTGACTCATCCACAACTAATTTTATCATTGTAAAATATGATTATTTGTCCATTCCGTTGAAACAAAATAAAGTATAACGTTAATTAAATAATATTCTAATAATAAATTTAAGACGAACTTAAAAGAGATACGCAAATAAGAGATTTAGTATATTGTACATATTTTTAACCGATTTATTTATTTCTTAGTTTAAGATACTCTAAACACAATTATTAAATATCGAAAGCAAAAAAAAAACTACAACAGGAAAAAATAAGGAACTGTAGATCATGCTCCCTATTTACACATTACATAACATCATGACAACTATACTTGATTAGTTCTGCAAAAAACTATAAATTAATTAGAATAGTATTTTATCCATTTAAGACAACTAGGCTATTATAAACAGTTGTCTTCGTCAATATTTTCAATGTAGACTTTGCAAGGAATGCTTTCAGTGAAATACATTATTGCATTGAATTATTTTGTATTAATAAAATGATACAGCAACATTGAATATATTATAAACTTCGTCAATTAATTTGCAATATTGAGGAACAACGAGCACTAGGTTACAAGTACACGAAGTACGGGGAAAAAAAGTTTAGTAGTGTCAAACAAATATGTGCTCAAATTACCTAAAAATTGTCTGGAATTAGGGTACTTCATGCTAATGTCTATCTAATACAGCCATACCATTTTCAGTCTAGGTCAATTTAGAATTAACGATGTTATCAGAGACTTTTTCATAATAAGTTAAAGATAACAACGATGGTAGAATTTTCTTATGTACATTAAGAAATTGACGAAGTAAATCTTTTCCATCTTTTAAACATATTGATAATGCATAAAATGTCCAGGTATAGGTATGGATGTAGGTATTTTTTACAGAAGATAAAAACTGATGGATCATAATAACAAATATTTTTTTACAAATTTGAAGCTATGAATGTTTCTAGATTAGCTTACGCTCAATATGTTCGCAAGGTTGAAACATATTCTCGCTCGAATATTAAGTCATTCTGGTCCTACGTTAATGCTAAAAAAAATCGAATGAGCTCCCTGCCTCTATGTTTTTTGGGAATAACGTTGCAACATCGGGAGTTGATATTGTCAATCTTTTAGCACATCATTTTCAGTCCGTTTATTCCCAGGCAACACCATCTATAGCTCCATCTCATACTGATGTTACAATTACCGACGTTTCTTTACTAACTACAGACGATATCTTAAAAGCAGTTCATGGGCTAAAGGATGGTTTTGCTTGCGGGCCAGATCAACTTCCTCCTTGTGTCATAAAGAATTGCATCTCATCCCTTCTTGAACCTATATTGTTTCTATTCAATAGCTCGTTGTCTTTTGGGATTTTTCCAGATTTTTGGAAAATATCTTATATAACCCCGATTTTCAAGAGTGGTAACAGACAGGAAGTTACAAACTATCGCCCTGTGTCAATTATAAGTTCGTTACCTAAGCTATTTGACACTCTCATTACTGATAAAGTCACTGCTAAATTTTCACACCTTATTTCACCCTCGCACCTGGGTTCATGAAGGGGAGGTCCACGGTTTCTAACCTGATTAGTTTTACCTCTTTCGTAAATGATGCTCTTGAATCTGGTTACCAAGTTGACTCTATTTACTTAGATTTTGCTAAAGCATTTGATTCCATCTATCACAATATCCTATCACATAAGCTTTATAATATTGGCATTCCTAGCCGTTTAATGAAATGGTTTGAACACAAATCGTCTGCATAAAGAATTATAAATCTTATTCTATTCAAGTGCCTTCGGGTGTTCCTCAAGGTTCTCACTTAGGTCCATTCTTATTTAACATCTTTAATAATGACTTGTGTTCAGTGTTTAAGTCCGCAGATTATCTTCTTGATGCGGATGATTTGAAATTGTACACAACCGTTCAAAGCTCCATTGATACATTTAACCTGCAGAATGATTTAGAGCGTGTACAGGAACGGTGTACAGTAAATTGCCTTAATTTAAATGTTAATAAGTGCAAAGTATTGCGCTTCTCTAGAACAACTGAACCATGGAATTTCGTTTATACCATCAACGGTTCACCATTAGCTGTAGTTGATTCTATGAAAGATCTTGGTGTAATTCTTGATAAGCGACTTACTTTTCAAGATCACTTAATTCAAATTACTAATCATGCTTATAAACTACTTGGCTTCGTTATAAGGTCTACAAAACAATTTTCTGATCCGTTATCTATTATCCACATCTTTAAGACCTTAGTTCTGTCAAATTTGCAGTACGCCTCTCCTATATGGTCACCATACACTGCATATGGCAACCAGGTTTTAGAATCAGTCCAGAGAAAGTTTATGAGATACCTATCTTTTAAGATTGGTTCTCCAATGAGATTTTCCTCTCATAACTATCATGACATATCTACCAGATTTAACATCCCTATGTTGCAATCGTTACACCGGGTAAATGATATGATTCTTATGAAAAAAATCTTATCAGGTTTAGTACATTCATCTCATGTTACGGGTTTATTCTCCAATCGCATTTTCCGTATTACTTGTAGGAACCAGCGACCTTTAATTGAGCGAACCTGCACTACTAATAGGTGTTACTTTTCCACCGTATTTCGTTATGTACGTACTAGGTTATGGAATACCCTGCCTAGTGAAGTCAGAAATATTGAATCAGTCCCTAGATTCGTCAAAGCATGTAGAGAAGCTACGTTATTATATTACGACTGATCAGTATCTCTCTTTGATTTTTTTGTTTTATAAGTCATTTTTATTTTTTTTTTTTTTATTCATAACAAATCTTATATTTTCTGGATGATTTAATGTATACACGATTAAACGATTGTTAAAGTTTTGTTACAGGGGCGTTTATGCCCGTTTATTTCAATAAAATAAAATAAAAATAAATAAAAATTCAATTCGTCCTGGTTTAAAAATTTTACCCTTCTTTAAAAATTGCAAATACACAACCAGTATTATGGAAGTGTTCATTTTTACTCATTGCTAAGAAAATATCGCGGAAACAGAGTGAAATGCCACAAAAGAGGAAAATCTCATTTTCAAGAAATAAATTGAGAATTCACTTTTTCCTAAAAGTGATTCCATTTTCAGTTCTCACGAAAGCTCCTCCAGAAAATCTAGCAAATTTATCTACTGTAACAATATTAATTTAAATACAATAAATAAAATCAGACAAATTCACCTATCTTTATATGGTAGACCTCAGAGTAGTAAAATGAACTATTTCCTTTTCTTAGCTAAATCCTACAAATGTATTTGATTTTACTATTTTGATTCAAACTAATGAGTAAAACCAGTGGAATAATGTAGAAAACTTGAAAGAAATTTAAATTTACTAAGAATGATTTTCAATGTACCTTTTAATAAAGTATTTCGAAAGGGTTTTTTCACGATAGTGTTATTTCAAGTTATTTCGTCTTCTGCCATGCAAATACTGTCATGTCATAAGATATATTTTTAATTTAAAGTGAGCCTATAAACTTAATGTAACACAAAATTTCAGTTTTCGTTTTGTTGCAAAATGACAATAATGCGAAACTTAAAAAATCTAGGATGTTTGTAAAATTTGTGTGAAATTAGTGTGAATTTTCCTAAATTCTCTGGGTACTTCGATTTTTTTTTACTTTATTCTTAATTAAACTGTAATGAATGTCAAGTCCCTATTATTTACTAATTAGACGTTGTGAACTACGGAACAATTGAAAATTTATAACGTATGTTACTTTTGAAAACGCTAACTTAATTCGAAAACTAGTGTTGGGATGTTTTAAATGTGTATTGGTTTGAATATGATCCGTAAAGTTTAATTAGCTAACTAGTCGTAATGATGATTAACGTAGGTTTAACTGCTTTCAACGACGATGCCGATCTTCCAGTCGCCGCTTTGATGTATAGACGTTCTGAAAACTAAATTTAGTTATGAGTGTAGTGTCAGTATTAAGGTGATAAATTAATACACTTAAAAAATGTTTTGTTACATACTTTATACAATACAAAATTAAATTAATTATGTTAGAATCGCATGCATATATAGAGTTTTCATTAATCGCTAAACTTAAACTAGTCCTAAATGTATTTTTTAATAATTCTTCACTAATGAAAAAAGTATCGAATAGAGAATCGTAATTAATTTGAAGTAAGAATGGGTTCATACATAGTTTATATAAGATTTAAGTATTTTAACCATGAAATTTATGAGTAGTTATTTTGGGTAGCATTAGCGGCTTTCAACACCTACTATTTTTATTCCTAAAATTTTTAAACGAGAATATCCTCTAAATTTAAAAGCGTTTTTCTTGTACATCACAGTTAACCTCACTTTCTTTAAAAGGTTGTCCTAGATCTTGTAAAAAAGATTTACTTCGAAGTTATATGAGTTATATTGCTTCATCAAATTGTTTTCTTGAATTCGATTACACACTGCAAACTGCAACAACATTCATTAACGTTACAGTAATTTTGAAATAATGTAGGTACATTTTTATAAACTTTTCCAAAATAAACATTTCTATCTGCATGGGCTGATTATGATTTCGAATACTTAAGGTGGCTAATTCGTAACGGTACCGAAATTTTAGGGTACCATTTATGGCTGTTTATGGTAGCATTATAAAAGTATATATATTCTAAACACTTTTTCAATTCGATTGTTACAATTTAAAATCAAAATTCAGTACAACAATAAAATATGTTCATCAGTTTCTTTTATAAATGCCAGATAACTATTTTCTTGTTAAATGTAACGTTTTTATACTTTCTCATTGAATATTTCTTAAATTGTTTCGGTAACGTAATAAAATTAAATATTTTCCATATGCAGGGATGGTATAATACATACTTTTTTCAAAATTGAAACAATTCTCTGGTTACTTTGGAAATGTGGCAATTCTATGACCAACTAATGACATTTCTTCATAAGGTCTTTGTTACAAGACTTCAAAAATTTGTTTTAATGAAATTAGTCTATGACCTCTTCTCAAATTTCATCAGTGCAGAGACTACTAATTTATCAATATATTGTAAAATAGTGAAAACTCTCGTATTTAATTTCGTCTCCTATGAAAAGAAACGAAAGAAACTTTCATTTCATTAAAAACTTCTTTCAATCACTGAAATTGTATAGTTTTACCAATTAACATTTGAAAAGAAGTAAATACATTACAAACAGCAATAACGTGTATGTTTAGAATTCTTTAGTGAGATGAGGTATTAAAATTCTTAATCTGACTAACGTATACATTTTGTAAAATTTCACTTCCATTACGTAGTTTAATGTATAGTAATATTTTCTTCCTTTTCATCACATACAAAGTTGAAAAATATTAATAGAATTTCTAATAAAAATAAAAATTTATTAGCACTACACTTTGGAAGTGTCTATTCATTAAAAAAAATAATAAAATCCAAATTTAAAATCTTGGTTATGACAATCTTTAATAAAAGTCCTGTTTTGGAGTACATATTTACATTTTTCAACTGTTAAAAATATGACGACATTTGCAAACGGTCACACATAAAATTTAAACAGTTTTTAAAATTCTAAACATCAATAATTGACAGTTTTGTTAGAAAATAGTATTTTTCATCGTATACTTCCCTCGGGAAGTAAAAAAGAATGTCTCAGGCTGCGTGTAATTTTTACCCGAGGTGAAGCCGAGGGTGAAAAACATGTAGTCTGAGGCATTCTTTATTTTACCTCCCTCGTTGAGTAATATACTATTTATCAAACATTTTCATAACGATTCGGAGTTCAGAAACATTTTATTTCTTTCAAATATGGTTTTGTGGTTTGCAATTTCAGTTTTTACTTTCTGAAAATAGTATTTTACTCAACGAGGGAGGTAAAATACAGAATGTGTCAGATTGCGTGTAATTTTGACCCTAGGTGAAGCCGAGGTGAAGACGATTTTCTTCATGACAGAGACGAAAGTTGCTGTTTTCGTCCCAGTGTGATGAAAGATGTATTCCTTTAAATATGGTAATCCTGATTACTGGAGAAAATTGAATTCTTTTAAAAGTTCGTGAAAATGATTTTTCCTGTGTATGAATTAATGTTAAACAAACGTTTTATGTCTAACTAAATTAAATTTAAAAACATAACGTGAAATATTTTTTTTAAATTTAAATTTTATTTTAATTAATGACGACTGCATTTTGGCTTTTGTAACAATTTTTCCTCGTAATAGTTTAGGATGAATTATGTAGTAATAGAAAAAATTACGGAATGTTGGTAAAAAGTCAACAGTTAATGAATAAGCGATAAAATTCTAAGATTCTGAATTTCAAATATAGTTGAAAGGAACTAATTTAAAGGCAAAAAGTAAGATCTTATTTCAAATTAGGACTACTTTTTACTACGTGACTTTAAAAAAAAAAAGTATGAATTTATTAGTAAATTGAAAGCTGCGTGCTATTCTTATACTTTCAATTGTCAATTTTAGGTTGGTAGAATTTTACTAATAAATTGTTAGTGTTTACCAATTATAACATAATTAAACTTCGTCTTGATTGAATTGTCAGACTGCGTTAATAATTTTAAAATATTTTAGGTTTAAAGAGTACCATAAAATAGTGTAGTCTGGAAATAATTTTGGTCACAAAAGACAATAGATTAAAAATTAGAAATAAAATAGATTTTATGGCGTCAAATTTAATTTTTCTAAAAAATGGCAATACTGCGCAAAATGACTGCATATAATCAAAATTTCTTGAAAAATAACTGCGAAATAATTGTTTTCTGTAGAGTAGGGAGGGACTAAGTCATCGAATTGTGAATTCAATTTTGTGTTATTTTTTTGTAAATTCGGATAAATTAATCATTAATTTCAGTTAATCTTAAACATTATTTAGAATTCAAAATGTTCCATTCATGAACCTGCATATATTAAATATTTAATCAGAATAACAACACTGAAACGTGAAATAAATAGGTAATCTTTAAAAACGTTATTAAAATTTAATTATTACAATATCCATGTACTTTGACTTAATAAATGAGCACATTCACTATTGCTATATAAATTCTTTTGAATGTAAGTAATAAATTAAAATTACTCTATGACGAAACCGAGAAAATAAAAATATTTAAACTCAAAGTTACCAAAATCAGTTAAAACATAAATCAACATTAGAAATTGGTTGACTTTCAGAGAACGTGTTAAAGATTAAAAAATAAAAATCAAAACGACAATAGACACTCGTAATTGTTAAATTGTTCAATATTGCATGTAAAAATTGTATCAATACCGATAGAAACGGAAAATAAACGGAATATGACGAAAGATGCATTTGTACGTTTATATTAAATATGTATTACACATTATTCGACATAGCAGTGGCCCCTAATTGTGTTATATTATATTTGTAAAAACAATAATGAAGTTTTCTTGAAGTTGCCCAAAGTGTGCAAAGCTCGTTCTTCCCATGTACACTTCAAACATTAAACAAAATGAATTGATTTTTCGAAATTAACAAAAACATATAAGATCTATAAATTTTATTTTTTCAAATAATTCTATACATTTAATATTCATAGGATAAGGTTTCTGAAATTGCGTTTTACATAATCTTTAAATATCTTTAAAAACGTTAAGTCGACTTGCCGTTTGAAATGAACGAATCTTTTCTAACTTTACTAAAATTAATTTTAAAAACTTTCCTAAATATTCCTGTGCTTTTATGGTCCTACTTAAATTTTATAAATGCAGTTCGCTCTGAACAATGTACTGTAATAAGCAGTTGTATTGCAGACGAAACGCGTAGTTCTGACAAGATAAAATAACAACTGGCGTTTCAAAAGATGCTCCCCTCGCAAAAAAAATGTATCGCACGATCTTTTATATTTGCAATGGAAATTAAAGCGATTAATTCCGACTCTTCAAAATTTCACACCCGGCCCACTTGAGTAATTACCCAACCGCAGTGAATCACTCCGTGCAAAATCTCCGCGACGGTTTCAATAGCAGGAGTGGAATTTGGTATCCTGTGATCGACAGCTGTCCATGATATGGAAATCAATGCGACTCCTTCTCCGCAATTAGATCATTTTCTGTGGCCTGCATGGCCCGTAGAGGCTATAGTCGGGCCCCGAAATAATGGGCCCAGTAGTCAGTCGAACAGGTGAGGGACGAGGCAAGGGGCCGAAGACTCTGAGGGCCGCGGGGACCAAAAAACCCAGGACGAGGAAGAAGTAACGGGGCAGAAATATGGCAGGGCGGATCGGCGACGGCGGCGCTTTTTTTGGATTTCGAGCTGCGGTCCATCCCGACTAACGCCGAAGCCGGTCGGAAACGACCGAAGGCCAGTCGCGCGGCCACTCTCAAACGCTTTCCTGAAAGAGAACGAGCGATCGCACGCAATCCTCCCTTTCAGTTTATTTCCAACTGCTGAGCTGTTTGGAGGCGGAACTTAAGCGAGGTCCTGGACCGCGTAAACAGAACTGAGTCCGAGACACGAGTTTTCGAAATCCGGATCTGACCGCCCTAAAAAACAGTTCCTTAAAGAATTCCTCGCACGTTTAATTCTAAATTTGTTAAACAATACAATTATTTTCGTATAAACTTTAAAAAGTGAAAAGAACTACTATTTACAAGAGTTAAGACTCGTTTAAAGTTGTAAATTGTTAGTGCTAAAAGTGCTTCAGACATAGTTAATCAAAACATAAATATTCAAAGTGAAGAGACACAAGTGTCAAAACTGCTACTCCGTCTGTGTTAACTCGTTCGATTGTGATCACCATTCATCGATAACGTTTGCAGTTAGATAATCATTATCAAATGCAAGAAGTTCCAAATTCCATTGAGTGAAATAAACACGATCTTAATGATCAGGATTTCTACAATAAGCAAGAATAATATGAAGTTCATGGAACTCGAAATCTTTTGATCGAGGCCCGATCAATCGTGTGAAGATCCGTCGAGGCCCGATCCTAAAGATGTCACCAATCGCCCTGGTGCTCTTTTTCTTCGGAGCAGTTTTCGGGAGTGTCTTTTCCTGGACAATCAATCACGGTGGTCCAGGTGCTGCACCAAAATGCGAAAAGTTAGGAGTTTCCTATTGTCGCGGCTTGAGGTACAACCTCACAGCCATGCCGAACTTTATGGGGCACGAGGATCAGCTTCAAGCTGAGCGAGGGGTGAGTCTCATCTCTTATGACTTTTCTTTTACCTGTCTTCTATTTACACCAAAACTTAGGGTACATACATACGAACCATAGAAGGAATGGGTCATTATTGTAAAAAAGTAGCAACTTGACGATTGCTCGTGCACAGGAATGACATGCGATCATATGACCGATTTTTGTAGGCACTTGGCTCGTAATCTTTGTACAATATGCAAGTAAATGCTGTAGTACTTTCTACAACGGATAAGATCAGTGTTTACAAATTTATTATTGGTTAATTAATGTTCTCTTTTACGAATAAAGTTTGTTTTTCATTCCGGACGGTGTAAAATTTATGATTATTATTGCTTGGAGAAAGCTTTCGCTGAGAATTTTACAGAGACAGTCGGGTTTTCAGGGCATTTTACATTTTACAAAAAAGAGCAGACATTGTATGGTTTGAATGTTTACTATTTCTATGTAATTTGTCACAAAAGAATTTTTCATATCTTGATATTTAAAAGATGTCATGACAACAAATATACCTTAAGAAGATAAAATGTACTGCCATTTTGAAAATAAAAATTAGTAAACAGGATATAAAATACTATAAAAATGTTTGCTCTAAAGAAATTTTTATCTGCATATAAAAAAACACGAATAAAAGAAAAAAAAATATTGTTCTACAATGAGTAAAGTAAAAGCCTTATTTGAGGAAAACACGTGTTCTTATTCTACCTTTTATCATTTTACCTTTTTCATACATTTACTTAAGATACGGTGTGTGATACATAAAAGTTCCCCTTTATCCACTAGTGGTCTAATGTACTATTGTTAAACTAGATAAGTACAATAACAATTCTTTCCTTTAATATAATATTCTAAATATTATACTGAATATTAATTTGAAACACCCAACCAAAAATAATAATTATAAAATACCTTTTCACTGTTTTAATTACCTAAGTACGACTAATCTTACAAGATTGTAATAGAAATGAAAAAAATAGAGAATGCTTTCCTAATGTAAAATAAAATATTTATTCGAAGGCATCGCGAAATATTGATACATATAAACATGACATAGATTCAAATTTTCTGTTGAGTTGATTCTTCACTACTTACAAAAATAGTATATACAATTGTGTTTTTAAAATGACTTCAAATCAAAATTATTGAATTAATTCCTTCTTGAACTCTAAGCGATTTAAAATTGTAACTCATCATCATTCCACGTGTGATGAAATTTTTTGGTTCCAATGAACGATCGATACGTCCTTCGATCCCTCGAAATCGCGAACCTCCAATCTGCGCATCGCCTCTTCATCTCGTGCACGAAGATACACAGCAGCTTTCTTCCTTTTGCTCAGAGGATGCAGCCGCCGTGACAACTCTGTATCCACCCTTTTTGGTTCTATCGCTTGTTACATCTTGCTTCGCGGTCCGTAAGAGCTCCGATCTGGCATTGGTGCACAGTACATCGCGTTTGTTCGTGAAACTGCCATGAGATCTTGATCGTCATCATCATCATCAAGCCTCAAGAATGAGTCACATTGTGAAGAAGATTACTAGCAGTATTTCATAGTTCTTCCTTCCTTTAAAAAGTATTTATGATGTATTATTTTGATCGTAAAAAATCTTTAGTTGTAAACCCGCAAGATAAGAGAATCAATCAAAGACCTCCAGAATAATTCCAATAAAATGAAGAATCTAATGGATGGTAAAACATTTCACCCTATTTCCAAAACAAAAATATTCAGTTCTGAATTGATGGCAGTTTTCTACATAAATCTCTCATATCACAAATTATTTGTTAATTTTATTACGCATATGTTTAAACGTATGTTCTCCTCTATACATTGGATACAATAGAGCGAAATTATCATAACACAAAGAGCGCGTAGTAGCCGCGCCTTGGTTCTCATGGTGTGGTAATTATGGGTCGATCGTTAAGTATGATTTTGAACCACCCGTGTCCAAATAAAGAGCGCGGCATATGAATCATCGAACGGGAAAGCATAATAGGGTGAATAGCTAATATTTTTGAAGGGCGTGTAAGGCATACATTAGTAAATTAGAAGGGTAAACGTGCGTATACCAAGGGACCGAAAACCCTTTATCCAATTATCACACTTCCGTGTCGCAGCTTATGTACAGTGGTTGATACGAGTGGTGGGCGATTTTAAAAATCCTAGTTCATTTCCTTCCCTGAACCGCGCGAAGATAATCATGCCGAACACTGACGAGTAATTCTATTGTTCCTGGATCTGATTTCCGTAGCTAGAAGGTAAACCTTTCGTGTTTCGCTGAATCGTTACCTTCAAATTATTTCTTGTGAACCGAAACTCTGGTAATGATGAGCTGAAAGTTTCTAAAACCAATTCATTCGGATATGACTCTTGGAAAGGTACTTACAGTAATTATTCACGAGAACTAAAAGAGTGACAGGAAGGGAATAGCTAATCGAAATAAGACAAAGATGTCCTGTCATCACATTTACTAATGGTAATCCTGTATTAAACGCCTTCCTCATGAAAACTAATGAATAGTTGTATTAATCACGGGCGTATATGAGCTTGCTAATTCAAAGTTGTCCCAAAATTCGCTGTAATGGAACTAAACACAATATCAAAAGGAATTTGCTGTACACTGCACAGAAAAACGAGTTCATTCAATTGGTATATTGTTTGAACTCCAGTCTATAAATTTCTTAGGACAGCTAATCAATTGGCCTAAAGGATGTCTTGTTTATTAACTTCCGTAAACTGACCTATGATGTTTCTACGTTTTGTTATTTTATTCTGCGACAAATTCAGCTATCCACAAATCATATTGGATCAATCGCACATCTAATCCAGATATTTACGAAACCCAGAAATCTTGATTCTCACGGTGAGAAATAACAAGGAAATAAGGAATGGGTAGAATGGTGACCATTTTATCTTGGAGAATGATTAGCTTTTTATTTGTTCTCCACTTGATCCGTCTTTCATGTACATGGATTGATTGAGGCAACGAATTAAATGATTCTCCCACCCACTCATTTAGTGATCTGTGCTTCAGACAATACATTGGATTGAACAACGACAAAAATAATTGTGTGAACCATGGACCATTGCTCTAATCAATCCAAACATTTTCTTGTAGAACATAAGTATCTTCCATTAAAGGTCTGACAGTTATTACATGTGTTCCAATTGTATTTTCTTTACATTCTAAGTTGGAGACATATCTTTAGTCAACCCTTCTGGATAAAACTATGCGGAAAACAATTAGACCAACCATAACCTGGGTTTCAAGGTAGAAACTGGTTGGAACAACCGACACGATGTTTGGGATAATAACGTCGTTGGATGTTACAACTCTTTGTGACCACAAAAATTTGGTCTCTGGAGTTGAGAGTAAAATTATACATAGTAATTGAGAGTTATGTGTTAGGCAATGCATTTCCATCTCAAAACTCATGTACTTTCTTCTTACCCATTACGTAAATCTTAATATAAAATAGCACTAACCATGCAAAGCTATTATTTAAAAATCCAATTTCAATTAATGACGACGATCGTTTGGAATTACTCGTGCATGTTCCCAGGCATCAACCGAATGCTGTACAATCTCGAAGCTGATTAATTTAACGAATTTCCATGTAATAAAGGAAATTATTAAAATTAGCATACGTAAGGAGGCGATGTATAATAAAGTTGAGGATTTTAAAGGAATCGTTGAAGCGACCGTAAATACGTCAACGTGTTTACACTAAACACCAGGGAGAGGAGACAGAAGTGCATTTCGAGCTCCGGGGTTCCGCGATGAACACGTGTATACGCGGGCGCATGAATGAACCAACGCATGCGAATTCAAAACGAATCTGGATGGTGGGAGTATGGGAGAGGTACAGCGCGAAATTGGCCTCTAATTGCGTCTCCCGCGGTGTCGAGTTGGAGGAGAGCCGGAGAAACGGTGCGGAGATAAATTTCTTCTTCCCTGGACCCCTCCAGGTCCAGCTCTCTATCTCTCTTTCTGTGAACGCTGGCCGCGTTCACGTACGCTCCGATGATTCGATTCGTTTCATCGCCGCTAATGAGTGTCGGGCCGTCTCGCTACGGGCTTTGATCTCGGATCGTTTATTAACGCTCGACGACGTCGCGGATCTCGGGCCTCGAGAGAGTCGCTCCTCTTATATGGACCGCGCTGATCCAATAACGCGTCCACGAGGGCTGGCTAATGCTCCACGTTAAATTGTTTCTTGAAGTGCCGGGGGACTTTTTCAAACGGACGACGCTTTTAATACAGGAAATTGAAGTTTCTCCGCTTTTTCAACCTGTTGATTTCGTTGATTTGAACCTTGGATGCAAATCGAATTACCTACCTCGTAAACTTTGAAAGCGATCGATGCAGGCAGAATCCGCAATGTTCACTCGGCCGGAGATATAGGACGCATGTCGCGGCGAACCGCGCAATACGTCAGGCTACGTATTAGTAAATTGACTCTAGGAGATATTCAATTTGCGGGAACTGAAGATGCTGAAATATTCTGATTGAAAATGTAGGAATGAGACAAACATCGGAAATCTTACCGATACTTTTAGGCTTCTCTATCAAGTAGTTGTGTATATTTGAAAGTACCCGATCTTAAGGATTTATTCATTTCCTTAGCACGTAGCGATTCTCGACACACTTCGATCCCCATTCGACCCTTGGGATAAGTTTCTCGAATATAGAAGACAAATCTTTTGGAAGATGTCAACACATTTTGAAACCTGTCATTCGATAAAATGAGAAATATAATATCACAAGACTAAATAACTCTAAAAGGTGCCGCTAAAGGGGCTTTCAAGGAAAATAACTAGATTGTTCATTCCTCCAATAGAATATACGACTTTGAAAATATATGCTACCCCTCCTATTGGTAGCATCCTGATCCATGATTTCCAACCATTCGTATATTAATGATACAGTTTTACGTCGTTAATAATGTTCAGAGACATGTGAGCTTTCAAACACCGCTGTGAATCTGTATTTATCTTTACTACAGACCTCGATGTGATAGGATATGACAAACGACATACCAAATATTTATTCACAAGATACACGGAGAAAAGTAGATTTTGAAGTTTAATAATATTTCCTAAGCGGCACTATAAATTTTGTCATGTATACAAAGCGAAGGGAACTAAACAGCTGGAGTAAAGGTGTCTTCACAGCACTGGCTATGGTGCGGTCGTTTCGTAAAAAGTTTTACTTCAACTCGCGATAATACAGCCAATTTTGAGAATTTTGAAACGAATAAAAAACAAAATTGATCGTTAGAGATTTCCACGTCTAGTGAAGTAAGGAAAAGCGATATATGTCAATAAACAAAAAAGTTATTCATTTTTTTCTACACAACTACATAATATAGTTTTGTATACCTTCAGGTGCTTCGTTTATCGAGCGAATTTCGAGTATCCGGAAACTTTCAGCAAGAAAGTTGTTCATTAAAGTACAAACAAATTTTCTGGAAAGTTTCATCTTCATTCTATTATTAGTTTAAAAGTAATGAATGATTAAAGTTGATAGTTGCACCGCGATTAGAGCCGCGGCGCACGTCAGTCGACCGCTGCGGACTTTAAATATTCATTACTTTTAAACTATTAATGCAATCAAGTTGAAAGTTTCCAGAAAACTTGTTTATACCTTAATGAATAACTTTCTCGCTGAAAGTTTTCAGATGCACGAAATTCGCTCGATAAACAAAGCACCTGAAAGCAAAAAAACTTATATTTTGCAGTTGTTAATAAAAAATACAATAACTTTTTGGTTTCTTAACATGTATCACTTTTCCTTTCTTCACTAGACGCGGACAACTTTAACGATCAATTTCGTTTTTTATTTGTTTTAAAATTCTCAAATTGGCTATGTTACAGCGAGTTGAAGTAAAAAATATTTACGAAGATGCCACGCGCCTCTTTTCCTTGCCGGCACTATAAAACGCACAAAGCCAAATTTGAATATCTCATACTACTCACTATGAAATATACCAGAAATCGAACTAGATTATGTCCTCAGCTTAGTAAAATTCAATGTTCACTTTTCTCCGTGTAGACAACCACAATTAAACTCGTAGAAGCATTTGGTGATTATTGTGGAATACAATCCGAGGGCATTCTTGGCTTCAGCATTTTTATTTTCGTGGATGTCAACAGATTCTAAATGTTGTTGCTGGTCCAGATTAATGTGGACCATAATATTTTGCGGCTTGGAAACTCTCTTGATATCCCAGCATCAAAACTTATGTTAGGAGTTCAGAGTCCTCTAATTGATCTACACAAAGAACTTGATGTTTGTCAGATCAGCTTAATAGTTGCATTCACTAAAGAGAGCACCTCGACATCGCATAATATGCTTCAAACAATTTTGGCTCTGAAGTTCTAAGTGAACAAGAAAAAATGCTTCGTCCATACCAATAAATAAACTGAATGGAACAAGTCTTGGACATTCTTCACGTCTTTATTCTTGGTTCACTCTTGATCTCTATTTGAATACTTTTCGGAGCGTAATGGGAAACTTGGCTCAGAAGTAGCCAATTACCGATTACCTTGTTGCTCTCAATATACAATTAGCATGGACACTATTGTTTTTGTTGTTGCTTCAATGGAGACCGTACTTTTTGGTGAACCATCTTGATGATTGATACTAATTGGTGAAATGATTAACCCGACAAGATCCCAAATGTTCAGCAGTTTGGTATTATCTGTTCTACTAAGCTCACCAGGTGTCTAATAGGTGTTGGAGCATTCGACTTTTCAGTTCTTTTATCCTTCTAACGGCTAAGCTTGATGCATCGGTGGTAATTACCTAACTTTTTTCACTTGCACACATCGGCCCTGTTGACTTTAGTCCTTCCAGGGACAAGTCAGTATATATTTGCCCCGAGAAGGGCTGCCAAGATTTTGCTCCATGAAGTACATTTCATTTTTCGAGATGAGTGCCAGACAACGACACTATTAGCGTCACACGCAACAATATAGTCGGACAGAGTAAAAGAGGTGTTAGGTGTAAGACTGGAACAAAGTACCACCAGCGGTTATCAAAGATGCCATTAAGAGCTGAGGCTGCAACACTACTCTCGTAACCGTAGAGTACATAGTTGTATTTAGGGCTATCGCAGCCACCCTTTGTTCGCAATGTCTCGCGTTGACTTACGAGTTTTACGAGCGACAAGAGTTTCTCGTATGCGATTCGTTTATGCGGTCGGCATGGACCTTTTACTCGATTCAGTCGTTTCAAAGCCCGCGGTTAAACGCACGGACACGTGTGCTCGTCACGCACACCCGCAATCGAGTTGTGAGCGACCGGCGAGCATAAATCACAAATTAATATCAAAGTGTAAGCAGAGCGACCGGCACTGTGGCCTTCGATATGTGTACTTTTCCCCGGTTGTAATGTTCGACTGCCTCGCTCCTTCCCGTACCTCTTTTTCTTTTACACGATTATCGTAAATCTTTCTTCCTGGTACCGACTTTTTGGTCGAGTTTCGTTCGACGTTTCTCGGCTCTTTTCACGAGGAGCGTACGCGCTTGCAACAGGTCACATTTCATCGAATCAGATTATAAAGTGGATATTTAGCTTGCGTTAATTGAAAAATATACTTTAATTTTTGCATGCTGCCACGGCATTTAGTGAATTAAGTGAAATCGATGATTTAAGCTAATTTCGATTGCTTACCAAAACCGCTTTGATTAAACCCTTTATAATTTTGGTTACTCATTGTGAATAAAAATTAATCTGGCAGTAATTATTTTACTGTACATTATAAAAGCATATCTACGGGTTTTTCTTTGCTAGAAGTTTACCCTTATATACAATATAATACAAATTATTGATTAACACGCTAGAAGGCGTTCACACCTAGACCCCAATTCGCAAATAAATTCGTTCAAGTGCCGATATATCAACAATTAATGAAAGTATCCTCATTATCCAATGCAAATCATGACTATTATTTATCAGTGACAACCCTGGTAGAGATTTGACTGGTTGAACTAGCCATTATCCCTACTGAAAACTGTCATATGATACATCATATGACATGTCATATGAGAATTTGTCTTATGATGTCATATGACATATTAATTCACTTTAGAATTTATATTCGGTTTCAGAACACAATTCTGTAGTCTAAATGTAACAACAATTTTGTTCATGACCCACTTCTCACATAAGTACAGTGTTAGCTGTAGATCATGTCCATGTGTATATCATATGACAAATCATGTCCATGCGAATTAGATGATTCCGAAAACAACGATTTTTGGACAAAATTCCAGATGTGTAAAAAGTCTTAACTATTTTAAGATGTCGTAAATACTTATCAGCAAGAGCTCTTAAAGTGCTCTTTAAAAAGACTTATGCGCCGATTTTAAGATTTTTACAAGACCTCTAAAATATAAGTTCTTGTATAGGAGCTCTTATTTTATAGCACTGACAATATAAATATATAAAATGATTAATCTAATTGAAAATTAACTTTCTAAGAATTATATGTCATTTTTGTCGTTTAATTAATGATGAATATTTCTTCATTCATTTTTTTTATCTTTTGCATAGTTACCGGACGGCGATTACATTTAATAGAATAAAGATCATACAATAATAATAAAAAAAAATCCTGATTTTACTTGCTAAATATCATAATAGCACTTATTATTTCATTTTTTGGTTCGATTGCCATCTAGTATCTCTGGAAGAAATAAAAATCTCAACTCTGTGGATCCCTTTATCAAAAAGGAGATGGTCCAAATTGTGAGATAGATTTAAGACCTCAAACATAAGATCATCTCTTGAAGATTTCTATTTTAACTCTTAAATAACACTTTTTCGTGGTCTGTTTCTGGAAATATCTTTGCAATAAGCTCTGAACGACCTCTATAAGAGGTATGTGCTGTTTGGGAATACTAAATGTATATCTTTAACGAAAAGAAACCAAGATTAGAAGTAAAGTTGATATTATGCTCGTTTATTAAAAGTAGCATTGAAAAGGCTGTTTAAAGAGTCATTAAAAATTTACGTGATCAACTTCGTTAAATATATACAATCCCCTTAAAATCCGTTGCATATGTCACTTGGAGTAAATATTATATTCTGACAAACTTTCAGATTTGATCGTTTGTTTTTGTGACCCGTTTAAGTTTCATTTTAATGACGTCACACTTACCGTGTTAAGCCTTAACATTTACATTCTCGGGCAATCTTCGTTTCATCAAATATCGATCCATCAGCGATTACAGATACAGATCAAAGGACGCGATCGATCATATTTAATTACATTAATGTCAGCAATAATATAAATCTTAACGATAGCGGCGATTCTGCTCCTCGAGGCGCTAAAGTGCCATTTCTGATGTCATTATTGAAGTATACAACCTCGATGACGGTAAAAAACTCTTATCAGATCCGAACAAACAGTGTATTACTAAACGTGAAGTGTACAAAATGAAATCTAATAACTGGCGCATTTTTGAATAAATTAATTGTCATTAGTAAACAAATTTTAAAGGAATTCGTAATATTTTTATTATTAAAACAATTAACATTTTTTTTAAATCTGTACTTGTGTAATTAAAATTTTTTAACAATTTTAGTTTTTTTAGTGTATTTCAAATATTACATTTCTTACGGTTCTAATTCACATTGACTGGGTATTAAATTTTCTGAAGGCAATAATAACGTATCGAAATTTTACGAGTTTGAGAACAGATTATTAAAATAATGGCTCAAACAGCACTTAAAAAATCATTTAACAGTTAACATATACTTTATTGCAAAGCTAATGTGACTTAACTAATAATTTAATAAACTAATAATAAGACATCTTAAAAAGTTCTTTAAGATGTTTTAAATACTTCTTTGTAAAAGATCTTGTCGTGAATACAAAGACTTATGGTTCTATTTTAAGAGTTATGCAAAGGCATCTGAAATAATTTTGTTATTTATAAAGATTTGGATGCAATTAAAATAATTAATTAAGTACAGTCCATCGATCAATCATATAAAGAAAAGTTGTTAGATTTCATTTTTCTATTAAAACTTTGGATCACTTTAAAAGAAAAAGAGGATCCGAAATGAAATAGATTAAATATCCCAAGTCACAAGTGATTCTTCTTGAAGAGCTCTTTATTTGAATATTCACAATATCTTTTTGAAGTTATCTTTAGAAAAAGTTCTGGAAAGTGTTCTAAACAATTAATTAAAATATACGTTTTCGAAAAAATGAATGAATACTTATCTCATCTAAAATTTTTGCTCTACCAATTTGTGTTTTAGGTTATACAGTAATTGTTTTTTAGTCGGTTCTTTAAAACATAAATCTTCATGAAAATTGCTCCTTTAAAATAATAATTATCTACTAGTCAAATTAATTGCGACATCTTACTTTATGTAGTTGAATTACCTTTTTAACGAAACTCTTTTTACATTTTGAAACCGTAATTTATTTGAATCCACAATGTATTGTTGCAAAGTCTCAATTTCGTCGGCATAGGATTCTAGGATATACTTGGCGCCTGGCATATCGCTTTGAAAAGCTATGTTGTAAAAAAAGGTGCCTGAAGTAATATCGCAAATCCCAAGTAATAACTGATAGCGTCTTTTTTGGAGGGAAACCAGTGGTGTTTATAACAATACCCGTCTGAAAGAAACGTCGATAAAAGATGAAAGATACCGCATTCATTTGCTGCAGCGTTGTTCCTTGGATAAATCATCTTCGCGATAACGAAGGTATCGGTTTTCGCGCGATAAGTGCGACAGGAGACGTACGGCGAAGTTGACACTCGTATATTTGTTAGATGTTGATAAACCTTTTGACTGCCAATAAGACTGACGTGTGACGACGCTTGAACAATCGCTTATTTATGGAATTTCACATAAAAATTCGTTATTTTTGGAGGTCATATCTGCAATTGGTAAATGAAATATGTAACGTAGAAAACTTTACTTGGTATTTTTAAGTTTTATCATGACTTTAATAAGATTAGCATTGTTATCGCTCCTTCCATAAAATACGTCAGAATTTTAAGACGTAATTCATATATAGATTGATCTCTATTTGGACGCAATCGCGGCCCTGTCCCTAATGGAAATAGTCGAATTGAATTTATTCGGTTTCTTCGCATATATCAATTTAACCCGATCGACTAGCAACAGGCAGATATATAACTTAACATAAATTTCATTAATTTAAATAAAATATAATTCTTTAAAATCTCAAAAAAAGTATTTTCATCATATTTCGGTTTAACTATACACAAAAAGAAACAAATTATTAAGGGAACCATGGAATGTTACAACACATAACAATAATAGAATTAACAACGAAGAACGTTGTCGTTGACGGTTTTTACATTTACAATTCAGAGTATTGTAATTTATATTATACAATAATTGTTATTACTACGACACAATGTTTTTTTTTTGTTTAATCAATTTTATTACATCTATTTTTTTACTAACGATTATTTAAGATGGTTCTATACTGATTCTTACAAAATCTAAGGAACATTCTTTTGTGAGAGAGCAATATAGGGTCCCCAGAAAATGTCGATTATCGACCAACAAAATGAGAAACTAGTAATTAAAATCGAGTACTTTAACATGGGCTCTTGTGACAGAGCGTCTTTGGAAGACAGGAAGTAAAAAATTTGCAATTGAACGCTTTATGAAAAAAAAAACATTAAAAACGAGGTTTTAAAACATAGAAGTACAAACTTTTAAAAATTGTTCGGAAAATCATAGACTGTTGAATGAAATTCGAATATATTAGATGTTGAAATATTTACCTACTCATGTCGATCGATTTACGTAAACAACATAGAGTTCCCCCCCGAACAGTTTTGTCCAGACTAAAACCTATTGACCTAACGTACTATAACTTCTCTAGCGATTTTTTCTAAGTATCAATACACTTAAATTTTTATTATAGAAATCTTTAAGGTTGCAGCCATTATTAATAAAAATAAACTACATTTATTTAATCGTAATTTAAGTGTTCGCGGCCAAATATTGACATCATGTGCGGTCTTTTTTTTTCGACGCTTATACACCCGAGCTGTCCGAGTAAAAATGCTTGTACGCAAGTAACAGCAAGATACATTAAATCATAAAAATTCAGTTAATTATTTTACAACTGTTATTTGTGTGAAATTGAAGTATTTCAGGAAAATAATTTTTCAGTCTCTCTACTGAATAAAGAATACCAGTAGAATCATCTTAAAGTGACTAGATCGTAAAACTGCAGTGTATTTGAGGTTACGTAAGTTTATGGATATATTTTGAGTATTGGGAAATAGTAAACGGAGCAGTGTCATGGTCTTGTTTACCACTAAAATAGTTCATTTAACTATTTTTTGTAATACCGTAGTTTACTTTTGTAAAATGGTCCCATTAACTACTTTTTTCTTTCTGTGTATTCGGCACAATAACGAATATATCATTGTCATTGACAGTTATGTTGTTTGTATATCAGAATAATGGTTATCGCATAATATAAAATATTATAAGAGAACAATAACCATAGCCAAAACAATGATAATCAATCCGCAAATTTTTGAAGGATTACAAGAAGTCTGAAATCCGCATCAAGTTCGTGTTCCCGTTGGTTCTTCTCGTTGAAATTATTTAAAGACTCGAAGAGTGGGTTGTTTATTCAGCACCGTGCTTTGATCTTTTCCGAGTGATCTCTGCCGAGTACGTTTGGGGGACTCTTGACAGAATCCACAAACCCTTATAAACGCGTTAAAGCAGAGTCAAAAAAGAGCCTGCAATTTTGCCAGCTCTTTTCTCTTTCCCCTCATTGTCAAACCGACGTGAACTCGTTCAATCAACACGACAGCTTTATACATTTGATCGTTCAATCGATCCCGTCGATCATCTAAAGCCGACCATATTAATTATGTATAATATGAATCATGCAGACATGAGATCTCTATTTGCGGGACTCAATCAAATTCCCTACAAGCTTTTCATCGGCGACTTTCTTGATGTCGTAATTTATATAATTATATGAGGGATTAAAAATTTGACACTTTCGAGGGTTTCTTTTTAATATCTACTTGAAGTGCAAAAAAGTTTTTTTAATTTTTTTTAAGCTTATTTGACTCTGCCCGTGTCATGTATATTATTAGTACGATACATAAGTATATATCATTAATATATTATTTTTTATCATTAATAAGCATACAAAAATAAACTGTACTAACTAGCCTCCAACGATGCGAACTTCATATTACTTTTTTTATTCGATTTGTTTTATTAAATTTGTGGAAAAAAATATTTGTTTATGGTTACTAAATATTTGCTTTTTTACCAATCTTGATTGTTAATGTAGATCGAAGATTTTTTGTTTTTATTGCAACAAACAAAAATTATTGATAAAATTAATGTTAGGAATATCCAAATTTCATAAGATAATAAACGAAGTTCTTCTATGCGATTAATGTTCTAAACAAAATCGAATTGTATTATAAACATTATTTATTGTTGTAAACTTCGACTACATAAAAAATAAATTGTTTACAATAACGATCCCAATTTGACCATTTTTATTAACATTAATATGTCCCATTACTTAACACAAACCTAGTTATGAAAGGTCTAACCCCCTTTGTTTGGAAAAAATAGCAACACCAGAGAAAATTAGAACTTTCGCAATTTAGATTTAGAAATGGCAAATAAAATATGTTCTCTTTTGTTTCACGCGCAATGCGCTCGTAATTCTTGGTTTACGCAACTATCTCCGAATGGCTATATAATCATTCTAAATTACAATATAAGCAATCAGTATAAATACTCATCAGATCATGTGACTCAAATAGAAAAGTTAAATACTGAAAAAGTTTTGCCACCAACTAAATTTTTTTTTTAGAAAATATATACAAATTAAAAAATGAATTATAAAAAAAATCATGGGCTAGTTTAACAGCTATATTGAAAGCTACATTCAAAATTATGAACGGTTCATTGTCTTAGCGTAAAATTATACAAATTAATTGTAACAATAAAACCTTAAAATGTTCTAAAACGAGCTAAATTTTATTATACGATGTACGCCCCTCCTGTTTAATAAGTATTTCTGTAATGGATAAAATTAATTAAATTTAATTAACTTAATTCTTGATTATTAACCCATGTACATAGTTTTATTAAAATTATAGAAATTAAAATAAAGGTAGGTTTAATTTTATTAAATCTTGACTACCAAATTTAATTTAAAATAATTAAATATATATAACAAAAATTAATATGTAATTTTAATTTTAAATTAACATATAATTCATTACTTCCCATTTAAAAAATAATTTATATAATGTGTAATTATTTAAAATAAATGCAATTCAATCCATATGATGTTTAATTATATAATATTACTTCGGAGGGTCGATAATGTTTCAGTTAATTTAACTTAAATTATTTTAATTTCATTATGGAGTTGAAATAATTTCTTGAGAAAATAACGCGAGTTATTAACTATACCGAGTTTAATTAAAAAATAATTGTACAGTACAAAAATAATTATTATATACTTCCATTTATTTCAAAACTTTATATTCAATTTTTTATTCGAACTGTATACATTAAATTGCATAAATTGTTAATTTCAAGTCCTAACCACGAATATAAAATATAGACAATTACATAGAAGTATTTTTGAGTTATATTATTCTTCGAATTTCCAAAAAGTGAAACTTTTTGACATAACAGCTATAATAAATTTCAAGTTGTATTTTATACCTCTTTTTTCATTAAAATAGTGAAAAGCGATAGGAATTTTCTGAAAAAATTGGACAAAAAAAGAAACGAGTACACTTTCTCCGCTCAGGATGAAAAAAGCCGACGACTCGTCCCGGAATGTCCCGCACGTTTCTTAACATTGAAAAATTTATTTCGATTGCGAGTGCAGATGCAGATGCCTCCATATAGTTAAATGTATGAGTATTCTTGATCGCGGCGATTGCGACCTCAGGAACTCATGCTGATGGCCAATTCGTCATGCGCCTCCAGGAAAGAAATGTATGACTTGGACGCAGCTGGTGACGACGACACTCCTCGTTTTTAGGGGATGAAAACTACCAAGTTTACCTTCAACACGGCATCAGGATCGTTAAAATATTACGATGAGTGTTAACATTCTTGACCGCCGTCGATGAAGTTGAGGGACATTAAACTGGTACTACAAAAAACAATTCCTGGTACAGTTTTGAAGCTGTGAGATCTCAAATAACTGATCTGAACTGAAGGACGAGGAGCATTGATTTTTCTTTGCTCGTCAACACATTACGCGTGTATGTGTCGCTATTAAAAAATGTGATATAATTTTAAAATAAATTTAGTGGAACTTGTTTACCAAATAATGTAAGCTTAGAAATGAAAAGTGTTAATTTTGTACACTGTTAAAAGTGTTCTTAAATTTAATACATTTTTAATATGCACAAGTAAATTAATTGTAATATCTGATATGGTAATTTTAAATGAATATACTCAAATATTAAAGATTTAATATACATATATCGCACTCGAGTGTTGAGTGATTGGTTGATAGTTTTATCAAACTTAAATTGTCAGAAAATACAGTTCGGACTTTAATCAAAGAACGGTCGATCAACCAATAAACGAACAATTACGTAAAGGATTCGTGACCAAACTTGAACAGAAACGCGATTTGCTGTTGTCCCTCCTTCATCCACAATGCTAAATAAAATTATGACCAATGAGGTGCAACTTCCATATTCAGTTTTAAGTTCATGAAGATGTTTTAAGGAACAAACTTCTTAAATTTCATGACAAATTCTTACTATTTAGTAACATTTATGAGACATGCTTTATACATTTCTCTTAAATTTCATGCAATTTTTTGCAGTGTAGTCAATAAATTCCTGTGTGACATATAAGTCCCTATACGAAAAAATCAAGGTCTTATTATCTGATAGAAATAGGCTACTTGCATCAAAAATGAAAAAATCCAGAAAAAAATATGTAATAATTTAGATCTTCCTGAGTTCTAAAAATGTTTTTCAAATTTTTTCGATAGTTGGTTTCTAATTGGTCAGAAACTTACATTTTGGTTAAAATTTCGTTCTTACTTTCCTCAGTGGCCAATCAGGAAAGAGCAAATCGCAACTGTTGTTTTAACGGAGTTTTGCGTTTTCTCAGTGACCAATCACAAATGAACAATCATAACCTTTACATACACTTTATGAAATTGAATACACGCGTATATTAATTTTAAAATAACCATCTATATTAAATTTAAAACCATTTAATTAGAATTAGAATTTTCGCTATTACTATTTCAACAATTCCAAAACTTACTGTTTAGTTTTACTTAAAACTCATTGTTTATTGTCCTCAACATATTAGTCCATATACAAACATATAATTAAAATTTTGACATAACAATAAAATAACAGTCATGATAAATTTAAATTTAAAATCTGCGATCAAAGAAACCATCCAACACTCTAAAATCAACACCATGAAAAACTCTTGAAAAAAACATAGGGCATGTCAAAAACTTGTCGAAATATTTAACACCGCAACATTAGAGTCAAAAATAAAAAGAAGCTCTCATAATGATAGTCCAAAAGAATTGTTATTTTGGTATGCTCGTCGTTCTCCGATATTTCTAGGCATTGTGAAACCATACAGCTGAATTTCAGTATTTGGGAAAAGTGAAGGCTCCATTCAGGAGTAAAAATAGTATTTGAAGAGACTATATCTTAAAATACTAACGAAGCGCATCCTCGGTAGTAACATGGAAACAATTAGAACAGCCACTTAGTCACGTGCCGGCATTTACAAGCGACAATTCGTCCGATTCAAAACTCACAGCCTTACCGCAAATTGTTAGGAAGCCCCATTTTTCTAGCAATCGCGACCAAAGATGAGATTTTCGCAAGTTAACGATGTTTTTGAGAAAAACCACTAAATCATTAAGCGGCAGTAAGCAAGCACATTGTCGAGACTCATCCGGGGCCTTTCATGCCAATGTCATTTGTGGCTCGAAACTTAACTGCGACCGCCAGTCGAACGTGGCTTCTTTTCCTATTCGTTCCGGACGAAACGCAGCATGCGGACTCAGCTGTTGGCGACATCAAAGGGGACGCATTTCTCATAATTCATTCCCTCTGCTCAAATGTTCGTTAGATAGTACGATTTCGTGTGAACATTGGAATATTTCAATCGGCTTTGCTCGGCCAATTTCGACGAATCTCAAAATTTAACAGCTAACGCTGAAAGATGCGACTTCAAAAACACAGAACATTTAGAAACATTTCTAATTTCTCAATGAAATTGTCTCGGGTTACCTGACACTATATAACTAATTAGGTATTTGGGTTGATACATCTCTACTAATGAAGTAAGATGCAGAATCCCACTCCAAGCGCTATTTTTAAAAACTTTTAAAAATGTGTCAAACTTTAAAAAACATCCAATGGAATTAGAAACATTGGAAGGTATTTGATACATTGTGAATTATTTACATTCTTAAGGCATCATGAAACCATTCAAACCAACTTTACAATCGTTCAACGAATAGTTTGAACACGATTCCAAGCATCTGAAACTATTTCCATTCGAAAAGACGTTTGACAATGTCTAAAACCTAAAACAAAATATTTTGAATATGATTTATGCGTAGACATCGTTTAAAAAATGCTTAGTGGCACCAATTACAGGTCGAAACTTTTTTAAACAAAATATATGTCCTCAGAAAATGAAGCATCTGATTTCTCTAAAGCACATTTGGAAATCATTCTGAACTCTTTGTTTTTATGGCTCACATCAGTTGAGTCGGAAAGTCTCCATTAGGCACATTCTGACAGGTAAATACGGGCAAAAACAAAAGATAAGATTGGGAGGAACCGTTAAACCGGGTTCATGATTGGTCAACTTTTTTTGGTCAAAATCCTACTTGAATTCGCCATGTTAAGTTACTCTGGTGGCAAAAATAGAACTACAGTGGTCCTCCCCATATTTTAACCTTTCGAGTCAAGGAAGATGGCGGCTTCTTCCTTTAATTTAACGCTTTCCCTCATCCCGACGACTGGCAGTATGAAAGAATATAAACAGAGTGAAGACATATCGTGGTGTCCTTCTTTACCTGTAAGCGCAAGCGCAAACGGCAATCCACACGCTTTTGAACACATGTATGTACATATGTGGACTGCTGCTACAAGCGCATGACGAATGGTTGGGGAACTCATGAGGAGAAAAGTTAAAATAAAGGACGCAAAAAAGTTAAAATAAGGGACGCAGTTAAAATAAGAGGAGTTAAAATAAGGGGAGGAGTACTGTACTGAGATAGGTTTCATGTACAGAACACAAATGAAGTTTTCATCATTGTGTACTGTATGTGAAACCCATCTCAGTAGTTCAAATCTGGCCACCAGAGTAACATGTATACATATAATTTTTATGCATTACAAGATATCCTGGCTAAATGAAAATCCATTTCTATATCGGAAGCTGGAGTCACGAAACGGATGGCACAGAACATTGCAACCGTACCTGGTGACGAAAAGCCTAACTACGTCAGGAGGTAGTGTACAACTTCAATTCGAATTTGTGTTACAATCTAGTAATTTTATTAAAAGGTTACCTAACTTCTTTTTCTGCAATACTGCGTTGTTAAATTCTGTTACATTGGTACCACAGAAGTGACGAACATTTTTAACAGTATACTTTCATGTAACTAGGCATGTTGCAACTTATAAAAATACAAATCCCGCCATAATTCAGTACCGATTTGCAGACATTAAGGGGAATCTTATAGGAGCGCACAGCGGGATAATAATGCGTATATAGGCAGCGCAATTAGCTGGTGCACGGGGCCGATGAGAACGCGCCGTGGAATCGCGATGAGAGAGACGAGCACTGGAAATAACGTGCGGCGCGTTTCATCCCGAGACGATCAATTAACGCAAAGGTGCAATTAACGTCGAGCCCCGTCGCGAATGCGCTTTTGATCGTCCTCGATTCAGGAAAAACCGTAATGTATTCGGCTACCGGTCAACGTGCGATATTCTTTTCTTTTTTTTAATTACTGCTTGTGAAATTCGCGGCCATTTTATTGCTTCGTTAAGTATATCCTAGCTGATTCTGAAGGCGTTCAAAAAAGTTAAACTCTATCATTGATGTCATCTTCGCCATCGTCTTCATTAACGGCGTCATCCTGTCTTATCTTCGGGAATAATCAATCGCTTTGGCAGCGTAAGCGTTACGGTAATCGTTATTGTCTCGGGTACCGGCATCATCGACTTTACTTGTCGCAGTTTACAAATCGCATTTGCTTGTAAAAAGAAGAAAATTGCAACAGGTGAAGCTCATATCTTGAGGGGTGGAAGCATCTCCGCTTGGAGATATATTCTTATCCTTGAATATTACATTTTTTCATTTTAGTGGTATTTTTTCAATATGATTGACAAACAATTATTAGAGTTTGATGATTCGAAATAAAAGTTTTTGCAATTAGATTTTGAATAGTTAATGACGTAATCAATCACTTAAAATTATTACTAATTTTTTATCATTTCAAGAAACTCAGATTTAAAAAAATGAACTTCGAAAATATGGTTCGCTGATTTGCAATAATAAATTATGAGCAAATACATTTTTTCCTGTACTGTAACAAAATAATAATAGTTTTTTTTAATATCACCAAAATAGTTAAAGTCGGTAATTAAAGAAAAACAAGTAATTACATTTTCATACAAAATATTTTTCAGTGTATTTTGACATTTTTCACAATAATCCTACCTTAACTTATCACCAATAAATAGTTCTGAATGATGTCATTCAGATTTTAATAAAATACAATTGGGTATTGATTTGATTGGATTGAAGACCAACTATAACTGGTTTGATTTAAATGGAAATGATATCCTATATTTTATTCCTTTCTCCAATTCTAAGAAATTCCTCGGTATTGATGAATTTTTAAATCATTAGATTACGACTAAATTTGATAAATTTTTGATAAAATGAAGTTCATATTACAAGGTAATTTCATAAAAATGAAGAAAAAGTCAACAAAATTTAGTTTTTAAACAAATGTTAATTAGTAATGCCAGATTGTAGATCGTTTGAAATTGAGACTACTTCCCGTCGCCTTTGTAATTTTTTTCTAGAGATTTCCAGTGTTTATATGATACCTTCGTAAAAACTGGTAAATTCCTGTGAATGAATCACACGTTTCCATTATCGAAAAGTTTTACTACAGGAAGATGTAAATGGTTCTCGGAATGGGCTGATCCATCTGTTTTTATCGCACTATTTCCCGTTAACACCCGCAGTTTAACGTCGAGTCCTTTCCATGTCTATGTAATTCCCAATCAAAGACATTAATCGTATATAAATGTGAAAAAATGCCATAATACCAAAAAATCTTGCGGTTAACGCTTCACGATAATATTATAGAAATCCTGAATTCGTTTTCGATATACCGTGTCATATTTGGAATTCGCTGCAGTTAGTTTGTTATCGCAATTAAAAATAAAAAGGATTATTTTACAAACACAAGTCAGCACATATTTACTATCTGCTTTTAGCTGTGGTTTTTCGTTACCATACGCCTGTATTAAATTCAAACAATGCACGGAGAAGAGTATAGAATACATATATGACCACGTGACAGTATATATTATGAAACAAGTGCTGATATGAATATTATAGTGTTTATATTTTTGGCTCTATTTTTATCTTTACATATGAGTTTTTAAATAAATTTTGCTAAAATTCGTTGCCCATAGTAAGGTATGGAAGAAAAAATGTTACACCTTTTTCTATTTTGCCTTTAGCTATTTCAATTGGTGTCGATATTGGGATTTTGGGAACTGTTTTATTTGATTTAGTAGCTTGTAATGTTTCTTTATTGGCGTTCATCTGTTTTTTCCTAACCTTTTACCACAACGCGGCATTCAAAGCATCGCAAGTTCAGATGCAGATGTTATAACCTTATTTTGAAAATCTTATCGATGGCGTGTAATAAAATTGATTTGTATCTTAAAGTAAAAGAAATAAGAAAAAGAAAAATGAGTGATAGTGTAAATCCTACTAATAGTAGTAGGAAAAGGAGAAAAAATGAAGAATATTGGGAGATTATATAAATTTAATACAAAAACTCGAGAGATCCTCCATTTATAATGATTGAATTAGAGAACAATGTAAAGGATTTTGAACCCTTGCCCATCAAAAAGTGTAAAATTTCAAAATATATCCAAATTAGTAAATCAGTGAAAATTCAGTACCATCCAAACGGATCGAGCGTCGAGCGAGTTATATAATTGGGCCGCTCAATAGTGCCCGTGTTACGTAATATACTAATTATGAGACTAGTGCGTAAAATTTTCTTTATATAACTGCGTAAAGATCGTTGTAGGGTGTTGAAGTTAAAAACAGCACGATGAACGTGCCATATCATGATCTTGTTATATTCAGGTTCTATGATGATGTGCAGAATATAGTTCAAACCTGGGATCAAGTCTTTTAGGAGGATTTTGAGAATAGGTCAGATCTTAAGAATGCAATCAATACCTTCCGCACCATAAAGCCATGTGGTTAGATATTCGAAATGTCCGTAATAGAATGTTTCAACGTGAACAGCCTCCAAATCTGGTCTAGTATAGTTTTATTAAATAACTTTACAGGCATACCTAACGGACTTCCCCAAAAGAAGTATTGGGTTTTTTCGAGGGCCACCTAGACTATGCTGAACAATAACCGATTCTTTTATTTCTCAAAGATTGCGATGAACATTCGGACGTGTCATAAACCGACCTAAAAAAACCAAGGTCTTAAAACTTCGTACACGGAGGATTATGACTATTGCGGAATTCCTTCCTTTCTACACGTCTTTGCGGCCTGTTTCACCTTTCGGTCGGTAAAGAGTTTAAAGCTTCTAAAGTAACGTTTTTACTTAACTCGCTTATAAACCCTATTGCTTGTCGATTGTATAAAATCTACTGCCGACCCTTTTTATAACCGTTGTCTTGTAAAACTATGTTGTAGATTGTTTCACATTTGAGACTCTAGACACTGTCAAACTGAATGTAGCAACTATCTTCCATTGAAGTGGATGTTAAATCGTCAAAGAATTCGAGGCGACATATAATCATTTCAGTGAGAAAAATAAAATCGCTCCGCACAGAACTCGTAAAAGGCCAGGCTCCACGATCAGCTTTTGCGAAGATTTTTGCCTTTCCTTTTCGCCACAGAAAATGAAGCATCCCATTTCGTTCGTTCACTTTCAGACCGTAAAAATCTTCATCTCGGGGTTACCTATCCGCTTATTCGAGTTTGTGCACTCGTGCACAAAGGACATTTGTGTGGAGGTATTCCAGGTTCATTTGTCCACGAGGTCTCTTCTTTTTTAGTTATCCTCGCAAATGTGATCCCCAGGTATTACCTGTCCACGGAGGCGTTTCGCATGTGCGACCTAGGAGTACGTAGCAAAGGCAGCTTTATTCGCCGACTTTGCAGATGTAGGCAGCTGTGTGAAAGAATACATGGACATGTTGGGATTGTGTATGTGTGCACAGTTATGGATGCGCGCACATGTCATATACTGTCGCCGACCAAGCGAGCGGCAGGTCGGCGTGTTCGTCGGCACGATCCCGCTTCGAGAGGTTCAAACGCGACCGCCTTAATATTATTACGATAATAAAACTGAGCGCCGAGCAAGAGACCGAACCCTCGGCTATAAATACCGCTTTCGCATGTAGAAAGACGCGAAGCTTCACTCGAAGCATGAACATCGGGACGACGACGACGTAGGCTATCTTCGACGGAGAAAAAACATTAATTCGTTGCGCGTACTTACCCGGCGGTATTTCGCGGTGGTCTATTAGCGCAAAGTTGTTAGCATTTTCAGAAATCGGCGTACGCCGTTGCAATTGCCAACGGAATTAAAGTAGTGGTTAAATAACGAACATGTGTAAGGTTGGAATTTATTTTCATTGATTACAGGCGCGGCACACCGTACTTGTATTTTAAAAATCCTGGTGTACATTACACTTATAATAAGGTATCGGAGAAAATCGGTAATGGGATGTCGAGGATACGACCATTCCTGTTTGTTACCTGAGGAACGAATCCTCCGAGATTATCTCCAGGTATTACGCCGATGGAGAAACGGGAAGATCATCGGATATCGATTTCTGTGACATCAAATTAAAGGATTTATTTGTAATGCGTGGTCTTCATTTAGTTACATGACTGTCAGGATCTTCAGGTAATCCCTTAAGGACCCGTCATCACCATCCATGGTGTGTAATCGTTCGGTCCATGTCTTCGTAGACAAACCATGTCGATGATAGCATCTTTTTCTAACTCCGCTAACAATTTTAGAGGTTTTATAAACTTCCGGCGCTAAAGATCTAAATTTATTTTGAAACTCTTTTAACACCACCGTCATCTCCACTGATGTGAAGAAATGGATTAAATACTCTAATGGCGTATAATGATATGAATATCTTCGAGGATGACTAAGCAATAGAAGACACCCTTCCTTCAAAGCTTTTTTTTTATATTATTTTACGTCGACTTTTGTGAACCCATATGGGATTAAATCGCGACGGGACCAACAGTTTATGAAGGTGAAATCCAAATCACCTGAGCTTTGTCGTCGTTAGACACTTATAAACAAATACAGAGGTGTCCCGATGACAGATGGCAGAGGCAGGAATCGAACATACTCTACCAACTAAGCCACCGTCGCTCCCTCAAAGTTTATATAATTAGACAAAGGAATTTAATTGAACCAATCCTTTCAGTTTTGCAGTGTACCATTAAGCCATCAATTTTCAGTGCCACTAAACAAAAATAGGACAATAATATATCATGAATAGGTTATTCGTAACTGGAACCAACATATATATTGTTGGAGCAGTATTAGGAGTTTCTTGCGAACCATCGCAAAAGTCAGAATATTATTAAAATTTAGTAAAAGGTCACTTCAATACGAACCAAATATGATACTCCAGAAGCAGAAACGAAGTTAGGAAAACCCACAGCGGATTTACCTAAAATGTAGATTAAATGTTTACTGTGTTTCTTAATCGAGATAAATGAAGGAATGTATAAAATTATCATAAATATCTTGAGACGACTCTGAGTTTTTAAAAGTTTGATAATAAACATTTGAAACAACACTGTTTAAAATTTCTGATAAATTGAATGTCAGTGACGCGAAAGCTCGGTAGTAAATGACGTGTTCGACATCAGCCACAAATCGGCGACATCATTAAAGAGATTCCTCCCTTGATTAAGTTAAAGGAGCATTGTCTCGTGTCATCAGTGATCAAAAACGGGATCTGTCAGCACGGGTTCTCGTATCTAAATTCGTCGTCGGTCATTAGGAAGTCGAGGCAAAGGCAGACGAGGGGTCGGTCGAGTTGCGATCGACTAATTTGGTCGCAAATTAAGTGGGCCTCAATTAATTAACCCGGGGGTTCGCGAGCGGTTCGAAGCAGACGCGACCAATCGAGGTCGACCGATAATGTAGTGGGGGTCGGTCGTCGTCACGAGCACCGGACGCAAGATTGCTCCGGTGCGGTCGCTGCCTGTACGCCCACTCTGGGATCCGTACGTGTGTCCGACGTAAAATAAAAAAAATAAATGCTTTGAAACGCGCCTCCGTGAGGTTAGGTTAGGTGAGGTGCGGCGTATATCTGAGCCGGCGATCATCAAACGCAACCATCGCGTCGCACCGGACCGATCGTCTTAATGCGATTTCCTTGTCCGCAACACATTTGCAGGAGCACATACGTTTACGCTTATGCGAATTTGCGCGCAAAGCGAGCGACACTCGCTTTCTAATGGAACCCGGTCATTTCGAATTATCGTCAAAGCGCGCGTCCGATATGCCGAGAAATCGAAGACGAAAAAGGGAGATCGGTTAAGATAAACCCTCGTTTCGCGATTCGTGCGATATTCCTTTTGGGTCCAACTTGATTCCATGAATGAACTGAGCTTAGCAGTGTGTTGGTCAATTACCAAAACGAGTTCGTTGATTTTTCTTCTTTGATTATATTATCGCTAGTGAGGAGCATTAGCTCTGACTTACTATACAATGCTTCCCATATAAACATTTTCAGCGAATGTGACAGCTTTTAAAAACCATTTATCGTATAATGCATTCAAAATTTTTCAATTTCCTTCGCAATATCAAATCTGCCATTTTGAATGACGAAATTTCGAAATTATTTTCCACAAATACCTAACTTTTAAGTCTTAATTAAGGATGCGTATTATTGTGTTGTGGAAAACCAAATAATTTTGAAACATGACTTTAAAAAATTAAACAGTGTATTGGGAGGTGAATTCCTTTAACATGGCGCACCAAACTATATAAATAATGCTTATGAATACGAACGTTATCTAGCGCCCTGTGCTTACTTAGCGAATGTGCTTAATTACTACCAATAAAAGTGTAATAAGTTCAGTTATGGATTTTATATTAAAAATACAGACTTTGTCAAAATACCAAATATAATGAAAAGACCAAACGACAGTGTCTCACAGAAAAAAATAAGTCTTAAAATTGTTACATCTTAAATTCAACATCAGGTGAGGCTTAATTTAAACCCAAAATTGTGTTAATTTTCTTAAATTCAGAGATTTCTTAAATCCTCACCTTATGATGAATTTAAGATGTAACAATTTTAAGACTTATTTTTTTTCTGTGTACACGTAATATAACTAAACGCGGAAGTTATTGCAATTCATAAGACGGAACCATGCCGGCATTATATTACTTCTTGGCACGTCGATAACGGTAGCAATCATAAGCTCATATTATGACGATAAAAAAACATTCGTCGCAAATTATTATCCATTCGGCTCCTTTGCACTTTGTGTACTTTGGTACAGACTCTTCAAGTAGCTCCTGATATTTTATAGAACCATTTCTTTATATAAGTTTTATACAGTTTTTATATAGCAACTTTTTAAACATTTTATACAATTTTTATAAAACTTTTTTACCTGGGTTACAGCACCCAGTTTTGGAAATAAAAAAACAAAAAATCATTTTACTAAATGTGATTTATCCGTCACACTTTATCCAGAACAATGCAGTTTGTCTCCTCTACATGGAATGAACAATGTATTTCACAACGAATATTGGAAAAGTCAAATTAGTTGGGGAAATTGCAAATGATTTATGGTTATTTATGTTTTTTATTTTGAAAAAATGAAGACCAAACTCGAAAAATGGTCCGTTGAAAAAATTGAAGTAGATAATCTTAATACCAAAGCACACTAAATCGTAATGTAAACAATCATTTGAAAAATGATAAACAGTGAATTAGATAAGTAGAATATATTGGTTCTTTCTGTCGACACTGAGAATCTTCCCAGAAGACTTAATATAATAACAATAAAAAGATCTCACAGGAAGTCGCGTATCTGCTGATAAATAGTATGTTCTTAATATAATAGGAAACATTCGTACTTTTATATGTACGAAGCATCTTTATGTTTATCTGATAATACTTCGTAACTAATCATCATGTCATAATCGATATGAATCTCTATGGTGCCGATGTCTTTTAGTACTCATCTTATAATAAAACCCGAACAAAATATCTTTCAGACACCCATCTATTGGTAAACTTCGTGAAAGGTCCCAATAATTTATCATATTAGATAATTTTTTTCATATAAGTAGGACCAATCCCTGGTAGAGATGGTCACGAGAATCTGCCCAGAATTGTCCTAGATTTTGATGATCTGGCGAGAACCTATGCTCTATTATATGGGTAGAAATCCTACTAAAAATGACATGAATTCTGGCATAAATCTATCGAGATGCGAGACATTGAGACAGCTAATATAGTTTAACATGAGTGCGACAAGCTCCTACAACTTATCAACCTCGGCTCGATTCGAGAATCTCCAATACCTCTCGATCGAACGCCCAATATGGCGGCTTGCTCTCAGCTGATTCGCCTGCACATGCTGTAGTGATTGTTTACAAAGCTGTTCGAAAGATCAAAGTTTCATTTCGAAAGAAAAATTGTTTACATTTACATATGCTCGTTTTGTCGAATCGATTGATTCTTACCTATTATATAAACTTGCTATGATATTTTCAGTTTGTAATTATTGCTTTATGTCACTATTGATTGATAAATATGTATCAGGTTCTGATGGCCTGGAGCAGATTACATGGTAAAATTCAGCCCTACTTACTCAAGATCAGATAAGGTTTCACTAATCCTATTGACGCTCACCTTCGAATCGGTGTTCTTTCATATTTTGGAGGGTATGCATACATTTTATGACTGAAAGGGTCAAAAGTCTCCGTCAACACACTTATGCAACGAAAATTGCATTGCAATTAATCGATATACTTGCAACAGTCATCTGCTCCTGATTTTTTCTTACCGATCACAAAGGTAGCGATTGCATAAGTCGACACGAAACAAGATGCAGGAAGCGTGGTGAAAAAAATTTGCTAAAAGTCTCGTATGTAGCGAAAAAGCATTGCTAGTTACGTTCCTGTGACGCATTCTCCAGGGATTCGCTGTATGCATCCTGCAGAGGAGCTGCACATACGTAGGTACGTAACTACGTACTATAAACGGCGTTCCGACTAGTCCAGCATAAAGAAAACACAGTGACGGCATTCGTGCTTCTGCAAAGAGATCGGTGGAGCTGAGAGATGCGAAGCAGAGAGGGTAAAGAGAAGTAAAGAAAAGAAAAGAAGACACCGGGAAAAGAGAAGGAAAGATGAAGAGAAGAGCAAGACAGAGAACATTGCGTAGCTCGAGGAGGAGCCGTCGAGCGGCGGACATTCACGCGATGCCTGTTTTCGACGTGCGGCCTCGGGTCATTTCTTCGAGTGTAGCAGCCGCGCTCTTATAAAGAAAGGCGGAGGACCTTCATTAAAGCCCTATTGTTCTCCCTGTATACGAAAAACGTCCAGCCGCCCAAAAAAATAACCGTGGCTAAATTCCAACCTTCTCATCATCCCAGCAAGAAGGAAAAACTTGGAAAATAGATTCCCTGACTTTTATCAGAAAGGTGGTTCGAATAATTGTCTTAACGTTTCCATCCTTTATTAAAAATTATTATTAAAGTGCCGTTGAGCAACTGATTTGGAGAAGAAAACATCCAGACAAAGATTTAGATGACGAAACAAAAATCTACGTAAGAACAGAAAAAGCTGAAGGACCTCTTCGAAGGTAACGTTGCAAACTTTTTCTGATACACAGGCGGAAGGCAAGAAACGACTCGCATCCCGATCGAATCGAAAATAACTCGAGCACTGGTTTCTCTGCCCTTTAGAAAGAATCCGAATAGCCTGGCATTCTCGATCCGGTCTTCGGGTCTTCGTCCCGACTCGGATCGGAGTAAGAAAACCTCTTTGTCGGCTGGGCCTCACATGCCTTCCTTTTCTCGCAAAGCGTCACCGGTCTCTTCCTCTCACTTTGGATCCATACTTCTCTTTCACTCGCATCATCTTTCCTTCTCCAACCCTCGTATTCAATGGTTCCTGCATCTCTCCCATTCACCATGTATCTCTTTCTCTCGCAAAGATCCAACCATCCGACACGGCTTCTCAAGATCGTAAGAGATACCTGAACCTGAGCCATCCGACCAGCGGAAAAGACGTCTGTGAAGGGAGAAGAGAAATTAAGCGAAGGGTCTTTTCCGACTCCAAGTTGTAGAATGACGAGAGACGCGAGTGATTCCGTAATTGGTCATTCGGGTCCTTAACTCGCCTGCAGCCTTCGTGGTGATGACTTTTCTCGGCGAAAATTTTTCTGTACTTGAGTATCGTGAATGGGAATTCGTTGAATGAGATCATATTTGTTTGATTGAAACTCGTACAATGTAGATTTGCCTTTTAGGTCGAGAATTAACTATGTCGTCTTCAATCATTAGTTCGATCTCGAAATGATCAGCGATTAAGGATGCATCACCACCTTAATGGGATTTGATACGCCGAGGCCAAACAGAAAAATTTGATTGGAATTTGCAAGTCAATATAAAACATTATTTACGATCAAGACCCAATCATTGGATATTACATAATTAGTTACCAAATTTGCTCTAGTATGATGTCACAAGGCAAAACACTATGGGATTCCAATCTCGGAAACAATGTGATTGACAGAAAATTTGTTTTTACCGCCCACGATGTTACAGACATTAAATGGCGGAAACTACACAATACCTTTTTTTAATGAGGAAAACATTTATCTTCACAATGAATTGTACGTAATGTCCTTGACACATATCAATAACATTCTCAGCTTCCGACCAATGGATTGTGTACCTGACGAAATGAGCTGGCGTCAAACAACCTACAGGTGTAAAGACAATTTGGCAAAGGTGTCGGAAAAGGTTTCGTGTTTGAATAGGAGTAGAATACCTACCTCTCTTTCATGAAACTAACGCAAGGAAATAATTAATAGCAGACGACCAAAATAGATGTACGTGAATTTACGAAGAACTCGATTTCACGAGAAACGCGCACTATAAAATAACCAATGACTCTCCTTGTACGGAGCCTGCAAAGGAATTATGTAAGAGCAATTAGAACCATGAGCGACATGTAGACGCACCGCAAACGAACCTTTAAAGTTTTCAAAGCTTGTAGACACCAAATAGAGCAGATCTTTACCAGCTAAATGCGAAAGCATATATGCTTATAGCTAGTACGTGATAATATACGTCGAAGCGCCTTTGTTCGGACGTTCAAAGGCTCCAAGTTATTTCACGGACGGTTAACCGAACCTAGCTCGAAGGAACGAACTATTCTCTCGGTATCGGTCATTCTCGACCCGGGCAAATTTTGGAGCTGTTAATTTTCAACTTTTCTTACACGGCCGAGAACTCGATTTTACGTCCACTGAATTTATAAGCGTATATGAACACCCGCTCACATTCGATGTACGTTCTGGACGAGGGTCGTATGCGCCAAGTGGTCGATTTGTCACGCATCGCCTTAGCGGCGAAATTCGTACCTGAAAGGCGGACTTTCTTATAGATTTTTTTCACGCTCCTAAATGCGCACACGGCCGCCAACCGTTCCGAATTAAGTTCGGCGTTCGATTACGAGAAAAATGCGTGACCGATCGTCCTTTCGAGATTCTCGAAATAGGAATTTTGTCGAACTCTCATTGGGCGGGACAAATTTGACGGGTGTCGGATATTGCTTTCAAGATGAACGTAATACGTAGAAACAAAAATGAACAATATATCAGTTCAGACAATTTAAACACTTCTAAACGATTCATTTGTTACGGATAATGAAAACAATCTGGCTGTACGGTTTCTCCTAACTGCAAGAACAAAATCAGTGAAATAAATATGAAGCGATGTGGATCATAGATCTAAGATATTACTCAGAAATTTACGTGCAAGGAATTATTTGTTCTATATCGTTATCAACATCAGTCATTAAACTTTTAGTAAGATACACTAAATATTTTTGTTAGACCTTGGATAAATTTAGGTCACCATTGGGTTTTCGAAACTGGGCAGGTACACGTATTTTGAGGGCGTAATAAACTCGCGAACTAAATTCCATGCTTTATAGCTCGTACAGGTTTGAAGAAACTCGATAAATTCCCTGTTAGAATTCGTCGTAACGTAAAGCTGTTGGACTTTTGGACTTCCAATAGAAAATCTGAAAATACAATTTTTTAAGAAAGCTCAATCTCATAAGCGTGACTGACTCGATTTCAACAATTTTTATAACGGATGTAAAAAGCGTTAAAAATCCCACCATCGTGTTCTACGAACCATTGAAACCCGGAATCACGAAAATCTAGAATCGGTCGATTAAACATCCAAATCTAAAAAATACAGGCAATTGAAATCGCCGTGGATTAAACAGAGAAACGAACAAAGGAAGAAGACGGAGCTCCGAACGGCGAAGATGTTGGACACAGAAGGGGAAGAGGGAGAGGCATCAGGAGGCACAGCCTATAATTTGGAGCCTTCCGGGAATAGACAGGATTCATAATTGACAGTAACGCCTACGATCCGCTCTCGAGGATGAAGCCTCTGGAGATACGGCGGCGACGACGACGTCGGCAGGAAGACGCGCGGTAACTTGGAAATTTCCGTGCGATGGCCGGCGAGTGGCGAAACCCTAAAACCCTCTCTGTAATTGACGTGCACCCGAGAGTCTTTAGGCCGGATGTGGTGGAACGTTAAGGACACCAATTATGTCCGTGGAGAAGATGTAATAAAAGTACGATACGATTCACAGAACCCTTCACGTGTACGAAATTCACCCGCGTCCGACCTCCTTCCTAACTTTCTGCGCCACAATGATAATCACAGCTCATTTGCTCCTATTCCCTTAGATATGTCTTTGGAAAAGCCGGTCTGATTTAACTTTCGATTCAGAGGATATATGCCAGCTGAAGCTCCAAAGTCATTCCTAAACTGTAATTCTAGATCCAATCATCTGATTTCAAAAGCCTATTTTGAATTAAGGGGACTTTCAAATTATCGATTGTGATTTAAGGTTGGAATAGAATTGTTAAATATCTACTAGTTAATTTTCGTGATTTCTGGTTCGTCTATTCCTATGACTACGTCTGATTCATATGGAACCTTTTCCTGCCGATTTATTTAAAATATGTACAGGTCTATCTGATCATTGGATTGAGGAACTTTTCTTAATTATTAATCACTATTCACGAATGCCAACACCATCAAACAAGTGTTGGAATATCGACCAGTGGCCTGTCTGAAAAACTCTATTACATTTCATTAATGTATGGTCAGATTTTCAGGGGCGGTTGAACGCCTTAAATGAGTTTGATAGTCTATGCCAACATTTCAGCTCGTCAGCACTGAAATGTTAGCATATTAGACTAACTAATTTATGTACTAGGCGTTCAAACCGCCTCCGAATATCGTAATTACTTAAAAAACAGCCTATTTCACTATTCTCCTGATCAATGGTACCCAGATAGCAACGTGAGTTCATATTGGATGCGCAGTCCAATCCTGTATATTACGCATTCCTGAACTCTCATATTCATACATATAAGCACTCATAAATGAGATCTCATACATGCGGACATCGTGAGACTCACGCCTTGCTATCTGGGTAACTTCAAAGTTATTACAAAGTTTATTATAAGAAATAAAGTTAACATTCGCACTGTTAAAAAAATGCATTGATTTACGTGCATTGAAAATCCATGTATACAAAACAGCGCTTCGTGACTTTTGTTAAGGTTGACGGAGAAAATTAACCTTTCAGAAATTATAGGTTTAGATTTTGAAGATTACCGGGGTCAAATTATTTGAAAGCAAGGGCTTGAGGGGTTGCGTTCTTTAGTGCTGCACGAAGGATCGGTATCAAACCTGTTCAGAGTATTGTGTTTATGATTTTTCATTTTGTATGTCTATTTATTACAAATTTATATTAATTATACCAGCATTCATTAACATTATAAATAAATAATGAAGGAACTAGTTGACGATATCTAATGATTCAACTTCATGTGATAATCTTATATTAAAAAATGTACGGTTTGTGTCAAATTGGTCGGGAGTAAACAACATCTGTGTTCTTTGTTTAGAAGGTAGTTTCTTTGGATTGTGGCAAATAATTACCAGCCTAATTTATTAAGGAACTGCAGTCCTCCTAATGACCATCGGTAAGGATGGTATTTCGTATAAATAGACAAATAAGGCAAGAAGTTCTGGAGCACTGCTCTTTGTTTTAAAAATTAACAAAGTTGGAGTTTTGACATTGATGATTAATTTTGCAAACTGTAGCATATAACACCGGTCAACATGGTTTTGTTGTTGGGAACCTCTGGGTCATTTCCGACATAATTTTGTGCGTAGAATCAGGATCCGAAGTCAGAAGTGGCCCATCACATCCGGATTTTGAGATATTCGAGGTCATTTATGCGAAAAACGCTTTTTTTTGCTATTTTTGAGGTCATGTACAGAAGACACAACATTATTAGGAGTTTTTCCTTTCATTGGATCATGTGATACTACTCTTTTTCTTTAATGTGGGATGCGCAGAATTCCATTACGACTTTTCTTCACCAAGATACGCCAATGTGAAATTACGATATACATGTAAACAAATTTACCTTGAGATGCTCTTGGAGAACAAGCTCAATGTCACGTTCAATGTTATGAAACCTATATTAATATAAACAACTATATAAAATATGGATACTAATAACTAAAATCACGATTCAGTATTGTGACAGTTTTTTTGATAACGTTAATGGAATATATCTCGTAATTTCAAAATGGCCGTAACTTTTAAGAAGTCTTAGGTGATCGAATAAAACCTGATTTTGAAGGGTAAAGGTAGTACTAAAAGATGAAAATAGTACAGAAGGCCAAACAAAATTGTTGCGTCCTGTACGTAACCTCAAACATAGCAAAATAACGCGTTTTTCGAGTACATGACCTCAAATATCTCAAAAACCTGAAGTAATGGACCAATCCTAACTTCGAGTTTGGATTCTTCAAATCATCAACGAATGTCGTCAAATACAAATCTTTAATTATTGCCGATGAACTACTACATGATTCCATGGTACCAAACTACATTGCATCATAAACCACTGCAACAATAACTAATCATCCTTAATAAGTTGTGTATATCATTTTCAATTCCTTTTCCAAGATTTGTTTTAAATGTCAAACAATTCGCCAAACACAAAGACTAAGGTTTTAAGCCAGCACATATCTCCTCTTATTCGAATCCAGAATGTATCGACCGTCAATTTTCCTCCTGCTGGCTTTTTGTGCAATTTCACGAAGACTGCAATCGCTACTGTGTGCGATGAGTCGCTCGCAAATCAAAAGGACATTCGGAACGCACGGACGGCCAGTCAACAGGTAAATCGTAGATGCGACTTTGTTTCTTTCGAATAAGACGGACGTGGAGCGGTGGATGAAGGCGACTAAAGACGAAGAGGAATGAAGAAGTTGATGCTGCTGGATTCTTTGGCTTCCCACGTTCGCGTATATAGCAATCTCTGCTCTTCGTCGTTCCCACGAATGATTCGTAACGATCATTCACTTTCTCTCTTCCTCTTTCTTATATCGCCATTTCGGGTTACGGTTCTTTCAATCAATCCCTCTTCGTCTTTCGCTCTAATCTCGCCTTCCTCGAGTTTCTGTAATCGCGAGTGTAATCGTAAAGACCAAGTGCGAATCGTTCGTCATTACGGAAGAAGCGAATGCGTTGGAGCGTCATAAAGTCTGCTTTTTACAACTTCATTCTTACGCAGCAGCTGTCGATTGCTCTCGTTCTCGCCAGAATACTGTTCAGGAAGCAGTATACTGGATTGTAGTCATTTCAATTTTTTTGTACCACGCAACGTAAAGACGAATTTTCCCTGTTCGCCGCTGCCGAGTAAACTCTCCTTCTAGGCCATGGATTCCATCCTAGAACCTATACAGTATGATATGAACTTACTTTTTGGAATTGTTGAGAAACGACACCCCATTGTCTACAACAAGTTAGATTATAAAATTGTTACAGTAACAATAACGAGGTCACTTCTTTCATGAACCTGAGCATTCGCGAAAAGGAAAAAAGTTTGAGCATTGAAAACCTCGATCGTCCGAAGGAATCAGAGAGTGAATCGAAGAGAGAAAAAAGGAAGACGGCCAAAGCAAAACGTACGAAAAGACCCTTGTACTTGCATTCAGAAAAGATCTTGGCTTAAAAAGAGGTCCTCGCTTCGCTGAAAGGTAGCGAATACGGGCAAGAAGCCTTGGCGATAGAAGGAGGACGACGGTAGGCAAAGGGAAAAAATATAAAAAGAAAAAAAAACAAGGGCAGTGGCGAAGTCAACTCGCGTGGTCAAGAAAGCAAGAAGCCGTATAGAAGACGGACGTCTCGTTGTCTCCGCGCTTGGTTGTCTGTCAACCGCTTTAAAATGTAGTTTTGCCGGGCTTCCTACTCCCTTTCACCCTTTTCTCTCTTCCGCTCGTTTTTGATTCGTTCCTTCTACTGGACCTTGCACCTTTTTTCTCTCTTTCGTCCTTATCCGATCTGGCTTTCTTCTTTTGCGCTCAGTTGCGTTGGCAAGGAAACCTTTTTTCGAGCATCCGGAAATCTCCATATGTGTACCAGTTTCAGGCTTTTCTAAGAGATAATTTCCGAGAGGCTGAGCAGAAGACAAAGGTTTGCGGCAGAAGAAAAAAAAAGGATCGAAACATTCATCCGATTATTTGAGGCATGAATTTTTTTTGTAAGGAAACGAATTTTTCTACAGAAATAGTCCAGGTCATCGGTAGTGACAATTCAGAATTTGTAGAAATATCCGTTTCTTTACGTATGCATGACCTACCTAAATTACCTGTCATCAACTCTTAAAACGATCTGTCTGGTCGAATAAATAAACAACTGAATTCAAATGTTACTAAGAACTGTAATCAATTCAATTCATTGTTTGCACATCAAAATATCAAATTTCTCAAACAACACATGTTCAAGCAGAATCTTAGCAGGTCTATGATTTCAAGATGATTGACATTATGTGGTAATCGTCAAGTGTTTTAGTGGTCGGATTCCATGGCACCTTCACCAAAGAAAATAAATATTAGAAATTCGAAATGAATGTATCATTTCCAAACAGATATTATCTGTTTTCCTACGCGGCATTTTATTTTTGTAAGAGTTTTCTGATGTTCATGACAGCCTAATATAAAATTACATATTTGTATAAGTGGGTGGCCATGATAATGCATTTCTCTAAGGTAATTAATACATTTATTCACGAGTTCCCGAACAGGAATTCATTTTTACCACAAGTACAATTTAAAAAGGTTTATACTTTGTAGTGGCAGCTTGTAATGGTGTGTAACAATTGCCTTTGTTGTAAATATTGCGTTCATGAACAATAGTTGCTTCAAAATGTAATCATGATGACGTTACCTAGAGTTCTGATGAACGTGTTGCAATTATAGACAATGGTTACTCCTCTTCCATACCGAATTGTTATCTGAATTGGGTCCCCACTGTATTTTAATAAATTATATTGCGGATTAATGACCTGCATTAATGGCCGGTGGCCACTCGAAATCACTAGCTATACAATCCCGACATCCTACATCTCCGTCTGCATTACTGCTGAAATTAAAATCTTGCTCTAAATTTCAAATCAGAAATCCCCTTATGTTACATATTGGGAATGATAACCTTTATAAACGTCATCGTCCTGAAATCAAGTTTCCGGAATTCTCCTAAAGACTGACGATCGTACTTTACATAATAGATGATGTTTCGCTTTCATTACCAAGTTCTCGTTGCAACCTAAACTTGTTAATGGTGCCTAGGATACATGGATCTGTTCTGATTAGCAATACCACGTTCTAGCAAGAACAGTCACAATGGAAGATATCTATTGTGAAGTCCATCTCAAAGGAAGCAAGAACAAGAAGGGGACCCCTGAGCAAAACCGTCGACCGAAGAAAAAACGTGAAATAACGAACGGAAGGGTCGAATCGGCCTTTGATAGTCGATTTCATGTCCAGCATGATCATCCCGGTCGGCACCGCCTCATACGCGTACTTCTTAACGTATGTGCGAAAGCGGCAGGGGGACATCAGACATCAGTCACGGCTGCGATTCATGCACGTCTTTTCCTTGATGTCCGAAGAGAGATCCCCATGTGGACGCCCAGACCTCTTCGTTTGCGAAGTTCTTTGCCGAGTTGCACGCTCCGGTGCATTTCTCGAGTACACGATATGCATAGTCAGCGAGGGACTGCGTTTTAACCGTTAAAAACAGTCGTCGGAAAAAAATTACCGAGAAACGAGCAAGAAATTCGTTTGACTGTCGACCCAAGCATAAAAAATGCCAAAGCATTTCGATTCCACTTTAACTTGCATTTTAATGACATCGATAAGTAGAGCACATCTTCTTTGGTAAAAAGATATCTAGATAATTTAGATTTGTAATTTGATATTGAGTGCAACAAAATATACAAATTATCTTATCAATAAAGTAGAACATCAAATTTGATTGAACATCAGTAAGAGTATCTTTGCGAACGATTTCTTGTATTAGAAACGTTCTATTTGATAAATCCGTAATTCCGAAAAGTATCGGTAGGATATAACGTACATATTGCAATAATTAGCAGGATTATAATACACTGAACAACTATCTAACTATTATGCAAATAGACTATAGACTTAGTTGCAAAATGAAAGAATGAAATTGAACAAGCGCTGATTCGCCTACTCGGGTAAGGGTAAAGTATAATTAAGGATAGTTGTGCCGATGCTGCGTTGACGCAAATTAATATCAGAAGGTTCGTGTTGCAACTCTTCCTCGGAACTTTTTCGTAGGAATTGTGAAAAATTACAGTCTACAAGTTTCTACCAAGCCTTTAATAGACCTCCGTGCCGACTGTGCGGCATAAAGTAGCTTTTAAGGAGCAGCTGAATCTCAAATGCGTTCGTAATGACTCTGAGAAGTACTCGGTTTTTCAGCAAATACGAGCAGAACTTCTTACAGTATAGTTTCATTTTCAACCAGTTTCGAGAGTAAATGATGGTTTAGAATATTTAATGATTGTTAACATTAATTGCATCATTTTAAAAGTATTTATTTCCGTCGTTTTATAAAGAGTAGAGGATAGGGATTAATAATAAACATTTACATTCCGAAAACAGAATGAAAATAATTTTAGTAATCAAAGCTAAGAATAATTCTAATGTCAGTTCTTATTTCAACTTTTTTGAATTGCTCTTCAAAATTCACTTTCTTTTTTTAGGAAAAAGTAATTTCTTTCGACGGTTTCGCCGGCTACAGAAATTCAGATAATTTAAATATCATGACCTTCAAAAAAAAATATTTGTATACAATTTTTTATCTTTGAGAAAATCCCCAGCGAAAGTTATATGAATGCCATCATCTTCATCGTTATAATTGAATTTTGTGTGCGATTAAACTTAATTTTGACGAGATTTCCTCAAAACGTTAAAGTATGGACTGTTGTTAAAATATTATCAAACGTTTGCCAGTAATAGAAAGGATCAAATAGAAATTATTTTAATATCCAGTTCAAATTTTGATATCACTTTAATACTTTCGGTTATATATTGAATCAGTACATTTTTTAAAAATAAATCTGTATACTTATGTTTGTTGAAAATGTTGGAATTGTATCAAATTGCTATTAATTTAAATCGAAAATTGATCATAAAACCTTTATATGGTAGAAAGCCGATAGAACCCTTCTACATATTTTAAATTAGTAAATCGGCTTTATGAATGTGCCACGGCCAAAAGACATTAGAAAAATGTGATCCTCTGCGGCAGGCTACCTGTGCGTAGTTTTCAAATTACACAGCAAAATTTTTATTACTGTAATGAATGGTCTCATCCTCAGTTGTCCGAAAAGAAATTTCTTTATTTTCTCAAATCATGCATCTCCTATTATATATTAAGGTTTGGAATAAAATAGTTTAAAATCAACGAAATTTATCTTCCGATAACGCGTAAAGTTCAATTAAATAAATGAAGTTCGACGAAACACTTTCGTACATAATAACTGAAGCGGCAATTATTGGCTTCAAGATAGTAGAAATAGAAAGAAAGAAATTAATCTAGTTGCGAGGCGTCAACATTTGTGGAAGAAGCGTATATATATAATTATCAGGGTGCACTTATGCGATCATAGCTGATTATTTCATAAAACCTGTTTACAAGACTTTTACGTATGTAATAGCCGTTTGTTACTTATAGAGCCAGTTTTCACCAGAGGAAGAATAAAATACCTGATATAAGTGTACTTAAAGATAGCGTGACTTAAATTCGCGATCGTGCAAAACAACTTATTCGTATTTGTTTCCATTCAAAATTATCACGCGCAGGAAATTTCAAAATTGGTGTGATCAAAATGAAATAAAAATAATTGTAGAAAATACTCAAGCGATATTTATCAATTTTTCATCATTAGTATAAAATTTTAGGAAAGTAATCACATTTTGGGGTTTATAAATCGATTTGTGTGATTTATGTACCATAAAATAACAAAAATTATTCTACTCCGGTGTAAGCTGACTTCGTGACATTATAGTGGCTGCGGGTAATTGGTTCGTATTTATTATTGCAGGGAGCATTAATACAGACAAGTACTGCGTACATTATGTCTAAAATGTATATATAAATATACAAATATTAATATATCTCATTGTGATCAACATTTTCCAAATAGGGACCTCCTTCGTTTCGCCCGCATTGCAAACATACATTTTCTACCGGAACGTTCACTGCGACAGGTGAATATCTCCGAATTCAAGGTTTTTCGTGTGTTCAAGTTACAGTCAGATGTATTAACATTTGTATCGGGTGGTGTTTTGTTATTGAACCATCAGATGACAGCACAATGAACTACGACCATCACGGCCTATTACCACTGCATCTATACTCTTAAATATATGACATCATTACAATTAAAAACTGGAAAACCAAAGATGTTAATGAATATTCTCATTTTAAAATAATTAATGATAAAAATAGGTGCGAAAGAGCACTTTTGAAAACTCCAAGTATTGAAAAATATAATCATATCAATTCCCAGGTTCAATAGTAGGTAATAGTTGTTTAGAAAGATTTAATATTTCATCCAATATGTAGATATCGAATATTCAAATGTAGGTAGTGGTAATCGGCCATGATAGCTATTCCTTATTGTACTGCTTCCTTGTGGTTCGAAGAAATAAACAATAAACTCTAAGCATCGGTCTTTACAACGAACGGGCACTGTAAAGTTTGAGCTTATGATAACTAAGCAAATAGATCCGAAAATAGCCTAAGAGTTGGACTGGTCAGCACTTTTATTTCAACTTCAAATAATTATATGCAATACAAGAAGTTAAAATTTTCTGGAGATTTCTGAACTTTTAGTTTTCTTCAACATATAATTTCAACAAACTAACCAAGACATAATCAACCATTCTAGTTTTCTCTAGGCAACGTTCTATCTGTACGACTAGCTCACATTCGACACTGTTAGATACTGTGGATCCCTTTGCAGATTCCCAATAGAGAGCCGGTGGTATAGAAAAATCCGCCAGGTTTCGTAATATTTGATGGTATCAGTGGACGGAAAATTCACATAATACTCCATCAATCTAACCAACCATGGTAGCTTTTGTCATAACGTCACTAGAGAGATGCTAATTCCACAACCGAAATCCGGCGAAATAAATGTTGAACAATGATTCCAACAATTGCTGATGAATCCGGTTAGATAACATCATCAACTAATTTACAGTTGTTCAGTTTTTAATGGAGAATGATTATATCCTAGCATTACTATACCTCAGCAACTAAATCAGTACGTGGACTTAAATTACAAATACTGGTAAAAATTACCTAGAGCTTTCTTCAGAAATCATTTTAAAGCAATTGTCTGGAATTAATTCGAAAAACATAAATAGCAACGAGTGTGTCGGTGTAATTATCGCACGAAAATTCCTTCTAAATTTGGGTTGATGCGTAGCATGCCAAATTGGCACTACCGTGTCGAAACTTTATAACACCAACAACTTGGGCAAATGTCTTTTTGATTAAGTTTTTCTGCGAGCGGGTAGCCGCGTACAGTTGCTGCTGGTGTATTCTCGCGAAAGAAGTGTCGGGAATGACGAGGACGACCAAGAGGATGCTGTTGTGCGTATATACGTGCATGTGCACGCGCGTTTCCTTAAGTGCGACGTTGTTGGTGCGTAATGAAAGGCGAAGTATATAGGATGGTACCCGGGAGGGTTGAGAGCCCCGGACGGGCGCACCACGTAATTTCATGGCTCACCACGTAATTTCATGGGAACTGTAATTTGGGGCCCGACCTGGCCAGAGCGCCGGGGCTGCGAGCCGCCGTAATGGGCGAATCTAAGGCCCACCGAAAGCACGGGGCCCGTCGAGAGAGGCGGGAAGAATGGGCGGGATAATTACCCCTGATGCCCGTCGCTCGTTATATCTCAAGTCTCCGCCGTGCTGCCCTGCCCCCGTACCCCCTGCCCCCCGACGCCTTTTATTTCTTCCCTCGATCCTTCATCCTTGATCTCCGCGAGCTTCGCCTCCGATATATGCGTGCAGGCGAGATTTAAAGTCCGCATTACGCGGAATCCGCTCCTTTCCCTTTTTCTCCTTTGTTGTTTTCTGCTTTGGAGACCGTATAGTCGTATTTAGGTAGGCCGTTTTTCGACACGTGTTGTTAAACGACCATGTTGTCGGTCTAGGAACTTTGACTGATGATTGGAAAGACCAAATTTGCCGAAATTATTCGAGTAGTTTAGTTGGAATATCGTTACCGAGTACGATGATAGGAATGGTTCTAAATGATCCTTTTAGTGGAAATTCTTTGCATTCATTTCCCACGACTCTTGTTTTGTTTTCAACTATTAGATACATTTTAAGCTGAAACTGACCTGATCAAATTTACTTTGTTTCTGATTCTACAATAACATTTAAATACAGTGGAATCTCTTATACCCTTCAGTAAAGCAAGATGTCGTCTCCCTCTAAAATTATATTGTTTCCTCGGGTTTCCTCTTACCACGTGCTCTATTTAACATATATATATGGATGAGGCTGCTAGCACGGCTACATGACTAAATAACTTTGCAAAAATAACTTCCGAAAAATAACTCCAACAAAAATAACTTGAATAAAATTAACTTTGACAAAAATAACTTCAGAAAAAATAACTTTAATAATAATAACTTCAAATATCTCGTCAACTCAACACAACATTTGCGAATTATACATATCTCAACGCATCTGTACATGCATTAACAAAAATTACAAAAAAGTATTTTTCGAAATATCCCTCCTAACCTAACCTAACTTAACCTAACCTAACCTAACCTAACCTAAACTAACCTAACCTAACCTAACCTAAACTAACCTAACCTAACCTAATCTAACCTAAGGTCGAAAAGTTCAATTTTAATTAAACCTAGTAACTGTACTTAGTTGCAGGTTTATATTTTTATTAAACATCTAATTGTATGGTGACCGATAAAAACCAAGAAACTCAATCATTTTAATGAATTTAATGTATTTAACAACGGTCAAGAAATATTTACGACATTTTATTAACCTAACCTAACCTAACCTAACCTAACATAAGTATGAACTTATCAAAATGTAAACATATATTCATGTTCACTCATTTCCATAAATTGCTTCAATAATTGATGAATAGTGGTTAAGAATGTAATGGATATTGCTCGAACAATGTTCTACTATATACGCATTCAGAAATATTTGAAGTTATTTTAGTTAAAGTTATTTTTCCTAAATTTATTTTTGTCAAGTTATTTTTTTTTTTAAGTTTTTTCGGAGGTTATTATTGCAAAGTCATTTTTGCAAAGTTATTTAGTCGTGACACCGTTAGCACAGTGTTACAGCGCATTATCATATACAGTAGTCCCCATCCTAAGTTATACCGTCGGTTCTTTCGAAATGGCGGAAGTTTATCCAAAGTTATAGCCCCTCACTATCCCCACTTCCGTAACTCTGTTTATATCCGTGCATTCTGTGTGCGAGTGTCATGAAGCGAGTGCGGTTCAGCGAAACAATGTGGTGGGGGCGAGGAGAGGAAGAAAATGCTATAACTTTGGACAAGCCCAATAGGTAACTTAGGCTAGATATATAACTTTGAACGTTATGACTTAGTGCGGGAACTACTTATATCAATCGATCCTGGAAGGAGTTAGCGGAAGATAAAATCTTATAAGAAATATAACTTAACGGGAGGATGGGTGTATAAGTTTCGAAGGGGATATGTCATAAGGGGAAACAACTTATATTATTTACATTAGAGATTTCCTGAATTAGATCTTCAGCTTTTGGAACGGATCTTTGTACTGGTGTGTGGAGTAGAAATAATAGGAGGCTTTCATAGTTCTTGATCTTTGTATATTATACACCCGTCTAACCATCTTACTATACCATTTTAGCATGTCTGGTTTTGAAAGTAACAATGCAAGCAATATTAAACTTGAAAAAACCAAGAATGGACTCAGTGATCGTCATATGTAGTTTTGTCTAAAATTGTGATGTCATAAATGTTAAAATGTACCAGCTTTGATAGTAGTTTTGTGCCATATTTTCCTATCCGAGTTCTTTTGTTTTGAACATATGACTCACAAGATCTAGTTTTACTTACTAAGTTAGAAGAGCAAAGACAAAGAGAAATCAAAACAATCGTTAACTTGTTTCAAAGTAGACTGGTTATTACTGTATGTGTATCAGAACCACTGAACCTAATCTATCAAAACACATGTTGTACAGCAAAGTTGTTTAGTGATCAATTATAACAAAAACTGATGATGGTTAATGACATTAGTATTAAAATGCAACGTAAAAAAACGTTAGTTTTAGAAATAGGATACAAAAATGACCATTCCAATTTACAAACAATCTACACGAAACAAACAGTTTATGAAAACAATAAAAACAGCAATATTAAACATGGTATTGTTTTTTTGTTTACAGTTAGCTGCGTTTATGCCGCTGGTCCATTACAACTGCTCGAGACATTTAAGATTCTTCCTGTGTGCGGTTTTCGCTCCAGTGTGCTCGGAACACGTGGCCATGCAAATTCCAGCCTGCAGACCGCTTTGCCTTTCGGTCCGAAGGGATTGCGAGCCGACTCTGAGGACTTTGACGCTGCCGTGGCCACATATGCTCGACTGCGACCGGTTTCCTGATAATGGTAAGTTCTTATCGACAATTATTTCACCAATTAACGATACATTCCGACCAGCAAATTTATTGATTTTTTAAAATCTCCCATTTCGAATGTCGAGTCATTTTTTCAATTTATTAATGTAAATTAGCAAGTAACACGAGGAATAAATATTTATTTCCCGATTAAATCAAATGGAATTTTAAATCTCCGGTTTTATCACGTTCAGTAATGTTTTTCATTATGGTTTACGATCGAGAATAATTTTCTACATCGGACAAAACTGTCAATTAATTTTCAGATTAGTGTTTCATATCGTTACGTTTGTATATTTCTAATTTTCTATATATTGCTCGTGATTTCAGTTAATTTTGCTTTCGCTTTGCATATATTATAACGTAACATCAATGTTCTACTTCTGACTAAATTGATGATATGATCACTGAAAATAAAAAATAAAATGGCACAACTTATACTTATGATATGTATTAAAAATTACAGGTAAAACACTCTGCGTTCAAATGCCACCAGACGATGCTCTTCCAGATGCAGTGCCACCTGCATTACCGCCGGTACAACAACAGTGGCCAGCCGTGCAACCAATAAAGCCTGCACAATTACCTTCAAAGACGAATCAACATCACCGGTGTCCACCACATTTTATCCAAACACCTTACGTCGATGTTGTAAGTACATACTTAATGGAAGCAATGTATTATAACGTAAACTTGTAAACATTTTCCAACGTTAAAAAACTGTCTTCTCAAACAAATTACAATTCAATACGTTAATTTCTATAATCATCTGAAACTCGTTATGTATTTAAAAACGAATTAGTCACTTCTTACTGGACCATTTGCCATGTGTGCAGTGACTTTGTAATTTATAAGTGATTAATCACTATTTTAAGAATAGGACAGTTACAATATGTCTAACTCTTTTTTCAGACATCCTGCGATCCCCTTTGTGGAGCGGACGCTTATTATCGCGCAGACGATAAACGTTTCGCTGAGCGTTGGATGACCGGATGGGCATGGCTTTGCTTCCTCTCAACGCTTTTTACGTTACTGACATTTTGGGTAGAACCATCGAGATTTCGATATCCTGAGCGGCCAATTGTCTTCCTGGCACTATGCTACAACTTACTCTCGGTCGCTTACATCATACGAGGCGCGGTGGGTCCAGAAAATTTGAGCTGTGCAGGCCAAGACGATGGACCGAGTTATGTACCGGTACGTATTTTTTGAATTCATTTATTTTCAATAGAAAAAGAGGATAATAGCGTAAGGGAAACATTTGCTTCATTATTATCTTGTCCCATTATTTCCAAAGAACCATTCAATCATTCCATTCTTCAGATTCAGATATCACTTTTAAGACTTTAAATTGTCAATATAATTTACAAAATTAATCATGAATTTATAATTTTACAATCCAGGTTCATGACGGCTTGAGGAGTATTCCCTGCGCCATTTGGTGGCTAACCAGGTATTACCTTGGCTTAGCTAGTAGTGTTTGGTGGGCGATACTCTGTGGATGCTGGCTTCTCAGTGCCAGAAATGAGTGGAGCAGTGAAGCCCTTCATAATATTGCAGCGTATTTCCACGCTACTGCCTGGGGATTTCCAATCTTCTTAACAGCAGGTAACATTGATTATATAAAATGACATATCATTCTTTCCTGCATGCACAAATGTTGAAGGTGCTCTTTTCTTCACAAAATGAATTTACCGAAAGGCTTTTTTGTGTCTTTAACAAGTCTTTAACTAAATCTACTTAATCATCTAATGTAACGCAAGATGACCATTACGTTTTAATAAAATCTGCTAAAGTGCAACTATGGTTTTTATTTAAATATTAAATGTTTATATACTACGTTATTGTTGGCAATTGCCATTAAAGTATTTGAACCTGAGCAATATCAACTGGAGTGTTTCTAGCATTTCTGTGAATGGAATATTTTAGAATAGTTTTTAGAATTTAGGAAAATCAGATGCAGGTATTTAATGGTTTCAAACATCTCTGAGTCGACCAGCGATCAAATGAGATGACCGACAGAAAATAACATAGTGGACAGTGAAACTAATATCACTACAAAACAGGGTCTAGAATAAATGAACAGAAACTCCTGACATTTTAACAGGCATTGTACACTCCTCACATTGTAAAGAAACAAAACAGCCTTTAAAATAAATATAAAGTCAACTTTAAAATTATATTAAATCCAAGTAGTCTGTTGACATTAAAGAGACTTGATTTTATCAAAGATGAATAGGTAGAAATGTAATTATGTTAGACCTATTTAAATTCAATTTGATCATATGAAACCAAAGGTTATAGAAATTTAATCAGACATATTGATATTTCAGGAACACTGATCTCGAGAAATATAGCTGCCGATGAACTAACTGGACTTTGCCAAGTATCGGATGAATCAGCGTTGTGGTTGGAGGTATTACCTCACTCGATACTTCTGATCCTTGGGTGCATCTTCGCCAGCATCGCAGGGGATGCCTTGGTCCGGGTTCGACGGGCGGTTCGCTCAGCAGGACGAAGTGCCACGAAACTCGAACGACTCATGACAAGATTGGGGATCTTCGCCATCCTCTACGCGTTGCCAGCCTTTGGGGGCTTGGCTTGCGCAGTCCACGAGTCTCACGTTAGGCCCAGGTGGAGGACTTTGGGTCTTTTGGCAGCCCTCGATTGCAGGGCCTCCCAGAACTGCGTCCCTGGCCCAAATTACAGGGAAGCCGGTTTGGAAGTGGCCCTGCTCAGGCTCTTCCTGTCACTCGTTATTGGAGTCACTTCGGGAATGTGGGTCTGGTCCGGAAAAACCTGCCGAGCGTGGAGTCGACTCTTGGCAGCGCCCAGTAAACCGGCGAGGCCGCAATTCAACGTCCCAGCCGGACACAATGCCATCTTCCAAGGATTCAAACCGGAAAGTGTCAATGTCGCGTAATGAACGGACCGCCACGGCGAATACGTCGTTCAATTGACTAACTTATGAAGTGTCGTTTATACGGGCCATGATAAGTGTCTTATTATATACGGATTAAAAGACTGAAAAGTTGAATATGCTGAGAATACTAGTTTGTCCAACCGTGTGAATTATATGAACTCGAGGAATTGACATGGTAAAGACGTCTTTCCTCAAAACTTGGACTTACAGAGTTCTCCAAAGGTTCCTTAAAGTACGGTTGGTTATTACCGGTTATTCAGTAAATTTGTTTGTTTTTGTGATCTATTTAAATAATCGAACTAAATAATCGAGCTTACCAAATTGCTTTGCGTGTAAAAATTGAAACTCGGTTGAATGTGAGGATGAAACGTAGCGATATCTTGACGTAAAAAGTGTGAAGAAAAAACGTGTCTCTTTGTTTTTGTAGCATAAGTTTAATATATAAACCGACGATATCAACATTGATAAATAAGCTAAAAATTTCAAATATTTATATTGATTGTGCATGTAAAAATATATACTGTGTTTCAAAACGTAAATTGTGAATTAACGATAACTAAATTTTATTATAAAAAATATGCAACTTGGTTGCTAAAAATGAAATTGATTGTAAAACAAAAATTGTTTAAGAAACGTTTGGCAGATTATAAAAAAAAAAAACGTCCGTTTTCCTCTTTTTTCAATGTGTACATAGCTCTATTACATAAGAAAATACTTGATGAATGTATTGTATAAAATGAGAGAATCAGGCAATTTATTAGTTTCGTTGCACGACAACAAAAAATGTGCCCCTAATTCATGTACATACTGAGGTATGAAACTAAATAATGAAGTAGTCAAATGGTAAAAATTAGTGATGGAAATGTTTACTTGATGATGGATATATATTTGTTCAAATAATAACATAGTTTAAAAGGAAAATAGAATTTTGCTTATGGAATTTTCTTTGATGTTTAGAAAAATATCGAGTCTATTAATTTTATGTAATCAACGAACAGAAATTGCGACTGATTTTTAGTATTTCTGGATAATTTAAACCTCTCATGAAGATACTTCGACAATTCCTGATGTTTGTAAATAATTCTTGTAAATATTGTAAATGATGCGAACGTTCGTAATACGTATTATTGTATTTTGTAAGTACATACGATGTATTTTCGATTTGCCGGAAAATATTTGAAAAAATGTATTCGTAAGAGAGTCGTGCTGTGTACAAGTGAATACCGATTTTCCGTGTCAATAAATAACTTTTTACATTCAATTCGACGCATTTGATCTTATTTATTTTGTACGTTAAATAGTAGATTACTGGAGGAAGCAGTAAACACACTCTTCAGAATGAAGACTGGATCAATTTAAATCTAAGTAGATTTATTCTTTTGGATTTGGGAGTTCTAGTAACTTTACAAGCTTTTCACTATTTCTATTTGATCCTTTTTATATGAACTTACAAATGCATGCCTATCTGAATAATATTAACGGAGATATGGCATTTTCAGTGTCGTTACTTTTACTTTTATTTCCAGAAAATCAAAACTTGATTTGGCTTCAAGATCTCAAGATTTGCTGAATTGACATTACAATGCAAAATGTTTTTGTACAAAAATACAAACGTATTTTTTACTTCTATGTGGTACCAAAAAAAAAACCTTTGAGCATTATCTCAACAAATTCACGAAATTTAAACAATTTTTTAATTACTAAGGCGCTACAGCCTCTATTGTACAACTATTTTTCTTTAACGTGACTCTGCATATTTTCCACCATTTTGTTTGAGATGTTTTGGCTAAACAGTTTACAAAATATACTTAGGATGTATAACATAATAAAATGAATCCGAATGACCAGATTTAAAAACCATTTTATACCAAATAAGGTAGAATGCCCTCCTTCTTAAATTAAGTATGTACAAGACTACACTTTCTTAAGTTATTCACCAAAGCATATTATTACACTAAAAATACGAGGCATAAATATTTATTTGAATAGTCCCAAGTAAAAGATTTACTTGAATTCGGGTAACATATACTTCGTCTTCGTATGTCATACATCAAATAGTGTTGTTGCTCTTTAATTAATTCTTCTTTGAGTATACGAAATGTTTTTATTAAGTAATTGAAAATTGATGAATATTTTATTTAAACTTTCGCTACATTTCATTAACGTAATTTCTGGAAAAGATAAAGTTGTAATTTGATTATTTTTGTTAAAAAAATAATAGACATCATTGTATAGCTAATAAATTAGTATTTAAAATAAATAAACAGTACTAATTAATGCAGAATCAAAGTTTATATTACGTAAACCCTAATAATTGAAATCTCGCTAAAATTCGAATTTTATTATTGTTTCATTATTTACCTTTTTCTATTTCACGCAACTTTTTTAAGTAGATGTTCCTCATACACGTCTTTTTTATTACCGAGAATTAAACCTAAATATTAATTGCCCTTTAAATCACCAATTATAATACCTAAATCAATATTGACTATTAAACATGAATTAATGAAATAAAAAGGTAATAATTAACCGAAAAACTAGATATATATGCTTAAAGAAACGTACGAGTTCTAAAAGATATTAGGTTCATAAAGAAATATGTGCACTTTGTCTCTAACTACAGTAATTAAAATTTTAGTTTAATACCAGGGAATACAAAGATAAGTACCTATACGTTAAAAATACATGAAAGTATATGACACAACTTGATTGACATGACAACACAAGTACATGACTGCAATAGTGGATGTGACTTAAAAATTAACCCCTCCTGATTCAAATTGTATTCATCAAAGTGTCTTAAAATAATGTTTCCTATTCCCTGATTAATTAGATTAGGAAGGCTTTGTAATCTACTGACACCCTATAGCAGGATATTTTAACCTTACGGAAAAAGAGTAACGAAAACTATTCATGCACCATCTACTGTCAGTAGTGATGACCTAATTTAATAACAAACATATGCATTATTACATTAAATAGAATATATTAACTGAACATTACATTTGGTAAGCTACAGCTATATAATAATACCGAATACCGACCTCTTAACATTTCATTTTGATAAAGTTGAAGTAATTTGCTACGTCTAATAAAAAGTAGTCACAATATTTGAATCCCTTGGAGTACAGGTTTAATCCCATATGGAGTAAATTATTACAATCACCTCTCGTAGAAAAAGAGTTTTTGGACAGTTCATTGCTCTGAGATCTATTGCTTTCAGCAAAGAGACCAGAAAAAGTAGCTAGATACTGGTAATAATTTCTACTAATTATTAGGAGTAGATATTTGCTCCAAGACTACAAATGTACCCCTTTATATTGAAAACTGGCTCCGGGTTCAACTATTTAATGTGTACTAAATTACAATGAATTAACACACGACTCTAGTAACAATTATATTTTATTTGAATGCTTATTACCTTCTTGATGTTAAAACAATTTAGAATGATTCGCTTTTGAAAGAACAAATAATTATTGCACCTGTCATATCCAAAGCTATTAATTAAAAGGAACTGATGTCACCCTATACCCATCTTACGAATTATTCAAATTAATGAAAAATCGATTTATTGAAATTAAAATCAGTTGCGGATATCTGCCATATCATTAACTGTTAGATTCACAGGATATAAATTGAAAAAGTGAAATTGATATGTAGAAATATAATTTAATGGACTGAATTTACTATTCTACATGGTTATTAGGGGACAGAACTGCATAATGAAAAAATTTCCTATTCCTTTTGCTAAAAATTACTGCAATCTTTGTTATTTTTATCATACCTTTCCGGAATTTTTAATGTTAGATTTGCTAAAAATTCAGAACGTTATGGTAAAAATGACACAAATTTTAGGAAATTTTAGCAAAAAGAATAGGATATTTTCGCCTGATGCAAGTCTGTCCCCTAATAACCATGTAGAATAGTAAAATTTCCAATGAAATTTTTCTCCGTGTATTTTTTACAAGCTTAATCATTCAGAAATAGTCATAAAGATACCATTCAAATTTATAAGAAATCATTTACCAAACTTTATTTCAAAAGTTTTAGTAGCTTATTAATTCCATTTGAATGCGTAAATACAAATATAAACCCCAGTAAAATTGTAATAATAAGAATAGTGTATTAATTTATGGAAAAAGCTAAATCAATACAAAATCTTGACAATTAAATCCAATACAAATCAATTGAACTCTTATTATGTTCTATATAGAATCATAGATTTGAACAAACTGCATACGCCTAAATACCCGCAACCAGTTGTACAATTGGTATTTAGATAGTCTTGTTTGACTGACTCGATATTTTGAAGAATTTACAATGTACGGTAGAAGAGCTCTTACTACACGTGAATTAGTCAGAAACTTGTAATAGGAATAAAAAATGTGGCTATTTGACCCAGTAATAATTTTTACTACTAATGTTTACTAAATAAAGTATAAGTTATTAAGTGTATCTTTTAGTATCTTATTATTAAATGAATTGTGTAGTTAGAGTTGACTAATTAATGTGTAGTTTTATAAATCTGAATTAGTAATAGTACATTACGCCACAAGGCCGGGAATGATGTCTTCCTTCTCGCCGGCGTAGCGTATACTACTTTTTATCACATCTGGTCGAAAGTTAGTCAATTTTGCAATCTATTTGACTAAACTATAAAATAATATATTACGTATGAGAAGGTGGAGAGAAGGAGGGCGGAAGGGGGGTTCGGGGGGGGGGGGGGGGTCGCCCCTAAATATATATTCTAAAAAGTAAATAATAAGTAAATAATATACTAAAAAGTAACTTTTTATCACACCTTGGTAGTGTTAGTCCAGTTAGTCTGTTTTAAAATATCTTTCATAATTGAGTTAAAACTAGTACATTTTATACTATAACCTCAAATATTCAATAATCACAAAAAAATATATTGCAAGATTTATTTTGAATAAGCTTTTATTGATTTGTTAATGTTACAATAAAATATGTATTTCATAAAACAATTATAAATGTTGTTTATCTAATAACATTTGCTAAAATAAAACTATATTTTTGTTTGAAAACAAATTAACGAGTCATTTATTAATGATATCTTTAAAGACTATATCCGTGTCTGTAATTACTATGTAGGGCGAAAGATACGTCTGTTTCTGTTCCAAGACAATGCCGGTATGTGTAGTCGGTACACTTTAAAAGGTTAGGTTTGCGCGTGAGACTCAAGCACGTTGACAATCGCCATGATGTGCGCGCAGTGCCACATGTATGTACGGCGCATGCGCATAATGTCTCGCACACTTTCGAGCAGGTAGAGAATGTTCGCCTTCCCTCCCGGCTGGGCGGACGGGAATACTAACTTTCGACCAAGGTGTGATAAATAGTATATTACTCAACGAGGGAGGTAAAATAAAGAATGTCTCAGACTGCGTGTAATTTTTACCCGAGGTGAAGCCGAGGGTGAGAAACAGGCAGTCTGAGGCATTCTTTTTTACTTCCCGAGGGAAGTATACGATTTTTCTTTATGGCCGGGAGGATAAGCGGCATCTTTCCTTCCGCTTGCGGGCAGTGTGAAGAAAAAATCATTTTCGATTCAATTATTGAATGCTGGACGACTTTTCTCTTTTTTATTAGTAGAAAACTTGATTGACAACTTGACATTTCGTGAGAAAAGCATACCTTTTCATTTTAAGCCCAAAAGAATCGATAGGAAAAAAAACATAAACAGAAAATTGCACAACATGAATGAATCTGAAACTTATTGATCTACAATATATAAACGATATTTACGATAAAAATTAAATTTACCGACATAACAAGAGTTAATTTAAAAGCGATACATCCGTTGATTTGAATATTTCATTGAATATGAAAATTGACTAGAAAAATAGTGCATCGTGAATTCTTAGCAAACAGGTCACTTTCGTTCTTCGTTAAATATGTGACATATAGAACTACTCAAACAATTTTACTCGGTTACTTTATATCTCCGTGCGACAAAGGCAACGATAATATTATTAATTAAGTGCTCTATTTCTCCATTAAAAATTGTGAAACATGGAAAAACGTAATTCGGTTAACTTCCGCATGCACAATTACAAAAATATTTTTACCCATTTCTCTTAAATGGCTTTAAGAAAATATTCCATTTTCACTGAAAAGTAGTCGTTTTGCTTCAGTAAAAAATGACAAACAATGGAACATTCCGTCTTTTATACTGATTTTGGTGATTATATATGTTCTATTCCGTAAACAAAAAGTTAACGGAGTACACCATATATCACGATATTTGAATAGTTATTTCAATGTAGATAATAACAAGAAACGATGTGTATGCATGCCATTACTTCGTATAGCAAATTCTAGTATCCATATCGTAACCTTCATTAACATCTTTTTAAAAGAACAAATAAATGTGTGATTTTTAGATGTATGAACGAAATATTTAATACTTAATATTTCAGTTGCAACAAATTATATTAAAGCTTTTTTAATAGTAATTTTGTTAAATTAAAAGAAAACGTCAACTCCATTAACTGATTAATACCATTTATTTTGTTGCACAATATAATTTCTGCTCGATTAGATTAAAAGCGAAACTGTTTTATATTCATACCATTTATTTAGGATTATAAATTTATGTTTTTTGTTTCAAACCTATAAACTCCATTCACTCACGCTGTAATTGCACTGAAAAAAATTCACTTGACAAATTCACCTACCATTGAGAAGTTGACTCGACAGTAGTTAAAAGAAATACTTTTATTGTTAGTATAACTTTATCGATGTTGTTAATTTTACTATTTTTACTTAAATTAATATTATTTACCCAGTAAACGAAAAAGTATTCCAAATGATTGGAGATCAAGAAATGCGATACTATCCATAAAACTCAAAAATACATGGACTAATATAACAAAAAAGCAACTGCCAACAGCTGTACTAAAAATGATTTCACTAAACAAAATTTCCAGAAAAATTCTTAGTTGATTTGACTATTTTTTAACTACGCAGAGTTGAAAATTTTCTAAGTTGCAGTTACTGCCGTAAAAAAGTTAAATCAACTACAAATGTAGTTCTGCTAAAATTAATTAAAAATGTATCGCTTCAGCGTGTTGAATAGTTTTTAGTGTGCTAGGTAGTTAGACTCAAAAAAATGTTTTTAAATGTAGTAGAATTAACTGCCAAAATGTCGTTTCCATACCTATATTTTTTGCTGATTTAACTCCTTTATGGTTGTAACTATAATCTATAAAATTCCGTTGAGGACCTATTGAAATATTTTCAGTAGTTAAAAATTAGTAAAATCGACTAAGATCAGTGTAGTGTTAATTTAATATGGTAGACCGGGACCGGTTGTGCTTCTCAAATAACATTATTGAACAAAAATAAAAATCAAATTATTATAATGCAATAATTTGACTATCTGAAGATACTTTTTTCAACATTTAAAACTTATTAGAAGTTCATTTAGACAATTAGAGAATAAACATCCATACATATCCCGGCCACGGAGCAGGATGTGCCATAGGTCTAGGTAAGTTATGCCACTATTACTTATAGTATTATGCATGAAAAATAATACAATAAATAAAGAATTATGTTTATATTACAGTACGAAGTAATTGTTATTTAATTTTTAAAAATCTAAAGTAAATGCAATATACCGTGTAAGTTTTTTGCTGCAGAACATGGGGGTCCAGTGTTCAATCGCCAAAATTTAAAAAAAATTTTTATTGTAAAAGATTTATAGATTTGCGCATTCTTGAACATACCACTTTTCAATCTAATCACAAATAGCATTTGCTGCTCTATGTCAACAATGTACGTATATTCAAATACCTAATAAATACAAATTAGAAACCAAGATCGGCTTGCGTTTCGATGCTTGGTTTTGGAATGCCATTTAGTAATAACGCAATTCTATATTTTAATCTCATTAGACGTCAGTAGTCGCCCACGAAAATATAAATATGAAGCGCGTCTATCATTGAATAACAGTTATCATAATGGAATTCATATTTTTGGTAGCAAAATTGCTTCCATTTTTTCAACTTTCTCGAAACAGTTCTTTAGCTTCCTGGATATTCCATTAATAACATGTCAAATTTCTTAATATTATTCAAATTTACAGTGGCAAAATTCGCCTCAACATGCATGTAAAACAGACTGCATATTCTGTTCGCAATTTGGTAACTTGTTGTGCAATTTTTAAAGAAGTTTTGTAATACTATGATAAATGTAGTAAATATTATAATCAATAATCGTATTTTGCAAAGGAAAGTTCCTGTTTTATATTACTTTATTCGAAGAAAGATTATTCAATTAAAATTATCAAACTATATAGTTCATTCCTCGCCTTCTACTTTGCAGATATATAGGTAATCTCTAACTTTATTGTACTCAACGATTTCTAAAAATAATTGAACTTATTCAATAATATATTGAATAGGAATGTTGTACAAAAGCATTGGAATTTAATCAAATCCTCAATATCACGGGCATTCCCATGGAAATCAATCGATATTTTTTATACGTTTTTCATTTAGTCAGCACTCCGAATAGAATATAAAATATAAATCGTTGATCTTTCAATACACAACTTTTTCTGACAATTTATGTTCTCATTATGCACATTTCGCAAACAGAAGATGACTTATATAAAAAAAAAATAGAATGCTTAACAACGTGCGTGTTTTAACGCTATACGAATTGTGCCCTATTTCAGTAAGCAAACTAACTGACTACGCAGTGTATTAGGAAATTAAATTAAGTGATTTTTACGTGTTTTGAAAAAGACTTCATTGAATTAAAAGAGACTCCAAATTTAAAAGAAGACATAATAAGTCTTGCTGGCAGTATGAACTATTTCCTCATTCGCGTTGCTGCACAATAATCAAGAGATAAAATTCTACATTGTGTATCTGCGTTATATAAGACATTTATTGTACTTATTAAGATGATAAGAATTTAACGTATTTATCCATATATCCCATTTATGTCTTGTGATTTGAATGAATTGTTGTAATTAATTATACGTCAAACCTAAATTACGCTATGCAATTTATAGTTATGTATCTATCATCGATTATTCTTTACATTGCAGTATCTGCAAACATCAATTATTTATCGTGGTAAATATTATAAAGTAATACTTTGATGCTATTTGCATGTTGATAACACATATTAAAACAAAAACAAGTAGAAACGTAACATTCGTAAAATATTCGTATGAAAGTTGATTAGATATTGATAATATCGAATTATTTGAATATACTTCCATGCACTACTAACATTCATGAAAGGTGATTTGATTTATCCTAAAGCTTTCAAATATCTGGAAATGTAGGCGAAACATACGATTTAATCACTCTGAGGAGTATATACAATGATGTTAAAATTCGGCTCCCCTAAGCAGCCCACTGGAGTGGGGGAAGCTCTAAATCTTAAACGGAAACCCCTATTTTTTATTACATATTGGGATTCTGTAGATAAATAAAAATACTTATGGCTTGTTTTTATCGTCTTGCTTACTGACGACACCGTTGTCAGTAACAATAAAATGAAAAAAAAACAGAAAAATTCATTTTTTATTCAAAAAATCCGAATATGTTATAAAAATAAGGGTCACGATCGAGATTTGGAACTTGCCCCTGCCCAACTCCGGACCCTAAATCTATATACTAGAAAATGCATATTATAAAATCATGTTATAAACATCATCATTAATTTCAGTTATAAATTAAAAACTAATTCATTGATTTATTCAAAACTTAAACAGTAAAAATATGTTTGGGCTCTTATCTATAGGAAGTAAACTACCAAGACTAAGAAAAAGTTGTTGAAACTATTACAAATATTTAATGTTTAAATAAAAATCGTGTCAATAAATCTAAGAAATTCAACGAAAGTCGACTATATATGATAATTTATTAAGAGTTATAAAGCACAGTTCCCTTTGACAAATTAATTTCCCTTTAATTTAAAGGAACTCTATAATAATTTATATTATTCACATTTATAAGAGCGATTTTTACTGTAAATGATCTAAACAGAATATTTTTTAAATAATAGAGTAAACTGAAAATGATAAGGAAGAAAGATTACTTTGTAAGATACTTTTATTTTATTCCAAAAAAAAAATCACGCTCGATACTTTAGTTAAGCGCACAAAAAAAATGTTCTGCAAAATTTACAAAAAAAAATCCGTAACTCAGGATATAAAGTTTTTTTTAACTCTTTTGTATTCGGACATTTGATACGTTTTAAAGAATTCTTTTTCCGAAAAATGTGTATTACTTGTTGGGTATGTATATTAGATTTAAAGATCGTTTTTTCATGGTTTTATATAATATTACGGTAACATTTAGCACCAAAGTTTTTGGCTGTCTTCTATCCAGTTTACATTTTTCCATGTGAAAGGTATACGGAAACTGAGTAGTGTAACAAAAAACTGGACAGATTTCTACCAGCAAATAAATTAATTTGATAAGTAAAATGAATACCTACTCTGAAAGATTTGCTATATGTGTTAGGTTAGTTTTTAGTATTTTTTCGTATATGGATTTAAAAACTAGGAATGAAGGACAAAAAGTATGGTAGATAAATATCGTTTATTTATTAGTTTAGGTGGCGTCGAAATCCTAACGTAATACAGAACTCAGATTGTTCCTAATTTTCCTTACTTCTCCTTCAGATATTTTAGGACTACTTTGAATGATGCGCCATCTCGTGTTTCCCATAAGAAGTCATAATCTGAAAACACTGTTATTGATTTCGAATACAATTTCATACGAATTAAAATTTTTCATTCGAACGAAGTATTTTGTGGGAAAAATTCCACCCTTGTATTGAAAAAGATCAATACAGATATAGCTCCGTTTTGATTCAAATAAAATTTTCAATTTTTTGTGTGCGTGTTGAAGCTGGAAATATTTTACAGAATTATTCTCGAATACAAAGTACAGATACTATCTCTTAAATGTTATATTTATCTTATACATTGATGTAGCAGTTTTTTAGAAATAAGACGGACACGTACAATGTAGCTTTGTTTGTGTTTACTAGCAATATTTTGCGGTAGTTGTAATTTGAGCAGATTTTCCACCATCTTGCTACTTCGTGTATCATATAGAGTATCATACATCATATGAATCTTTATAATGGTATGAACACTCACATTTTGAGCTCTTTTCCTATACTTTTTAAACAAAATTTTCATTTATTTCCTGATTCTGTAGATGACTTAAAACTTGTTCCAATGATTTGCGGGATTCGAACTCACGGTCTAATTAATCGGCTGATATGCAACTTGGTTAATCCTAAAATTTATCACATTTAGATCAGTTTTGCATATTTCATCAAGGAATTTTGAAAATATTGAAATTTTTAATACCTGCATTAAAAGATCCAAGTATACTCAAGATACAAAAGCTTTTTCTAAATTAATAACTAGGTAAATATAGATTCAATTAAACTATTAGATTATGATTTTTCTCCCTGTAACTTTTGCACAAAAAAATCAATTAAAACTCATAGGGCTGCCTATGGAAATAATTTTTAATTCTGTATTGCATATTTTAAACATATTAAAAACACAACTGTAAACAATGAGAGAACATGCGAATTCTCAAATTATTTCATTATTTCAAAATCTCAAATAAATCATTGTTTATTCAGCTAATTAAAAATGTTATAAGCAAATAGATTTGCAATGATTATAATTCGTTTTTATGTCGGTTGTGAATTGCAGACGTTTTTAATTTTCATACTTTGTAAAGTTGTGTACTTTTAAATCATAATTTTGTTTTATTCTAATATGACAATTCTAATATTTATAGTAAATTGTTGGGTTTCCCTGATTTGAATGACGTGATACAGTACCTCAGAAAAGGTCCATCAATATGTGATATTTCGAGATAATGTTTCCACGTCAATACGGACACATATTTTAACACTGGATTCGTGTGGGCTATACGTCAATGACAATAATTATGGTGGTTCTAATGACGGACCCATACGTCATGTAAAAATACGTAAGATCGTGAAATATTTCGAAATTTATAACTATGTTATTTAGTACTGTTGATCATGTTCGCTTCCGTTAAGGGATACGGCTAACAGATAAAAAACACAATTTAAATAATCTCTCTAAATCTGAATTATTGAAGACCAATCAAAAAGTAACATTCTGTGGCTAATTAAATTAGTAATGAGTTTTACAAATAAAAAGTAGAAAATACTAATTCGTTACTTAAGTTCTACGAATTTAATTATTACCTTATTAATGAATTAGTTTATTTTTGCATATTAATTAACAGTTTTTACTAATTAATTAACCATTTTTACATTGTACTAGTAAAAGTGATTATTATAATTATATTAGTTGGCGACAGTTCATTCTGTCCTTAGTAGTCTTTACTAATTCAATTTATTTGATATGCTGCAATTAGATTTATATAGATTTTTAAAATTTTAAATGTTTCACAGATTTTTCATAAATGGTGACAGAATGATTTAAGCATTATACAGTTGTATAAGATATTTACAGCCCAAAATCTAGTACAAGAATTTCAATTCAGTACTACACGCATAATAAGGTTTCAAGCCATTTGTTTAAAATACAATTAAATTTACAACCATAAACTATTGTGTTTAATGATTACTATCAAGACTTTACCATTGGCTATAAACCATTGGACGTTTTAAGATCAAGTTGAGATTGTATTGTATTTTTACAAAGATGGTCCCGGGAAACCTGTTAATGGCCTCGAAGAAAAAATATGACATATACCGGTTTGCCACAAAGAAATAAGATTTACCCAACAACTAAAGTGTTGGAAATGTCATATAAATATTAAAAAAAATCACTTTCAATAACTGTCTTTGGTTACTAAAAAAACAAATAACATATATTAAAATGTACATTTTACAATTCCATTGTACAATTCCTCTAAGAACTTGACATTTAGTTAAAAACATTTGATTGCTCTGTATTTTACATCTGTATTTTACAACGTTTCTTGAATTTTTTAAACAGATTATCTAATCATTACATTTTATGCAATAGAAATTTGTTATTAATAAGAATGTATACCTAAGAATGATATCTTCTCAGCTGACATAAAAACAAAGTTCACCTGTGCCCCCACCAATTTCTTTCCTGGATTTCGTTAGATAAATGAAGCATTTGTGTGTTTCAAAATTGTTACTCGTGGATTTGGTAAAGGTGCAGTATAACGAAACAACTTCTCTCTGCATCATCTTTCGTTATCTTCGAGTCGTTCACGTTTTAAACAATGTTTCTTGGGAAAATATTTATTTGTACTTTCAGCTTTTATCTTGTTGTTGCCGATTCAATACAAACCGTGCAAGTACGTTTTTCTGAAAACGACATCGTGACCGACAGTCCCTGGGTAAGTGTCTATTCTCTTATTAAATATTCTAATTTAATTACGTAACTAAAAAATATACTTTTTTCTTAACAGCTATACGAATAAAGTATTATCAAATCTTATTAAAAATGAGCAGTTATAAATTCTTCTTTTTAAATTTTTTTAATGAATTGTTAATGCCAATTACTTTCTTTCAGGTTGTAGTACGTTTAAAAACCCTTTGTTTAAAAAAATGTATTGTTTTTTTAAAACTTACATTTTTTTTTAAAATTAGTAATAAGAATTTCACAAATTAAATAATTTAATTGTTTGTTTTTTTTTATAAATAATCTTGTATTTCTTTAATAATACTATTCACTACATTTCGTATAATAAATACTATAGAAATTGTTTTTTGTCTATTTTAAATGTACTCCAATATGTATAACTCAAAATTTCAAGAAATAACAGAAAAATGAGTAAAGAATTTCAAGAAATAATTATTTCTTGTAGTACTTAAGTAAAAAATGAGTCGCTCTTACAAAAAGATGATTTTTCATTCTTCTAAATAAGATTTCACTCCTTTGAAGGAGCGAGTGCAGTCCATAACTATACTTCATTGTTCGTAGACGATTAGTACACGTTCTGTAAATGTTACGGTTATTTTTCATTTTATTTCATTATTTGGTTGATAACATTTACGTAAATTTTACGGCTTGAGTTAAATTTAATTAGTAAATAATAAATGTTCAAATATATCTGATAATTCGTTGTATAGAATAGAAAACTATTAATTTCAATTGTATTTTGTTAAAATCGTTACAAAATTACGAAATTTAAATGCACTTTGTTACTAATTGGTTTGCATTAAAACGAGTATAAAAATCAGGAATCTGTAACATTTATAGAATATGGATATTTGTCAATTAAAGAAAATAACTTTGATTTAAGTAAAAGTCTTTTGCTTTATGAATTATTTTAATGATTTTATATATGATTTAAATTAATTTAACATCTCTGCAATTCGCTTCAACAACTCTTTTCATTCAAAAATGTTAAAAGAAACTGGAAATAATTTCAGAATGCCGAAGGTTGTTAGAAATGAATAAAGCATGAACCCGAAGAAACGTTAAAAATAGTTTTGTCTCTAATTTCAAATAGAATATTGCGGATTTTTTCATTAGATATACAAAATTTTACATATACCGATCGTCATATTGTCTCCGCCATTTTGAATTTTGAAAAACTGATTTAGTATTCATATTTTTAGTGATACCATAAACTATGCAAACTTGAAATCCATTTCGTCTTAATTGCGCAATAAAATGCGAAATTTAACTCATTTGTATTATCGCAATCGTCTTGACAACCACGAAAAAAAGATACTATTAACTGAAAGTTTAAACAACATAGAAACCTACGAAATCGAAAATGCAGAAAATTCACCATTTTCAAAAACATGTTGTTTTTTATTGGAACCATATAAAATGTCAGCTTTTTAAATAAAATAGTCGAAAACCGATTTTTTATATATTAAAGTATCAGGGTTATTTAAAAAATAGTTGTTAAAGAATCCCGTTTTTCGAAACATTTAGGAGCGTTTTGACAATATGACCTCAAAAGTCTTTAAAAATAATTTTTTAAAACGATTATTGTATAAATAAAGAAATTCAGTTAATTCTGGTATTTTTTTCCGGATTTACGACTCGGAACATATACATTACTTTTACCGTTATAATATTTTATATTTTGTATTTTTAATATTAAAGACATATTATTTTCCATAAAAATATTTGTCGGTAATCCCCCCGGGCATGACCAACTTTTTTCAAACAGTAATACATTTAATCTAAGGTTATTTCGTGATGCCCTATTTAATATTGCTACTTTACATATATTTAGGGACCAGATAAACAGCAGGAGTTGGGTGAATTAGTTATCGGTGCCACATACCCTGCACAGGATGTTTATCAACGAATGATAACGTTAAAAAATCCAGATGGAGAAGATGGTGTCGAAGTTCAAATTATGGCAGTGATCGAATCAGGTGAATATATTAACGGTTTTAAAGTAGCAAAATATAAATTCGTTTCTTTAATTGTACATAATATCATAAATGTAAACATTATTCTTATAAGAATAAGTTCCATTACAACTGAAGAAATAACGTACCCAAAAGTGTTATTATCCAAATTTTAAGAAAATCGAACGTTGATCCTGAATTACTCAAATTAAGGGGCAGCTAAATACCGATTCATTATTTTAATCAAATGCATTGTTTCTGACTCCGTATTTTCATTAAAAATCACGTATTTCAGGGAGAGTTCACAATGAATTACTATTTTAATGATATTCTACGCGTTTTTTATGAATGTTTTAATGCAAGTTACCGGAAAACCTTTTTTGAAATTTTTTTTTTAAATAAGTCGTAATCCCTTACGATTACTGCATGCAGTTTTAGTGTTCTCGGCATCTTGCGTCAATTCCAGTAAATGAAAATGGACTGAAAATTATTTATACAAACGTGTTTTAATTCAGTATCCATGTGAATCCCCAATAAACGTGAATATATCATAGTTCATTGGTAATTTTGTTCTTGAATCTCTTTCAATGATACATTGTACAGCAAGGCAAATATTTCAGTAAATAATTCTTTCGGTATATCTGAAAAATCAGTGGTCACTAAGGCTGTTGCAGGGCGAAAAAACTGAGCCTACTTTTGTTTGCATGGGTTGTAGCAGATTTGGGAGTGTTCCTGAAGGCGGAAAGAACAAGGGGCGTAGATTTAAATAATTTGATAGCAATCCTATTGTTAGCCTACGCGGATGATATTAGGATTCTTGCTGAATCACAAGTAGAAATGTTGATAACTCTAGAAAAATATTGTAGAAAAAATTGTTTAGAAGTAAATTTAAAAAGAAGAACCCAAATAGTGATATTTAGAAAGGGAGGTCATGTCCATGATCGCAAGTTGAGTCCATTTACATTTGGTAAAGTTCAAAAAGTCACAAATTTTGAGTACTTGGGAACCTTATTTTCTAATTTGGCTCCTAATCTCATCGCTAAACAGTATGAATTTAGAAACTTAGGAAACTGTAAATCACTTGCTTGAATCTTTAGTCTTAAGTGTTGTAATTTATGCAGTTCCGACGTTCTATAAACAAAATTTTATTATTAGTAAAAATACGTCAGGGTATGAGGTTAGATATGAAATTGGATTGTCAAAATGATCAGCTATTGTATTTAAATTAGTTTTAAACTTAATTGAGAATATTACCCATGGACGACTGTAGATATCTAAACTCAATTTTTTGCGTTTACAGAACCTCTCATCTAATATCAATATAAAAAATTCAATTGGTGCAAGTAGGTCGAATATTTCTTCAATTGTATTGAGGAGACAAGTAATTGAGAAAACCTATCCCTGAGTGTATTCAAAGAAATGAATCCACGTGGATAAATAAATTGGAGGGACGCCCATAGAGTGAGCGAATCAAAATCATAGCAACTCCTTCCACATTTATAGTTGAATGCTGAACTAAAAAAATATTTGCTACGAAAAATATCACTCAATTATATAACAATTACAAGCCGAACACGATTGTGTTTTTTTTTATGTTAAGTTATATGTTATTGGATTTTGCAATGGTTGCAATATGGGATCCTTAAAGCTATAGTATCATTTATTAATCGAATGTCAAATATATACTGAAGAAAGACAGCATTTTATTTACGCAAGCTTAGATATATCGTCCATATCAGTCTCTTTCTTGGAATTATTAGAGACACCAAAAGAGAAAAATATTCATATATCAATAAAATTATGCAAAAAAAAATGTAAGAGAATTAAAAGTGTAAGTCAATTGTAATGCGGTTATCACTTTGTATTGGATCTGATGCCATATAAAAAATAAACGAATACAATGAGCGTTAACAGAAAATGTTTGCCAATCTATATAAATCTTTTATGAATTGTCTATTTGCTTTTTCAATGTTATTGAATGATAGTCAGTGCTTGCGTGTCCTGCTTGCAACTCAACGTTAATAAGTTGCGTCTCTTCAGTGCTGCTCAGTGCTCAGGAAATCTACTGTTGTCATGAAATTTTGAAATCAGATTGATGATTTCTTTATTTACAAGAATCGAAAGCATTCTGTTTACAAATGCACCAACCCAATTTTGCACTGACGACAGATCGCACGTAAAAGTGAAAAACCAGTGCAAGAGGGGAAAGTAGTATAAGTAAACAAGGGCTCTCTTATTTTCACCAAGCTTTCTGCAGTTATTGACATGGATTCATTGCCTTTAGTTGTAGTCAAATTTAATGAATTCAGAAACTTGATTCAACTGGATTCGTTCTTATATTTTTCAAATTCAATACATTTTCGTTTACTAATATGTTTCTCCTCGAAAGTGAAATACTCTATTCAATTCCTTATTACTGAATAGCGACGAATAAATATAATTAAAACAATTTTAAAAACATGTTGTATGTTAATATCCTAACAGCGTATGCATTTATGGTTACTATATCAATTATTTATATGTAGAATAGACAACACTATTCCTTCCAAAAAATGTGTTAAATGTCTGCGTAAGCCTTAAAAACTTAATAAATGTAACAAATAAAGCCTGCATTCCGTTATTCGAGTTAATTATATAAACGCTTCACGTTGATACCTTCCGCTTAACTTTATATCAACAATATAATTTTCCAATATGTAAGAATTGAAATGCCTATATTTCTCGAATTGCGACAAAAGTTGTGAAAGGGAAATCAATACACTTCAAATGGAAACGTATTAAAATAACACGAGTACACGTGTAAAGCATTATCATCTATCAAATAGTTTTAAACATGTAATTTTTACTTGCTTTCTCAAATAAAATAGATTTGCAGAATAATCAATAACAAAAATATCTCATAATATTGGAAAAATAATATATTTTGTCAATTTTTTCAGGTGCCATACACTATCTACGAGTACGAAATGCTCCAGACAGTTTTGCTCAAGTACTGGAAACTTCTGTTAAACTTCCAAACGTCAGCTTTACCGTTTATCTTCCACCAGATGGCAAATACACAGTATTATACGTCGTTTTAGCAGCTTACAAGTATCGCATTTGAATACTTATAGTACTAGATAATAAAAGGGTTGATTTATTGTTATATGAGCTTTTATTATTTATCATAAGTACCCTTCACATAAATACTACATCAAGAAAAAAGTTTCCTTAATGTTGAAGGTTTATAGTGTTAACAAATTGCCTTGACTGAAAACTAGTTGTCGTTAACTATTTCGTACCTCCATCCCAAGCAGCCAAATAGGGCGAAATTACCTCTTTTCAACCGCCCCTCAGGGCTAGAGATTGTCTCCACCAGATCTCATTTACCTAAAATTGCAAAGTCGTATTACGGTAAGTGATAGCAAAAATAGTTTTATTGTCAAAATTTGGTAATGCAGCCGATTTCTTTCCCAATGAATTTAACGGGAAAGGTAATAATTGGATAACGTTTACCCCTCCTCAACCTAATTCTGACCAAATCCTTCTTCTTTTCATTCTAATTTGAAGGAAATGATAAATATTCTGATTTTTAAGTGAAATTTCGAATAATGTAACGTTAAATTTATATGTGCGTTGGAAATTTGTCTAAACAGAATTTTATACAAACGTGTTATACATTTATCGTGGGAAAATTGTTAAAATTATTGTATGCTTTATTTAACTGGAAGAAATAAACTTCTTAGTTCCATTTGGAAAAGTGATGCAAATTTGTCTCATATAATTTTACAGAAAGAATGAAACAGCATTATTAAATTAGAAAGTAAATTGCGAATTTTTGAACTTATGCTATAAACTAATAGCGGAAATGAAATTACGCGTCGGTCTGACTTTCAACCTGTAAGTAAAAAATGCCCTGTCTATAAAGGAAATTTTGTATACTGTAGGCGTAAAATACTCATTTTTTACCTCAATTTCTGTGAGTAAAATGCCTACTGAACGCTTTCTGGGTCATAAAATAAACTTTATAATTCTATTTTATATTCTTGATGGAAAAATAACCATTTCCTTATATTCGGAGTACAAATTTTTGAATTTCATGACGAATTTTCGACCGAATTCCTTTAGCCCCTCTATATTGACATCACAAAAGGTTTTTTTTTCTGACAGCATTTTCAACTTATACATTATTAGGATGGTGGTCTTTTCGACCGCTATGAAAATAGTTTCAAATTTATTTAAAATTTTGACATAGAGGACGCGATCTACAATAGAAACCACGATAGCGTTTGTCGTTCGTTCCGATGACCTCCTGTAGTATTCTTTTGCAGAAGAGAAGAATTGATCCCCACTCTATATTTTCTATGTCACAATACAGTGGTTCCCCCCAATATTCGTCTCGTCCATCTTGTCTGCCCTTTTCTAACCCGCCCAATATTTGCCTAGTGAGGGGAAGAAATTTTTGCCCAACTCCGCCGACATACAGTTATAGAACGCGCATGCGTCGACCACAAGAAATCAGGTTAACCTTTCCTACGTCGCACAAGCTTGATGTCGCCACAGAATTACCGCTCCATGAGAAGTGGTGGGGAAGCAGTCGAGGGGTAAGGCAAATATTGGGAATGCAAATATTGGGAGGGAGGGGGGGCTATTGTATTGGCGGTCGCGTTATATGTGTAGGGCGGCAGCTGTACTGTGCGCGTTCTCCAAGGAAGAGTGGGAGAAGCTTCCCCTCTGCAAAACAACGCTAGCAAAGGCTGAACGAAAACGGTATACAAAGAGGTCGGGTGCAATTGGAGGGGGTGCTATCGTGGATTCTACCGTATTTAGGGTTTAGACACTTAAAAAAATATTCACAAATAAAAAATAATTTTCAAAAATTCTTACAATCACAATTAGAAAGAGCACTCCTCTACATAAGATTGAATGATTGTCGAATATTTTGTCAACTCGATCATGGTATGACATAGATTCAAACTTGAATGGCAACATTGCGTCTTGTGGACGCTAATGGGTTAAATATCCAATTCATTTTGCAGGTGTAATACCCCAAGACCTTGGAAATGATCGAATATTTCCCGATTACTTCGTTACGTAGCAACGAGGGGTTCAATCTCGGGCGGTTTATCCTGATCGTTGATAAACAGGGAAACTTGAGGAAAATATACAATTAATTTCTAAGGCCGTGGCGTATTCGGAGGATTATTCTTCATTCGGGAGTTTTGAAACTTTGGGCCAACTTCACATGGCAAATCCATCCCCGTTTTCATCTTAATTGCAGTAACACTCCATGTGACGTTGTCACAACTCACGAATACTACACGCCGATCGGCCAAAATAGCTGTATGAAAAATAATCGTTTTAATTCGAGAGTATGCGTCCCCGTTGATTTTCTTCAACAGATTTCGTTCGACATTCAGTGTATCCAAAATATCGACGATTTTCTGGATTTTTGTTATTTTGATAAGAAAGAAAACGAGTAAGAAACATAATTCATGGTAATTAAAAATGTATATGCGATATGGAAGATATTCGATATATCGATATTCTAAAAATTTCTCGCATGTTAATTTGTTGGCTTTAAATTCTTATTTAACTTACGATATATTGTTCTTTTTTAACTTTCTTAGCAAACCACGAAGTGTGCGGATTGGATATTTTGCATTCCGTTTTTTTCCGTTGGTGTATTGATTTTCAGAGTTTCTTATTCGACTCCATATCAAACACATAACAAAACCCAGACAGCAAAATAAGAAACAGTTCGGAATGATGTCGAAATGTGCTCTAAAAGAAGTTAGATGTCCCACTTTCTGAGGGTTTTCGGAACATGATGTCATTATTGGATCTTTATGACATCGTGTTCAGAAAACCCTCAGATAGTGGGACATCTGATTTACTACTTGTCTTGAAGTTATTACTGCTGCAGATCTGAGAAATATTTCGAGAAAATTGCGTTTAATTTTTACAGGCGATATAACTTTATTTTTTATTATTTTTTTATTTTACACGATCGATTCCTTTTAAAGTATAATTCAAAAGAATATTTATGAATTTATAGGATAATTTTAATGACTCAAAATAGGTACACTGAAAAAAAAGTTTCCTAATTTCAAGTAAATATTTACTTGAATAGTCGCTACAAAATATTTACTCAAAATAAGGAAATATTTTCCTAATCTAAATAAATATTTTCTTGCTGGATAAAATCAAATTAATATTGTTGCGACTATTCAAGTAAATATTTACTTGAAATTAGGAATTTTTTTCAGTGTGGAGCAGCATTTATTTTTTTATAGACAATGTTGATACAAAGGCTTGTACAAAATTAAAATAACCTATTCCTGTACAAACCGTTACCTTTGCGAATAAATTAAATCCTATCCAATCCAAAAACTGATTCTTTTTTTCCCGACTCTTGCTTCGATTCCTGTTTAAATTAATAAAGTGTTTTTTCGCCTTGAAGGATGCACCGTATGGTCCTGTCTAATTATAAAAGGGGTTATAAAAGACAGTGAATCAATTATTTATTTTTTGTGGATCTTGAAAAAGGTGTCAAGAAAAACTTAGCCCCACTTTGCACTCCTGTAAACCTTTAACTTTTTTAACCCTTTAAGAACAGAACAGACATTTTCTGAATGCAAGCTTCAATACTGTATTCGATAATGTTATGGTCAAGATACAAAATCTGCACACAGTTTGTTTTGTTTGCTACGTGCTGTTCTGTCAAATTGTGCAAAAAATTGGTCCAAACGCGTTGAAAAAAACCAGCAGGTTGTTTCTAAAAAGTTTTAAAAGTTTTAAAAAAAATGTTTTAAGTAGTTTTTTCTTAAATTGATTGATTGTCAACTTTATTAGCCAACTGGTCAGCTGACCGTGTGCAAACAATACATATATAAAGATTTACAGAATATAATATAATAACCATAATAGTGAAAAAATCTAAAGCTAAATCTTTGTATCGGGTGGAGGATTAATTCACCATTCAAAATGGCGGCTTCAAAATGGCGGACCTCAGTGAACATTTTGTTGAAAAATTTCTGGACGCTCTAACTGAAAAATAATGAGCTTGTTTTAAAAAATGCTAAGAATGAAAAATTCTTAGAATTCATTTAGAAATATAGTGGATTTTTTTCAGATTTTTTAAATGAAGTTTTGAAAAATTTTGTTCAAAATTCTTTTCAAAATTATAATTTTTTTTTTTCGAAAAATTCCGAAAAAGACATTCTATGCATTTTTTCCCGAAAGTTGATAGTTTTCGAGAAAGAAAAATCTTAAACTATAATATTTGAAATTGATTTCCTCGAAAACTATCAACTTTTGGAAAGAATTGCAAAGAACAAAAAACTCTTAGAATTCATCAGAGAATGCACTAAATTTTGTTTAGAATTTTTCGTAAATAAATGACAATTTTGAAAAAAATGTTGAAAAAGAATTTCTCAAAACCTCATTTAAAAAATCTGAAAAAAATTCCACTATAGTTCTCAATGAATTCTAAGAACTTTTCATTCTTAACATTTTTTTTAAAAAGCTCATAGCTTTTGAGTTGGAGCGTCCAGAAATTTTTCAACAAATTTTTGACTGATAACCGTCATTTTGAAGCCGCCATTTTGAGTGGAGAATTAATAACCATCCTATCTTTTAGTATAACTAATTACTCCACCAGATACAGAGATTTAGCTTGATCCGAACACGGTTTCCTGTTCAAAAATATGATTCATTGTACAAATTTTTTTATGTTTAAACCGCCATTGTAAAAAACTGGCGGCGGAGAGCGTCGATCTGAGACCGGATTTAGAAAGTTCGAGAAAAAATAGGACAGGTACGGTTATATCAAAACGATTGAGTGATTTTTTTCCCTAAGAAAGCACCTGATGAAAAGAAGTCAAAATTTACGGCATTTCAGGACGAAACGGGTTAAAAATTCGCAATTTTTTAGAAAAATACAGCTGTTCGTTGGAAATGAGTTTTAGGTTTTTTTTAGGAAAGAGCAGATTTTTGCACGTAAGAAAAATTCTATGTAGATTTTTTTCTTGGCCATAACAATTATCCCATAAGCCCTAATGTTCTTAAAGGATTAAAACGCTTGTTTTATGGAAATGATGATAACTCGACTATTATTAGAGACGAGATTCGATAACGGCTCATTTTAAAGTTTTTTCTATGCTCTACAAGTTATGCCTGAACATATTGGATCCTACGACCGATAGTTTTCGCGATATTGAATAATAAAAGAAAATATTAAAATAAAAATGTAACTTTTTTGTCGTAACTAATTTCAGTCCTAAGATAACAAAGGATTATCCGAGAGAGTTGTAAACAATAAAAAACGAACCATTTTTATTAATAGGTTTTGCGCAACCATGAAAAGTATTTACGCTTCTATATCATATACGACAAATAATGCAAAGAAATGTAATCGTAAATAATAGAAACTATGTAAAAAATAAAATAACGAATAATAACAATAACTTACAATAATTCTTATCGATAAGGGAAAAATGCATTTTTATAAATAAATAAATAATCTAGTAATAATAACGTAATTAAAAATATCCTGATATTTTAAAATACTATTTCATACGTCGACCGTTATCTTTGACGGGTTTTAACCGGCACTTTTATACGGTAAGTGTCATTTTCGTTATCTATAATGACAACAATGCGTGTATTTAAGTTTTGAAAACTTTACAATATTTAAAATAGCCATAATAATTTCATAAATCTTTTATTTCGTATATTTGTTATTCTTCGTCATCAGACTACATGTTCATGGATGTTTTTTTTATTTATTTTTGTTGAAAATTAGTTTGATTTTTATTGCTTACAACTTTTTATTGGCTAAGTTTTTAATATCTCAGAACTGTAATTAGTTTTTACTTCAATATAATCCTGTATTGTTCGATATCTCGAAAACTATCGATGCTAGGCTACAATGTATCCAGACATAACTTGTAGAACCCAGAAAAAAAAGTAAGAGCCATATCGTCATTTTCTTAAAAAGGGCGTTTTGAGACCCTAAAGCTCGAGGTTTCCAGTGGACCTAAATTGCTTGGAAATTTATGTGTAACGGATTTTTATCTCTTGTAATATGAATCTGTATAAAAAAAATGATATTCAAAATGGCGGATGCAATATAGCTATGTTTTCAAGACATTTCCAGTTTCGATGTAAATTCCATTTAAGAATTATGTGTTGTTATAATAAAAAAAAGGGTGGGGATATGAAGGCAGCAAGCCAATCAAAATCCGAGGACGACTTAGTATCTCGCTCGACTGTAATTTAGGTTCAACCTCTTACTTCATCAAATCTAATTATATAAATCAATAAGCTACTTTAGATGTGAATATGGATTTCGGGGTTCTCGCCATCTACCGGTGATTTTTGCTACTTTTAGATGAATATTGTAAAATACGTTGTTTTTCAATGTTTTCCAAGCAATAATGATACAGACTGACTTTAATTAATCAGATAAAACACAAATAACGCTAAAAGCAACAAAATAGTGCATTTCAGGTGGTCTGACTCGCCAACATCTTAAGTTAGATCGACCCTAAGGAACCTTAGACAACATTTCTATAGAAAAATGCGATTTGGAAAATGTTCAAAACCTCTCCGCTCTAAAAATGAAACTGCATACTCTAATTTTCATTATAAAATTCTTTATTTCGTCATTTTTTATTAATATACATACTCCATTTTGTATAAAACACTTGTACAAAAATATGGTATCACAGTCACACAGCACTGGGACAAATATTTTCAATATTTCCATTCAATTACATGCTTGTCACCTTTTTCTACAAGACGAGCTCTTCCGGTTGCTAGGTGTTTCAGAGCCATTGGATAAACCCGGTGTTCAGCTGTTTTCACGCGTTCTTGAAGCGTCTCGACAGTATCATTCGGAAGTACAGGAACTGCTGCTTGTTCCAAAATGGCTCCCGAGTCAATTTCAACCTATTGCGAAAATATTGAACTAAGACATGAGTACACTCTAAATATGAAACAGTAACATTTATCTACTAATAAGTCCAGAACTAATCGTACACATTAATTTATTAACGTCTCCCAATGTAATCGTAAAAGTTCTATTTGAATGTTTCAGTAACAAATGTTTCTGCAATACCCTCAAAATATACCAGTGTAAAATTTAGAACAAAAATTACCTCTACAAAATGTACTGTGCAGCCTGAAATCCGAACTCCCATTTCCAACGCATCTTTGTGAGCATGCGCACCTTTGAACGACGGCAATATTGCCGGATGAATGTTTATCAAGGCTCCTCTCCATTTGGTAACGAATTCTGCCGAAAGTATTCGCATAAATCCAGCGAGACATACAATTTCAACCCCAGCTTCTACAAGATGCTTGGTCATTTCTTCGTCAAAACTTTTTCGATCAGGATAATCTACGTGCTTGATGACCTACAAATCAACAATTCCTTTATTTTCTCATTTTACTTTCAAAGTTTTTAACTTGTTTTTCTACCAACTTTCGTTTTAATCCCTGCTCGTTCGGCACGCTTCAGCCCTTCGACTCCAGGTTTGTTGGAAATAACGAGAACGATCTCTGCATTCATGTGCTGCGTCGGGTCTTGCGTTGCATTGATCAATGACTGCAAATTGGTTCCACTTCCCGAAATCAAAACACCGACTTTTTTCACCGGCTGCGACAGCTTCTCGACCATTCCGCCGATATGCTTTTTCATTTCTGGCTCGATGGATTTTTCGAAATTGTCCACTTCTACTCTTCGTGCGTCTCCTAATTAAAATAAGGTCAATATCAACAAAGGCTTTGTAAAGATTTGAAATTAATTTTCATAATTTTCAGGTATATTCAAGCTGTTTTAACATTTTATTTCACGTCGCATTTTAATTATTATCATTAATTTATATTATAAAAGCATTGCCAAACATTTTATTATTACTATTTCTTAACGCTATATTGTGTTGACATCTTTAAACGTACAGGAATAAAGCTTGGAATTAATGTATTCAGTTAGTTTTATGTCACATGTGACATTATTTCTTCTTAGTTGTTGTACTTTCAAAATGTAAAATTTTAAACAATTGTTCGGATCATTGTCATGTTTTCAAATTCGATTTTGAGAAAAGTCCCACGATTTTTCTTCCAAAGTTATGATTTTTTCACATTTTCAATTCTACTTATCCTGGTAGAGTTCTTTGAAAAAAATAGAAAAATATTTTGCAAAACCGAAATGATGTGTTTCTTTCAAACGTTATGTAAAATATTAAAATTGATAGCAAACATTCTTTTCTAATGTGAATTACAATTCACATATTTTTTAACTATTATTTTACATTTCAATTTAATAATTAAGTATTTATAACAATTACTTTTTGACATACGTTGTTCCACCTTCATTTATTCATATTTTATTACTTTTTTGACAGAATATGAAAAATACATGGACGAAAACTTTTTCCATTACTTATATAGAACCTAAACAACTATAAAAAAAATCACTTTCTCATTTGATGTTATTATTATTGTTATTAAGAAACAAAATTGAAAATACGACGTTTTATTCGATAAAAGTCATTATTGAGCAAACTATACAAAATTGTTTACTATCAATTTATTAATAAACATTTTTAGTATTGCTGATTACGAATCCGATGTTAGCTTTTCCAAATTCAAATGGCGGATCCAATATGGCGGACAACAATTTTTTAAATTCCTCCAATTGAATATAATTTGTCAATTGGAGGTTTTAAAAGTCGCTGCTTATGATTTAGTTGTTGATTTTGCCAAATTTATATTCAATGCTCAATATTAAATTTTAGAACATTAACCTCCGATTTGTAATCAGCGCCTCTGAAAACCCCAAAATAAAAAATGTTCTTATAATGGAGGCATTTGTAGAATGTTTCTCTGACATATTAGGCCTGCGAGGTTTTACTTTGTAATAATATAACAGATAAAATGGAAGCGTTTTCTACATTTTTTTCTGCCATGATATATCTGCCATTTTTAATTTAGTAAGACTAACGTCGAATTCATAATCTGCGACCCCAAAAACCTTGAAGTCATAGAAAAATGTGTACTAAACTAATTGGATAATTTCTAGATCATGAAATACATGCGACTTTGTGAGAAGGCGATGTATAGCACTCGCATCGAAACTCGAAAAGTTCGACCTTCATTTTTTTCACAAATTACAAATGATCCAAGAACTTGGGTAACAATTTCCATTATTGCACGGAGAGAAATCTGAAAGGATGAAACTGTAGGAATTCCTTCCCCGTGTACTAAGATTTGGTGCTGGTGCTGCACCATGTGTCGCGTAATATCAATGTAAGAAACCCACAGTCTCAGACTGTGAAAACGCTTAGGATGAGACTCTAAGAAGCGCAAATAGTGATATTTAAGTACAAGCTTCTTCTTTTTTTCTATTTGTTATACTTGTGGGTTTTGAAATAGTATTAACACATTTTTGAATAAAACGGTATTTAAAAAAAAATAATTTTTACGAAAATTTAGTTTCCTCCATTTTTTATGTTATATTTTATTTCAGAAGATAGAAACCCTCTCGCAAATTACATGTAAAGTATAATATCAGGAGATAATGAAGGCAAATTTTTGCGGACCTTTCTAAAAAGCTATATTTTTTTATTTCGTCCGAAAGACAAAAAATATAGGGAACTGTAGAATTCAGAGTTTTTTGCAATATTTTATTGGAAAAATTTGTTCTCACACGGAGAGAAATCTGAAAGGATGAAACTGTAGGCATTCCTTCCGCCACTGTACTAAGATTTGGTGCTGGTTCTGCACCATGTGTCGCGTGATATCAATGTAAGAAACCCACAGTCTCAGACTGTGAAATCGCTTAGGATGAGACTGCAAAACTGCGATGCTTTCTTCGAGGTTTTCTCCCGCCTAAGTTTTACTTTTTAGACTAGGGCTCTCGCGGACTTTTTTGTAGGAAATTTCCTCCTCTACAAAAAAGGTTAAGTAAATTTTTGCTCTATCTTGCACCGTTTTCGATACGGAAGCAATAGAATGAAAAACAACGTATTCAGTGTCCGACGCCATGTTTATCTTTTGTTTTAAAAACTCGATGTTCTTCGTTCTATCGCTTCCGTATCGAAAACGGTGCAAGATAGAGCAAAAATTTACTAAACCTTTTTTGTAGAGGAGGAAATTTCCTACAAAAAAGTCCCGGAGAGCCCTAGTCTAAAAAGTAAAACTTAGGCTGGAGAAAACCTCGAAGAAAGCATCGCAGTTTTGCAGTCTCATCCTAAGCGATTTCACAGTCTGAGACTGTGGGTTTCTTACATTGATATCACGCGACACATGGTGCAGAACCAGCACCAAATCTTAGTACAGTGGCGGAAGGAATGCCTACAGTTTCATCCTTTCAGATTTCTCTCCGTGTGAGAACAAATTTTTCCAATAAAATATTGCAAAAAACTCTGAATTCTACAGTTCCCTATATTTTTTGTCTTTCGGACGAAATAAAAAAATATAGCTTTTTAGAAAGGTCCGCAAAAATTTGCCTTCATTATCTCCTGATATTATACTTTACATGTAATTTGCGAGAGGGTTTCTATCTTCTGAAATAAAATATAACATAAAAAATGGAGGAAACTAAATTTTCGTAAAAATTATTTTTTTTTAAATACCGTTTTATTCAAAAATGTGTTAATACTATTTCAAAACCCACAAGTATAACAAATAGAAAAAAAGAAGAAGCTTGTACTTAAATATCACTATTTGCGCTTCTTAGAGCAACAAAAACAACTTTGCATGTGGGGGGGGAGGCAATAAACAACAAAATTTATTTTTATAGATCAAATATTAAAAGTATCGCGGAATTCTTCGCATGCCTTTCAAATGCCATTTTGATTCCGGAAATCGAAAGAACATACCCGAAAATAACATACAACATAGTTTCAAATTACAATTACTTAATTTTCCCTGTTGTCTTTAAAGCTTAAACATGAACCCTAAAAACTTGTTCCCTTCAGCGCGAATGGGTTACCACGACTTACGTGTTAATCATTTGTGTCACGCATATTTCTTTTCATGCAATTGAGTTGAAAATAGTTAATCGGAGGTTCTACTGCATGGCTGAATACAAATTCAATATTAACAAATTAAAAGTAGCGAAAAAAATTTGTTCAAATCTGGAAACCCTCAAATACGTAATTTTACCTAATAGGCTGTTACTTTCTGATATCTCTATAACGGCCATATTAAAAAACAGAAAAAATCTTTCGCGGATTCATAATCACATACCTTAAAAACCTTATCTCACCAAATCTTACCAAGAAATAGGTATTTGTTTTAAAAATCATCATCAATTATGAGTTTTTCCGGAAAAAAGAATTATTTTCTCATGTTTGTTGATTTATACATCTTAAACAATAAAGAGTTTACGTCTTATGTCAAATTTTCATATTTTATTTCGTCACTTTCTGAATGAAAATCTCACAATCATTATTTATTTAAAAAAATTCTTTAGAGGTTACTTTCTTGGTAGTGTCGGTCCCATTAAGAAAAACTTGGTAGTAATAATTTATTTATTTAGACGTTTCGGCATCATGATATGTGCCCTCTTCAGTGTAAAGTTATAGATAAAGAAAATACGTGTCGCAACATTTAATGTACAGATTTTAATAATGTAGTGAGAGTGAGAACTTTTGACAGCAAAAAAGCGGGAGGCGACGCGTATTTTTGAAAGATTAAAATTGGCGATTTCGTTCGCAAATCACTTTCACTGTACACGAGTAAGGTTGCAATATTAGTTACATTATTTATTACCACCGGTCAAGAAGAATTTTTGAAATCAGGATGTCCTATAATCCTGTTCACACTAGAATCAATCATTAATTTGAACTTAATTAAAATTACTGAAGTGATTTGTAATTATATGTAAATCCATCCATTTAAAAATGCACTAAAAGTACAATTATATCACTGAAAGGAATTTCGATCGATAGATCCAGCGTACAGGAAGAGATGGAATCATTTTTGGCATTGAGATCAGCTTGTTTCACTGCCAAGTAACCTCAATAAGATAGAATCCAACATTTACTCCAAGTCTAAAGTATATATCTTTGCATGAATGTAATGCATTACAATATGATTGACGCACTGAGATTTGCTTACGTGAAAATGTAACCAAATATACTTATTATGTTATAGTTCAATTATTAATATTATACGTATCAATTTGAACTTGTAAATCAATACTAAACAGGTTGCATTAAAATACGATGCCATTGTTGTTTAATACAGTAAATATAAATAAATTAAAAAATGTTTTTTCTTTAGACTATTAAGGGTGATAAAAAGTAATTAAATTTTTACGACTAATCAAAATCGTTTACAATCGTTTTTGCGAAAACTTGCTCCAAATTTTGTTACATCGTTATGATTTTTATTTTATTTTCATGAACATGTATTTTATTTGTGATTCGCGAATAGAAATAATGCAGATATTTTAAAAATATTGCAATGCTACATTTTACCACAAAATATACTTTGTATTTAAGGAGATTTTTATTTATTTCCAATCAATCTCGGGCAATTCTAATTAACTTATTTGGCATTCTGTAAGAATCCGTATATCGAACGTAGAATTATACTTACAGAGCCCGAATTTTAAAAAATTGATTCAAACATTTTTAATTTACATTTTTTCGCGTGAATTTCTACCTTATCGGAGAACTACTTTAGAACCCCCTGAACATCAATTAAAAATTCCTTAATATACTAATCTGGAATTACGAAACTTGTAACGATCTTTTTTAATATTGAAGAGCTGACGATCGAAAATAAAAATGTTATTGCAAGCGTAGTTAAATTTTTCTATAAATCTTTATTAACCATGGATCGGTGTTTCGTCCCAGGTTTTTTCAGGGACTCGTCAGTTGGGCAATGTGAGCAGATCCTGCCCAAGACACGAAACTAATCATAAATAGTTACTTAGTGATCTTCTTCGTGATACAAACTAACTGATATTATCAATTGCGTTGATATTTATATAATGTCATACAGACAAGTCAGCAAGTACAATAAATATAAACAAAACAATTGAAAGATTCCTTCTTTATCCATTATTTTTCTTTATATTCTTCTAAAACACCGTCACCTCTAATCATGGTGCCTTATATCAAAACACATCGTTACAAACTAACTGAAATAAACATGAACCAAACATTCTTTGACATACTGAAAATTCTCAAAATAACTAATTGCAATTGTTGTAATTGAACAAATCTAAAACAAAACAGTAATAAATATATATGACTACTTTACCATGAGAAACCACAGTGCCAATAACGGTGGGTTTCTCGGTTTCCAATAACGCCAAGACTTCCTTCTTATTTTCCGGTGAACAAATCAGAATCGCTCCGATTCCACAGTTAAAGGTTTTCAGCATCTCGTGTTTTCCTATTCCACCTGCAGTTGCCAACCAACCGAAAACTGGAAGAATGTTCCACGCCGTCGCATCTAGACGAACGCCAGTACCATCCGGAAGAACTCGAGGAATATTTTCTGTCAAACCACCGCCAGTAATATGTGCGAATCCTTTAACGAGATTTGAACGGAGAGTCGGCATGACATTTTTCGAATAAATTTTCGTGGGTTCCAGTAATTCCTCGCCTAAAAGTCGGATTATGTCAGTAAACTTAGTAAATCGATCATTTACAAGCACGAAAATAACATACCGATAGTTTTTCCAGTTTTTGAAAATGGCGCTACGTCGCTATATTTCTTATCGGCCAGTTTTAAAACTTTTCGAACTAAACTGAAGCCGTTGCTGTGAACGCCGCTCGACGGAAGTCCAATAACGACGTCGTTTGGCTTAATTTCTGACGACCTGGGTAGTAGATGTGCACGTTCTACCGCACCTACTGCAAATCCTGCCAAATCGTATTCACCCTCTGCATACATGTCGGGCATCTCTGCGGTTTCTCCGCCGACCTTTTCAAATCACACAGCATGCTAAATATTTATTTTATATTCCCGATAAATAATTAAATTTATTTTATTTTTAAATAATATAAAAATCATTAATAAAAAGTAACAGACATTTCAGACTTTTATTGGATAAATTTAATAACAGATAGTGAGTTGTTGGTTATGCCACTAAATAGTCCTATTACAAAGTACTTGATGTTGCGAAATGCATCTGAAAGATATATTATCCATAAAAATGTTTCTTACTAAGGCACAGCCAGCCAGTTTACATCCCTCGACGACGCCGTTAACGACCATCGAAGCCGTCCCGACGTCGAGTTTACCGCATGCGAAGTAATCAAGGAAGAACAATGGTTCAGCGCCATGAGCAAGAACGTCGTTTACACACATGGCCACCAGGTCGATACCGACTGTATCGTGTTTGTTGCATTCAATTGCAATCTGTATAAAGCAATATTATTTGTTGATAGTTTCAATAACAATTTATTGTCATTCGGTTTTTTATTCAATAAAATTTCGGAAACAATTTTTCTTATTTTACCTACATAAATATTTGATCCCAACTTCTTCAAAGATTATGAACAGAATATGTTCATATATGTTAGCATATGGTTTCATTTGAAACGTAAGTTTACTATTTTCAACGATTTTTGGCGAGTTTTTGCTATTGCGATTTAATTAAGCTAAAATCTCACCGGTGCCTCTCCTTAATCCTTTTTGGACGGGAAGGTCATTATTTTTTCAACTTTCAACGCGGTATCTTTTAATGAAATTGGGCTGAAAAAAAATTGGCAGATACCATTTCCGAAAGCTTGAAGCCTCCACTTTCAGATCCCGTTGTTGAAATTGGCCTCCTAAGCAAGTTACAGCTTATTTTTTAACAAAAATCACGAAATTTCTGCATTTTTTAATGAAAATTCCGCATTTTGAAAATGAAAACGTCTTCCCAGAATATCGTAACCGCCGTAAAAGGTTGCATGGATATCGGGTCTAACAAAACCCATTGGGCGTTTTCGGAAATTCGGCGGCTTCAAGATGGCCTCAAACATGAAAAATTAAAGTTTTTTAGAGACAATACAGTACTGCAAAAATACATTGCCATTGAATTCGCCGAATAATCCGTAGAAAACTGTAATTTTTCACGTTTTCTACGGAATACGTCTTCTTGTTCTTCATACAGGTGTATTTTTATGACTTCTACACATATTGACTATAGAAATCATGTATTTGAAATGAGTTTGAGGAAGATTTACTGAGATTAGAATGTCATAAATCGGAAAAATATAGTTTTCCTATATTTAAGCCGCCATCTTGAAGCCGCCATATTGAATTTTCGAAAACGCCCAATGGGATTTGTTAGAACCGATATCCATGCCACCTTTTACGGCAGTTACGATATTCTGGAAAGACGTTTTCAATTTCAAAATGCGGAATTTTTATAAAGATAACGCAAAAATTTCGTGTTTTTTTTTTAAATAGGCTGTAACTATTTTATTTTGCTTTGAGCAATTTCAACGACGGGATCTGTAAGAGGAAGCATCAAGCTTTCAGAAATGGTATCTGCCACATTTTTTTCAGTCCAATTTCATTAAAAGATACAGCGTTGAAAGTTAAAAAAAAATAATGGCCTTCCCGTCCAAAAAGGGTTAAGTAACTAGGATGCCCTCCTCTATCTCTTAATACAATTTATTTCAGTTTTAATTTGCTAAGTCTATGCTGAAAGTTATAAGCATCGACAGGAAAAACATCCAAATAATAAATACATTTTTATGTTCGTAATTATGAACCCATAAATAAAGAAATGATGATGCGCAAATCACGATGTTTTGTGATGCATACAATTTTTCTAGCTATTTTTTTCTGATGATGGAAACTCGTATACTCTAACAGAAATTAATGCAAATTCTGCTAGAAAACTTCACCATTTTTTAATAATAGTAACAATGCAAAGGTTGGATTGTTTTAAGATAAAAAAAAAATGAAGGCGCTAATAGTTAAACTCGGGATTTTTCGAAAAAAAGTGCTGTTATTCATTCAAAAATTTTAAATTACATTAAAATCCCATTTATTTGTATCCGTGCGTGTCTTCGGAATGTGGCATGTGCTCTGCACTAAACTTTTATTTTAAATATAGCACTTTGGCAAATATTTCAAATCCAGAATTAAATACTCAAAAACGAGTGTAAAACAGATGTTTTAGGCGTCACTCTTTTCATACTTTCATGTAATACTAATCTACTAAGTAGTTCTTGTGCCAATAAAAAATAGTTATTGTTAAAAATAATATTATTAAAAGATGGAAAATAGCCACCGCTCAGACTAATTGATGTATATTAACAATAAATAAATAAATATAAAATTCAATAGTACCAAGAAAATAATACGTTACTTTTAATTTTGTTCCAACTCCATCAGTTCCTGAAACTAAAAGGGGATCTTGATAACCAGCAGCTTTCGTATCGAACAAACCACCAAAACCACCGATGCTGCCGAGTGCGCCGCTCCGTTTCGAGGATGACACCGCTGGTTTTATTACAGACACCAAAGAGTCACCTGCTGCAATATCCACACCACTACTCTTATACGTCGTTTGCCCATGACGTAAAATTGATCTATAAACATTCAATAAATTGTTGTTAAATAAGACTACATAGCTGTATTAATGAATGCCACTTATTTTATACTTATAACTCCAAAATATTCCAAATTTGCTCATACACCGTTTTTATATCAAATTTAATTCTTTTTTAACTACAGTGCTAAGCAATTTTTTTTAATATTGAATTGACTACATTCACAAAAATTGTATGAGAAATTCTACTATTTTCACTTAGACCTGCATTTCAAATAATATTTACTTTCTAGTAATATAACATTTAGTAGCAACCCTTTGTGTTTTTTGCACAGAAATTGCTACTTAAAAAAGAAACAAAAGTAATATTTACAATGTTATATTTTAATCCGTATTCTACAAATGTATAAATTTTATGTAACTATATAGTAATATTGCTGAAATCATCGTAAAACGTCTTTAAACGTTTTTACCTCAACCCATTATCGACTACGACAATACAAATCGTACCACAAATTTGCGGCTCTCATTTTGTATCAAAGAAATTTTTGTAACATTTTTCTAAAACAATTTTTAACATAAAAATAACCCATTTATCAAATTCTGAATTTAATCTAGGTTATGCTTAACGCAACCAATGTTATGGAACATTTTGCACAAGTGTTATTTTTAAGGCCTACAAAATTGTAATCCCTATTTTATAGGCCCGACAAATCACAAAACAGACACTTCAATATAACCTGACATTAAAAAAAAAGACTTTTAAAATATGTGTACATTTTGAAATGTCTGTTTTTTTATTGTGAATTTTTAAAATGTCTTTTTTTAAATGTCAGGTTTTTGAATATCTGTTTTTTGCAATGTCTGGTTTTTGAAGTGTCCGTTTTGTGATTTATCGGGTTTTCGAGATGTACCCACTATTTTGACGTGGATATGGAACGGAACTTGTCACGAAAGTTCCTTTAGGAACATTATTTGTATAATGTATATACATAAACTGTATACGTCAGAATGCTACATTACAGTCTATATTATAACATTTTTTAAATCCTTTAAGATAATTTTCTTTGCCATTCACCTTTATAGGACACCTTCCTGATAACTATATCAAATTAAAAATCATAGAAAATTTGTTATAAACTGACGCCCGACATTTTTTGAGTTGTTATTGGCGACCGTAAGTTAAAAATGTAAAAATAGTTGCAAGAATTTCGGTATCCTACTGACTAGGTCAAAGCACAGGAAACTTTCAAATGTTGGGCAGCTGGGTGGTTGGAGAATTTTCCCACGAAATATTGGTTACAGTGACGTAATAAAATATTAATAAATATGTTTCATTTTGTAAATATCATAATTTTAAGTCAGTTTTATTATAACATTTGAAAGTTAAGAAAATTCTAAATCCATTCAGTTTTGCAAACTTCGCTCCAAGAACATCAATGTTGATGTAAGGTTATAATAACCTATCACGTGTAAGGTCATACCAAATCTCTTACATGGAAGTTAGACGTTAATGTTAAATTCATGTTACGTAATCTCCCTATAAGCTGTGCATAATGTCCTCTTAAAGTTAATATTTTACATGTATGTGAGTGTATTGCTGTATACAAATTTATTTCTCGCGTTGTATTTCCATAATTTTACATTTATGTATTGATATATACAAGCTTCCGCAGGTAAATTGAAGCAATAGTGTTCTAAGGTTACATACAAATCGTACAATATCTTAGTATACTTTGTCATACAATAGAGAAAATCTGGGTTTTTTTCCTCCATGCGTCATAGTATGTACTAATATTAAACCTATTTCCATACTGGTATCCCAACAGAGCTAGAAAAGTTGCTACAACACCTAGTGGCTAGTCAAAACTAAGTCAGTTACGAGGAGTAACTATATTATTAAAGTTAACATAACGTTATTGTGATTGGCTTTGTAACATTAAATTTTTAGTTCTCTGTAATAATATCCCATCTTACATTAATACTTTAGGATACGTTGCAAAAAACCTTTTTTTGATATTATGAACATATTTCCTTTAAATGTTAAGGTTGTTACCTTTTTGTAACCTTGTTATAATGTGTTCTGTTAGCGTTAGCAGATACACTATCAAATTTATTTCGCATACCTCCGCTACAACTATTTTCAGTCTTTAAAAGTCTTTCCCAGTCTCACTACTGACCAACTAATCACTCAATATTGTCCTGTGTCCATAAAATTGAGACTGCTTATTTAAAAAATACGCCTTAAATAAATATTTCGTCGGCTTGGTGGAAAACCGTACCATTACAGATTTGTGTTGTAAAACATACCATTTCATGGAATGAGTATAAAACTTTATTTATTTTAAACTTTATCGATATTTTTTTCGATAGCGTCAAATGTGGCTATTTTCTGCATTAAAAAGTGCTAATCTCGGTATCGCAGCTGATCGTTTTCTCAAGATATCTTGAAAAAACCATAAAAAATCGTGATTTTTACGACTTGTTTGCCTTTATCTTACAAATTACTTATTTGACGACAAAAGTATTAAATAAAAAGTGAAATATATTATTTTTGTAAACTTTATAGTTTCCGCGTAAAAGGGTGACGAATTTTATAAGATTTATTTGTACTCATTTACAAGTAAATATAAAGATTTTTTAGCCTTAAAATCCGCTATTTAGAATTTACAAATATTAAACGCACAATTTATGGTAATATACGTATATATGCAATTCCAAACAAAATTTTTCGTAAAAAACGGTTAAAGAGAAAGAATACAAAGTTCGAGAGTAATACATTTTTGGAAATGGTTTTGTTTTGTTGAGATGATTCATGCCCAATTCAAAGAGAACAGTTATACAAAAAAAATAAATTATATAATAAAAGAAAAAATACCATTTTTAGCTTTCTCCAGGACCAACGACGAAGTCGTAATGGTTATCTGGTCCTATTTTTATTTTTTATTATTGTTTTTGTGTTTTTATCATTTTTCTGTTTTTTTTTTTTAGTTTTAGGATTTTTTTTTTTATTTTTCTGGTTTTTTATTTTGTTGAATACTGAAACATGATTTATATATTAAAGATGTTGAGACGAAAATGTAACAACTGCCTTTCGTAATCTCGAATCATTCCGTAAACTTGTAGAATATTATCCTATTTTTTTTTCTTTCGTACTTTTTGCCGTCAGATTAGTAATTTGTAAAATAAAGCCAAAAAACTCCTAAAAATCACGATTATCTACAGTTTTTTCAAGATATCTTAAGAAAACGATCAGTTCAACTTTTGAAACTTATATAATATTGTTGTTGCTAAAATGTTCATTTAACATACAGCAAAGATAAACTAGCTTTTGCAATAATAATTAAGTTATTCCCGCCTTCTTCATTCTTGTGGATTTGTGGATAATCATAGAAAAACAAATTTACTACGAAAAATCTGTCATTGTAAGTTAAATTAGATAACTGTAATTCTAGCTACGTAACTGACAATTTTTAAACCTCCCGGTACATAATTTCTGTTGCGTTTTGTGATTCACCTAATGACGTGCAGTTACGAGCTACGTCATATGAAAAAGAGCGAATTGTAGCTTAGTTGGTATTCGCTCGGCGTTAATTCCGAAATGGCTAAATAAAATCTTTTGGTTAACCTACGATTATTAAAGACAATGATTTATTTTTTATCCTAGCCTTTTTAGCCTATCCCTATAAAAATCCCTACAAAAGTTAGAAAATATAAATTTTCGCTTAAAAGTTGGTTTTTATTATAAAAATTGTTACTACGCGATTGTTGTAAGTCGGTATTCAGGATGGATTTGCGTGCATAAAGTAATCTTTATGTACAAGATAATTAAATTGTACCGTTTTAATTTATGGCAGTGATGCAATACTCTCGACGTCATCAAGCGTATTCATAATTCGTATATTTTTTGTTTTTACCTTCTTAATATTTATCTGGTTTAAACAGATTTTTATAGTACATTTATTACATACTCTAAAATACATTTTTTAAAACGTATAGAACGAATAATTATGATAACGAATATAAAACAGTAAAAGGTTAGTATTTTTTTTATTGCAAAGTTTTTTAAAAAGTAAAAACTAATTAAGGAAAGATAAAACGAATTCTATTTTGAATCGCTGGAGGCGTTCTCGTTTAGTAACCGAAACACCGGCCTAAAATTAGATAATGTTTATTTTGCATTAGAGGCGTTCGCGAACGTTGTACCGATATTCCTAATAAAATTGTTAAAAGTAATTATAAAATAGTCTTTTCCCATCTTGCGCCTATAAACGGCAGTTATCGGTTTCAATTTATCTCCGCCAGGGGTGCCCGTGCGCCACTTACGTATTTAAGCGAATCACGGTGTAAAAAAAAAACACCATATATAATCTAGTCGCCCCATGTTTCTTTACAGTATACTAAGCGATTGGAAATGGGGCGAACCAGTAACCAGTGCGAAGCTGGCCGCCGTTCGAAGCACACGTGACGTACATCGATGTCGAATATGTAATTCTAGTTAGTATCTTGACAGTGTAAAAACGTTCATCAATTTCGTTCGATTTCCATCCGCCAAAATGGACGTAGACTGTTTTCACGAAGGTATGTTTCCTATGCACGGTTTTTGCACGCTAATTTAATAACAATTTAACAATTACATAACCTCCACGAACAAGTTAAGTGTTTTTAAAAATAACTTTCGTCAAATTCTGGATTCTTTTAACTTGGAATACCCATCCTATAGTGCTAGCGTTTCAAATTCAACTGTGCCGACGGCCACTTTCGCGGAAAAAACATTAGAAGCTTCATTGGAACAAAGAAACGGCAACGTTGCCAATCACGGAAAAGCGCGGCAACTTTTAACGCGGAACTGTTGAAATATGCGTGTGCGTTCGCAAAGCTTGAGACCGAAGCCCCCTCTCTGTACCAAAACTGGTATCGAACACGTGTCGGCGATGTTGCCAGATAGTCGTCCTTTTTTCGCGGTTTCCAAAACTTGTGGGGTAAAACAAATGAGTAATGTAAAAAAGGTTGCCATGAAAAGGAAGAAAAAAGGAGTTTTTTAATAAAATTATAGAATAAAATTAAAAATAAAAATATGACGTTTCGGCTCTCGGATTGTAGCTCTCTTGAGATAAAAGTAAAGAATTACTGACAGCCGAAACGTCATATTTTTATTTTTATTTTTAATTTTATTCTGTAATTTTTATTTCAAAAAAACTTTTTTCTTTCTTTTTATGGTGACCTTTTTTACACTACTCAATCAAACTTTTTATTTTTTATTTCTTAAATGAGTAAATGTGCTTAATAACAAATAAATAATAATATATTTAATATACATATAAAGTTTTATAAATAACTTGGCTGATAAACGTTTATTTTTTGTTTTAACAATTTAATAGAAATATACATCTGTTTTCATTTTGAAAAGAGCTGAAAAATGGATGTATTTAATATTTCTGTAATTTTTATTAAAAAACCCATTTTTTCTTCCTTTTTATGGTGACCTTTTTTACACTACTCATTCAATATTATTTACAAAGGTCGAGAAATTCTATTAATTATCAAATTTTCCAATAATATTCAAATTTTTTAATCTATCCCTGCGAAAAATTTTAAGTAAGATTCTTAGGAGAATCTCATGAGAAATTGAAACAAGTCTCTTATAGTTGTCGTAAATATGTAAAAACATATCATGTACATTATATACATCTATTAGTCATACAAGTATCATACGGAATATGTAAAGTTTTATTACATGAAAGAAAATAGTTTCATAGGTAGTTTTATGAGCAATCATGAATGTTTTGAGTTGAAATTTTATGGAAATTACATAAAAATTTCATCACAACTAGGTCAATTTTCATACAAATCACAAATATTATCGAATAGTGTTTCTGTAACATAGTGTGAGTACTATACGACATTTATATGAAATTTACAAGGTATTTGTTTCAAATTCTCATGTGATTCTCATGAGAATCCTAATTAAAATTTTAAGCAGAAAAAATTATTGGTTGTTGCACCAATTGAATTATTTTGAAAAAAAAACAAACAATAAACACAGTTTAATTTAAACAAAAAATTTTCTTTATATTTGAAATATGTAATAATAATGTATAAAAAAAAATATTATTATTAAAGTCTTTATTGGCAAATATAAAACTAATATTTTCTACAATAATAAATAAGGTAAGCAGTACAGTTGTCGGCCACTTAAGGTTCTTATTTCAGTGCATTTGACTTTAAATTAAGATCGATAGAAAACAAATTTAGCAATTTGTCTTAGCGGAATGAAAAAAATCATTTTCAGGTAATAGAAAATATTTTTAAAAATTATCAAAACATACAATAGTCGGCCAATTAAAATGATGAATTCGGTAAATTTAATGTTGAAAGTACTATTGTTGTTTTCTTATTTTAACAAATATTAATCTTGGGGGTTGTTTTAAAATAAAACACTAGCAATGTTTGCTAAAAACTGTTTTTTACTTATTAAAAAAATTTATTTTTCAAAAATATGAAAAATACAGTAGTTGGCAAGATGAATCTGACAGTTGGTCAATTTTAAAATACGTTTAAAAACATTTCCTTATTAATTAAGTTTAGTCATACTGAACCTAAATGTAAAAAAAACATCCATTTGTAAAATGCTCTAAACAATAATTACATACGGAATGTAGCCGATTAACTGTTGTGTTTACCCAACTTATATCTAGAAGTACATATGCCGAGAGGCGAGTTACATGCTGTTTTCCAAACAGACCTAATTTATATATATAAATTATATTAATCTGATAATAAATAAAATTTTTGATATAATGCTCGATAACAAATATTCAATTATTTAATAATAAAACATTATTTTTCTTTGCGTACAATTTTAGTTTACAATTTTAAAATCGAACATTCCAAAATTATGAATTGGAAGACCTATTCGTTTCAAAATTGATAAATATTTTAATATTTTTGTTTTAAATCACAAACATTTTATACAAAGATGGAAAATAATACAAATTTTGGTTATTGAATACAAGCAATAAAAATTGTCATATCGTGAAAAACAAATCCAATAATAAATTAATTTTTAATTCAGCTTAGTGCAATAAAATTTACAATAACCAAAAACAATCGTAAAAAAAAATTAATCAACAAAAATTTGAACTTTGAACCGTACAAACAAGTTTTCAACTTAGGGTAAAACATTAGACAAAATTTAAATTATTCGATTTCATTTCCAATTTAATTCATTATAAGATGATTTACTTCTTTGAATATTACTACTTATCGTGTATTTAGATTTAAAATCTTAAAATTTGATTGCAAAATGCATGAAAAAAGCATGAAAGAAATTAAAACATGAGTAGTTAAATTTTTCCTATGATTTGTCAAACTTCAAACAATTTTTAAAAACAGTGTCAAGTGGCATGAACAGTCACAATACATTTTAAGGTGGCTCGAGCGAACCGGCTCTGACATTTTAATTGTGCTTAAGGGTCCTGTTCGATTTATTAATTTTTAGTCATTTTGTTTCTACTAATGAATTGGTATCATTTATTTTCATCGATTTATAAAAATATTTTTCATTATTAGTTGTAAACTTTTCATATTTAAACATTTTATTTTATTATGCCGTCCATGGGAAGGAAATCATGGCAACAAGGCTTGAATATCTTTTCTAATCATTTGGTGATTGTATATTTTTAAAATCGTAACGAAATCATTATTAAATGATTGATATACATGTGATCTGTCTTTCTAAAGTTTAGTTATTAAAATCGAAATGTCACTTTACACTGCAACGTTACTTTAATATTTTTTTCCTCATTAGTTACTTCGGTAACAGGGTCTGACACTTCGCAGGATGACGATTGGGATCATTAACTAGAATATAAAATATTTTAACGCAATTCTGTCATTAGTCGATTTTTGGTCGAGCCACCTTAAGGTATAATTGGAGTTATAAAATAAATTACTTGTATTTATTGTACTGCATAACAATTTTGTATGAGTTTTTCATTTTTTTATGAAAGAAAAGTAGAAAATGATAGTAATATTTTTGCACCAGTAATTATTAAGACATTTTTAAAATGACACTAAGTTAACGTATTATAAAATATTACAAAATTTAAGCTGAATTGATCCAAATAAAAGTTGACATCTCCGCATTTTGAAAAAAGAATAAAAAAGTGAATGATTAGAAGATTACGTCAAAAATTATGTTGTATGCATTCCTTATCCTCAACATCCTTTGATGTAACTTTTACCTGCATTTAATAAAATAACAAATGTTCACAGCTTTCTTTCCATACTTGTATATGAGTAATTCCACAGATTTTTTTACTTTCGAACTTGGTAAAAGTTGAAAAATAAAATTAATTGCACATCTACAATATGACATTTAACACAAAGTAGGATGTATATAAACTAAAATCGTGATGTGCATAATTTTTTAGCAGACTTATCGAAGGAAATCAAACTTTTTATTTTTTATTTCAACTGCTTAGGAAAATAACATACAGATATAATTAGTGACTGACAATTTATTTCTTAAATCAGTAAATGTGCTTAATAACAAATATATAATAATATATTTAATATACAAATATATAAAGTTTCATAAATAACTTGGCCGATAAACGTTTATTTTTTGTTTTAACAATTTAATAGAAATATACTCTGTTTTCATTTCCAAAAGATTTGAAAAATGGATTCATTTAATATTTTAGGGGTTTTTGCCAAACTTCATAATTTTTTAAAGATAATAAATATTTTACAATACTGTAATTCATTGTGTATCGTAGAAAAAGATCTTATTACAATTTTTAAAAAAATATTTGCATTATTTTTTGTTTGCATTATTATGCTAAAATTTCAATTACCTATTGCGACCACAATCAATTTACCTCATTAAAAGAAATTGATAAAATATTTGTTTTGACATTTTTTTTCACGACTAAACAAAAATATTGAAATAGTAATGTGATTTTCAGTTAAAACACATTCGAAACTAATGTGAACACTGGTTACAGAGTATTAAAAAATAATTTTCCGAATTTGCTACTCGTTTATTTGTATTTTTTAGGTCGTCCACGTTTCATCTTGACCATTTCTCAATGACATACGTACGCTAGTTATTGAGACACACTAATCTATCAAATTTAGTTTTTATTAGCAGTAGAAAAGGAACTTTTTGCATAATAATAATAATACTTTTCTCGAAACTTCTTTTTATGAAACCACCAAATATAAAACAACATTTTTTTGATAAAGTCGGTACCTACAGTATTTGGGATAATAACTTTTTTTTAACATGAGGCATATTCATAAACTTAACATTTTTTAAAAGAGTACCGAAACAGTCTTAGTGTTTATATAGTCCTAAGATGTCAAGATTTCTATACAAGTACCCTTCGATAATAATAAAATTTTATATCTAATTGTATTTTGTCGAAAACCTTTCATGAATTAATACTCGAAAGGCAGAGGATAAGTCTGAAGTCGCTAGTACCCGCTATGTCAAAAAATCTGTGGAATTACTCATATATTGATGGTAATTTATATATTTTCTATTATCAGTTATATTAATGCTCTATTGTGTATGCTTTTAAAATTAAATTATCTCCTCATAAATGTACAACTTTTAGACAGTATAGTCTGCATTTTCGAATGTTTGTCGTATTCCACTTTACACATGTAAAAAATATTGTGAAATTAAAATGTACATCACAGGTAAGTCACCAGGAGTATATGAAATGAAACAAAACGAAATATACTTGAAAATCTACCTCAATGTGAAGATATTGGAGAAATTTTTAATTATGAACATTTCTATTTAGAGAATTAAACTAAAATTATTCGTTGTGCAGTCACCGTCATTTGACATTTTTGATTTTATAATTTACTAATGAATATTTCTATACTTCATTTGTAATACGTATGATATGTTTGTCAGGTTTTTGGTAGGTGGTGAAAGGAATCGTAAAAAATAAGAGTCTATACATATAACTGATTTCAATAAGTCAGTGGTATTCATTAAACATTTTAGACGAACTATATACAAACATTGTTTTCTATCCTCAAATGCGCATTACGAAATCATTTGAGTACTTTTTGTAAAATGCAGAAGTGAGAATTTTTATTTGGATACTTCATAATTTACCATATAGTTTATTACAATTATTATGGTTTTGTAGTGCTTTTACTTTGTCTGACCTACTTTAAACAAAAATAAAGCATTTTTGTTACAAAATGTTTGTTTAATATTATACTACAGTAGTTACGAAACAGATTTACTGCGAACAAGGACAATAATAATAAAATAAATAAATGTATAGTATTCTAGTAAAGTTATCAAAATAACATTGTGAATATAAACTCACATTATACTAAATGAAAAGGGTTCCAATTCTTATTTTCGACTTGTCAGATTTTTACGACAGACTCTTGTTTATATTAGAGTAATAATTTCAATGTCCCGATTCCAATTACATTTTGATTGTATGGTGTCATAGGTTCTTCTGAAATGGAAGTGAGTGTCACGAAGAGGGATATTTTCTTCAGCATTAAAAAAAGTATAAATGAGGAATATCAAGATATTATTAATATCTTAGAAAAAGACATTGCAGAGAAAGCAGGTTTTCCCATAGAAATATCAGATGAAATGGAACCAGCAATGTCAGAATTAATTTCTGACTTAAGAGCTCGATGGGAATCGGCAAATAGGAAACAAGTGATATTTTTAAGAAACAACAAAGACTGGCTCGGAGAGGAGATACACTTTTCTAAGTTACTCGACATTGAAACTCCAAATAAAAGGAAATTACAAGAGTCTGTTCATTTAAATAAAAAATTAAAGCGTTTAAAGACAAATACTGATGATATATCTACAGAGGAATTGTTGTATGCGCTTCAGATGAAACTTAGATCAATAGGGGAAAAGCATACCTCAAAAATTATAAAAGATATATTCACAGATCCTGGGAAAGCTTCAAAATACATTGCTGCATATCAGGCTGAAGATGAAAGAACCTTATCTCCTGAAGAAGGGCTAGCTATTCTAATCAAACATCGGTTTTCTCGTCGTGTGTATGATGCAATAAGATCTGTGTCTAAAGAATTCAAATGCAAGTTATACCCAGCGTATCATAAAATATCAGATGCAAAAGCTCTTTGTTATCCACCGAGAACTAGCATTACTATAAACGAAACACGCGCTGAAATAGAACTACAACCTTTATTGGATAAAACAGCGAGTCGAATTATATACCTTCAAAACAGTACTAGTGACACATTGAGATCAGAAATTCCAAGAAATTTAATATTACATTGCAAATGGGGTTGTGATGAAAGCCTTGTACAAGGCAAATATAAAAGGAAATTTACTACTTATCTAGTTCCGTTAGTATTGTCAGGAAAACATAAAAAATCAAAAAATGAATGTATTATCTGGAGTAATCCAAGGCCGGCATCTCAGCGATTTTGCAGACCGATAAGAATGCAATTTGAGCTAGAAAATGATGAATCGTTTGTTTTAAAAACTAGTGACATTGAAGAACAAATTAAAGTTCTTCGACCATTCTTAACAGAGTTTAACGGAGTCAAAGTCTCAATAATGTACGAAATGACATTTACAGTAATTGATGATATTTCGTATGCAGCGAACGTCTCTTCGAATCATTGCGTCATGTGCAAAGGTCAACCAAGACAATTCTCACGAAATTTGTCAAGACTAAAAGTCATGAAAAGCATTTTCAACCGTATGTTGATTGCCTCGGATCCTTACATATGTAGCATTTCACAGTCACCTGAATTATGTGGAAATAACTGTGTAGAACAGAAAAGTTTATATGACGATTCGAAATCGGACAATGACTCAAATGGAATGTATGAATCTGACAACGAATAAAACTTTCGTCACAAAAATATAGTTGAAATTATTTTTGTAATTCATACTTTATTAATTTTCTTTGATACTGCGTTACCTTACCTATGTTGAAGGGTAAGCATTAGAAAATACACTTATTTTACTAAAATTAAAACAAATTGTATTTATTTGACATCACTTTATTTTTCATCCTATTCACTTTAATATATTTCGAACACAACGATTATAGCTTCAAAAATTACTTCAGATTTATGATAGGTAATCACAAATGAAGTCTAAATTATTTACATTGAAATACGAAATTATAAAACGAGTAATAAGTCTATCAGTACTTTCATGGAGTGTTAATATGCAACATAGATATTTCAACAGCTTATTCTGATTTTTCACGATTTGATGCACTGTCTTTATTGTTGTTCATCAAAAATGTTGCCACGAAGCCAGTCAGATTAATCTGACTTTATCCTAAAAAACATATTCCATTTACAAACGTAAACGTGTTTGAAATCAACATTTGTTATTTAATAAGAGTGCATTTCCCAGTATACCGAGAATAACTCAAAAGTATTAAAAAATATTTAGTTTGACAGGTTTCAATTCTATTTGTTGGCCTTTGTGAATAATTCCCTATTTTCAATAATATTTCATTTTGATTTAAGAATTGTTTTTTACCAAAATCTTATCAATACTCCGAAATTGTTATAAATCATTTCTGAAGCATTCATGGCATTTACGCTGTATGCAGTTTATACACGTAAATCATTGTGAATGTTTTGACATCAAGAAACAGGATTGCGAAGTTTACTTCCTAGCTGGTAGCTGTTCCTTGGGATATATATTGTGGAAATATTGGGGAAAAATATTTTATAACACTTCAAAAGATTGTTATTAATAGTGATATTGTTAAAGAAAGAAAGCATTATTATACTCGAAAAAAGTTGAAACATGCAAAAATAACTTGCTAAACAACTTTTTTTAGTGTTTCTAATTTTATTCTTTATTTTATTATCTTGTAAAAACGTTTAAACAAATTTTTAAATATGATTCTTTACAACTAGACCAAAAGAATTTTTATAAATTTTTTGTGTAATCGTTAAAATTATTTATAAAATGTAAAAACTAATAATTTTTTTTTAAATAAATAAAGATATTTCTGGTTGAATTTAGAAATTTATAAAAATTGTTCGGGTAAGGTGTAGAGAATCTTTTTCTCAAAAGAACAATTTAACAATTTTTTAGAAACTTTTCGACAAGGCAACAGGATTCAAATTTGAGTCACAAACCCTGTACATTTAAAAAGCAGTCTCTTATGCATTTTACGTTGTGATTGATTTTCTACATAGCTAAGGCATTTATTGATTGAATGAAAGATATCACACATATTAAAATACTATAGTTTAATTAATTATAAACAAAAATATACCAAAAAATGACCATTTTTCTTTTTTAAATCGTTTGTGACAAATAATTCCGTACAAACATATACGGAAAACTTATTATTTATGTTTTTAGGGTCTCCGAATACGAATCTGATGTTGGTTTTAAAGAATTCAAAATGGCGGATCCAATATTGCAGAAAAAAAAATTGAAAATCGACTTAATACTCAAAAAGCTACTCAGGGGTTGACGAGGTCACAGAATACGAAAATGAAAATAGATTTTGAGGATTCGAAAACCCTCGAGAAACATTTTTCAAGCGAATACAGTAGACTTTCAATTTTTTGTTCGCCATTTTGAATTTCTGAAATCTGACATCAGATTCGTATTCAGTGACCTCTAAAACCCCTGAGTATCTTCTTTCAAGCGAATTCAGTTGATTTTCAATTTTTGTCCGACATATTGGATCCGCCATTTTGAATTTAAAACACTGACAGATTCGTATTCAGCGAATTTCAGGGGTTTTTGTGGTCGCTGATGACGAATCCGGCGTCAGATTTCCAAAATTCAAAATGGCAGTACAAGAATTTAAAAAAAAACATGTATTAACCCATTAACGCCCAAGAGGACACAAATTTCACCAAGATTTTCGGAATATTTCTTGACATTAAAATTCAATTAAAAAAATTTTAGACAAATCATTTTCGACGTAAAATTGATCGATCTTTCCGAATCTGCCGTTAAAAAACCAATCGAGTCCATTCCGAAAAATTTATGCTTGGTTTTTCACAAAAAAATCAGATTTTTCACTGACAAATATTTTTTAATCGGCATTTTTACATTGGAAACGGTTAGGGAGATCACTGATCGGTAAAAACATTGTGTCTTCAATCCTTTAACGTTAAAATGTGCATGATAGCATTTTGAAAAAAAAGTTTGAAACTGTCAAAATGGCGGCTCAAACACGAAAAGATCGGCGAAAAACTTCTGAATTTTTTATTCGAAAATTATAGGCTTTTGGAAAAAATGTCGCTGAACAAAAAGTTCTTAGAATTGGTCAAAGGATACGCTCAAATTTTTTCATAATTTTTATAACACTTTTCTTCATTTTCAAAATCGTAAAATTTAGAAAAAATATGAATAGTCATAGAAAAATTGTGAAAAAATTTCGAGGTTTTTTTTTATCAATTCTAAGAACTTTTTGTTCCGTCACATTTTTTGTGAAAGTCTATCGTTTCCAAATAAAAAATTTCTGAACTTTTCAAAAAATAGGGAATCAGAAATTTTGTTATTCAAAACTGATAGAATTTCGCAAAAAATGTCGCTGAACAAAAAGTTCTTAGAATTTATCAAAGAATACGCTCAAATTTATTCAGAATTTTTCTACGACTTTTCATATTTTTTCAAAGTTTTGCGATTTTGAAAATGAAGAAAAGTGTTTTAAATATTCTGAAAAAATTTCAGCGTATTCTTTGATCAATTCTAAGAACATTTTGTTCAGCGATATTTTTTCCGAAAGCCTATCATGTACGAATAAAAAATTCAGGAGCTTTTCGTCGTTCTTTTCGTGTTTGAGCCGCCATTTTGACAGTTTCCAACTTGTACATTTTAAAGTTAAAGGATCGAGGACACGATATTTTCAGCGATCAGTGATCTCCTTAACCGTTTCCAATGCGAAAATGCCGATTAAAAAATATTTATCAGTGAAAAAATCTGATTTTTTTGTGAAAAACCAAGCATAACGTTTTCGGAATGGACTCGATTGATTTTTTAATGGCAGATTCGGAAACATCGATCAGTTTTACGTCGAAAATGTTTTGTCTAAAATTTGGTTAATTGAATTTTAATGTCAAGAAATATTCCGAAAATCTTGGTGAAATTTGTGTCCTCTTGGGCGTTAATGGGTTAAAATCTGGAAACGTTTATTCGGAGATTTTTGGGGCCCCGAAATACGTGTATGTAATACGTTTTGGATTTTGAAAACTCTTAAATGGCAGGTACGAAATTTGCTTAAACTATTTTTGAAGATTTTTGAGATTAAGAAATACTAAAATTTAGCTAAAAAATTGTGCATTAGATATTGCCTGCTTATACCCATGACGTAACCCAGAGCTAACGACGAGGACGTAGTAAGCCTGTAGGTCCACTATTTTTTTTATTTTATTATTTTTTTTATATTCTTGTATATATTTTTGTTTTTTTCTTAATATTTTTTAATATTTTTTTTCATTTTATGCTCCTTTTGTTTTTTTTTATTCTTGGCCGTAAAATTGTATGGCCTCGTAACGATTGTGCAGCCTTGAACAGGCATCAGAGGTCCTTGGACATTCAATCTTTACTCGGATCCGAAATTTTGAATATTGGAAATTCGACGCCATATTCGTAATCAGCGATCCTGACCCCCTTCCCCGGCTTCCCAATTTCATCTCGATCAAGCAACTTTTTCCTAATTTGGTCCGCCATGTTGGATTCGCCATTTTGAATTTTGAAAGCGACCCCGAAAACCCCCGAATAACAAATTCCAACCGTTTTCCATGTAAAGAAAAATGTGTCTTTCAAAGGGATAAAACTAAGTTCTTGAAAATGTTATAAAATATTTTTCTCCGATATAGCTATAACATATATCTTGGGGAGCAACTACCGTAAGAAATATTCAATTTTCAATACTTCTTAATAATTTCTCGTATACAGGGTTTGTGGATTTAAAACCTTATTTATATGCGTATTGCTTAGAATATTACAACACACTTGAGTTACGTTTAGCAGGTACTTTCGCGATGCGTTGCACAGAAATTTCGGATGCCCGCAGGGCCTCAAAACATATAGTCACATCTTAATGTTCTACTTAAAATTATTTATGTAAAACTATGAATAAATATGTTCTCCATAAACGAGGAAAGCGTTATTTTACATTCAATTCTACTTTGGAGCAACAAAGATATAAATTTTGTAATAATAATAATAAAAATATATAAATACTAGTTCCTACACAAATACAATTGAACTAAAAATAGATCGCAATTCGGAAGATTGTTCGAATTATTTTTAATTCACAAATATTTCGCAAAAATCATCTTACTTCTGTCTAATGGTGTAAAAAGAATTTTACATTTTAACCCCATGCCCTTTAAACAATAACATGAATTTTTGTTAAGAGAGACTATTCCTTTATATATTTTATCCAAAAATAAGAAATAAATCTCTTACTTCTCACATTTTTAAAAAAATATAACTTAACTATAAATGAATGATTAAAAGTGGTTGTATTTCATTCACATACCTTGCAATTCCTTTGTGAGCAATATCAGTTCTGATCTGCTTGCCTTCGAAATTAATAGCCACTGCTGATGCTGTTGCCTTAGCGGCTGCGACAATCAGAGACGGTGCTAGGGCTACAGCAATTAACACTCTTCCACCTAGTGATAATAATCGTTGGTATCTTTACATTTCTGAGTGTATGTAAACTTTTTCATTTTTTCCACAATACAAGGCCTAATATTGAACGATTTAGAAATTGGTCATTTTTGTTTGTATTTAACCCTTAAATGCCACACGTCTGTAAAATCTCATATGTGACACACGGAGTCTTCGAGACCCCATCGTGAAAAATGTCTGTTAACTTTTGTATTTTTTGATATTTATTTATGCAGATTTTTTCAATGTTGTTCAAAGCTTTAGAAAAGCTGTATAAAATGCTTAATTGTTAAAAACAAATTAGTACCACATTTTTAATTTCTAATATTTTTACTTAAAAATTGAGTATAGTGCTCTTGGGATATATCACTGCAAGGAAAAATTAAAATTATATTGAATTGTTTAAAAAAAGGAGAAAAAATATACATCATAAATAACGTTGTAGCTGTACATATTCTTATTAAATTTGATTGAAAAATCATTTTAATTGCAGCACATGTTTACAGTTAATATAAAATGTAACGTAACGAAAAAAAAATGGAAAAAATATAATATCACTCTGCACCTGCGCAATGAATGCATAGATACGCGCGGTGCACGTCACACATAGGCCTGAGACATGAGGGACACTGTATTTTCGTTTTGCGATGTTTGGATAGGCCAGCTTAAAAGGTTATAAACAAGCGCGATAAAAGACAACAAAATTATGACCACTTATGTACACATTATGTTCAATATTTGAGAAATCTAATAGAACATAGAATTACAACTTTACTAACTTTGGACCATGTTGTATAACTTTGATTTTTAATTTAGTTCAAAACATAATTATATTAATACCCACCATTCGTCAATAGTTCGCCTGAAGGAGAAACGCTCGTTCCACTGTGGAAAACGTAATGATCTGGTCTGGATACGATACTATCCACCCCCTGTATCACTTGTCCTTTTGATGAAGATTCTGGATAACCACGGGATGCCAAAATAACACCTACGGCGGAAACATTTTCTTGGAACAAAACTGGAACGGTTTCCAGCGCTCCTTCGCAGCACGCCTTCATTATGGCAAAGAGATCGGATTTTAATAAGGGCAGGATTACTTGCGTTTCCGGATCACCGAATCTACAGTTGAATTCCAAAACTTTTGGTCCTTCCGCAGTTATCATTAAACCCGCGTACAAAACACCAACGAAAGGAATATTTTCTGCCCTCATACCGTCGACAGCTTTTTGCAGAACTTTTGTTTTCATTTCATTGCATTCTTCGTCCGTTAAAAGAGGACACGGGCAATAAGCGCCCATTCCTCCAGTATTTGGTCCTAAATCTCCGTTGAAGATCCTTTTGTGGTCTTGTGCTGGGGCCATGCTGACGACAGTTTTACCTATGTGATGTTCACAATTTCGTTTTGACAAAATTCTAATTTACAAAAAACTAATTTTAAAAAAAATCGGTATTCCCACTGATTAAGAGTCTTTTAATACATTTTGAAAATTGAAAATCTTACATCAATTTCCTTAAAAGCAACTTGGTCGAAATTACATTGGATAGTTTGCGTTTTTCGGAGTGTAACAAATTAAATATCGTGTTTTAAGAGAATTCAATGAATTCGCATTTGTGATTGTTAAAATTCCACTACGGGTTTGTAATCTGTTACCATTTGATTGGAAATTATTGAAACGCAATGTTACGCTATCCCCGGATTCAGGAATGGATTTACGGATTGGGAAGAATCAAGAGATAATATGTTGAAATTATTGAAATACAATGTTACACTGTTCCAGATTCAGAAAGGTCAAATTGGAAACAATTCTGGGACAAATTTTTAATTTCTCGGATTTAGTCGTGTTAAACCGGATTGTTTTTACAATTACTAAAATTGTTATGCCCACACTCGGGACTTCACCGCAATACAGTGACTTTCTCTTGTTCTGAAGTGAAAATTTCACTTTTATAAAAGTGACATTTTCACTGTATTGAATACAGTCAGATTGTTCACTGTTAGCAAACAAGTGAGGTTAGAACCCGTGTTGAAATTCAGTGTATGACACAGTGAATGCAGCCATTTTGAACGGAACTTTGGCCAGACGACCTGATGAAAAGACGGAAGGTCTAGAAAATGTGATGTACACTTGCCGTCTGGTGGCGCTTATGTATCGTATCCAATACATCCACCCTATAATTCTCGCAAGCGGCGAAATGCGATTAATTACGTACACTGATAGAAATTTCTGTAGCAATTTTCTGAAACATGTAACCGAAGCTTTTTACGGTTACAGTTTCAGAATTTTACGAAACATGAACAGAAATTTCGGAAACGGTAACCGTAAAAAGCTTCGGGTACATGTTTCAGAAAATTTTGTTACAGTTTCAGGATTTTCAATTACAGTAACAGAATGGTATAAGGGTAGTAAAATTTGTTTGCTTTATCATTTTTTTTTGTGTTTTCTATGATTTATTGTCCTTCGTTTGGGGAAGGCTACCCTGTTATTAAAAATAGAAAATTTAATAGAAACAACACTGTTTTGTAAATGTGCATCGGGGTAGAAAAAATGCGTATATATATTTATTGCCTTCCTACTAATAAGAATCAACATTATACAATTCAACAATATTCGGAAGACACTCGTTATACCCTACTGATAGTTGACCGAGGAATCCTTTATGACCGAATAAAAATTCCACTTCTACGATGGGTGCGCGGTCGCACCTAGCGACTACAAACTAAAGTAACGTCACCGTGTTTCACTTTCTGAAATTTCTGTTACAGTTTCGTAATTTTCTGATAATATAACGTAATATTTCTTTCTGTTACAGAATTTAGTAAAATTTTGTTACTTCGGTAACATAAAAGTATCCGAAATTTCTGAACATTTCTAACAGTGTACATAGAAATTTCGCGTTATGAATAGATCGCACCACTACCACTCGATTGGGAATACCGAAGGGGATAATAGGCATCGATAGTCGGCAATCTATGGACATTAGTCTGCGAATGTTTGTCCGAGTAAATACATATGTAAACCAAAAATATGTAAATAATATTATATATTAAATATTTGCTTGTACTTGCAGTGAAATTTCACTTTGTATATAGTGACATTTTAACTTTTACATACAGAGAAAAAAAAAACACAGTTTAATAAACTGAATTTTCACTTTTAGGAGAGTGGTCCGATCGGCACTGCATCTAAAAGTGAGATTTCATTGTTATGCAGTGAGTTTTCACTTTAAGGATTTTAAGTGCAGTTCTTGCCAACACGAACGTACACGTGATAATTTCATCAACCCTGGGTTGCAGTGGCTCGTACAAACCCACAATATTTTCTGATATACCATATGAATAATTGTAAAAGAAAAAATTAAAGGTCATAAAAAACGAAAATAAATAAAAAAATGTGTGCGATTACACCGTTTTTTACGATATATAAAGCATCATACCATCCGTAAAGGCCAACATCGATACTTCTTCCCCTTCCAACAGTTCTTCGACAACGACCGTTTCTCCAGCAGAGCCAAACTTTTTATCGGTAAGAATTTCATCAACGGCTTTGCACGCCTCTTCGATGTTTGCAGCCACGACAACACCCTTTCCGGCCGCTAAACCAGCAGCTTTAATCACCAAAGCTCGATAGGGTGCTCTAAAAATAAAAGGATATACTTCAACAACCCTTTATTCAAGTATTAGAAATTTAAAATTCCAAGAAAGTCAGGATCATTCTAACAGCTTCCAACATTTTAATTCACACTTGAAGATATATTTGCTTAGTTATGTCAAATATCTTATGTAAATTATTATAATATTATTAAGGTGATTACGGTTCTTTATTTTGGTTTAGAAAAACCTTCACGTCCACGAAGGAAAATAAATAATGTAAAGTTCGTATACATAGAAATCCAACAATTATATTATAAAATATAATTTTTGAGATACAAATTTTTAAAAATCCTGAAATAATTTTCAGTAGTTTACATTTTATTAAACCGCTTTTGCAGTATTTCTCATATTTTGTTGGATTATATTATTGCATAATATTTATCGTGATTGAATGATGTGAAGTTGTACTGATCTAAATAAAATAGGTATGAAGCTGATGATCAATAAGAAATTGACTTTATTAATAACTATGCGTCGACCTCGTGAATAAGCCGATGACTACAAAGACAATGTATCTACAGAGAAGACATGAATTTCAGTTTCTACAGTGAAGAAGCATCTAATAAAATAAAATTAATTTTTATATGTACGAAATAATAGTACCTAAAAAATCGACATTAAAAAATCGCTTTTAATACATTTTAACATAATATATAGATATTCATTGCAACAGTTATTTCTTATTAGTATTTGATCATTGTTTTTATCTATATTAGCATAATTTCTTGATTTATGTGTTTTGTTTCAACACTAATAAATTATGCTAAATAAACATAACAGAAATAAATATTCTCATTATGAAATGAAATTTGTAATTTAATATTCATGACCACATATTTTTGTGTAATTCTGGTAAAACACCAAGAGTAATAATGTCATTTATTAAATAATATCACATTTAAAAAATAATTTTTCTAACGTACGCTCTAATAAATTTCTTCGCTTCATCGGCGCTTGTAAACCCTTTCCACCTGGCTGTTGGGATGTTATGTCGATCCATAAACGCTTTAGCCCAGTCTTTGTCAGCTTCAATCCTGGCTGCGTTTTTATCAGGGCCGAAACACGGCACATTTACCTTTTTTAATTCATCGGATAATCCTTGGGCCAAATAATCCTCGGGACCAATAACGACCATACTTATATTCTTGTTCTTACACCATTCTGCTACTTCCTACATACATATAAAATTCGAAGGGGTAAACGCGTTGTGGAATATTATTCAGTGTACAAAAGTACATTGAAAACTTACCTTATTACTTTTAATGTTTAGTTGGACTAAGGACACTTTATTTTCTCGCGCAATGCCACTATTTCCGGGAGCTACAAAAATTTGTTTTACCTGAAATAAGAAAATTACTATGGATACAAAACAATTTCTCAAAGTAGTTAATTCGTTGATTTTTAGGCAGAATTTATTTTGTCGCAGAATGTAACATTACAACCCACCGGAAGTTAGGACTAGTTCTATTATATTTCGAGAAATTGTCGAGAAAAAACGCCAAATCGAGTGCCCTTTTTTCGTAATATAATATAATACATATATTATACACTCAGTGGGTGATTTGCGCAGGTATAAAACAAGTGCGATAATCAGCTACTTCGCACATGTATCGTATGATATTTTTGTAACTGCGTGCGCGAAATTGAATTTCGCCCACTATTTTTAGTGCGCGAAGTACTTCGCACACTCGTGCGCAAATCACCTACTTCGCGCATATAATATAATATACTATTTTTACTCCATGAGAAACATTTTTCGCGCACTGCTTTTAGTCTGCGATGTATTGGCGATTCAAAGTGCTAAAGTGGCGCACCTGACGGTCGAGTTTGAACTAATATGTACACGACTCTCTGTATGGTGCTCAATGTAATGTATATAGGTTTCGAGAGGTTTTAAAGTCTAGTTTACTATTAACTTGAGGTTACTAATATTATTTAAATATCAACTAATAATCATGGAAGAAAATATGTATTTTCAGACAGAGGAGAAAAAAAATGGGGACGATATAACTGCAAGATTCCAGTCGGAAAAAAAGCATGTCAACGTTCCCCATTCTTCATCGTGTCTGAAGAATTATATATTAAATAAAATAATTTGCATACTCTATAATCTAAATTAGTTAATAACTCCCAGAATAATAGTGAAAGTCAGTTACTAATTGAGTAAGTAAATTTTTAACAATAATAAAAATAACTAAGTATAAGTCAAATTAATTTTGAGTTATGTTCATTTTATTCAATATTAAGAGAATTAATACATTAACATACTATTATATTATTATTTGTTAATAGTATATTACCTAACAAGGGTGTAAAGTGTACTTTTACGCATCGTTCGGGAACCATACATACGAGGCGCCGAGTGATGCGTAAAATTCCCGACCGATGCGTAACAGTTCTACTTTACACCCATGTTAGGTATCCTAGTTTTTGTAATTGAGTGCGTAAAGTTTTGATGCCTGGTTGAGTGCGTAAAGTACAACTTTACGCACGACCGTTCACTTTACGAATTTTGTCGTCGGGAGTGCCTAAAAGTTAACTTTACGCACGAAAAACAGGCATCAAATGTACTTTACGCATTAACTTTACGCATACAGTTACAAAAAAATATATGCTTCAATATATCTTTTGTTATATTTTAGTAAAATTAACCGAATATTATACATATAATTCCTTTTCAAGGTAAATAAGTGTAGCCATTGCATGTTTACAGCAGTGTTCTTCTGAAGCACCTGCTGGTCACGAATATGAAAATGATTTTATTTTTTCTTTCACTTTTTCATGTTTTTTTATTAATCTGGATTTGTACTTCGTGGTACTTTGGGGAGGATCTTCGTGAATTTTTGTCGTCAAAAAAAGCCTCAATTTCCACAAAGGAGTTTTTCTCTTTTCGAATACCCACAATAATATAATAATATATTTTTCATAACCTCTCTATTTCACGAAAAGGTCTAACAAACTCTCTAAGTGCGTCAACTAAATGATCCAATTCTATTAGAGGGGACATTTTAAATTTCACAAAAAAACGTAAAAATGAACTTTATAAACTTTTAAACTCTACGTGTACATTGAACACCATACAGTGAGTTAAACTTAAGAAGTAGTTCAAACTTGAACATCAGGCGCACCACTTTAGCTGTTTGAATCGTCAATAGTGCGAAAATCGGGCACTACGCGTACTAAAATCAGTGTGCGAAATTGAATTTCACATTCAATATTCTCGATACGGCGCACGTGTATCGTATACTATTTTTTTGGACTCCGTGAGAGAAATTTTTCGCGCACTGATTTGAGTATGCAAAGTATGTACTTCGCACACTCGTTTCAATGCGCGAAGTGCAGTGCGCAAATGGGTTACTTCGCGCACTAAAAATAGTAATGAAAAAAACAAAATTAAAAATTACTGAATCGAATTTTCAAAATTTGAGTTCCATAAAGGCAATTCTAACAATTTTTTATGCTCTCTTACAAAAAAATCAAAGAAATTTGTTAAGAATTGACCGAGAATTTTCTACAATATCGAAAAATCATGTATTGCAGAAAATTCTCGGCCAATTCTCTTTAATTGTTTTTTTATTCTTTTTGGAAGATAGTAAACAACAGTAGTAAATAATAGTTAGAATTGCCTTTATGAAGTCCGAATTAAAATAAATGAGTCAGAACTTTTTAATTTACATTTTTTTAGCTTTGATTACTACTCAATGGTACCCCCCTTAAGTTTTTAATTAATAAATATAAATTATTCCAACTTTTTCAGGTATTCTGCCAGATTTATACCTTGAAAAACACCATGGTAGTAGAAAATTACTATAATTTTAGTGTTAGCAATAATATTTCCTTCCTATGTGACAAGATGTGCCATAATGTAATAATATATAATTAGAAAAATTAATATATAAAATGTACAACTTTTTATTAATACAAAATCATTAACAAATGCGAAAGCTAATGAAATTGAATATATTTCAATAATATAATAAGCACATACTGAAATTAATGATTTTAAAACAAAGAAAATCATTGGTTACAGTTCTGTTGAATAGATTTCTATTAATATTTAGTGATTAAGAAAACCAATTCAAATCTATTGAGAGTCAGTCAAAATCATTCAATGAATTTCAAAGAAATTTCATTTGCAGGGTAGTGTTCAGAAAATGCTTTCTTTTCATTGCTGAGTTTCATTCCATGTTTTAATTATTAAGTTACATCTTTAATATAACATATTTGAAATTATTGTTGTATTTCACTAAATTCTTAAGCGTAATTTTTGTAAAATGTCATTGAAATTAATTTGATTCTTAACAGATTTACTCACGCTATAAAAATTCCCTTCTAAAATTACTATTATGAAAGTAGTGATCATTGCACAATATGAATGAAATAAAATCCATATGAAATTTGTAAAACTACGATTGAACTATTAAGTTTATAGCTTCTGGAACAATAAAATTACATTGATATTGTAAATTTGCAGCTCCAAATTATGTATATCTTTTATATTTACAGTCTCCTAAATAAAAATCAGGGTAGTAAATTTTTTTTTTTAAATAGATAGTTATCAGGACCAACTTTGGGAATAGTAATGTAAAAATTTTGTTGTAATGTTACGTTGCACTAGTAACTTGACATTGGTGTTTTTACATATAATATTATACTCTGTATGGTTTCTTCATTAATAAGTATGAAAAATAAGATAGATAATATATTTGAACATATAAACATTGATAACAAACAAGTTAAACGTTAATTTGCATTCATGGTAATAATTAAAAGAATTGTTTTTATCAAATGCAAAAGAAACTTTGATAATGCATTGTTGTTCCGTTATTTTAATGCTGTTAAATGAATTTCCGTTTGGTTATGCTTTTCTTTCTCATTTTTCTACAATACCTTGCAGAGCTTCTACATTGGTTTGCAGCGTGATATAAAATATTAATAGAATTAATCCTGCTCTGGATAAATGTGCTGGTAATAATGCAGAATTTTATTTTTTCAGTCTATACAATGCATAAAAAAGATTTACTATTCAATATTTTAATCTTTTATTGGATTCTAAAAATTTACAATTTTTTTCAACTTTTAAATAATGTTATAATAATATAGAAAATATTTCACCCCAAATATTCATAGAAAGCATTGTATTGTATTTTAAAACAGGGTTGGGCAAATTAACTTTTTTTTAACTAAGTTAAGTTAAAGTTAACTGTACAAAAAAATGACTAAGTTAAGTTAAAAGTTAACTCCTAATTTAGTGAATTGAAATAGTTTACTAATATAAAGTTAAAAGTTATAAGTGAAAATTAACAGTTAAAAAGTTAAAGTTAAAAGATAAACAGTTAACAGCTAAATAGTAAAAGCTAAAATTAAAACGTTAAGAATTAAATGGTTAAAAGTAAAATGAAGATAAAAGTTAAAGTCGACAGTTGAAAGAGACAAGTTAGAAGTGAAAAGTTAATAATTTCAAACCTTAAAAATAAAATAAAGTAAAGAGATTACCAAACCTAAATCTATAATACCATACAAACATTTTACTTTATTTTTATTGATTGAGAATTAGCGGAGAAAAGCCTGAAACCAAGAATTATTGATATTTATAAGTTTATTACCTTTGTCTTTATTTTGTTCATAGAACCTAATAAAATATTGTGACAGAATATTAGTCACAATTTTGATGTCCACAGAACATTTTTTCCCAAATGTAGTTACAGTATTTCAATTTTGCATGGCAGAAATGTTAACAGTTAAAAGTTAAAAATTAACAGTTAGAAAATTAAAAATTAAATGTTACAACTTAGAAAATTAATAATTAAAAAGATAAAAGTAAACTTCATTAAGTTAAGTTAATATTAATTAACTTTTTAATTTTTAACTTAACGTTTTACTTTTTAATTCCCTACTATCAAACCCTGATTTTAAAAGAATGATTAAAAATAATTTTGTTTATCATTTCGATTACTTTCCAGTGATAAAAACACAAATATTATTGAGATAACATGAATGTACCAGAGACGCATTAGATTATTATTTTTGTGTTTTCAGCATAGTCAACAATGTACATTTCACATACAACATAATTTCTATGACTTAAAACTACCATTTCAACTAAATTCAATGAAAAATGATTGCATTATTAAATGAAAAAGAGAACATTAAATTAATGTATTGTTAAATTTTTTAAGTGAACTGATTAGATTGTTTCGTAGTTAGGATGTATTTATTTACTTTTCTTAAGACTTTGGCATAATCTTTTGCCATTTATTTTTTGGTAACAGTTAGACATTTATTAGTAGAATTAATTTTTCCAATATATATCTTTACAAAATATTTGGCAAAACTTTTATAAAGTATATAATTTTATGCTTATCTTTTGAACATGACGTTTCACAAATTATCAGTTTGTTTTAAGGTAGTTAGACCCCACGATATTGGGAAAAATATTTAATAATGTTTCCAAGAATTTATTTTTCACTAATCATGACATTGTTGAAGAAAGAAATTGTTATTGTTTATGAAAAAAATATTGTAACCTGCCAAAATAATTTGATAAACAACTTTTGTTAATGATTCAAACTTTCTTCTTATCGCTAGTTAAAAATTTTGTAAAAATGAATGGATTGTAACAAATGATGTTAACAAGATTTAGATATAAAGGCTACATTACAAATTCATGTAATTTAAAATAAATGATTTAAAGCAATGTACAGTAGGACCTCTCTTATTCTAATTTTCCCCTTACCCCCACTTATTTTGCTTGCGAGCTTGTGATTCGTGGACAATATTTTTCGTTGACTGTTCGTGTGATAGTGGGAGAAGACTTGTGGGGGAACGATTAGAATAAGGGAGGCTGGACCATTAGAATAAGAAAGGCAATTAGAATAAGAGAGGTCCTACTGTAATATTCAACTAGTTTAATAAAATATTACATTATTATGAAATATCTTTATTGTATAGTTTAAAAAAACATGTTAATTCAAATTTTGCATTAAAAATACAATAAATTTAAATTGATATACTGTGCATATTAAAATGATTTTAAATAATCATTATATAAGTGATTCAGCCGCAAATAGTGTAATAAACTTGAATTTGAAAAATAATCTTAATGACTTCAAACTAATTATACTTGAAGGCACTAAATTAAGATATTCGTAAATCGCAAATTGAGCAATGTTATTGATAACAGTGTCAAAGTCATATAAAGTATATTGAATGCGCAACCTAATCTATAGTGTTACTTTGTTAATATAAATCAGACTTACTTGTTCGGATTGTGCCAGCTTCCAGCAGATGGCATGTTCCCTTCCACCACCACCGACAACCAAAACTGAATGCGTTTGTGTCATTTCTGTAATTAATTACAAAAGTTATACGAAACAATAAATACTGCTCCAATATTCAGCATGCTCCGAATTCTAAAATTGTGTTTCCAGAAATATAATTGATTTTTATGGCACTATTAAATAACTTGTTTGACAAATCTGTATTAAAAAGACTGACTTTATCTAAAATGATAGTCACACTTTATTAAATCACTGCACTATTAAAGGAGCACTAAAAAACTTTCCAATAATAAAATAGGTATTATAAAAAAAAAATTGTAAACATTCCCTTCATTGATAAATATTTAATAAAAAACATCCGGTGAGAATTTTTAGATTTGTGTTCCACGATTTAAATTTATAATTGGAGGTTAGGTATACATTTTGGCGGCAAAAGGTAGTATTTATTTCTGCAGTTTGCAAATTTGAAATTGTAGGTATTGGGAAGAATGTTTTGTCAGAATCGTGTATTTACGCACCGGAGAGTCGCACAATGTTTATTTAATCAGAAATGGAGTTAGTGACGCGCAACAAGTGTCCGATTCTGGTAAGAATTAGAAACGTTCTGCCGGGCCCGGCAACGCCGCGACGTGGATGGAATTTCGCTCCTCGACCCACGTGATGAACTTTCGGCGAATGGCGTTTCAGACTTAAATCTTCGCGGGGGATTGTGTATCGATTTTGGATCAGTTTCGTAACTTTATATCGGATTGTTGACCTGACGAACTCTTAAAGCTGATGAGCGTGAATAACTCATAGATATTTAAAGTTTCAATAATCAATATTTTAAAAAAAAACATGGAAAATAGAAGTCGATAAAATGGTTTTGTTCACAACGTAATATACAACGTGCAAGCATTTAAAATCCTCGTATTTAAAGTTCACTGAGTGTATAGGAAACGTTTTTACACATTGTTTACACGTTTTTTTTTTACTGACATTAACTGTTTATGCGATCCCCTGGTGTCACTTTTTTCTAACCTTTTTCTGCGAATTCAAGTAGTTTTGAGAATTTTCTCATTGAAATTCATTGCAGAAGCTAAAAAACGAATTCAGATTTGATGCATTGAATGAATTTCAATGAATTTTCATTTGCTGGGGAGTACTTTAAAAAAATGTAATGTTATTTTTTTGCTTCTGGGAAACAATAATTATTTATGGCCCCGAAGAAGAATATCGCAATGAGTTCACCACATTATTTTATTTAAGACATTGATATTCTGGTGATCTTCTCAGGAATATTTTTGAGACTTTTGCAGAAGATTATGTCTGCTTTTTTTATATTTAGGTGACATTTGGAATATTCCAGAGACTTTCTAGAGTCCTTCAACGTTTATTCTGTATTATAACATATACATTCTGTATTTAAAAAAAAAGTGCATGAAATTTAATTAAAATTTAGCGGAAGCAAATTTCAAGCATGTACATTGAAAATAACACAGGCCTGCGAGGGTCAGCTTATAAAATAAGTGTGTGATTCTTGTAGCTTTTTGAGCGCTGAACACGAATCTGTTATCCAAAATAGTCCATCACGGCAGCATTTTGAGAAATTCTGGGTCAAATAACCCAAAAATGGATATTTTTGTCATTTTTGAAAATTTTTTCTTTAATTTTCTATATTGCCTTCATATAGTATGCATTGTCAGATTTAAACCCCACTTTTTTTTAATTAATTTACGGTGATTTTTAAAGAAATTGTGATTATTGGAATTTATGAGAGTCGACCACATAACCGTCCTCCTGAATTTTCCCGCCATTTTGAATTTCGTAATGACTTCAGATTCGCAATCAGCGACCCCAAAAACCCCAAGGTACAAAGTTATATGAAAGTCCATTACTCTGAAAAATGTATGCCTTTGAAAAATTCTTTTTAGGTAGAAACTCGTGCGACACGGCAAAAATAGCCATTTTTTGGACGTTTGACCTAGAATTACTCGAAATCCTAAAGTGATGGACCATTTTGGACAACAGCTTTCTCTTAGTGTAGTTTTTCCAAGTTTTCTTCTGTAATTAGATCAAATTGTAGCCAAGGGCATCCACAGGGAGGGGCAAGAGGGGGCAGTTGTCACCCCCTGGCCCGAAAATGTATATTTATTAGTCTGTAACCTTCATTAACATATAGTCGCATATTTAATTTTGCCTCCCCCTGAAGATAATCCTGCATAAAATAGTACTAATTAATACATAGAAACTAATAATTTTTGTTAATTTTAAACCCTTAAAAGCTTATTTTATTTTTTTTCCTACATTCGAACACATTTAAAACGGTAATAAAGTCACATACATGGTTTTATTATGTCGTCACTTTAAGACCTATAACTAACCATGCTTAATCGGTCACTTTGCATTTCGAAAAACTTATATTTTATTCGTAACAATAATGACCGAGAAAAACCAACAAGCTGCAAGAGAATTCAGAAAGTTAATTTTTTTCAACATCGTTCGCATGAATGGATGCATTATTTTCAACTTCTTTCAATAAGTTTGTTGAGAATCCTTTTTACATATTGTAGTTTTACAATATTCGTCCGCCAGGCTGGATTCGCCATTTTAATTTTGACAATCAAATATCACATGCGTAGAAACCACTGTTTAAGATGTACATTAGTAATCTAATTATTGTTCCTGAATAAAGCAACTGAAACAGTCCACGTACACATCATTGGGTAGCACTGTTAAAAATGTCATGAAATTTCATATGCATTCAATGCACTACACAGTAATTTTTCTAAAGGTGTACATCTATATATTATGTATATACAGGTACAGAATATAATGAATTAATGTACATGTAACGGAAACATTTTGGTGTTTTTTTAGTTTTTTGCAGATGCAAAAAGTAATGTTATATCGCTTTAAAATATTGTCCTATTTGCATTATTGTCTTTCGAATACTACAGGAAGTGTTCATTGAAAACTTACCGAGTTACGGTCAGATACAGCCATCGAAAATCCCACAGGGCCGGTTTTTACGATCCGGACCCTCAGTTGATCAAAATCATCACTTTTTCATCTCAATTCTTCACAACCTTGACCATTAGTGATCAAATCATGTATATTTGTGTGAGAAAATGAAATATTACAACATATAAGCACAGCTTACAGCGACTATACAGTTTTTTTTTAATCTTAGCATTTTTCACAAAACACAGTCTTAATTTTTTTCTCCGAACTCTCAGGCTGATTCTGTCTACGGGATTTGAAAAAAAAAACGAGTTTGGTTTATTCCAATTATTCTATCGATAAAGTAATGTCGCAGATAGTCGAAACTCCTAATTTCGAAAAATATTATGATTTTTCAATTCCATTTCTGAATCTATGAAGGATAATTTGTTAATTATTTCTATTTGTGGAAATAAACAAAAATAAAACATTAACAATTTGAATATTTAAAAAAGTAATCAAATAAATTTGAATAGTTTCAATAGATTTTCATTTACTAGGATCCAAATTTTGAATTTCGGGAAGAAAATTTGGAGTTCCGAAATGGATACACCTTTATTAAAGATTATTACTTCTACAATCAATCAACTCATTTTATGTTAATAACATTGGAATAGTACTTTATGCAACTAGGGAACTAAATAGGTGTTTGTTGTCGAATGCGAGTTTTACCGATTTGTACTACGATTCTCTCTAGTCGCGCGTACTATTTTCTCATAGGAAAGCACCAACTGCTATGTGAGTATTTTTTAAACATGCATAATAGAGTATCATAATAAGTTACTAAATAACCTATTAACATTTCAGAATTTTTACATAATTTTCTAAAATTAAAAAACTGTACAATATTTCACCGCAATAACATTTTCCTTCCGCATTTACTTCTTTTGCTCCCTAGGGAGAGAAAGTGCGATTTCATAATCTCATGAAATATTATAAACTTGCGCTGTTAGGTACTTTGTATTGTTTCCAAATTACTGATTTAGAATCCAATATTAAAGTTTTAAAAGCTGAAAGCGGACGTAATGCTTTGAAGAAATAATTATTGGATTTCGTTTATAGGACATATTTTCGAACAATTTGAAACACTGATTAAGAAATTAATACTTGAAACTTCTTTTAAACTTGGCTCAGAAGACACTCCAAATTTGCTGTTAAAAACAATATCTTAAATATTACTATAAAATGTTTACTAACAAACAATGCATTTGTCTAACACTTGCTTATAATAAATCTGGAAATTGATAAAAATACCAACCATCACATCCATACAAAAAATTGTTACGCACTTGTATCCAAAAAGTACTGTTTTACAAAATATTGCGACTTCCTTGCACACAACCTGTAACAGATATGTAACATTTGTGTCGCCGCTACTTTGTTACGTAACAGATACGGATTCTGCCCTACTAATTAATTTAGTATCATTTACGAGTTAGGATATATTCATTAAAATAAATAAACTAAACAATATTCTTATTATAATGATTAAACATGTGTAACAAAGGAAGACACTCGCATCGTAATGCAAAATGAGCGTGTTTTGAGTTTCTTGAAAATATTTTGTTACACTTTAAATAATGTTACGCAAAGTAGTGACGTAATTACGTGCCTTTTTAAACTAATCTTCTGACGATTAGTCGTTCTTTATCGTTGCGGATATTTTCGAGTTTGTCCAAGTGCTAGATAACGGCAGTGACCTGCGCCCTGCCAAGTTTTGAATGCTTGAATTTACGTTATAATTGTTATGGATTTCGGTTATCCAGAACAAAAATATGTAAAATACTTACAAAACTGCTATAAATATTATTATAAAAATTCTTATGCTTGCTTACGAATTCAATATCGTGAAAAATTAATCCAACGTTATTCAGTATTAGACTGAAATCTTAAGGAAGTTAGAACTCTCCATAGAGTACGTTTGGGAGAAATATTTAATAACGTTTTTAAGAATTTAATTTCCACTAATAAAGACATTGTTCAAGGGAGAAACTACTAGAGTATTACTGTTCTTGAAAATAAATTGAGATCTGCAAAAATAATTTATTAAACAACTTTTATTAATGATATTATTAATCTGAAACTTTCTTCTTACGCCACTTACGAATTTTCTAAAAATGAATGGATTTTAAAGAATGATGGCTTATTTTTTCGTTAAAAAGATTCTCTACAACTTAACCGAACGAATTTTTCCAAATATTTTACTTGATCACAAAAATTATTCAGAAATTGTAAAAATAATATATTCTTTTTAAATAAATAAAGATGTTTGATGTTAGCCGTAGAAATTTACAAAAGTCATACGGTAAAGTTGTAGAGATTCGGTTTCTGGAAAAATTTTTTAACTGTCGAAAAGAAGAAATTTTGAGTATTTAATAAAAGTTGTTTAACAAATTATGTTTGCAGGTCTCCATTTTGTATAAGGGCAGTAATGCTTTTTCTCGTCAACAGTATCCATAATGAAAAATAATTTCTTGGAAACGGTATCAAGAATTTTAATTGTTTGCAACATGTACATATTATCAAAATAATTGTTGCAACTAGCAACGAAAAGGTTTCTTCTCGACCGTCGTAATTTAAAATTAAGTATAATTAATAGTATTTCTCGGTATTAAGGGTCAATTAACTAATAATATAAAAATAAAATAATTTTTTGGTTTTCGATGGAAAACACGAAAATGGTAAAAAGATGAACATCGCCGGATTTTGTATGATAATCGCGACAAAACCTTAACTTTGGAATATTCATATCTGTATTTAAATTGATTTACATATAAATGGGTTTTGTGTCCCTCTAGCGACTATCGTAGAAACAAGTGCCTATTGTAAATAATGTACATATTGCTGCAGCTCTTTGAATGCTTCTCTTCCACGAGCATTACTTCGTTTAGTTTTCAATACTACTAAATCCATCCACGGTCGCCCTTTAATGTGCAAACTCTTGAACACTAATTGAAGTATTAATTTTTCGTTTTTTAATCCTTTTAATTTTAATAAGACTAAATAAGTGGACAATTCGGTTTGAAAATAACGTCTACCCTTTGGAATTTTTGAAATCTGGCTTACTTGTCATCAGCGTATATATTTATATACTCAATGGCATTAAAACAATACATTTTTTAAAATAAGCGAACACTGCGTATTAATATTCTTGTGATAAAATATCTTTCTGCGGCCATTTTGAATACGCCTTCATGAAATTTTGAAAAGTACGTTTCACCATTAAGAATCCTGAATATTGCGTACGCGGTATTTTCAGGTGCAACAGTGCTCTGATTACTTACTGTGTGAAAAAAAAATAATATTTGAAACAAAATTATTAATACGTATATTTTTTTTAATGGCTGTAACTTTTTGTAAATTAATTTTTTTTCGCAGTTTTATTGGCAGATACTGAAAGAGCCTGTCCAAATACATAAGAAATGGCTCTTGGAAATGTTTACTTTCATAGTTGCAGAGAAAATTAACATTGAACCTGACTGAAAACAAAACGTCTACCGCAGCGTTAAAGGATTAATAAGAATACAAAAATATTAACATTTTGAATGTTTGGTAAAAAGAAACCGTAATGCGTTACCATCACTCAAGAGGCTAAATATCAAGATTGTGCAGCTTCTCCAGCGAAATACTAAAAGATCGAAATATATTATAAATAATGAAATATACAATATGTAAATAAACAAAGTCAATTAGAATAAAGTTTGAAATATTGCATTTTTTATACATGTAAACGTTATGTACTTAATTTGTTGGCGGCTACGTACATATAGTAGCCTTTATAAAATGTGGATTTATTTACGAAAGAAAATACCTGACAATACCTTGATTAAATGTCAGTAGAAGCAACTTCACTTGCTCCAGGAGTTATTAAATCTTATAGAATGTAAAACGAATGAGATTGACCATCTTTAATTCACAATCTACTTTGCTACCCTGCAAACACAAAAGTAATAATTATGTAACAACTATGTAACATTTATGTAACAATGTAACCATTACGTAATTGCGTGTTTGCAGGGTAAGCACAAAGTGAAATTAGAGTTACAGAATATGTGCAGGAAAAATGTGTAACAGATTTTTGAAATCATCACTTCATTGATTTCAAGATAATTTTAAGTTAAATGTGTTTTATTAATAATAATTCAATATTTTATTTGGAATTAGTTGTTTTGAATGAGTAAAGAGTGTAAAAGAATAATTATGTTAACACATATTTGTTTATTTTTTTTATTCATGTTCATAAACTCACTAATTTTCCTGAAACGAGAAATAACAATCGAGTACTACTACTGTAACAATAAATACAAATTTTTCATTAGTAATTCCAATAAATACCATGAAATATAACAAATTAAGATAAAATGTTTTGTCTTTTCATTAAGCTGATCCTTAGAGCAATGATTTAAAGATTTACGAGATACATTACACATTCATTTCATAACGTCGAATATTATATTTTCTTTTTACTTAGAGTAGTGTCCCGGTATATTTGCATTTTGCTATATTTACGTCCCACCATATTGGCACAGTTCCGTCTCGTTATATGTGTCTGTCGGCGCTCTCTTTTATCCCCACCTTGCGCGCTGGGAGCAAATATACCGGGACACTACTGTATATTCTGTGACAGCAAGGAAGAGTTTTCTGGCAAAGCTTTTGCGCGGTTTTTACTAATGATGCATAAAAGAGTTCATAAAATTCAGTGTTTTGATCAACTTTTTCTTATAACAACAAAATCGACACTAGGGCAACAAATTTGCAAAAAAAGCAATCAATTTTCTATCTAGTTTGTTTTTGTTTTGATATATATGCAGGTTCTCGACATTTGTCAGTAATCGGCACACGACAACTTTTTCTTGGAGCAACAAATGAGCAACAAATTCCAATTCGTTTAGTTTTTTGTTTTATCCCGTCTATACTTGTTTTTTAACTATGGGTTGGTAGCTTTCTCTTAAGCCAGTCAACCTCAGGGCTTCTTTTTTAAATATAGAAACAACAAAATTGCCACTAGGGCAACAAATTAACAACAAAAAATCAACAAATTTTCCACCGGGTTTGATTTAGTTTTGATGACTTTAGCTTTGTAGCTTTAAGAACCTTTTTAATATCTAATAATCAAAAAATTTGTCGAATATATTTTTATTATTGCAAGTATTACTCAAATTTAGTTCTTCTTCTAATAAATTAACATTAATATCAAACTTCAAGTTATATATGCTATGAGTTAATAATAAACGCAGAATATCTCGTAGAGATATTAGAAAATTTTACGTAATTAGTAAATTTGTATATCCAAAACCAGTAACACTGGCCAACAAACTAAGGCCGATCTTCATTCTCAAAAGCAGGCCTATACTGTTCCAAAGGTTTTTGATGAGCTGAATCCAAAACTGGCAGCAAAATTGTTCTTTTACGTCATCATTTTAAGATATCCTAACCTAAAAGTGAAAAGCACACCGGTTTTGTACATTTTTAGTAAATTTTTTTGACCGAACAAAATTGTTCGCAATCTGGCGGAACGCAGATTAAAGTGCTATTCATCATCTTTAAATTGATCCTATGTATAGAATTACTATACAAATTGCAAATCGATTTTTTTTCATCGTATTATGGAAGTTTTTATGAAGGGGCGATTAAGATTTTCATCTTTTGCACGTCTAGGTTAGGATAGACTGTTAGAAATGTTCGAAAAATTGTACTACTGTTATGTTAATGGAGTAACGGAATTTTACGAAAACATACAGACAAATTATGCAGCAGTATTAGAAAATTACGAAACTTGTAACAGAAATATGAATGCGAATCATCGAGCGAAGATGAAGTTAGTTTGGTTTGTCGTCGCCAGGCGCAGATGTGACGTTAACATCTCTACAAGAGGCGCCCGTGATCTTGTTATAGAAGTTGGATTCAGATTCGATCATAGGGAATTCCATAGCCTAGCTTCAGTGGATGAAGCATGTCATATCTGAATAGCACAAAATCAGTTTTGGTTCAATAAATTTGATATGTTCTATATAATTTATTTATGTAATTAACAACTCAACTTAAATTACTAAAAATTTACGTATATAATGAAGAACTATATTAATGAAGCAAATAAATTTTTTTATCCGCTTTACATTTTTCTGTTACCCTAACTAGAGATTACTAAATTTTGTTTCAGAAAATTATGAAACGGAAACCGTAAAAAGCTTCCGTTATATGTTCAAAAAATTCATAAAGAAGTTTTTAACCGTGTATCTTAAACTCTTAGCGTGTTAGAGCAATTCTGCGACCGGATTTGGATTCAGCGTGACGAAAAATTTCGGAGAAGTATTGTCGTGTTTCTGGTTATGAATGTCCCTGCCGAAAAAATACTATAGAACATGATTCAGAAAAGATATAGAGCACCGTACAAATTGTATTTACTAAGAAAAAAGTAGCTAAATACCTGAATATTAATGTCATAGAAAACAATTTTATTAAAAACTTCCTTCTACACTTAAAACAGTATAAGTAATATTGCGAATCCCGTGTAAAAAGACCTCTTCCTAAATTTAACTTTGTATGGTTTTTCCACCATTGTATAGTTTTTGCACCATACAAAGTTAAATTTAGGACGAACTTTTTACACGGTGTTCGCAATATTTCTTACTTTTTTAAGATTTTATTGAAGTTTTGAATGAAATTGTATGCCCTCAACATTTCTATAACGTAAAGATTCAGGTATTTAGGGTTTTTAGTCTGTGTTTAATCTATTAGAACTATTTTCTTCCTATAGTTTTATTGTCACGAAAAATATCTTAATAACATTATGAATATTATAGATAAATATGCAAATATATTTAATTTAGATGTGATGAAGGTTCAGTTAAAATTATATCAAAAAAAAATTGTTTAAGGTTTTATGCTGTTGAAGTATTTTTTCGTGACAATAGTAAATAAACTGGTGAAATTTATGTATAGAAAGAAATTTCGGTAATTTCTTAACATTTTAAAATGCTTTGAAATCTGGGCTTTAAATAATGGTTTTTCCTCCTTTTTTTAATTGAATGCATTTCACTTTTGGATGTATTTTTTCAACATTTTTCAAATAATGATTTTGGTTTTTATTAGTATTAACTGTATACAAATATGTTTAAAAATAGTTTCGATAAATGTTGTAAAACCTAAAGATTCCATAATTCAAGGATGTGAATTTGGTGTCATTTTTAATGGGTTTTATATTGCATTCAATCTTATTTTTTTAATCAAATGAATCCAAGGTAAACCAAATAAAATGTTCCAATTTAGATATTGGGATTGGAAGCGTGACGTCACAGGGAGAAGAAAAACAAATATGGTTGACATAACAGGGTCACGTTAGATCCCTTAGAAGGGATAGCTATAGCTGCAAGATAGTGGATTCTGCTACTTTTTTTATGAATTAATACGTTCACTTTAGCTACAGCCTCTTACAGAGATTTTACCAAAGCCCATGTTTTACGAAGGAAATGGTATGTACGTCTCAATGAGATAGTTCTTGAATCATAAAAATATAGCCAAATTAGCAATATTTTTATTAATGTAGTCATACGATTTTACAAGGATTTCGTTTTATTCACCAAGATTTAACAATAGTTATCAAATTGTGAACGTGTTTTTATGTGAACCAATTGAATATTTCGATACTTAAGATCTATCAATTTATCGTGTGATTTAATAACTATAATATTAAATTCACATTTTTTCACAAATTTCAACCCATGCAGGTAATTTAGAAAATCTTTTCCCAGTGTTTTATTTTATTTGCAATCAGTTAATTTGAACGGGAAACCGAAAAGTTGGATTAAAATGAAAGGGTTGCTTATCTTGATTTGTTATGTCTTATATTCAAAGTAGTATCTAGAGTTCCATTTTAAAAAAATATTCTAGTTGTTATTCAGTTCAATCATCTTGTTGAAAAGACTATATTCGACTATAAATTCCCGATTACGTAAAATAAGTAAAATTTTACATAAACAATTGCTTATACTGATGTTTTCCATTTATCAAATATTTAGTCCACTTAACTCTTGACTGTCAACGTCATAAAAGTGGTGAAATTTTTCACCCAAAAATAGGTTGAAGAAATCAATATTCTGAGCCCTGTTACAGAGAGAAAAGAAAATGTTCAATTTCCTAACTGGCAACTGTGATTGTGTTAACTTTACCGTTTTGCACGTAAACACTTTTAAGTTGCCGCCACTGCCGTCTACGGTAGTTTTAACTTGAGGCTATTAAGCAACGTGGTCAGTTTCGGAATGGTGCAGTTATAGGTATAGGAATATCAAGTGCGGACAAACGTCAGCGTGCCGTGTTTTCCCAACATTAACTTATTTTTATATTATATTATTATTTGTAACAAATAAAAGTGGTACTTTTTAGAGCTATAAATGTTATACCTCTGAAATAGCAAGAGTGATTACGTCGAATTCCAAAATAAAAGCCAAATTGAAAATAACTTGATTACCTTATCAACAGAACGCTTTAGAAATCTCTGACTGTTTCTTCGCGTGGTATCTTTCAAGAATATATGGCAAAAATTAATTTTTAATTTAATTATAAAATATACTTTAAAAAAATATTATTTAATCACAAGACAAATATAAAAATAAACTTCATATGTATTCAAATATTCAGCATTTTTTTATTGCTGTATTTAACACCCCATTTATATTACAATCTTAAATGGATTTCAATATTCTTGTCGTAAAATTTGACACCACAGGAGTGCATTGATGATTGTGTGTTGAATTCTGTATATCAAAATTTTATTGGAATATAAACGTGAACACCAGAATTATTTCCGTACCAATAATATTTCTAAAAATGAATCGAATGCTAATTCGTTTAATATTATATCCGAAATTTTACGTTTGGTATAGTTCTTCATTAGGAAGATTGAACCTTCGGGATATCGAAAATTTTCATTGGTAACTTTGACCCCCTGGGGTTGTTAAAAAAAGGTCTGTTACAACCTTACACCTTTTTCTACAGTACACAAAAAGAAACAGTTGGGTGATTTCAAAATAAAGTGCAAATTGCGATGAAGATTTTTCCTTTACAACATATATTACACATTAAAAATAAGCCTAGTTCAAACGTGATATTTTATATTATAATAACGTGAGATAAAAATATGATTTATGTTTATGTTTACATAAAAAATAATAATAAAAATAATAATAAAAATCAATTAAAGTGAAAATGTAACGTGCCTTTAAAGTAATTCATGAATTTAATTTTCGTTGACATTAGTAGAGCTATATTAGCACCTAAACAATTTTTTTGTGAAAATTATTCGTATTATCATGCAAAATTAAGTGTATTACCTGTTTACATTGAATTTCTTCGCATATTTGTGCAGTATGTCATTTAAATTTGAAAATTAGTAAAATACGGTAGTTTGATGCTCATGAAGAATCAGTTTAAAACCTCCGAATTTTAACACTTTTTTTAGCTAATAACTACTTATTTATTGAAACAACCAACTTTTTTCCGTTGCCATTGACAATATACAAATTGTTTTAATATTAAATTTTAATCGATGTACTTATTACAACTATTATACCATGCAATAGATTTGCTGTATTTCTTAAGTTTTTAATGTTCATCGTAGTTATTTTAGTACACTACTAACTTGCACCGTGCTCAATTTTTTTTTCTAAGTTCTAGTATACTTGTTTTAAATTTGTTAAAAATCAAAAGTTTCATAAAAATAATAAACAAAAATAAACTTATTGAACCGACCATCGTAAAATATTTAATATATATAATTATTAAACTTAATCCGAATTTAGGGACCCCAAGAATTTATGAATACAAAATTTAATCTGGATCGAACAAATTTTTAAGATTTGGCAGTCTATGCCGATATTTAAAAAAAATCCAGTTGCCATTTTGGAACCGTTATTTGAATTTTACTGCATATTATAATGAATATTTTTAGCTGTAAACTTAAAAACTTAATATTTTAAGTCTTTACTGCAATCTCTTTTTATTTAACTCGAAAATATTAATTGAAAAATCATATTTTTTTAATAATCGTTCATGACTTACATGCTTATCACAAGCGAATTATGATAAAAAAAAAAGATGGATATATTTTATGACAAAATGATTTATTATAAATTAAAAGGAATCTTTCCCTGTGCCCATTTATTGTATTGAAAACTTAAATAAAATTTGTATCTATTTGGCCTTTAATGAGTTAATGTGGTAATACGATTGTAATATATGGAGTTTAGATTATGTGGACATTTCATTTTATTTCTAGAATTATTTTCATGACATAGGCATTATGTACTAGTTCGTGATTTGCCATTATTACTTTAAAAAAATAACTAGAGTAACTACCACAGTGACATTTACCTTCCACGTCTTCGCCATCAATCACTGAGATTCACCCCCACGCCGCTAGGAGCAATGCTTTCTCGCATACGACATGTAATGGAATCTGAAGATTGTATTAAATTAAATCAAATGTAAATTTTAAGAAAAATAATAATGTGAAAAATCAGGTCTGTGCAGAATACATTCTAAGGAAATATTCTTGTTATCATTATCCTGCATTTTTGTAAGGCTTAGAACGAAACTGTTATAATTACCAGATAAGTGTTAATTAGAATATCGGTAAAATATCCTAGTTTTCATTAACAGAAATTCTTGTAAGGCTTATCAGAAAAACTATTCGAATTACCAGAAAAATGGTAACACGAATTTTAAGATATTTCGATTAAAAAAAACAGTAAGGTTCTACTTATTAGTATTTTCTTATCGTTAAAATAACCGGACTTTAGATTATTTTTACCTTATTAGTGAACAAATTAGACGGAATAAGAAAACATTCTTATTTTAGTTTTTCCAACGGTTTCCCTTCTGAAGTCAGAAATGTGCGAACCTAATTCAGAAGCTGTTAAAAAACCTGAACTAACCTGATCATGAAAAAATTTAATTTTTTAATGATTTTTCAGACTATTTTTTATTTTTAACAAAACTATGGAAGGAAGCTCGAGAGATTCCAGACGGGAATCGAACCTCAATATTTTTAACGTTTAAATTGTTTTCTTAATTTGTCTTTTAGTATTATTTTTTGAATAATTATTATGATCAATAAGTTTTGCAATTACACTAATATTATGTTGATGGAAATGTGTGTAATGAAATATCTGTGGCAGTGTAGAAAAGGGCATAAGGTCATTATTTTCGAAAACCGAAATAACTGTACTTTTATACATAGGAATGGCTGCTAATGGAAAGAGTTTATAGAGTTAAATGAAGTTTAAAAAAAGTAGAGTTTGTTAAAAAGTCTAATTGTGGAATTTTTATTAAGGACATAAAAAAATTATTGTCCATTAATTAATTAACTAAATTCAATTAAAGGTTATATTTATACATATCATTAAAACAAATAAGCCAACGATTTAAAACTTATTAATTTTTCGCGTTTATGCGAAAATGTTTACAACTTCTCTTAATTTTAGACTGCTACAAAAACGATTACAATACGTTAATAACTTTTTAATAATTCAGAATCACAAATAATTGACATATATTTCCATATCACCACAGATACGTAATATCAATTTTAATAAAATTAATCATCCGTAGTTATAAATTATACTATTCAATCTCAGTATAAGCGATGAATAAATTAAATAAGTTAAAAAATAATTATTAATTTTTGTTTGCTGCTAAGTACCTTACTGAAGAGTTCTTAAATGTTGACCGAAATGTAAAAACTAAACTATTTAGTCCAGCTTCTGTATTGAACTTTAATATTATATTTTATACCTGCATAAATAAAATATCAAACAATGTCGCACAGGTCAAATATGGAATTTATGCAATTTCTCATTAAGTATGTTTAGTTAGCATATTGCACTACATCACAACAAATGTAAGCTTTATTTACGAAGGATGATAAAATGTAGCCCTTAGAATTATACTTGGAGACCTTATTAAACTCGAGTACTACCGCTCAAAAGTCTTAAATATCACGGAAGTAGTCTCGAAACATTCAGTTACTATTTCACATTCGTAGTAGCAAGTTATTTCAAGCCTGTGGCAGATATTCATTCTCACAGCATGAATTTACGTAAGTTTTATCATTCATTCAAAAATTTCAGTTTTTTAATCTTTTTTTCACTCTACAGTTTGATAACGATAAGCATCCAGTACAAATATTGCACTCTCATTTTTTTATTAAATTCTTTTTAACAGTTTAAACATCGTTAGAATATTAAAAAAATAATCGATCGATTAATTATTATTGGATAATTACAATAATAGTCTGGGACTTTCACTTTCATGTTTGTTCATTCAACATTTTTATTGATTTATTACTCCTCATAAAAATAACACTAGCGTATCTCGTAAATAATCGTAAGATAAATAATAAGAACAATAATAAAAAAAAAACATTTAATTTTTATTTTTTATTCAATGTTTGAATCAATAGAACCCTCTCATCATATATATTACTTAATTTAAAATATATGTATGTATTTAATACAATCCCCTTCGTAAGAAATCTAATGCATTTAATTTTATAAAAATTAGTAAAATTTTTGTCAATTTTCTAACAGTAATAAGTTATTTATTTCAATATTTTTCAACATTTTTATATTCAAAATATAAATATTGTATAGTTTTAACTGCTATTAAAATGTTAATGTAATAATGAAATGGAGTCTTTATTATAGTAACTATGATAGTATTAGTAAAATAAAGCAGAAATTGTCTCTTGAACCTCAATTAAGTGTGATTTCGTTCTTTCTATTTTTATTTCTGTAGAGAGTCTTTTGACAAGATGCAGTGAGCCTGTAAGTACATATGTAACTGCTTTCACATGCTAGCACCCATCTATATAGCAGACACCTCTAGTGTTATCTGTTTTAAATATAAAACGGTTTGACCCGTACATCCAGACGATGTAATGAGTTATAAATAAGTAGGCATAGAAACAATAGATTCCTTCATTTTCACAATTTACGTTAACAGAATCGGACATTTAATTTTAACTCAACTACTAATGAGTAAGAGAAATGCAAGTCACTAATTTAAATACTTTGTCTAATAATAATCAATACAGCAATTCTAAAATTCAACAAATTTAATTCAATTGTGTTAGCAAATTTGTATTTGCGTTAAGTTTACACATTTTGACATCTTTTATTTTAAATATTCATTTGAAATGTATACTTTCAAGTCTTGTGAAGATTTATTAAAAATAATCTCATATACAAATGAACAGATTAACTCATAATCAACTAATATACAACTAGTTTATCATAAAACTTAAATAAAAAGTATACATGGACAAGTATTTTCTTATAAAAATTGCGTAATTTTACTAAATGTTATTAATTATGTAACGCTTGTAACAAATTATTCATTTAAATCAGTTATGTATTCATTTGGGCAAAAAAAGTTAAGTAAAATGTCATGTATTTAAATTACAGTAATTTTACTTAATGTTTAGTTTTTTGAAGCTAACTGATAATTGTCAGGATTTTCACTAAACTATCATAAAAAATGATTAAATTATTCTCTAAATATTCCATCAATAGACAATACAATGTTGAAATTTATTTAAAAAAATAATAATTAAGTAATTTTTTAAGCAATTCGATAAATGTTTTCAATATTAACAATTTTTAATATAAACTCATCCTAAAGTTTTATTGTAAGGGTTTGACCTTATAAATTCCGTAAAATAAATAAAAATTCAGTCAATTTTTTAGAGTGATCAGCACAAAATCAGAAATTTTTCTAATATTCGTAACTTTGATCATTTTGATGAGATTCTGTTTTTCATGTGTAATAGTGTGAAAATCAATTTCGTTAAAATGGAGTATCATATAATGTAATTTAATTCTGGCGTATCAATGTCTGTAATATTTCGCTTGTCAGCATCTTTACAAAACGCAAGAAAAACCACGGGGGATAAAAGTGATATACATCTAAGTCATTTAGGGTGAAGCGCATATACATTCAGAAATGATTTCGATGTCTGTATTACACCTTTTAAGATACACAATAAGATCAATTACGTTAATTATATACAATGTGAATAATCGCAGATTATTATTACAATTTCCAACAGCAGAAAGCATGATCGTATAGTATTAAATATGCTGTCATTCATATTCATTTTTCTACCTTGACATATGTTTGTCTGCCCATTACTTACATGACATTAGATAAATACCGCACTATAAGAAAGTAATAGACCGATTTGTTATATAGAATTTCAGCAATCAATAATTTCGCTCTGAGAGGAAGCTGCGATGTATGGCAAGGCAAATTAAAAAATAGTCTGTTCTACGTACATGCATGCTTGGTATTTTTGTCAAATTTATTAAATAAAGCCATTAAATGCACGAGGTGTGTACAACAAAGGTTAATAGGGTTAGTGTTTAGAAATCACATTGCAAATTTTGTGTAATGGTTATTGATTCAGAGCAATATTTATTTTCCTTGATATTTACGTTTACTTTTTTAAATTAATATAAAATATGATTCAAAATAGTGATGGTTATTTATACTCTACCTTTATTCACTGGCGGCTTTTAATTATTACACAAAAATATTATTTATAAAAAGTTCGTAATTGTTAATGGAGTAATAATTCATTGACAGGATTTGTTTTTGTATTGACATATTTTTCGTTTACATTTGCCTGGTGTATATTATGAATCAATAATCTTCAAATTTATTACTTTAGATCTCTCTAAAACATGGAGAAAGAAAATGAACCTCACTGAGAGAAAAAATAGTAATATTTATAATATCTAGATAGACAATAATCAAGTATGATTATCATTTATTTAGTAAAGTATACTATGAGACAGTTAATTGCATAATAGGACTAAACGAATAGTTAAAGTTACTAATCATAAATGAAACTAGAGTTTATATATTTAGATTTTCGGATAATTATGAATGAAATTTAATTTATAAAAATGGTTGATATATTTGTTAAAATTCGACAGAAAACATGAACATGCGGCAGTAGAGAGGTTACATAATCTTATTATTCATTATAATAAAAAAAAATTGATATTATTCTTATTATAGTTTAGACAAAATATTTAAAATTACGTAGTTTTGATTGTCAAATGTGCCATTTCGTGTTACTTTTGAAATCGATCTCCATCGATTTTGTTGGTAATTGTTTTCTGATTATTAATATCAGTCGGTAACGAGTGAGAATTTTTCAAAATTTTGGATTTTTAAGTCCATAACTCAATTGGAATTATCGTACTATAACAAGTAAATAATTAAAATGTTCATTTGCATAGGTGTAATGAACATTTTTTTTGACATTTATTTACATACATTTTTTTCGTTTTAATTAATAAATGTTTTGCGTAATGTAAAAACAAATTGTAAGTGTAACGAATAATTTGCGGAGTAGTACAAGATGACAAATAGTTTCGGTCATTTTGTACAGAATTATATCTTTACAATTTAAATTTTTTGCAAGAAACCTAAGATTTTAACTTATCCAATTCAGAATTCACTATGTTCCTTTTCTGTTTTTTTGCGACGTTTATTGGTAATTTAAAACATATTAATATACCGAGGAATCTTTTAATTGATTTGAAACATCCTTTTGCTTTTGTTTTTAATAAAATTATTGTTATTTAAGAATTATTACATCTCGGCCATCTTTTTTAGATTTATATAAAAATGCAGAAAATTCATTAATTTTATCGTTTAAATCATCATTTTTTGGTGCTATTAAATTACTATTAAACATCGAAAATGTGCAAAAAGGAAAACATATATAATAAATTGTGTTGAATTCGATAAGCTAAAATCTTCAGACTCTTGAGGAGGTAAAAGAAATATAACATTCTGTATAAACTAATGAAAAATAATTTCTACTTTGTACAACCCCGCAAATTGTTCATTAGTTTCAGTAGTTTTTTTGAGAATTTGGTAAACACAAATTAAAAATGCTCCATTGGCGAAAATCTTAAATTTATTACTTAAAACGTAAAACAAATCTCAACAAAATTCTCATTATACGCATGTAAAAGTACATTTCATGATCAATAATTCAATTTTTTATTTTTTACTGTATCGTAAGTAGCAACACAGTTATGGACTTTTAAAATTTACAGTTTTTTAAAGATTTTTTTTTTTTAATTTTAAAAATTCTCACTCGTTACCGAGTGATTTGAAAAATCTGAAAAAGTTGAGATGCATCTGTAAACAAAAATCACGAACAAAACCAATTTCAAAAGTTAATGAGTTGACATGGAATGTTTATTATTTATAATAGGGGGTCATATTTTATAGATTTTACTTGACAAATATGTTATTTTTCATAAAAGTATTTGAATTTAATTTCAATATATTTTTGACATCAATCAAAGAAGATTTAAAGTGTGCTTTGCAACACTGCTTCCGGTGCAAATGCAGCCAGAAAAATAATTGTATTGATAAAATGCGATTCAAAATATCAACAAGATTTTATTTTATTAATTATGTTTCTGTTTTTATTTATGAATGTCATTACAATGTTTCTAAACTTTAAAATTGGATTTTAAACAGTTGAAAATATGTACATATAAATGTACATTTTTATAGAAACGATTTTTATGGTGCTTCAAAAAATGAGTGCGAAATCGACATTTTTTGCATCCGATAGTGCTATGCGAACTTGTTGTTTTAGTCCGACAAGCATTAGCAAAGATTAATTTTTGGTTATTGGCATTTTTGTAAACAAGAAGCTCAGAAATATTCGCAATTGATTTATTGTAGAATAATTCCGTGGATATGTTGCAAACTAACCCTGAGTTAGATGTTATATCTCCTGCGAAATTAGAAGACATATTTGTTTCGAAATATTTACATAAAGAACGTTCCAAGTGCCCTATACACTGAAAAAAAATGTCCTAATTTCCAGTAAATATTTCCTTGAATAGTCGCAACACAATATTTACTTAAAATAAGGAAATATTTTCTTAAGTTAAATAAATATTTTGTTGCGACTATTCAAGTAAATACTTATTTGAAATTAGGAAAATGTTTTTCGGTGTAGAATAAAAACGGAGTTGAGTTTATAACTGACGAGTGATAGCCCGATATATTTTGGACCGCGTAGACTCCCGTATGGCGAGAAAAATGAATTGCAAAAAATATTAAATAAATTGTTAGCAAAAGAGTTACACTAGAGAGTAATTCTTACGCTCCAATATAGTATTAACAAAAAAAATAACTTATGGTAAACAGTAAACAGAAATGAGACTTAACAAATACAAATTTTTACATCAAGAAACTGAATTCTTGGCTTCAAAATCTCATTCAATGACGTAAGTCCGACTAACCACGATATAGAGGTGGTTGTAAACTTCCCTGCAGAATGTCCACGAATGGACCACTTTTTCCGTTAAAATTTATTAACTTTTAAAAAAAAATTATTTACTGCCGTCGTCATTTTTGGAACACGATGTTATTTTATTAAAAAATGTTTTATTCAAAAGTATACCCAATTTTTTGCGTTTTTTTTTTTTTGTCATTTAAATCGCTGTATTTAATTTTCTAATTATGATAGCTTAATTTTGATAACACCATTGAAAAGAGCGACCTTGAAAATAGTAAGATACATACCTTTCAAACTCGTTGAACTTCGATTTTTATACGAAATACTAGGTTGAAATTGAAGTAATTTATATTTATTAATTAAAAACTTAGAGGGGTACCGTTGCGTAGTAATCAAAGCTAACAAAAATGTAAATTAAAAAGTTCTGACTCATTTTGTTTAATTCGGGTTTCATAAAGGCAATTCTAACCATTGTTTGCTATCTTCTGAAAAAAATAAAAAACCATTAAAGAGAATTTGCCGAGAATTTTCTGCAATACACGATTTTTCGATATTGGAGAAAATTCTCGGCCAATTCTCGAAAAATTTCTTTGATTTTTTTTAAGAGAGCAGAAAAAATTGTTAGAATTGCCTTTATCAAACTCAAATTTTGAAAATTCGATTCAATCATTTTTAATTTCGATTTTTTCATTACTACTTTCTTCTAAATTAATTTGAAAATTTTGACGATTTTGGAAATTTGTACGGGACATCATTATTACAAAAAATAACAAAAATGTTGACGCTAATAAAAAGTCTCTACGATGATTTAAGTGAAGGCTCATCGACGTTGAAAATTAACCCACAAATCTTATGGGAAAACAAATTTTGTTATCAAAATTTCAATTTCCGGTCGAGTTATTCCACTTATAACTTCAATAATTTTGCACTCAAAAAATGAAAAAAAAAATCGAAAATCTCTCAATAAAATTACAAAATCTCTATTCGAATATTTCTAAAATTATAAACCATAGATTTCCGAATTGTAAGTGGCCGGAAATTGATAAAATTTGATCTGAGTAGTCTCATTTTACGTGGAAAAAATACAAGAAAAGTTATCTCATTTGCCTTAATTTTAGAGGGACCGTGGTGGAAATGGCCGAAGAAATAGTAACAAAATTTGTTTTCCCATAAGATTTGTGGGTTAATTTTCAACGTCGATGAGCCTTCACTTAAAATCATCGTAGAGACTTTTTATTAGCATCAAAATTTTTTTTATTTTTGGCACTAAAAAGTTAGGGGGGGTCCCGTACAAATTTCAAAAATCGCCAAAATAACGGACACCCTAATGTTTATATATAAATTATCGAAGCTCAGACTGATGTAAAATATGCGTCTATCTTGGCGCTAATAGGTTAATAAATCGTTTTTTTAGTGAACCCGCGTAAGTAGTAGCAGGAAGGACGCATGAGACAATGTGCGCGATTTAAATTTCCCGCCATTTTATCAAGGATATTCCCGGTCGATAAAAAGGCCACGGTACCGTTTCGTCACAAAAATGAAACTAAAAGATCCCTTTTTTTTGTTGGCATTGCTTAAAGTAAAGATAAGTTTAAATTTCGATATTTTTCGATTCGACATAGGCAGGAAAAAGATGTAAGGTCGCAAAGCGACGCAATGGCACGAATTCAGAATTCTCTCCCGATGTCCATTGATTTTCCGATCTTGCGGTCGCGCGCAGTTCGTGCATCGAGCTCGTGCGCCTGCCATCAGAGCGGCATCATCATTTCCGGTGCAGTAAACCGGAAGGTGGGAAGGTCCGTCGCTATATATACAAAAAAAAAAAAAGAAATCGGAATCTCAACCGCTTTTCCGTGAGATCGGAGGAGAGCGGGAAACTCCAAGTCGCGGCGATTCTCTAGTTCGATGTTCTTCCGGCAGTCGCCATAACGGCATTACGTGCAACGGTGGCCGGGCGAGAGAGAGATAGAGCGTCGAGGGTGCGCGGAGTCGTCGGAGGGATCCGTCTAATCGAATCGTCAATTCGTCAGTCGTCTGTGCCAAATGGTCGCCATCTTCGCGATCTGACGATTCTGTCGAATGTGAATGAAAATTGTGAGGAACCGATCTCACCTCCCGATCTTCGGACTCGCCCTTTTTTGCGCGAACGAAAATCCGGCGAGGGATCGCGGTCAGAGAAAATTGAGTGCGCGCGACGGCCTTCTAGCGCAGCTACATACTCCGGGTCGCTCTAGGTACGGTTCGACCCTTAGGGGCTGAGGAAAAGAGAAAACCCGTCCCGTAGCTTTTGACCACCGGTCGAATTTCCGTCTTTCGCGAAACTTTCTCGCCTTTTATGCAGTAGCCGAACGATCCCAGTGAAAATGAGTTGTCAACGGAACTCTGGTAGGATTATTGTGCCGGACGAATTGCGAGACGTCCTCCTGGAGTTCACGATCAGCTACCTCCTTCAGCAACCCGCGGACATCATCGATTACGCCGTCGACTTTTTTACACAATTACGGGATAATCGGCAAAATCAACAAAATCAAACCAACGCTCAAACCTGCTCGTCCACACCCGACGAATCCGTCGAGGAGGGTGAGTATTTTATCCGTACCCTAAGGCAATCCCTAATTTCCCTGCATTTTTACATTTATCTCACATCTCTCCAAAATATCATATATTCTTCGAGCCCTTCGATCAGCAACTTTTATCGACTCACCGAAAACATGTCATTAATATTGCAAAGTGTAAATAAATACCAATTGATAAAATATAAGTCTATTCTTGTTTTTTCTCCAAAAATGGTAAACAATTTTTGACACGGTTTGACAATTAGCGAGTTTGACAAAAATACGACGAAATACGCGATACGCAATAGAATGCAAACAAATCTTATGTATTTTACATTTCAACTTGTCAAAAAATTAAAACTTGTCTGATTTTGTCATGCAATAAATTGTAATATACCTGAAGTTTCCAACGTTCAATGAATGATTTCTCATATGCATCATTCACTATCGTAGTGACAAAATAATCAAATAATTGTGTTTTTCCAGCATTAAAACATATCCAATTAATAATTTCTGCATTTTTATATGTTTATTTCTTTATAATCATAAGAAGTATGTATTTTATTATAGTGACGCCTTTTAGACATTGCTCACTGAACGTTCGGAACTTCAGGTACATAAATTGTATTAAAACGTATTTGGCAAGCGTAAAATACTGATTTACCTGCAACTCGACAATATTGTTAGAACACTTTATACGACTGATCTCTAGAAATTAAAAACAATACTTTCAATTGATCTATATCTAGAAAGATATTACATTTATTATTTATTTATACGGATCAACGGCCCTTTATAATCATTTGTCATTGCATTGTATATTAAACGTGTAACAATAGCAAATAACTCAGTGAAAAGAGAAAAGAAACTTGTCAAAATACTTTACATAATTGAATTTTTTACAAATCTTTTAAACTACGAAAAACACATTTATATTAAGTTCCATAGACAAAAATTGCACTACAGTACGTCAGAACCAAGTTTAATTACAAAGTCCTGACATACGAAATTTTTTTATGGATTATCATTCTTTGACTTGCAAAAAAACATATTAGAACCAAAAATGAAATTATTTTTTCAGGAATTTTTTTCAGGAAAAAAAAAAATGTTTAAATGTAATTTTTTAACTGAATTATTTTTATTTTACTAAATTACTACACTTTTATTTGAAGAATTTTCCGAAATTTTGAGTATTTTGCGAGATAAGTGAAAAAAAAACCATAAATTATGGTGGTTTTTTATGGTTTTTACCAAGAAAATCAAATTTGTGCCAATTTTCACTATCATTTTCGTAATCAGCGCACCAAAATTCGCAAGTATACCAATCTACATTAAAATCGGTTAAGGGACGTTTTCGGAAGTTTATCCTAATTTTTAATGCTAAATATATGTATTATGAATCTCTGTAAACTAATAAAATATAATATTACGTCAGTTCTTTTATATATTTAATTATAAATAAGAGATTTTTAATTAAAACTGAGTTTTTTTTATGTAATTAGTGTTTAATGAAATTTTGATGCTGATTATGTTGATAAAATGAAACAGTAAATATAATTAACTAACAATAAAACATTAATCTACATTTTTAATACATTAAAACTGGAAATGTAATTATATACAGTAGGACCTGTCTTATTCTAATTAGTAAAGTTTTTCAAGATGGCGCCGACCTCTCTTATTCTAATTTTCCCCTTACCCCCACTTACTTTGCTTGCGAGCTTGTGATTCGTGGACAATATTTTTCGTTGACTTTTTGTGTGATAGTGGGAGAAGACTTGTGGAGGAACGGTTAGAATAAAAGAGGCTGGACAATTAGAATAAGAGAGGTTCTACTGTACAAAGACCATTGAATTCGTAAACGGCGGTCAACAAATATTACGAATATTGTGGATGATCAATCTTTACTTTGTACTTATTCCATATACTTTTAAAATCGAAATGGACCGACTCCATAGCTTGTTTGCTGTAGAAACCCAATTTTGAATGCTTCGTAAGAAAATCGTTGACATGATACAACACAGCGTGAATTTTTGGAGTTACTCATATACCTAAGTCTAAGAGCTTTGTTTAAATTCTGCGATGTGAGATATTGCAATAATTTGCAAATATTATAAATTAGATTAATTAGCTGCGAAAAAGTTTTTTTAAATGAAAATCGCTCATTTAAAATTAAATTCCGAGATTCATAATAGTATATTTAGCATTAAAACAAAAATTAATTGAAATGTATATTTAGTACAAAAAAATAGATTTAAAAATTTTTTTTTCATCAAAATCTTCATAAATTTCTGAAAAAATTTCATTTTTGGTTCTATTATGTTTTTTGAAAAAATTTAATCTGCCAGAATTTTGTAATTAAACATGATTCCGACGATTGTGGCAGTTAGATTAAGTCCAAATATTGGTGAATACTAGATGTAATTTGACTAATTTTTATCTTCATAAATTCATAAAAAACATAAATTTAATAAAAATGTAGAAATGCTTGTATACAGAATAAAAAGCTTCGAAAAAAATTAAAGATTATTTGCTTTTATAATTTATCCGTCAATATTGTTTTGTATCTCGTATAGAAATGGGTTTCACAAAATGTTGCTACTTATTGTGTTCTATGCTTGCTTGAGTCGAAGAACACAAAAAAAATTATTGTATTTCCATGTGCCGGAAGTTCTGAACATTCAATTGAACAAAATTATTATTAAAACTGTCTTTAAATTATAATTTTATTGTAAAATATTACTTTACATATCAAATAATTAATTCTTATAAAAATATCTTTTTATCTACCTTTTTAATTTCAGTTACAAAAGTAACACTTGAAAAAAAATATATGCAAAAAAATATTTCGTTCATTTGAACGTTCAGAACTTCAGGTACAGTGGCCCTCCCCTTATTTTAACTTTTCGAGTCAAGGAAGATGGCGGCTTCTTCCCTTATTTTACCGCTTCCCCTCATCCTCACCACTGGCAGTATGAGAGAATAAAAACAGGGAGAGGAGATATAGTGGCGTCTTTCTTCACCTGTATGCGCAGGCGCAAACAGCAGTCTTGAACACTTTCAAATGGCGAATGGTGGGGGAACTCACGAGGGGAAGAAGTTAACATAAGGGACAAAAGAAAGTTAAAATAATAGAGTTAAAATAAGGGGAGGGCCACTGCACATGTTTTTCTATGAATAAATTTATGAAGGATACAACAATTTTAAATAGAGTATGGAATAGTTTGGAAAGGAAAAGACATAAGTAGATCTGTATTTGACAGAAATTGTACAATTCGCTAAACAAAATTGATACATCATATTAAGAATGTCAGGATTTGATAGTTGGAATTTGTAATATGTGGCAATCGCATTGTGGCTAAGGTCAAGAATTATTTGCTAAAATTCCATTATAACCATCTTCTTATAAGGCTTACCATTTATAATTATTACATTTAATTACATTTACATTATATAGTACAATTGAGGGGTCCGTTGCAATAAGGGAACGAGCGCTCGAACCGACCCATCGACTGTAAGTAGTAACAGTCGGTTTTGCATTTTATTTCATTTATTCTGTTTTAATTTAGTAGTTTTAATCTAGACTTAATTTTTATCGAATTGAAACGAGTGATGGCTCAAATTGCAGGTATTTTTAATACCAATAACTTTGTCAGTGGCAGCAAATTGCTATCTATTAAGCAAAACAGAATAAATTAAATAAACTGCAAAACCGACTGTTACTACTCACGATGGGTCGGTTCGAGCGCTCGTGCCCTTATTGCACTGGACCCCTCAATTGAAGACATTATTTGTCGATTTAAAAATCTTGCTGAGTATGGAAGTACACTGTAAAAAAGAGTAGTACGAAATTACTACGCTCAGGGTAATCAGCAGGACCTACTTTGAACGTGAATAAATCCTTAGAAACAGTGTAAAATTACAAAAAAAAATATAAATTTACAATGAAATAATGTGATTTCACACAGACAGTGACTGCGAAGGGAAACTGTGCATGCGCACACGTAACCATTTAACATAACCGTCATGTACTTTCACAACTGAAAACGCAATTATACTCAAAATAGTGGTTTAAAACTTAGTAAAATTTCATTATTATTTCATATAAATTTCAGTAAAATTCAGAGTAGGCATTTAACCCTTTTCATGCCGAAGGGCCACAATAATTTTGTGGTTTTCAAGTGAATATTTATCTGTGTAATTATAAGCAAATAATTTTTAAAACCAAATTTTCTAACATACTTTTGTCCGTACTTTTCAAATCTGATTTTAGTTTTGTTCTATGACGTTTGATTTTTTCAAAATGGCGGGTAATTCACAAAAAAACGTGATTTTTTAAATTTTTTTATTTGTTTAACATACTGGCTAATAATGTTCCCGTTGTCGGATCGGTACAAGCGTCTGGATCCTGTGGAATAATGATCATAACTAAAATTTAAGCGACGCAGAATGTCAAAATTCAAAATGGCCGATCCAATATGGCGGCTTTTACATGCATTTTTTTGGTTTTTTTTCCATTTAATTTTATGTCTCTAGTCCATGACATTTACTTTTTCAATAGATTTCTTATATTTGGCTCAGTTTGACATCGATTATGACAGAAAATAGAATATATTCTACTATTTTTAGTTCCATATCATCTTGTATTGTTATTTTCTTGGATAATCGATATTAAACTGAGATATACATAATAAATCCATATTATAATAAAAAAATAATGTTTTCAACCATTTTGAATTCCATATAGTCTTGTATTGCTATTTACAAGAATAATCGGTATCAGACAGAGATAAATATAACAAAACTATTCAAAAAGAAAAGTCAAGGACTAAAAACATACAAAAAATGAAATAACATTAAAAATACGTGTAAAAGCCGCCATATTGGATCGGCCATGTGAAATGTTTTCATTTAGGCAAATGTTGGTTAATAATCTCATCTTGCCTTCGTCGGCTGGACCACTGCTCCAACTTACCTTCACTGGTTGGTTGATGATCTGATCTCGCCTTCATTGGCTGGACCACAGCTCCACACAGGCTTCACAGTTTTATATACCTACATTTGCCTAAATGAAAAAATTTCAAATCTACATAACTTTGTTAAAAAAAATCGTAAAGAGGTTTTCAAAAATGGGTTTTAAAGCTTACATATAGTATTATACGATGCAATTGGGCAATAGGAAAAAAAAAATTTTGTTACCTGCAAAAATTTCCGAAAAATGACCAAAATGGTCATTTTTGGACCATTTAAGCCAATATTACAAGAAATCCTGACGTGATGGGCCATTTTGAAGGTCGGATTCGTTTTCTACGCCAGAAATCCTATCAGAATCACCATCCCTTTTTTTAGTTACAGAACTAAGTCAAAATTTGCAGGCCTGTGTAGTCAAAGAATTTTTTAAAATTAGTTTACTACTATTCTATCATTTGTTGGTGTGTTCGCAACCTGTAAAACAATTTGCATTGTAACGAATATTTCAAATTCACTGGTATATAGTTTCAATGTCATATTTTAATAACATTTGAAAAATAAACACTGCACTGTGAAAAATTTCTTTGTGATTTTACAGTGAAATGTTGGAAATTAAAATACCAGTGAAAATTATGGTAAATTAACAGCATTGCATTAAAATATCTATATTATCGACATGATTTTACATGTGTAATGTACACTGTAAAAAATCCGTAATGAAATAACCCACGTATAATGATAATTTTACAAACTTGTTGTAATTTCCCTACGTTTAATGTAGTAAATTTACAATAAGCTTGTAAAATTTACCGTTATTCATAGGTAAATAGAAGGAAATTTGCCATAAATATATAAAATTTGCAATGGAAATGTAAATTTACAATGTCAAAGGTAGAAATAAAAGTACCAGTAATAATCGTGGTAATCTTACATCAATTGTGCAATTAAAAAAATGTAATTTTACATCAACTTTGTAATATTACAAGCGCACTGTAAATTGTGCTACAGGGATTTATGTATCTGCTTCTCCCTCTAGTGAGTCAGATCCTTTCACCAATAACCGATTGATGTCTTAATTACACTGTAAAAAATCCGTAATGAAATAACCCACATATAATGATAATTTTACAAGCTTGTTGTAATTTCCCTACGCTTAATGCAGTAAATTTACAAGAAGCTTGTAAAATTTACCATTATTCGTAGGTAAATTTACCACATTAAGCGTAGGGAAATTACAACGAGCTTGTAAAATTACCATTATACACGGGTTATTTCATTATGGATTTTTTACACTGTAAATAAGACGTCAATCGGTTATTGGTGAAAGGATCCGACTCACTAGAGGGAAAAGAGGATACATAAATCCCTATAGCACAATTTACAGTGCACTTGTAATATTACAAAGATGATGTAAAATTATATTTTTTTAATTACACAATCGATGTAAGATTACCACAATTATTACTAGTATTTTTATTTCCATCGTTGGCATTGTAAATTTCCATTTCCATTGTGAATTTTACATGTTTATGGTAAATTTCCTTCTATTTGGGGGTTACTTTTACATGAAAATTGTAATTTTACTACGAAAATAATAGGAAATTTAAAAAATGTAATTTTACTTTTACTCTTAACAGTATAGAACACACAACGTTATTGACATAAATGATTCATAGAACGATCATTTAAAAACGGTTGGTATACGCCACAACTGGATATATATTTTCCTGTTTCACATTTGATCCGAATTATATATATATTTTTTACTATGGTCAACTATAACCTATATAAGATTTTGTACCATACAATAAGATCTTTATCGCCATTTAAAAATAATGTTATTCTGGCATTTTTATTGCATACTTTTCTGCGTAAATTGAGCAGTATTTCATATACTTTTGATTAATTACATTTAATTAAAATATGTATCACTAAAAAAAGCAATAAATTATGCAGTAAAATAAAGTACTCCTTTTTAGAAAATATCACAATATATTAAACTTATATTTTACTTTCAATTAAAAAGAGCCACCCAAAATTTTGCCTGTTTTCTGGACCTGAAACTTGGGATCGAAATGCATGACAAATGAAAGCTTATAGCTTACTGGTGTATAAATTTCAGATTCAGCATCTTGATCTTGAGATATGGTGGTTAAAAGGGGGGAACTTGCTGCAAAAATTGCATTTTTAGAAAATTTGACATTTTTTAAGTCAATAATTTACATTTTACGTCAAACTCATAAGAGATTTTTTATTTAGAATTGTCGAAAGAATTTAAAAAAATGTTGTCCCGACCAAAAAACATCAAATTTTCAACATTTTCAAAACAATTGAAAATTAAAGATAAAATAAATTCTTTGGACAATTATGAACAAAAAATCTCTTCTAAATTTTTAGTAAAATGTATATTTTTGGAGATAAAAATATCAAATTTAAAAAAACTGCAAGTTTCGCAGTAAAATCTTCCATTTGAACCCCCTTCTCAAGATTAAGATACATTTTATTTAAAAAAAAAAACAAGCTAACTTTTGCAACTTTTTAGGGTGGCTCTTTAAGATTAATATTTATCAGTTTACATATATATATGTAAAAATTGTAACATTTTAAAAATCTGATCCATAGAGATTTTCTATTTTTGTAAACAGTAATGAATCTATCTAAGGAATAAGAAACGATTCATGGGTAATCCGTAAGTGAATTCAGTCACAGCCTATTTTAGAAACATTCGAACACAAGTGACAAAATAAAAACTTATTTGCAAACAAGATGTTTCATATTGAAGTATCTATAAATTAAAATATGAATTATAGTGAATTTCAATTGCATACATTTCTTAAGTTCAATATAATTTATTAAAATTTAATAAAATATTGGACAACACATACTATAGAACTATATATTTAAGGATTTTGAATATCTAACAGAGGTATCCATTGATCGACACAAGGATAACTTCTGCTTTGATACGCAGACAAATTATATATAATACAATGTTGAAAGATATATTATATATAATGCATGCACATAATTAAATAACTGAATTATTATTAATATAATTTACCAATTGGGAATTATGAATGGTTTTGAACATGTTTTTTTTCTCTTCTTTATTATGATTATAAAAAAGTTTTAGAAATGAAGTACTTTATAATATATCTTTTTCAATCATTTTATAAACAAGAAAATAAAAAAAAATTACTAAAATTATAACAATCTCAAAAGAATATTTTTTTTCATACAAAGTAGTAATTTTTGTTAGCAAGATATTCTAATTGATTATTACTATTCCAGTGTATTACTTTTATCACAGAATTTAACGAAGTAAGTTATTTCTGTTTTATTGGTTTTTAATAGGCTTAATTTTTTTTTGTATGTGTTCTTATCTTTGAACTACAAAAAAATTGCCCTACACTTTTATTTTATTATCTAAAAATTACATAATGTTATACTAAATGTTAATGACTGATTTATATGAACTTGCAATAGCATTATATGATTATCATTCTTAAGAAGCCTTGAATACATTTTGCTATTAGTGCGGTGTCTTGTTTCATGCAAGTAGCATGTTTGGTTCGTATATCGAATTTGCATATTTCTTTTAATATTTTAGATTTGTTTCTACTTTATAACTTTTATTTTATATTTAAAAAATTAAACAAATACTTGTAAATGTGTATAAGAATTATTTTAGTTGTGAATTTGATTTAAGGTATTAATGAATGTTAGTAAAAGAAAGTACATTTGTAAATCAATAATATAATGCATACTTTTTTGCAAAGGATATGATACACATATATTGGTTAGTAAAAGGTCTCTCACAGCGCATTACTCTGATCACTCTTGTGTGCACAGGTGATCCCTCTATTTTAGAATTTTACGTACATAAAATAGAAATACACTCAGTCGCACAAGTGCGGTCGTTGAAGAATGATATTTTCCAATAATGGCTGGTTACCTCTACTAGGTGTATATATAAAAACAACTAACAGTGTTAAATGATACTTATAAAAAAATTAATTTACAATTTAATACCATAAAGTGATGTGTTATTAGCTAGTTTAATTCTTTTATTATCAAAAATTATTTTAATGTATTTTAATCAAGTTTGACGATATGTACACGCAAAATTTGAAATGTACTTCTGAATTTTATTATAATTAACTCAGAATATTGTAAAGTTACAGTGCATATAAATAGAGTAATTGATTTTTGAACATTATACTCATAATATTTTTTTTTTCAAGACTATAAAAAGTATATAAAAATGTATTTAATTATTGATTAGACAGAAATTGTCAAAATAGTTCATTAATATCTATGTAATGAAAAAAAATAAATTGACTTTATAATATTTACATTTTAAACCTTATAAAATGTACATCAATTTTAAAATAAACCAATAAAAGTTATTTAAACAATGGTTTTAAAAGTGAATGCAACTCATCACTTAGCGGACTTGCAGTAAGATGTTCTAAAGAAGGAACTAGTAACGTTTATGTCTTCTCTATTAAGTATTTATAAACTCAGTTTAATTGAGGTCACTTATTAATCCTTATCATATATATGGTTTCTTACGAGGACTATATGCAGAAGAAATACTGAAGTTTTTACTCAAATAGCTCTCTTAGATTGAATATGAGCGACATTATGATAATGACCAATTTGTATTCAAGTTACCAAATTGAGCCAGTTGTCAGCAATTAACTTGTTGTGCTTCCAGTAAAAGATTGCGACTGCACTGTCTCATTCTTGTCAAGTTTGCTGACCAATGGAAATTGTGACACATTCATCAGTTATCATACATTGAAAAGAAGAGTTAACAACTGCTTCACTTAAAAGAAATGTCTAATTGTTTGAAATTTCTGCTTTTTTGTTATTATATCTCATTCAAAGAAATATTTATTGACAGTATTATCGTTTTATTTCTTATGATTTAGACATAAAACATGAATAACTGTTTGTAAAGTTTATTTACACTTTGTATATTATAGCCCCATCAATATTTTAATTTCCAGGACATGACTATGTATAATACTGAATTGTTAAATTGAGCTTGATACTTGCAGGCAAACAGTAACGTACTTGCAGATGCGCTACAGGAAACTGATAGGAATTTGGTGTTTGCATCCTACTTTTATCTCATCAAGTACAAATGAAAAGTTAGATCTTGTCTTCTCAAATATTAATACTTTTTCTAAATTATTTTTTATTATTTTATGATTATCCCTCTGAAGCATACATTACTTATCAATAATTAATCTAAATAAAAATTTATGACCTATTTGTGTAATGTTTACTTATCTATGCTAACATTATCCAGAACTTTTAGACTGCCCCTGTGTAAAATAGTAAGAAATATGTGTGCACCCATAAAAAACAGTTTTTGTCTTCATTTAATTATGATTTAAATAAAATTTGTGGATTTATGAAAAACAATTTAAAAAAAAAATGGTATAAAAACATTATGCTTCAGAAGGATTCTGAGCAAATAATGTTTAAAAAAATAAAAACAATTAAAAATTAATATTAAACAAAATCGATTAAAATTAATTAATATTACAATAAAAAAATATATTAAACAATACTAATAATATTAAATCTTATTTAACAAATATTTTTGTCTTTTTTCAGAACCACCAGTAAATAAGTTTGCTTTGAGAAGGAAGAGTGTTTTTGCTGAGGCATATAATCCAGAAGATGATGATGAGGATGAAGGAGCTAAGGTAAGATATTAATAAACATACAGCATTTGTCATTATTTATTTATTTATTTATTAGAAATTAAACAGGCGATAACGCCCTTAAATACAAAACAACCAAAATACTGGTGACGCTTTTGTATATAAAAGAAAATATAAATTAGATAATGTTATAATTTGTTATAATAAAGTAAATATAACAATATTAATGTAATTGTATATGGGCAAACAAAATCATTTATAATAGTAATTTTCTAAGAAAAACAGAGAAATGCCTCTCTGTGGTAATATCAATCGGCAGAGAGTTCCATGTTCTGGTGTTTGTTAGAGTTATAGCAGAAAGAGGATTTACAATTCCTTTCAAACAGTGTTCTAGGTGTATGATGGGTATAAACTGCTACACGGTATAAAAATAAACTACCCACATCGGCAGATAAAACTTCCCCAGTGAGAATTTTTCTGACTAATAAAATGTTTCGGACATGATCTGATTTTACTGTATTAACATTAAAAAGGACGGATATATTGTGATAATCATGTGAGGTAAAGTCCATTGGATTACCACTTTTGAATGATAGGAAATGCAAAAATCTATGTTGAACTGACTCAAGCAGTTTAATGCCTAATCCAATGAAGAGTGTCCAAATGGGAGAAGCATACAAAATGATTGGGAGTACTAAAGTTTTGTATAAGTGAATAATAGCTGAGGTATCTTTAAAATGTTTGATAGAACTGTTTATATGATTTGTTAATAACAATGCGTAAATGTTCACTGAAGGACAGCTACAGACACTTAAATCCTTAATTTTGTGAACCACTTCAAGCTCCTGACCTTCAATTTCATACTTAACCACTTCAGTGGTAGCCGTTTAAAAAAAAAAGTGCCAGAAGTGGTACAGCCCTGTACTTAAGATATCGAAAAACGGTTCCATTTTTTCCTAAAATATGTCATTTAACATTTAATTAATCATTTAAAAAATCAAGTAATATTTCACATTTACGTCGGCCACCTTGGATCCACCATTTTGAATTTACAAAATCTGACTTCAAATTCGTAATCAGCGACCCAAAAAATTCCCAAGTACCAACTTTTATCATAATCAAGTAAATTTTTTACATTTATGTCGGCCATCTTGGAACCGACATTTTGAATTTCCAAAATCTGATTTCAGATTTATAATCAGCGGCCCCGAAAACCCCCGAGAACCCAGTTTCATAAAGTTTGGCTAATTTTTCGCATTTCGGTCGGCCATCTTGGATCTGCCATTTTTGAATTTTCAAAATCTAACATCAGAATCGTAATCAGCGACCCCGAAAACCCCCGAGTAACAATTTTCAGCTGTTTTCCGTATAAAGAAAAATGTGCGCCGCACATTTTAATAAATTTAGCAAATTTACAGCCGCCATATTGGATCCGCCATTTTGAATTTTCCCATTTTGACGACAGATTCGGATTCAGCGACCCAAAATATCTTGGTATACGAAGTTTCATGCAAATTCATTAACCCTTTGCGGCATAGTGGGATGCTCAGCATCCCACCTATTTTCTCTCAGTTTTTAATTAATTATTCGGCTGTTTTCATCTAAGCAATCGGGTTTTTGAGTTAATTATGTTAATAAGATGTATATAATCATAAAAAAAGTTACATATTATCAATTATCGTTAATTTTTAATTATTATAAATAAATAACCACGGAAAAATATCAATAATTTCAGAAAAAATTCATTTTTGATTGAACAATTATATATATTTGCATGAAACTATAGCATTTTATGTTTTTTGGGTCGCTGATTTCGAATCTGACGTCAGATTTGTAAAAATCAAAATGGCGGATCCAAGATGGCGGACCGAAATATGAAAAGTTGCTCGATCTAAACGAAATTTGTTACTCGGGGGTTTTCGGGATCGCTGATTACGAATCTGAAGTCAGATTTTGAAAATTCAAAATGGCGGATCCAAGATGGCTGACCAAAATTTGTTTTAATTTCATCCACATTTAATTGTTGAAATCTGACACTGGATTTGTCATCGGTGATCGAGAAAACGTACCAATTTTCAAGAAAATCCAACACTCGATTTTTACGTTCGTTCGCCATCCTAGATCCGCCAATTTGAATTTTGCAAATCTGAAGTCAGATTCGAAATCAGCGACCCCGAAAACCCCCAAGTAACAAATTTCGCTGAGATCGAGCCACTTTTTATATTTCGGTCCGCCATTTTGAATTTTCAAAATCTGACTTCAGATTCGAAATCAGCGACCCCGAAAACCCCCGAGTAACAATTTTCAGCTGTTTTCCGTGTAAAGAAAAATGTATGCCGCAAAGGGTTAAGAATTGTAAAATTTATTGCAAAATGTACACATATGATCCATTACCACGTTTGTCAATAATTTTTTTTCTACATTATATGATCCATTACCATTGAAGTGGTTAAATTCAAATAATCTATGCGATCTAAAAAATCTTTGTATTTTACACTTTGTTATATTTAATGTCATTACATTTTTTGTGCAACAGTGTTGTAGGGAAATAAGATCCTTCTGAATGATTGCATCAGCTGGTGACTTGATGGACGAGTACATTTTCAGATCATTTGCGTATAGTAGTGAAGAAGACTTTAATAAGGGGCACAAGTCATTTATAAATATTATATTAATAGTAATTTTTATTTTTGTTGGGGGGTATTTGTTTACCAAACTAACACTCTTCATTACTAAATTAATGATGTTGTTATGAAATAGTAGTGTAAAAAATGTTAGTTCAAGTATGTTCCTCATATGAGAAAATAAAGTCCTCTAATCTAATTTAAACGACATGTTCAACTTTCTTCTCAGTACAGCTTTTATTTATTAATTTTTTTATAATTTCTATAATTTTCAAACTTTTGTAACGGTGTGTTTTGTTATGAGGCACCATACTTGGAGGTGGCAGTATTTTAGAAGAATATAAAGAAAAATAAGGGATAGGGAAGGAATCTTTCAATTGTTTTGTTTATATTTATTGTGCTTGTTTACAAACCTGTATGACACTGTATAAATATCAACGCGGTTGTTTAATATCAGTTTGTGTCGCGAAGATCAGTAAGGATCAGTGGCGTTTCCGGTTTTGCGCGTCGCGGTATGGATGAGTGAGTAGTATCCTTTATTTTATTATATTTATTTACGATTAGTTTCGTGTATTGGGCAGGGTCTCCTCACATAGCCCAACTGACGAATCCGTGGGCAGACCTGGGACGAAACACCGATCCATATACAATAAGAATTATTTATATAAAATTAATTACGCATGCAATAAAATTGTCTAAAGTAATAGGATAAAGTAATTGTATGTATAACCTATTTTATTATAATACATTCAATTTAGTTTATAAGAAGAATTAGTTGAAAAAATTAAGAAACATAAAAATAAGGCTGATTATCGAAAACTTTATCAAGGATTATCAAGGACATTAATTTTTGTTGTAGAAAAAAATGGAATTATTCAGTTGTAGGCTCATAAAAAATTAGTTCACTCCACATTGACTCCATACATTACTTACATAAAAATGAAATATCTTTCTGGGTTTCCCTAAAACTAAGCTTTTCAAATTTATTTTGTGTTAAAAACTGATGCCATAAAATAAAAATTTCTTGGATTATGCATTTCTTTTGACCATGGATACAAGGTTAAGGATCTCCAAAGTAGAATAGTTTCTGTCCTGAATTAAATTTCGATTATTGAAAAAAATGTATTCAATTCAATTAAATATTTGTTTGAATGGTTGCTAGAAAAATTTTACTTGTATTTACAACAGATTTTTTTATTTTTAACAAATGTTGCTTATTTTTAGTAAATCAGACTCATTTAAAAAAAAATATTTTCTTACTGCAGATATTTAACAAAATTATAATGATTTTTAATAAATTTAACAAAGTTAAAATAATTTATGTACTTTACTATTCATTTTAGTGTATAATTGTATATTTCACTTAAAAAATTAAATAATATTGTATTATTTAAATTATATTCTTATTATTATTATTTACATAATATATAAATTAATGTATTAAATTAAAAGAAAAGAAATGCATAATCTTGTAAATTTCTAGTATCACTTGTAAAACGTTAATTTAAGGCGTAATTTCCACTGCTAATAATAAGTAAATTATAGAAATATTTGATTCAAATTGCAATAAATATCAATCAATTTTGCCTGTTGAAAAGAAACGTTTTTCTTTCGTTGATGCCAATTTCAATCTTTTAATAGAAAGCAATATTCGCAGTTCTTGATTTAAGTGAATATTTATTGAACTGAAAATCTGACCGACATATACATATATGCAGACCTCGTATGGCTCAACTGAATTAATATCAGGTAGACTTTTTTGCTATTCACGTGGGGTATTCATGCCCGACTGCAAACGAACAAGAGGCCTTTCGGTGGGTGAGGAAAACAATACGTTCAATTGTCGACAGAATCAAGTTGAGTCTCTTTTGGCTTACAAAGCATACTGTTTCATATATAGCCATTTTTTGACCGATAATAGGTTCTTTAGATGGTACACGCAGACACGTCGGTTCTCCAAAGTACCCAATTTTTAAACAAAAATTTCAAATTTTGTTATTTCATAGAAAATGTTTACATTCAAACGTTTAATTTTATCTACTGAATGGTAAAATTTGATGTTTGATATAATGCACGTTGTCTGCAAATGCGTTTAATATTCCTGCATTTCAATAAGAATTAATAATACTAACATCAAATGATATATAAATTTATATAAACTAGTAAGCCGGTTTTTATAAATTAAAAAAATTGCAATTATAACCGACTATTTTTGAGGTGGTGTTCAACCCTCTTTATTTTTACAAAAATACTGCAACAAACGCATTTTTAAGGTAAAATTTGGCCTTGGAATGCAATTTTCACTATGATACCGATTTTTGATAATCTTGTAACCTGTAAAAGGAATCCCGAAAATTTTACTTAAAAAAATATGGTTTTATATATTTTTATTTTTGTCTTTGTTTATTCAAAACAAGAACTAAAATAAATATTCTTCTGCATTATATAATAAAATAAGAAATAATCATCTGTAGCACAGAAGCCAACATCTTGAAAATCGGCAATAGAACCTAAAACTTTTTACGAAAAGAATAAGAAATAATACAGGACCACAAACAAAATTTTTTGAGAGTTTCTTTTAATCAGAGCTAGTGGATCTTATAGATTTTGGGTCGTTGAAAACGAATCCGTAGCCCTATTTGGGCCATCATGTCAAGTTTTCGAGATATCGTATCCGGAAATTGAAATTAGCGGATAGGATATCTCGAAAACTTGACGCGATGGCCCAAATCGGGCTACGGATTCGTTTTCAGCGACCCAAAATCTATAAGCTCCACTATCTTTGATTAAAAGAAATCCCCGAATTTGGTTTGTTTGCCGTCCTATATTGATAAAACCTTAATTTGATTTTAACTTAATAATTACAGGTCCACAATAAAAACAAAATTCGTAGGTTTACATTAATCAGAGGTAGTGGAGCTTATGGATTTTTGGTCGCTGAAAACGAATCCGTAGCCCGATTTGGGCCATCACGTCAAGTTTTTGAGATATCCTATCCGCTAATTTCAATTTCCGGATACGATATTTCGAAAACCTGATGTGATGGGCCAAATCGGGCAACGGATTCGTTTTTAGCGACCCAAAATGTATAAGATCCACTGCCTCTGATTAAAGGAAACTCCCAAAATTTTTTTTTGTGGTCCTGTGTAATCCTTTATTTTAAAATTCGTATTTTTTACGTTTGAACTATGTATCAACTGAACAAACTTGAAACATTTTTGGCATTCGGACGTCATTCACATCTAAATTAACTAAAATCGTTAATATCTATTCGTAATGAAGATTTAATTCTAAGAAAAAATTGTAACAATAGTTGTGTTAGTAAAAGGTAGATGGTAAAAGGTAGAGGGTAAGTAACTATTTTTAGGTTAATACCCCAAAATCATATGTAAGAAAATGACCATTCTTCTCTCGAAAAATTGTTAATATTGGTATTATATTTTCCATAAAAATATCGTAATATCTAAAATTCACCTAATCACATGCCTAGCCATTTTTAATATAAAGTCTTTTAATATTAAGAATAGTTAAAAATATTATTTCACGATTTTCAAATATTTAGGTTTTATTTTCTAGAAAATGATTCTTTCGACCTTGCAAAATAAATGTATCTCTAATATTAAATAGAGTGAGTTGTTTTAAAAAAATTGTTTTTGTAATGATATTTTTAATAATTAAATATTACAAACTATATTTATAGTATATTAATATTATTCCATTTAGAAAATCTTTTACTTGTTATTGATTTTAGGGTATCCACTTTCTTTAAGTAGTAAGAGGCGACAAAGATAAGTTTTTCTGTTACTATTACTACTTATACGGACAAAATATCTGTGAAAATACTCTGAAGTTTAGAATATCCGAGAATTTTGATCATTTTGAACTTTTTGAAATGATTACGGAACTTGACAGAAATGCGTCATTTTAGTTATACTTCGGTAATTTTTGTTTAGGTTCGTCTTACTATTTAAATAATAAAAGTCCATCATTATATCTCATCTTGTTAGCCTTCTAGTAACTATTGCTTAATTGATAATTTTTTACTTGTTTGTTTATATTCACAAATTAGGTGAATTTCTATATAACCACCTCCAATATTTGGGTAGTAAAAATAATTTTCTGATATTCAACCATTTGAATGATACGAAATGGATATTATTGAATGTGTTTATTTATTTATAAACTACAAATACGCATATGTTTAAATATATAGTACGTTTAAAAACCTTATTATAAAGCAGGTCCAAACCAACGCAATTTTCCGTCTGTAACGTACATGATATTCTAGTCACGTTTTTAGAAATTATGCGTTTTTGTTAACGGAATGGCAAGTGTTGAAATGTATGAAACGTCCGCACGAATATGCAATACATAGTCCAAAAGACGAAAGTGGACCGAAAAAGTAAAAAAGATTGGTGCCTTCTGAAAAGTCAACCTCAAAATTCATATTTTTAGTTGCATTAACTTTCTTGCATAAATAAGTAATATTTATTTTAGTAATAAACTCGTTATTTTGATCCGGTTGGATAATCGAAAATGATGGAAGTTTTCTAAAAATTTAATATTTTTCAAGAAATTCTGTAATACTGACAGTAATAAAATAATAAGTTTGATTTAATTTGAAATTATAGTGTTGAATAAAAGGGCATATCAAATTCTTGCACGGTTTTGTGGTAATTGCAGTTCTAAAAATGTGAAGTAATCGGTGTAATAATTCAAGAATAAGTGTATAAAAACACGAAGCACCTGGAGCTAAGAAATTAAAGTTTTTTAAAGTAAAATTAATTAACGGGCGGAATCGCCCTTTTTACTTAATTTTTGCGGTATTGTTTTTTAATCTTGAGAATTTTGCGAGAGCTGCAGATCGACTTACGAAGATGGCGCCATACTTCACATTTGTGTATGAAATGTAGGACTGCAGAAACCTACACCAAGTACAGCGGCGGTCATGAGTCGATTTCCGCCAGATAAACAATATTTTCGAAACGTAAACAAACAACGTGGCTCGTCTTACCAACAGCGAGCTGCTGCTTGAAAACGAAATCGAAAAATTGTTCACCAGACGGGGATCGAACTCACGACCTACGACTTCGTAGTCCAGTGCATTAACCGCCTGAGCCACGAAGCCGAATTATAAGAAATACGAGACAGTCATTTCTATATACGATCAAACGTTGTAATTAAGTGTTAATTTAAAAAAAAAAACTTGGACTAATTTCAGCTTCCAACGGTAACCTCAACTTCGTCATGCCAAGAGTAATTATTTCCAATAAATCAAAATTATAATTTCTATGCGACATCAGGCCAAATTCATACTTTGTAAGAAATATCAGAAAACTAATAATATCTACACTGTATGAAATATCTGTTTTATATTTCTAACTACGAAATGTTGTAAAATTGCAAAAACGCAGCAAAATTACATTTTTTTTAAAAAGAAATTGTAAAGTGCTAAAAATGTTAAAATCACTTTATAGTCTCAAAATGGAGCCACTCTATTAACAGACCGAATTCTCGCTTTTTACGAAGTGAGTTTTCACTCGAAAAGAGTAAGAATTTATTCTTTCACTTAAGAGGCTCACTTTTCACTCCATAAAAAGTGGATTCTCGCCAAGAAATTTGAACCGTATCTAAAATTTACCAGCTATTCTCCGACAAGGAGGTTCTAATACTGCGTTTAAAAATGTACATAGCGATTGCATCGGAACGCACTTGAAAATAAACCCGTTGCCCTCTAAATCTGAGCTAGTAAAACACTACTTAAGAAAATGTGGAAAGTGTGCCACCAACTCCTCAAGTAATAGTTATCAATAATTAATAATAAGTAAAAAGTGTATGATTTAAGCATTTACGTCAAATAAAGCGTTTAATTAAAAAATCACTTAATTAAAGTAATGTAAAAACTTTCCTTTCATATTGCCTTCTCTATCTAATTCCAATATTAATTTAAAACGGTTAACATATTCCGTTAAGGTCAGCCTCATGGAAAATTATCTTTAAAAAAGAGCAGTATATATAAAATAATAAGAATATAAAATAAAAATTACAGTGATATGTAAAAAAATATATAATTCCATACCAACCTCAACTATATACTATATCACGGATGTTAAAAATTCGTTTTAATTGTTTAGCTTGTTTTGAATTGTTACATCCTTGTTCTTTGTAGTTATAAAATATTTGTTCTTTTTGTTTTACTAATTACGTCTGTGAAAAATAAACATTTTCATAATATAATACAAAATATTTTACAAAGGAAATTCTCGGTATGGTAGTATACATGGATGTGGTTAAGAATCTTGAAACCTAACAAATAATGTACATTTAAGGAACGCAATTACTACTTTGCGACTAACAAGTTTGTTATTAATTTAGTTGATGAATAGTTCTCGAATTTGTCAGATTTTTAGTGTGTTTTTTATCAGTTTTATTAATATAATAGTAGGTTATGACTTATGATTTTATGGTAAAAGATGTCTCCCGCGTAACAAATTAATTAAAATATTGAATCTTGGTGTTAAGTTGATATTTAAGAGTATTGATTCATTTTTTATTATAATAAATTAAGATTTATAAATTCATATATGTTATTGTTAAATAAAGATGTACCAAAACGTTTAAAATGTTTTGTACATGATAAGTTACAAAAACTAAGCTAAATATCGAATACATATATGTAACTAAACCGTTTCAAAATTTCGCTTTGATAATTAAGCTTTATAAAAGTCTATTTATTTATATCCGATTGTTTATGTTTTTAATTTTCATATAGTTGAGGTTTTATCAGTTAAGCATCAGCTTTATCAGTGAACAATGTGATTATGTACTTCTACCGGTAATATTTCCTAGAAAATGGATGATGCTTGATCATTTATGACGCCGTAAATCAATTGTCTTGGACCAAAAATAAAATTAGTTCGAAATAAATCGAATGGAGTTATTCACAAGCATTTTGTAAATTATAGTTATTAAAAATTTATAACAGAATATATTAATTTAATTTCTCTCATTTTTTATTTATTTAAGTTTTGAATTGATCACATTTACGGTTCTGATGTCACTATAGAAATGATCCAGACTAAAATTACCTCTGTCCGAAATAATTTACTCATTACTAAAGTAAGGTCTATTCTTGAAAGCTACAGTTTTTATAGGTAATTGAGTGTCGAAATTTAGTACTAATGAAATTTAAGATGTTTCTCATAAATCTGACATCATATTTAAACACTTTAAATTATTTAACCCCTTTTAGAAACGTATACACACAAAATTAGTATGACACTGAAGTTGACAGCCACATTCTAACAGCCACATTGAAAGAAATCAAGTATTTTAAATTAAAAACTTTTTTTAAAACTGAAAGTGAATACATATTTACTAGTCAATACAAAAAATAGCTAATCTTTTCAATATAAAATAACAAAAATAAATTTCGTGATGTGGCTGTTAGCTTCTGGGTCATAAGTATAATCTTGTGACAAAGCTTCAATTTGTCAGAAAATAGTGATTTTAATTTGAAAAAAAACGTACATTGAGTTATTAAGTTGACTTAAACAAACCGACCAGTTTACTGATTTTCATTTCTAGTGTCAAATTTAAACCGTGATATCAAAATTAAATTGATTAAGTCCAATGTATACACAACCCATAAACACTTCCCTGCAGCTATCATGTTACTGAAAACATAATTAATAAGCAGATTTGTTTTATTGTGAGTATCAAATGGTATTCAGAATTCAGTAAATTTGGTAAATTATTATTTTTTTAATTAGAAACAGAAGAGCTTATGAGCTACCACGATGTTAATTTTCAAAGTTTTTTGTCGAGGAAGGAATTTTGGTTCCTCTTATCTCGTGTATTGGGAATCTTTTCTTGTATTTTTCCAATTTTAATTATTGTTCGCCAATAAAAAAAAACTACCAAAAATGTACTATTAGCTTATCCTTTTTTATAATAGAAACTTAATAAATATTAATTAATGAATTAATTTATGTACTTTAGACATTGCTTTTTCGAAGTTGTAATTTTTTACAAAATATTTAATGTAGCAACTTTTTTTCCTTCGACATTTAATACTGCAGAAAGTTAAACAAAATAACTCTGTCTAGATATTGCAATTGAAGAACTTTGAAAATATTTTGTAAAAAACGCAGCAACTTTTCTAATAAACGATTTTAGAGGGCTAGAATTGTACTCAGAAACAATTTTAAAACATTTTGTGAGCATTACATGTCCGTCGAAAAAAAACAATATTTTAAAAATGCAAAATATGACAATTAAAAAAATATCTATATTTTTGTTTCTGTACTAAAAAAGATATTCAAATGGTGTTACATATAAATAATTTTAATTGAAATTTTAATATTCAAATTTAAGCTTGAAAAACAAGTATAAAAGCAAAAAATCTCGTATTAAATTTTATCATAGTTATGAGTCAATAACCCCAAAGGTTGATTCCTAAATCCATAATCAGTTCTAAGTGAAATCAAGACACTCATTAAGGTTTTTGTCAATATGTCTATTCGATCACGACTTATCACGCAATATAATATTGCACCAAATTCAATTCTCGGAACGACCTACGTTACTAATCGAAATACATTCCTTTTTTATTCTGCGTCAAGCGCAGAATATATATTAAATTTCGAATATACGTTCAAAGAAAATATTAGACATTTTATCGAATTTAATGTGATTTTATAGAAATAAAATATATGTCAATTTATTATTGACATTAGGTATTATTTTCAGATTAAATTAGTCTATTTTTACTACTGCTGTTTTTTGTTGTCTTTAAAAATGTCATTTATTATGTCATGGCTAACAACTTCTTGTCGAATCTTACGTGATTTGGAGCTCAATCTAATTTATTTACGTACAGCTTCTAAACGTTAGAGAAAGGTAAGGGTTTTTAACGGCTAGTTATTCTTATAAATGTTAATCAGCGTTAAAACGGAAGTATGTTGTTGAAAGTTATACGAATATTACGTGCCGTGCTAATTTATATTTTCCTTGACAGTGAATCAGAGATCTATGAATGAATCATCTGTACTTCCAAAACCAACGTTTTGCATTATACTTTGAAATGTGGTTTTTACCTTTTTTGTTAAATACACAAACGTATTTCCTATTCAATGATCATAAAATCATCGTTACGTAAACAACGAATATGCGCAAATTACAAACGCTTTGATGTCTTGAATTCCATATCGTTAGTGTTCACGAAAATTTAATTTTTTTTTAATTTTAGGCTATTTATTTCTGATCGTGTAATGAAGTATTCTAATGCAAACTGCAAGTACGTCAAAGCTTTGAGAGGATGAACACTTTTTTACGTATTTCATGGCTAGTAATCTTGTAGCCGATAACTAAATACATTATATGCGTTTAGAGTTAAAATGTATAATAATGTTCCAATTGATGTCCGTTGGTATTCCAACGTCCGTCATAATCTGGATGAGAGACGGGACGGAAAAAAAATTACGTGACTTTCAGCTGCGTAAAGAAAAGATTGAAAAGCAATTTCCCTATCTTAATTCCACCCTTCCTTTTCTCATTACGTCAGGACTTACGATCGCTCGATAATTTCAGTGCCATGTTTACGGTGTAGTCGTATGTACGTGAATGCACGTACGGGCATGTGCGAGCAATTCGATTTACGTGAAATCGATACGAGAAAAAAAAATTGGCAAAAATATTCTCTTCGATGAAACATGAAATGAAATTTTGTAAATGATTCGCAAAGATAGTCTGTCTGCATTTTGCATACCACAAAAGAGGTTCTTTGCTTTGCCTGACCGTGTGTGTAATTCGCCTTTATGACGTCAGAGCACGTGTTCAATAACCTAGCATGAAATATTCCGGTAATGTTATATATAGGCGAGGAACGCCATGTACGGGCACAGACGCTCGAGAAAAAATATATAAATCTTTGGAAAATTGTTCGAAACAAATCGAAAAATTATTAGGTTGCGTAGCCAGGATTCCTAAGACGAAAACTTTTCGAATCCGTTGAATTTTTGTTAGGAGACCTGTTTTCTAGATATTTTATCCGACTGCGTGAAAAGGATTTAAATATATAAGGACGCTGAAATCCTTTTTAGGGAATAAAATATACATTTGTTTGTTTTTTAATTAGTATTCTCTTTGTACTTTCCTAAGTTACTATTCAAAACGAATTAGTTTTCTTATTAATATATTTTTAACGAAACCGATTTATCAAACCACGAACAAAAAACACAATTTCTGGATAAATCTTTTCAATGACTTCCAGACATAATTTTTAAGATCATTGCGGAGAAATTCCCGTAAAAATTAGGACATTTTGAAAAAAACCGTGAATATTGCTTGAAGAGACGCTTCAAATGCTGCATTGCAGAATTTCTTGGACATTAAAGGGCTCGTAATGTCCGCAAGATATACCTGATCGATTTTAGCAATAGAGTGCCTCATTGGTCAAGAAATTGATTATATGCAAATTGGAAAATTAAGTGGGTTGTATGTTTATATTTATTGTAAGCCATACCACACATTAATATATTAGTCATACAAACAGCTCAAGAGGAAACTGGTTGGCTGCAAATAACCAAAAGCTTGATCTCATGAGATTTGGCTCAAACATTTTTTAAATAAAAGTTCAATACTACAGTAATACCACTAAAAATCGTGGAAGTTTAATCTTCAGACATTCTTTAAAAATCAACATAAATATTTCGAAAATAAGCCAAGAAATAAAAAAAAGTTAAGGATTATTGAATATTGCATGAATTGAAACATTGTAATGGGAATTTTGTTTTGATATACAAAAATTGATATAATAGGAAAATTTGTTATCAAATTGCAATTTTAACAAACTTTTCTAGTAAACAGACGTGTGTTAAGATATTCATTATCCATGAAAGCAGAAGCGTTGTTTAATTCGTCACATGATAGTATCCTCTGTCACTTTATTTTATAAACATCAATTTCTAAACGCATTCTCTTTACAGCAATTTTTAAACACTACACTTTGGCTTTGTTTTCTTTTGTTGTCATCTGAAATATTTCTTTCTTTATAAACTTAAAAGAGTTTTCTTAATAATGAATGAGATTCCAGAATACTTAATTTTCGATATATCATTTATGAGGACAATTTACGAGTACATTACTTTGAAAATGAAAAAATTAGATACAACTTTTGATCCAAACAAATAATTAAATGAGAATCCGTGAGTACTCTATAAATTTCTTGGAGTGAAAATTCACTCTTTGGTTAGTGAAAACCGAGCAACTCTCGTGAAAGAGTGAATATTCATTTCTTTAAGAGTGAATTTTCACTCTTGTTAGATTGAAATCCGAGTCGTGGAGTTAACAACTCCGTAGGAAAGATTGAATTTCCACTCTTAAAGAATTGAAGATTCACTCTTTCACGAGAGTTGCTCTGTTTTCACAAATTAAAAAGTGAATTTTCACTGCAAGAAATTTAGAAAGTATGTTCGTACAAAAAATATTTTTAAAAATGTTTATTTTTCCTACTTTTCTTCGTGAAAATCTTGTAACATTTTGACATTGAAAAAAAGTAATATTGGCGATTGCAAATTGTGGTAATCGTATCTTCCCATCATTGTTTTTTTTTTATTTTGAGTTTTTTTTCGAATAAGACAATGACACTTGTTTTTTTGGTACTGCAAACGATGGCGCTGCCAGAATTTCCTATCATATAGCGCATTTTTAAGGGAATCGAGGTTAAATATATAAATTCTCGTTTGGCACGTATTTTTAGCACGAAAAACACTTCGGAAATTGTACTGCGATTGTCAAAATAAATTCTCTTTTGCTACAAAAGCAATCGAAATATCACCAAAATCGCAAATTATAACGCATGTAAGCTTATTTTTCCCGAAAATGAGATTGGATATTAAAATTCCGATAGAGACATTGCTTTTAGAATCGAAAATACTTCAGAAATATTACTTCGAATATAATAAAAAAATAAAAATAAACTTTTTGTGCGCAATATCCAAATTTCTTTTATTTTTAATGTACGATTAACTCATTTTTGTTAAATCTTTGAATAGATCCTTGAATATGATTATGAATATTTTTATGGCAGAAAATCTGTACAGAATGTTTGAGTTGTAAATAAATGCCTCAGAAATTTTAAATTAATAGATTGTATACAGAAAAAAAAGTTTTAAAATTTGTTACATCTCAAATTAAGCCCTGTAATTTTCTTAAAAAGTTTAATTTTAGTCGAGATTTATGCTTAAAGACAACATTTTTGAGCTTGCCACACCTAAGTTAGAGAATTCTTATTTTGAACCTGAATATTGACTAAAAGTAAGTTTCCAAAACTAAGAACAAGGTTTTTAACGCAAATATTGATTTAATTTAAGAAAATTAGCTCAATTTTAGATTGAAATTAAGCTTTTTACAGTGCTTAATTTGAGATGTAACAATTTTAAGACTTTTTTCTGTGTAACAGATAGAAAGGTAATTTTCTAAAACGCGGGGCTGTTTTCATTTAATAATTCAAAATTTTGCAATAAACATTCCCGAGGGAGATGAAACTATTAGCGGATTCGAAAAAAGCAATGGTTCTCAACTTAAATGTAAAAATACCCTTTAGAGGATTCAAACTGCGTTACGCAATCCTCATATTTTTCTGCAGCTTCTATACAGATTCAGAAGTAATTTTTAAATCGGACAAATTTAACAAAATGTCTTACTATTGTTTATAAAATATTTAAACAATTAAAGCACAAAAATTTCCTCTAGAGGATTCAAACTTCGTGTTTCAATCTCAATTTTTTCCTGTAGCTTTCTCATACATCAACAAATTATTTGCAACACGTAAAAGTATGGTATGACAGTTTGTTAAATTTCTACGATTTGAAAATTACTTCTAAATCTGTATGGAAGCTGCTGAAAAATCAAGATTGAAATGCGCAGTTTGAATCCTCTAAAGGATATTTTTACATTTAAGTTGATAACCATTGCTTTTTCGAATCTGCTGCTAGTTTCAGCGTCATCCGAGGGAGTACACTTTATAACTCAACAAATCTTAAATATTCGAACAAGATATATTTTCGAAAAAAGTTGTCTTAATATTTTCAGATATTTTAATACTTATCAATTGATCGGTGCACTCCAATATTGAGTGATTTCTTGTTACTTGGATAGTAGTAAAGATGGGGACATATTTAAGTGAATAATTAATGACTTAAAAAAGTTTTAACAGTGAGATGTGAAATAAAATTGATAATCTCTCTGCTAAATCCGCAAAATCAAATGGATTTAGAACTTCCTTAGTTTTAAATGATACAAAACTGACTTGAAGTGATGGTGTTTTAGAAATTAATTGTATTTATTAATATTTTATCATGTCGTATCGAATATTTTGTGAGAAACGTCTCCAACCATACACAGAAAAAAATAAGTCTTAAAATTATTGCATCTTAAATTCATTATCAGGTGAGGCTTAATTTAAACCCGTAATTGCGTTAATTTTCTTAAATTCAGTCAGTGTTTTGGTTTAAAGTCTTACTTTCAGCGAGCAAAACTTACTTTTAGACGATATTTTGGCTTAAAATAAGATTTATCGAGCTTAAGTTACTTAGTTTAGACGAATCTTATTTCAAACCAAAATATCGGCTGAAAGTCAGTTTAAGCCTAAATATTGACGGAATTTAAGAAAATTAACGCAATTTTGGGCTGAAAATTAAGCCTCACCTAATGATGAATTTAAAATGTAACAATTTTAAGACTAATTTTCTTCAGTGTACTCACCCTCACAAGGGTTTCATCGATTTGTCCTTATAGGGATTGTGAAACTATGGCAATTTTAAAATTAAATCTGCATGTAGTATATTTTAACGCTACAATGATTGTACATTTCTATTTTCCAGAAGCTGTACCCGAAGACCGATGAACAGCGGCATCGACTCGGGGAAAGTGTCAAGACTATTCTTCTTTTCCGCTCCTTAGAACAGGTACGACAACATATATGTTAGTGCATGTGTCTTACCAAGTGTTCCTATTCAGAACATCTCGTTTCAATTGTAATTTCCATTCCAGGAACAAATGGTCGACGTGCTAGATGCAATGTTCGAGAAGACTGTCAAACCTGGAGACTACATTATTCGTCAGGGCGACGATGGCGACAATTTTTACGTCATTGAGAGGTAATTTACATAAGCACCTCAGATCCATAGTTATCGTCCAAAGAAAATGCGAAAAAAGTATTTTCTAAAATAAGCCTAAATATGAAATTTAAAATACAATTATCGAATTTTCTTTGGATTCCAACAATGCGGTCTTCGAGTACATCACGGGTAGCTAAAATTTCTATTAACAATGTTTTGCACAGGGGAAAGTATGAAGTATACGTTAAGGACGCCACGGGCAAAGATAATTTAATCCACACTTACGATAACAATGGTGCATTTGGAGAGCTGGCTCTGCTGTACAATATGCCCAGAGCAGCGACCGTTAAGGCCATATCGCCTGGAACATTGTGGGCCATGGACAGGCAGACGTTCCGACGTATACTTCTCAAATCTGCATACAAGAAACGCAAAATGTACGAAGATCTTCTGAATCGAGTTCCAATGCTCAAGTCTCTCGAGGTAAGAAAATAACTAAACATTCTTTACGCGACAAAATTTCAAAAATTCTATTTTTTAACCAACTTTTCATTATAGTCCTACGAGCGAATGAATCTGGCAGATGCTTTGATTCCAAAACACTTCTGCGATTCGGAAAGAATAATTAGGCAAGGCGACTCGGCTGATGGAATGTATTTCGTCGAAGATGGAACCGTCAGGATTACGATACTTGACGACAACGGCCAAGAATTTCAGGTGAGTTGGATAAGATACATCATTTAAGTTTCAAATATTTGAAAATGTTGTAAAATAGCAACCTTGTCTTTTTTTTAAACGTGGAAAATGCATATTTCTAAATAACGATCTAACCTAATTATTTTTACTTTGAATCTCATGCATATTTTTTAAAAATATATATAGTGTACAGGATAGACAATATTTAGTTTCTAGTTTGTATCGAGTATAAGATGCAATTCAGTAGGCGTTACAAATCGTTTGAAAAGTTGGATGACCGTTCCACTTGGCGCTATAATAATAAAACATGTACTACGTACTTCAAACTATGTCGGTAACATATTTGACGTCACAAATACGTCATCAATTTCAATTCCGTGAACCTTCTATTGATGTTATTGACGAAGTACCTCGGGTGACCTTTTTTTTAATCATAAATAATAAATAAGTTTTCAATAATTTTCTTTCATATACCCGAACCAATAATGGAATAAAAGATTATTAGGTAATCCACTGGAATGGAATTTCAACTTTTCAAAAAAACAGAATTCAACTTTAAATATTTAATATTGCCTTTCATGCGTTAGAAATTATAAGTTTTCCATTTCCAATAGATTACCTTTCAAAATTATAGCATCAAAAATTTTCTTTAGAAAATGAACAAATTTTTCAGAAGCTCTTTTTATTTGAATCTCATAATATCTGTGGATGTTTCGTAAATACCTGGCTATTTTCAAATAATCTGATCTTCAACAAAATTGGCTAATTTGAAATGACACCTTCAATTTCTTATTTGAATCTCTTGAATACGCAATACCATTTGTTTCGAATTTATTTTAAATAACGGCTTTATTGTCTAATGTAGGTTAACAGCGTGCCAGCTGGTGGATATTTGGGCGAATTGGCTCTCGTCACGCATAAACCTCGTGCCGCGTCGGCGTACGCAGTCGGCAACGTTAAGTTAGCCTGTGAGTAAAATTTAAATTGATCTTTTAAATAGTTGTAAATTATCTCGTAGAAATTGTTATACGCTCCTCCACTACGCAACTAATAATTTACATTCAAAGTCATAAGTCATGCGACAGTTTTAGAAATAAGATTAATTAATAAATTACACATGTAAAGTGTAATTACAATGTAAAATGTCAGTAGTTGATGCAAGTATTTATTGATTGTGGAGCCGTTTTAATTCGAAATTTATGTTGTTTACTCATTTTTATATTATTTTTAAATTTATGTTCTATCAAGGATTTTTCGCGATGTTGTTTGTACAGTGATAACCTTGTTTCTAAATAATATCGAGGAAAATAGATTTCATTAATCAATCGTCGATTTATCGATTATAAGCATGTTTTTCTTCTCGTGCATTGCTAAACTATTTGTGCTCGAGTGGTGAAGTTGAAAACTCCAAAAATTATTTGCCAATATCTTAAAATGTGGTAGAAATGAGTTGAAAGAAAAACGTAATATTTTTTGTTGAGCTTAATATGCATAATATTCAGCAATTCTTTTGCAAAACGGGTTAGTTTATTTATAGGTTCTTCATAATGGTGAGAGACTAAAATAAGATGTCTTCCCATATAAGAAATGAAATCACAGACTTTGTTTCAAAACAGTACAATCAGTGCTTAATTACCAATCAAGAGACTAACACATGTACTCTAGAATTATATAATATCTTGTATCGGAGGTGCCTTGAAACACACGCCGCGGACAATTAAAGAGTTTGAGAAGGCTATTTTAACTAGTTTGCTCTTTGTTTAGTTTTTTGCTTCAAATACAATCTTATTCAATAAACAAAAAAAATCTTATGTATAAATTGACATCAATAGAATTTTTATAGGAAATCTTGAATTAATAAAGTAAACAGGTTTAGTTTAACGATATATTTAAAATGCCACGAATGTTTTAATTGTTTTAAGATTTATTTTACATATAATTGCGAAATTGACGTCAAATTGTCAATCAATGACTGTCTTCTAAAATAACCAGAAACTATTATCAAATATTAAAAGGAAAAATGTGCAATTATAAAAATAAAATTGTTTTCTACATTGTAATGATCACATTAAATGTTTAACTTATTATTATCCGTTTAAAAACACTTAACTTTCCTCACTCATTTTCTAATATTTTTAAAGAAAACATCTAATTTGAAAATCATCTCTGCAATTCGAAGAAATACACATTAGATAGCATACTACAAAAATTTACAAATCATACTTTGTAACGATTTATAACGATGTTCATTATGAGTCATTAGACCAATAAATTCGAAAGAAGAAAAAATATAATAATTCTGTTAAAAAATTCGCACGTGTCTTCTAACGATTAAAACTTTTTATATCTGTTCATCTTCAAAGTATATCACGAATCATAAATATCAAAAAATAGCGAGTTGTGAACGTTTAACAAACCGAGTTGTGTTTTTTTTTAATAACGGGAACTTAAAACGTTTTCTACGTGATTCGAGAAAAATTCATTTAGTTTTCTAATGAATAAACATATATTTAAAAAAATTTTGTATTAAGGAACATTTAGTGTCGACGTTTCATTCCACATTCAACTTCTTAATCTGACATAAAATGTAATATTAAATTGGTATTGGTATATCTGATGGTTGATAGGTTATGAAATAAATTATAGTAGTAGTATTTATTTTAATAACAACTCGAGTTAATAACTCATAACCAATATAACTTATATGTACAATATAAAAAATATCTGACTATGTGAGAGCAAAATATATAAATATAAAGATAAGAACCTAATTAGAGAAAAATAATTGTATGACAAGAGTTGCGTTAAAATTAAATCTGGAATCTAACACAATCCAAAATAAGAATATTCCATAACTAAACTTAAATAGTAAGCGCTTAGACAATGATTAAATAAATATTTACAAATTTGAGTATTAACTATGTTAATAAATGAACCTTCCATTGCATAAAACCAATTATAGTCTAATTAATGTTGATTTCCTAGACACACATTTTTGTTAATATATCTAATGAGATGAACATTAAAGCTTAAGGTTCAAAGATTCTCTTACAATTCTTTAGAAGTTTATATTTAAAAAATATTTGTTGAAAAATAATAAATTAGTGGAAATTAGAAAAAAGATGCACAAATTATTAATTTAAAAAGCGTACGAATTTAGAACGAAACTATTGAATTTCCGTGTAAATAAGTATCTACGCTTTTTTTTCTCGGAATGCTGATTATAATACTGAATTTAGAATTTTAAGATTCGAGATTGCTCATGCAATATGGCTGACGAATTTTGAAAAATCATTCAAATCTGTGTATTAATATATATTTAGGGTCACTGATTGCGAATCTAAAATCAGAATTCCATAATCTGAAATTTTGAAAAATTATAAATTAATTTTGTTATTTAAAAACACAGCTTAAACAATAATATTACTGCTTTTCTTTATCGATGTTTATATAAAGTTGAGACAATTGCAAAATTAGGTAAAAAGGGTACAACAAGTTAGAAAATAACAATAATAATTTATTTAAAAAACTTTGTTTAAGTAGTTTAACTAAATATTTTATGACTGGGACTAAAGATTTGATAGTTTTTTTTACTGATTTAAACTGAACTTTTAGGGAATGAAAGTGTAAAAGTCAATTATTCAAAATCAATAGAATTTATTTTATTTTCGGCAATTTATAATACTTTTGTAATTGGCGTCAAAACTTTCGTCACTTAGTTTTCCGCTGTAGACAAAATCCGATTTGGCCGGAAATTGGTACTGGGGGGTTTTAGTCGCTGAGTACCAATTGGAAGTTGCTTCATGAAAATTTCAAATGGCGTATTATATATATATATATCCAATATGGCGGACGATTTTTTAGAAGTATTTTCCGAATTCGTTCAAAGTTGATGCTGGTTTTTTTTGGATCGGCGATTAAGAATTTGAAGTTGTTTTTTGAAAATTCATAATGGCGGATGATTTTTTGCAAATATTCTTCGTATTCGCTCAAAATTTTTGCTAGGGGATATATATTATATTTATTATATATATTTTATTACTATTATTTCTGTAAGTTTGTCTAACAAGAATAAATTAATGTAAATTAAATAAAAATTAATTTACGTAATATTTCAGTTTTATTCTACTAGAATTAATTCATACCTTAACTGTAGGGGATTAAAGTTCCGAAAATCAACACACCGAAAGGTCAAAATTTCGATATAGCATGGCTCCAGCGTGATTTTCTCCGCTTTGTTTTTGAAAATTTGGCAAAAAGAAAGCAAATTATAGCAATATCGAAATTTTAGCCTTTCGGGTTTTTGATTTTCGGAACTTTATTCCCCGGCCACTGTAGGGTTTTAAAAAGATCTTTTTTGTTATTGGGGTATATTATTATATTATGATATATTTTATAAACGTTTAAGTAGGTGAGTGTTCATGAACTTTCGTAAGATCTATTAGTTTATACAATTTTCACAAGACAACTTGAAATTCGTAATCAGCGACCCAATAATCCCCTAGTAACAATGTTGATGCGAAAACGAAGAGTATTTTTAAAAGATCACCCGCCATTTGGAATTTTCAAGAAGCAACTTCAAATTAGCTCGCACTGAACGACTCAAAAAACCCCCTAGTACTAATTTCCGGCCAAATCCGATTTTGTCTGAAGCAGAAAACTAAGTGACAGTTTTGACGCCATTCTTACAAAAGTATTAAAAATTGCCGATATTCACACCGCAAAAAGCTATACAAAACCAAGAAAAACCTGTTTTTTTTTGTTATATTCGTGTTCCTTACATATACTATGGTTTCGTGACATAAATCCGTCCACTGACTTTGCGAAGCGAGTTTAAGTAAGACGGCCTTTTTTGATATTTTCACCGATTCTGTCACCGACACAGGCGACGCATTTTAGACCGACTCGCCGCTCAAGTGGTTAATGAAGCCGATGAGCACAAAAATGGGAAGTCGGCGACTAAAATACCTTCAACCCTTTGGGGCACACATTTTTCAAATGAATAATCTTTACAAAAATTATCATAGTAACGGTTTTTGGGTCGCTGATTGCAAAGTCGGTATTGAACTAAAAAATGACAGATTCAATGTGGAGGCCAAATTTATGTTTCTCCTCTCCGTCGGATTCGTTTGAAACTCGTAGGTACGGGGGTTCTGGAGTTGCTAATTCAAAATGGCTGATTCTGTACGACCGAAAAAAAATGTTTAAAATGTCACCAGTAGATTAATGTTTGTTATTTGAGGTGTTTCGAGTTTCTGCCATTTTGAATTTGGCAATAGTACATTAATCAATAAGGGAGGTAAAATAAAGAATGTCTCAGACTGCGTGTAATTTTTACCCGAGGCGAAGCAGAGTGCACTATAACAAGTAAATGTTTTACAAAATGAAAAAATATTAACGACTTTTCTTACGTAAGTTTTATTGTAAATCAACAATTTTTTACATAATGAAAAATTATATATAAATTATACAAAAATAATTATATATCATTCTGGAAGGGGATTCTCTACCATTTCTAGGTAGAAAAAGAATGGATCAAAAGGATTACTCAGGCGCTGGACGCTCTTTTAGAATAGACTCACCTTCGATTTTCAATTGTAGTAATAATAAAATTCTCACATTTTGCTGTGTTTTATAATTGTAAATTTAAATAAAACAGGATTTTTTAAATGTTGTTGTTGCTTATTTTCTAGTGTATTGAATAATTAATTAATTGTAAATTGAAATGAAAATGGAATTATCTTTATTTTATATCTATATTTTGAGGTTGTTTATATTTTGAAGAACATAAATATTTGATTTTTCTGTGCGTTAAAATCAAGAAAAAAAAATTTTTTTTTTATTTAAATTAACAGTGAAATAATTTTTCAATACAGCAAAATGTGAGAAATAAAGGAATCGTACCTTTTTTTTCTATTTAATTTGTTATTATATAAAAAATGGTTTGATTACAATGATATGCCCCCAATAATAATCATTATTAAATAAGACAATGTTTGCGATGCGCCTGCTACGGCACAGGCCGCCGACTAACTGTTGACGGTGTCGATTATGTGTAGTATTTGTGATTGTTTACTTGTTTGTATCGTCCTGTGTGGGATGATGACTAAGCCTTGCCCGATTAGCGATAGATGGCATAAAGTTGGCAAGTAAATCTGACCAATGTATGTATGTATGTATAATAATCATTAATATTATTATTTTTTTTTTTCCTAAAACAATTATTATTATTTACTTGAAAACTGGATTGTCGATGCTATAATGCAAAGATTTTGAGCCGCACGTGAAATAAAATCACTTCACGCATGACTTTTTCTTCCCGCACGGAATAAAAAATGTTCATTTCGCGCACTGAAAATTGAACTTCATGCACGAACTTCACGCACGCCCGTGCATAAAAATGTTTTCAAGATTCGTTCGCTTTCTTTGTATCCGTTTTCTGAATTTTTGAATCGGATTACAATCAGCGTCCCCGAAAAACCCCTAGATACACTTCAGTGAAGCTAGCCCGCAGTGGGAAATTCTTTAGGAAGACGTAATTTTAGTTAGAAATTTAATTCAGTTTTAAAAAAGTTCGGATGGAAATTTAAATCAATGGACAGTCTTAAATCATTATAAAAAAATATATAGAAACATGATAAACACTAATTTGTAAATTAGTTTATTAAAAATTAAAGTACACTTGTATTATTTTTTTTTTTGCACGTAGAGTGTGTACAGTAGAAAAAAAAGGCAAAAAAGACTATCATTACACGGGTTTACACCCATGCAACTTGAATGAGTATACAATCTCAAGATTAACCGAATTGACCATATTTTGAAATGTCTTTTTTGTTTGCAGTCTTGGACGTGGAAGCTTTCGAGCGTTTGCTGGGCCCTTGCATGCAGCTAATGAAGCGGAACATAGACGATTACGAAGATCAATTAATCAAAATCTTTGGAAGCAAAACCGACATTTCCGACATCCGATGAATTCCTTCATCGGCCGATCGCCGTACCAAGCACCAAACGTACAGCGTTTCGCAGACTGTCAATCATCCGTTTTGCGAATTCTCATCCACGTACTTTAAAAAGAAAAAAAACAAGTCTTCTCAAGACTACGCTCGTATGACTGTCCACTAGACATTGTATCATTCCTTCATTAGCAACCGCGTTCACATCTCCAGATAACTTACCCTACGCAGAGGCACTATCCCTACCTCCCCTCTACTTCGCCCCTACTTTACATGCACACCGATACATCCCAGAGACGTAGCGGCAAGACACGACAAAATATCATTAAAGACTGTATTCGATCGGAAAGTATTACAGTTTTTTTTTTGTTGGTTCTTTTTTTTCTGATTTTTTTGTGCAGTCAATGCCCGGGGGAGATTTTCGTTAAGTTACTTAACTTAGTGCCATCGCGAATGTTTCTGTTTCTCGTTGTCGCCGAATGGATGTTTTCTAGTTTAAAAGAAGATGAAAAGACCATCATTCGGGACATGGCGGACAGAGCTTTTCCGTCGAATCGGTGCTAATCGTTTGTCAGGCGAAGTCTACGCACACCGCCAGCAGCACCGTTCGACTCAACGTTTATTACGTCGAACGTCAAGAGTCCGGGCGAAATGCCAGTCGTCCTCGATGATAACGTTGCTAATGATAATTGCGTATATAAAGAGTTCATAAACCAAAATATTGTATGGCAGGGCCAAATCTACTGATGCCATATTATGGTACATATCACGCTGCTGCAAATATCTCTCCGTTCTCCCCTACCTCGCGTACAATCTCTTACTGCGCCCCCTCAATCTTATTTCGTTATTTCGATACGTTTCTTTTTCTTTTACTTTTTAAATTTATTCTAAACATTCCTGTTCCAGAATTGTGCAACAGAAGTATACCACCTTTTATTTGCGTGTAGCCATGTTGTTTGTCGTGATTTCTTTTATCGAGTTTCTCGCCTCGGCAGAAATTGATGCAGAGAATATTTGATTAAGCGAGTTCTTAAAGTGTTGGTGTAAACGCATTCGAACATGGACCTGTTACATACTATAATGCCACCATGAAATGCTTATCGACGTAGTAAGTGGAATTGATTTGTTCAGCGTACTTTTTTTAGTTCCTCACCTTAGAAAAGCGACTCGACATACTCGGAAGTTTATGGGTGGAAGGAGCATCGTTAAGTATTCGAGCAATAAAATGTTCGTTCACGCTGCGCGGGACTGCAGCGGAAAAATCGTAGGACAATCATTTAAATTTGTGAAAAACCTGCTGGAAAGTTGTACGAATTTAGAGAGGCGACAATACTCGAGATCCACGATTTGTCGACAAGCGAACGGACCAATCATTTTATTCGTTTCGTTCACGAATGGGGAATGCCTTACCAGAAACACGAAATATTCTTTGAAAAATCGAAAGTATATAGAGATAGGTAACGTACATATGAATGTATATGTATTTTTCGAGGCTAATCGGGTCCGATGGCTGCTTCCACTCAAAAACCAAGATTCGCCGAGTCGGCTACCGGCGAAAGGACTTAAGCGCCGCGCTCCGACCAAATAGCGACTGGCTATTCGACTCGTCAAATCAAATATTTAAAAGAATACGTCAATGGTCGCATAAAAGTGCGCGTCACCTAGTCATTTTCGAAATGCCGTTTGGTTCCATTTCATTTTGTTCGTCGAAGGTGAAGAACTCGGTGGTGCTCTGATTTCGACCGATAAGCGATGCCTTAAACCACATCCGAATTTCAAAGCAGCAGAGATGCACGAAGCAGCGCGCTCGTTAATGAAATGATGTTAAACGAGGACCCCCTCTTCCCCTCCAAGTAATTAGGTGTACTCTGCTGTGGTCTTTTACAATGACTAAAGATTTTTTTGGTTGGCACTAATCAAAAAAAAGTTTAAAGCATCAAAAGTACTGTGGCAATATTTACAAGATTTTGAAGAATGTTACCAACCAGATATTTAGGCATTGTGAAAGAATACAACGGAGTGACCTTAGGGTGTCATGTGTGTGTATCTTTAAGAAAACCGCCATAATCGACGTGGAAGCAATAGCGAGTTGGACGTATTCGGGCATAACTACCCGATAATGTCGGCATAACTCGCTATAGTTAGATGAAGACCATATATATCCGAAATCCTTCGCTTTCTAGCTTCTTCTTGTCCCGGCAGTAATATCCTTCGTACACATAGACTCGAGACGGTGCCACATTTTAAACGCTTACGTTTAAGTTTTAAGAGGAATCGCGCAGCGATGTTTTACTTTTAACGATGTAATTGTTTGTATTCGTTCTCGCCGGCGGTTTTTCGTTGTTGCCAAAAAACAAAAACGGTATCTTTTATACGATCACGGTACCACGGACGCTCGAGGTACGAGCGAAGAAGCGGGATCCGGGTAGAATTTCGTATCGACGCGCAAACACAACAAATAAATAAATAAAAAAAAAAGTAACTCCGCACAGTGGAATTTTTCTACGAAAATTGTATGATTCTACGCGTCTCGAACGTCGCCGCGGGCCGTTCCCGTTGTTTTTTTCGGTGCCGAAGGCAGATTCGGCCAAAGTCACGTCGGACTGACGAAGAATCGGTAGTTAGGTACGTGTAGAATATACTGTTACAAAAGTGTTCTTTCCAGAGTTATCCGGTTATTAAAAAGAAAAAAAAAGTACTGCGCCAAGATCTTTTTTGAATGGTTTTTGTAAATGTTTACGATACAGATATCTATTACGCATATAGGTACATAGGATCGTACGCGGGAGGCGTTGATGGGAAAATGTGTTTTACATATCGTACCACTTTCATTGGGCATGTTTTATTTTTGTCGGTGGAAAAAAAAGGGAAACTTCCCTCGTCGTGTCTTATAATATAAATATATATATATATATACATATATGTGGGTGTGGGTCGACGTTGCTCAATCCGCGTCATCGGAGAACGGAGCGGCGAACAGTTCCGACCGATCACTGCCAATCCGCGCATCGTCGATTTGTTCGCCGCTTAGGTCCCGCAGCGCGACACGAAGCAAACAATTCGTCCAGCCTCGGCATTTTGCAAAATTTTGAAAAAAACCTTGATTTTTTGAAGGAAAAAAAATGATCAGGCACGGATCAGTTTTGTCCGACCGGTGTCTTCTTCGCGGTGCGCGATCGAGCGGCGCAACGATCTGTGCAAACGCAGTGTATTCGTAGTCGAGATACTTGGACAACAAAACAAACAAAAAAAGCTGAAACTCCTCCATTTAGCAGCAGGTACATGCACGCACATATAAACATACACACGCACACGCGCGCGTACCGACTTCGGCGAGCAGCCGCATCGGGAATAGGCATTAAGCATTTTTCGCAAAAAAAAAACTCGTTTCCAGCTGGTCTGATCGGGTATCATCATATCGTTCGTTAAGCAAAAAGCGACTTTACGTTGACGCTTTCTCCCTTGCCCTTCTCTCCCTCGAGGAATTTCGCGTAGTTAGCACACGGATCGAGTGCGAACGTATGTTTTATTATAATGTTTTTTTTTTTTTTTTGTTTGGTTCCGTTGATTGCGTAGGCTCTCTCCGACTGTTTGCGAAGCAGACGTAATTGCCAATCGCTAACGATGACGACTCGTCGCTACTCGAATAGGCTCCGAAGCTACTTACCTGCGCTCGCTTACATTTCTCTACTCCACTCGCGCTCCATTTAGTCCGGCTCGTTAGATGCGACGATTGATCGAGCCGGTGCCGATATGTATCTTCGTCGACATGCCTCCCGTGTCTTTCTCGACCTCAACGTGAGCTGCGACCTTATTCGAGAAGCGAGTGATAAAGAATATACAATATAAATAGATAATGTAATACAAATTAATATATAATAAATGAATGGACCCTACAATCAAGATGAAATTATTTGCCTTTCTATCTAGGAAATAGGACGTAAATGTTTTCTTTCCTCCTTATAAGGTATCCAACTTTTCCAGACTAGTCTGATTTACCAAAAATAGAAGAAGGTAAGTAGGAGAAAAGTTGTCGTAACTTACTGTCGACATCAAATAAGAAAGTCGTTACTTAAGTTAAGCCAAGGTTCAATGTCAATAGCAAGATAATATGGCAAATTACACAGGTCAATAAAAGAGTGAGCCCAAAAAGACTAAAAAGTGCCCGTTTTTTAGCAATCGAAATTCGGATTAATTGTACTGCCAAAAGTTAAGTTATGGTGAGATAAAAACAAGAAAAACATTTCACTTTTCTCGGGTAAATAGGGGGTCTTATATGGGTGATTTAAAAAAAAAACGCAACTTTGCGGACTATTTTGACTAAAAAATTTGTTAAAATCTCATTTTTTTTAACATTGATTTTTCATGTATACCACTTAAAAAGAACTCGTGCGGTAAAGCATGAGCGCATTATTTGACAAAGTTATAAACGCCATCGAAATAAATAACACCTTAAAATTGATCGAATTAACCATTTTATTTACTTGTACAAATATATGGTATTGGAAAGAGAATGTATTAACACAAATAAGCTAAACTTTATATAATAATTAATAATTACTTCATTTTTTAACAAGTTTTCTTTCTTTTGTTGCAATTTTTTTGTTGTGGTTAGTATCTTTACGTTTCTTAACTTCTTTTTTCTGATGTTTAACTTTCTTATGGATTTTTGTTGACTGTTTTTCATGGTTTATAGACCCTAAATGAAAATGTTGACAACGACTTGCTTCGTTGCACTCGTAACAATTTACAATGCAGCAAAAGGTTACATCTTTTTATTGAAAGTAAATTAAAAACGCAATTGATTATAAAATTACGACATACCAAGGGAGTTAACCACTTCACTGGTAATGTATCATATGTGTACAAATAAAAAAAGTGCCACGACTGGTAATGTATCATATATGTACATTTTTAAATAACTTCCACAATTTCCAATGAAGTTGCACGAAATTTGGTATGCTATAGGTTCTTAGGTCTCTGAATACGAATCTGAGGTCACCGTTTCAAAATTCAATATGGTGGTTCTAATATGGCGGCTACAAGCCATATGGTTTTGAAGCAAATTTTTTTCTGTGCGTGGAAATCGGCTGAAATTTGTCACTCGGGGGTTTTTGGGGTCACTGATTACGAATCTGACCTCAGATTTTCAAAATTCAAAATGGCTGATCCAAGATGGCAGACGAATTTTTAAAAATTCGTCGGATTTGCTTGAAACTCGTTAGTTGGGGGTTTTTGTGGTTGTTCAATACGAATCTGATCTCAGATTTTCAAAATTCAAAATGATATATCCGAGATGGCAAATAGAATGGGCAAAATGAATTTTGACCTTACCTTGGCGGGCTCAATTTTGAATATTTCATAAAATGAAAAAATTATGTGGTTGACTATAACGACGATTGGTTAATTATTACGACCCCAGAGTGCACCACGAGGAGGTAGTGGGAGGATTTTGCACTCCGTTTTTTTTTTATTTTTTTTTCATTTTTGTGTATTTTTGTTGTTTTTTTTTTATTTTTTGTATTTTTGATCCGCTATTTTGAATCTATAAACTAATGCACACTTCAAATTCATTTGAAATCATGTTCACACGGAGAGAAATTTCTAACGATTATAGTACGGAACTCTTATCGACGCATCCCATGCCGCTACCCACCATAAAATCCGGTGGGTCTTGAAGAAATAAAGTATGCGTCCACAGTAGAATACGTTGTCAATCTCTGCGGCCGCGGCTAAAGAGTATGAAAACAAACGAATCTCGTAAGTGAGAGCCTGAGTCTTTTCGGGCGAAGGTGACCCACGGTATAAACATTAGAAATTTCTCTCCGTGCAGATAAACATATTTCTTGTGAAAAGAGATGTTTCAATATTGTTTTGTTTCGTCCGTCAAATTGGATCTACCATTTTGAATTTTTAAATTCTGAGATCATACTCGTATCCAACAACTCCGAAAACTTCATATTTAACATTCGCATCGAAATTTGGTAAAGAAAAATGTATACTTTAAAAAAATGTATGCACCATGTGGGGGTGATGTGGAAGGGGGAGGTGAGTTTTTTTTTTACATTAAATGATATGTTTTTGATGAAATGGAACCCATGTTTCACAGTTTCTTGATATCTTAAAAACTGGCTCGTACCAGTCTTGGCACTTTTTATTTGAAAACGGCTACCAGTGAAGTGGTTAAACGCTAAAGAATACGTGTGAAGCGTGATCACTATATGCGTAATAAATTGAAGACGATTTAACTTAAAAGTTCAATATAGATCTATTGCGTTAGTATGATTATTAACTCTCATTTTCCACAGAATTTATTTCAATTGAAAGTAATTATCGGTTTTTATTAAGAGAAATCTGTATAGCATCCCGCGAGAAGAAAATCAGTTTTCAAGATTACACGAAATGTTTAAGAAAAAATCATATGGAGACACGTAGTATACTTCATTTTTCACGATGGTAGGAATAATTTTCACCCATGAAACATTTGTTTAACTAGTAGCAATAGTATAATTAACACCAACGAAAATAAAATTCATGAACTTCTTCAGCCGCGGAACGTTACATTTCCATTTTTTAATTGATTTTGTAATATATAGAATAGGGAAAGATAATATTTTTATCTTACGATATTATAAAGGAAAGCACAACAAATAAATTAGACTTATTTTGAATATTTAATATATGTTGTAAAGAAAAAAAGAAGCGGATCTTCATAAAATTGCACTTTATTTTGAAACCACCCATATGGGCAAATCCACAGAACTTTTGACTTTTATGATATTGTAAGATTCACTTAAATAAGCTGTACAGAACTATTTATAAAACGTTGCTATTTACTAAAAAGAATATCCCAACAAACGGAAAAGTATACGAAAAATCTGTGTAGGATTTAATACGAAATAAGTCTGTTTCTTTCCCACTCTTTCAGTTACGAATGCGAGTGCATACGCGATACATAAACGCACATAACCTCAAAGAAAAGATTACGTTGGATTATCGAATGATTTAAACACAAAAGTAGAAAATAGAACATTTCTTCGAAAATTATGAAATACGGAAAACGATATAATCAATTCTTCGATTAAATTAACAGAATTTAAAGCTATTCTAAGTCGCAACAAATCAATTTTTGTCATGTAAATACGGTATCGTATAAGATCGAATGAATTCAATTCTGGTATTACAGGTCGTATAAAATAGTACAAATTCGAATAAGAATCTCGAATAATCAATACGCCACTATAGAAAGAAGCAGAATGCAAAATATCGATTCCGTATACTTTTTCGTTTATTGGGATGCTTTTCAAGGTACAGTTGTTTGTTTTGCATGACAGTTATTTAAAAAACCATAGGAAATAAGAAAGCTCATAAAATTGGAATAAACTACTGCGTGCAAATGGTATTTTCTTTAATATTTTGTTCTGTAACTTTTGGAACGTGTATTCTTTTCATTTGAAAATCATGTGCTTGATTAACCCTTATTTGCCCAAAATGAGAGAAGCAGATACGTTAACATCGACTCAGATTCTACAGTAGAAAGAATTTATTTAATTTTTGGAAAATACATTTCCGACTATTTTGAGGTGTACTGTATCGTTTCCCGTCGAGACAATGGCAAAAAACTATTACAGCAAAAGTTATTCAAAATAAAAAAAATGCCATGTTTTTTTGGTCGTTTTTTTTAAATTTTTCACGTTTTTCTCCACCAAAACGGTTTTTAATGAATGAAATGCATATATAAAAAGTGATCCCAATTGTTGAACATAAATAATATACTAATAGAATATTTTTTAGAAACAATGACCGATTCAAAATGGTCGCTAAACGAAGAAGGTTTTTTCAAAATTATTATTTCCTTGAAATAGAGAGCATAAAGTTTTTTTTTAGTAATATAATGATGATATAAATATTGACTGGTTATGGACGAAAACTATAATAATTTTGAGTTGATAAGTCGAAAATAGCGGATCCATAATGGCCACCTTATGTAAATTGTATCTTTTATATGAATCGTTGTGCCATAAATGTGTTTCAAAGTTGAAGATATATGTTAAATAATTGCGAATATCATACATATTCTGACCTGACAAGATCAAAATCGCGGATTCAATATGGCCTCCGATAAACGGCATTGAGTTTCATACACACTTTACTTTCGTTAAATAATAATTTTGAAAAAATTTACTTCGTTCCGTGGCCATTTTGAATCGGCCATTGCTTTTAAAAAATATTCTATTAATATTTTATTTATGTTCAACAATCGGAATCATTTTTTATATATACATTTCATTGATTATAATCCGTTTCGATGAAGAAAATCGTGAAAAATAAAAAAAAAATGACCTAAATAACATGACAATTTCTATTTATTTTGCAAAATTGTTGCAGAAACAGTCGTTTTTGGCCATTTTCTCGACGGGAATCGATAGAGCACACTTCAAAATACTCGGAAATGTATTTTCCAAAAATTAAAAAAAATTCTTTCTACTGCAGAAACTGAGCTGATGTTGACGTACCTGCTTCTCTCATTTTGGGCAAAAAGGGTTAATTGCACTTTATAAAAGCCAAAGATACTTGAAAAATAGGTGTGCCTATATCTCTTAATAAGAACGACATGCGTCCAAAGTCGCGTGCAGTGAATTTATGAAAAATGGAATTTTGGTTAATTTCTAACTATAACTTTTGGAACAGACAATATTATGGCTCCGTAATTTGAGAAATTTTAATTTATGCTATAGCAAGTGACATATTCCAAGGAATAAGGTGTGCCTAGGTGGAGAAACCTCAAATTCCCTCCATTTACCTAAAGAAAGGTTTAGTTCGAGGAGGCAGATTAATTATGTGTTAAAATTTGAAACATAGGTGTGCATTTATAAAAATTTAATGTAATTATAATAAATATAATAAATTAGTTAAGCTATTTACAAACCTAAAAATAAATAGTTGTGTTTGTCTTCTATGTTGCTTCTTCACTTTTTGTAAAAAATTAATAAGTACTAATGACAACTTAGGTTATATCAATTTTACATTTTTCAGTATAGTCTAAAATGTTTATATTATAAACCTAAAATCAAGCTAAAATGGGATAACCCTGCAAAGATAAGTTACTGACAATTAGTTTACTAATTTTCGTTGTCTAAATTGTATTAAAATAAGTTGATAATGATTAGATAATTTTAACTCGATGTATTAACTCGCACTAAGCTGCCCACAGTGTATTTACAGCGTTGGTTATATATATACATATTTATTAACTCGGTCGAAGTCTTTCATCTTGAATTTACAAAATTTGATGCCGAATTTGCCACTAAAGATCAGGAAACCCAATGAGTACCCAATTTGAACTTATTCCAATATCTTTTCGCGCATTCAGTCCAACTTCTTACAAATTCGGTTTAACATATTGAATTCGCCATCTTGAATTCAGAATACCTGTTGAAGGATTCGTGATCAGTAACTTAAAATACCCCGAGTAACAAAATTCAACTGTTTTCCGCATAAAGAAATATGTTTGGTTCGAAGATACAATTTTATGTCACGTTGTACCTCCCTGTGCTGGAACAGTTCTTTACAACGTTGCTTTTTTTTCTACATTTTATATGTTTAGGAATGGGCTGAGGTTGATTTTAAATGTGTGCCAGCGAAAAAAAAATGTTTTTCTTAAAACATAAAGTTAAAATTTCTGTGGATTCGCCCATATTTTAAATTATAGCATTTTCTAGTATCACCTGTATCGAGTATTCTGAATGACCATCCGCCTCGAGAATAGTATATTTTTAAAATAAATTGTGAAATTTTTTTCTATTTTTTTATCTCACCATAACTGAACTTTTGGCACTACATTTGCGAAATCAACAGACATACGGGTATACGTTTCTAATGTATTTTTGGGCGCTGGATATAAATTCGTTCGTAGAATTTTTCCATCACCCTCTATTTTCGAGATATCCGCCAGTTTGTATTTTTTTTACATTTATTTCTTTCAAAAATTTTTGGAATCCAACGAAACGGTACAATTAATCGTAAGACCTCTTATTTTAATCGTTTTCAGAATGCGTGTGAATTTTAGCAGATTCAAGAAATAACCGACACATAGTGTTATCAGTGAAAAACTTCAGAAAGTAAATCATGACCGTTTTTTGCACTCCCATTTTCAGTTCTCTCCAGAAAACATTGGAGCAGTAAGCGATGAACAAGGATTTCATCAAGATTTACAAACAATGGAAAAACGTTATCAGGGTTTTTGGAATAAAAGTATGATGCACGTGATTTTGGTTAATAAAATAGTTTTTTTATACACGCATCCGTAAAGGAGACACTTTACGGTCTCTTTTTAGTCGCTAGAGTGTGATTGTACGGACTGATCTCCGCACTTTACGGATTAAAAACAATCGGTAATGTTTCTACTTTGCGAACAGTGTATCAAAAAATAAAGTTCGCTCCTCGGCCGTAACATTTTACGGCCTTGTTCGATCGGTAAAATTCAACTTTACTTCCTACGACCGAAATAGTGTTTTTCGATACAAGGCCGTAAGGACTTACGGCTGTGTGTCGAACATTATTTTTCGATACTGAAAGCTGTAAAAATTCGATTTCGCGGACTGCATTTAGTCCTTATAGGTTATGTTTTGACAGCGCAGAATCATGCACTTACACGCTATCCGTAAAATGTTATTTTACGGGCTAAAAATAGGCCGTAAAATCGGATTTGACGGCTGTAGTACCGAAAAGTGCTATTTATTAACTTTAATTTTATATGTGTAAAAAAATGTTAAAATGTAAAATAAAAAAGAGGTACAAATCCGATTGATGAACCTCCATGATGGTGTACCTTAGATCACGCTAATTCCTGCGGTATTTCTTTTTTGGATTAGACACAGAATATGTGTCTCATTTGTTGTATAAAAAAATTTTGCATGTTCATCCATCATTTTTTGGTCTGCCAATTTTGATATTCGGAAGGAAATGTGTATGTTAAACACTCTGAAAAATGTAAAACGTGAAATTTATTTAGCAAAAAATTCTAAAAGAAACGAATTTAGAAAAAATATAAAGTGGAGGATGACGGAAAAGTTCTAGGAACTAATTTAGATTCAGCACACAGAAATATGTCAGAAAAGTATACTCTGCGTCTCTGATGATTTTTCAGTGTTGACCAATCTTATCCATCCAGAATTTATTAATTCACAAACATCCAAATTTCTAAATAGCTATCAAGGAAGCTTATAAGAATGGACGGTTTTCCTAAAATACACCAGGTATAATCCACTACATTGTTTCGACCATAAATTTAGCTACTTCAATCTTGTATGCTAAGACCCTGATTAGAATGTTAAGAAGGGCACTTTGGATAAATATAGTGTAGAAAAGCAAAAGAACTCCTTGGCGAAGCCTGCCAAGAGAGATTTAGGAAGATTACATTATGTAACAGCTAGGAACAAACTAAGGGCGATGGTGGGACTCCATACAGGACACAACAGACTGAGGTACCACCTCCATAACTTGGGCTTGGAAGAAACGAAACTGTGCAGATTCTGTCAGGAGGATAAGGAAAACATCCGCTCACTTACTGGCGAACTGCCCAGCATTAGCCACAAAAAAATGGAATGTTTCGGTTCACTCTTTGTAATAAGTATCACGCTAAGATGAAACAATGAAAAAATGTAGTAATCGATTGGTCCTCTAACTTTATTAAATAAATGGGGAGTTTCACAGATCAAGGAAAAGTCATTCGAGTGGACTTTTGTGAACCGTCCTAATTTCTAAAAACTAAAATCATTTTAAAAAGATACAACTTTGTTATTTATATGTACCAATAATATTTACCGAAATTTACAAATGCAGTATTCACGAATTACACCCGACATAATATTGTAAAAATTGTAAATAAAGATGCACGAATTACAGTAGAAATAATTATTAATATAAAACTCGCACATATAATTATGAAAATAACATTTACGAAATCAATGTTATTTTCAAGATACAAACATTAAAATTATCACCTTTTATACAAATATTTAATACAAAACAACTTACTATACATAACTTTAGTTGTAAAAATGCTATGACTTTGGTTCATTTTTGTACACATTTTGAATGTTATTATAAAATAATCTACGAAACAATTGGTGCAACATGAAATTTATAAATATAGGTGGACAAATTGTGAAAATCCAATCCTCGCAACCTCAAATCAACCCCAATTCTCCTAAGGGTGGCTGGGTTGTAAAATCAAGTGATCCCAGAAATTCAAGGCAGTTCGCCTTGCACCTGAGCTATGCCTTCTACGAAACTTAGTTACGTTAAGAGGTCGTGACACAAGTGCGCGACAGGACACCATCCATGGACAAGTGACCTAAGACTTGACTTTACGCAATTTTACTACACGTGGAAAGTTAGACTACCAGTCGGACAACCAGTCCACCAGTCTACCAGTAGATTGGACCCAGTCTGACCCGGCCCTCTGGTTGGACACCATAAAAGGAGGAGACTAAGTAACTTTATATTTTTTGCCATTTCATTTTTTGTTTAACGCTCCCATTTGTTTACAATTCTATGCGGACAACTCCAACCCACAAGAGTTCACGCCACGCAGAAACAAAAAAAGAAATGCAGATTCATTTTATTTACCCTTACTCGACTTCTTTTCCTCAATTATCTCCTTTAACAAAATCCCCAGTAAATAAATTGTTTGCTCTTTAAAATATAATTTTATTACCCTTTTTCGACTCCCTACCCCCCAGGGGTAGTCTTGCCAGACCCTCGGGCGCGGTAACCCCCTACGGGCGCAAAGTTCTTTTACGCCCTTGATACGAAAATAACTATTTCGATATATCAAAAAGATGTCTTATAGATATCTATAAGATATCCGTCATAGATCTTTTCGACACTTTCAAGATATCTTTGACGAATTATATGTATATATATATTGTATATATAATATCATAATAATACAGACAGTAATTAGTTAAACACAGTAAACATGTAATATGCATCGAATAGTCTATTAGAATACAAGTGCATGGAGTAAGTGTTTTGCAACTTTTATTTATTAATACTTCGGCCTGTTGTCGGGGTCGAAATTTGAAAATGCTCATTTTCAATTTTCATACATATAAGAATCACTATATTGTTGTAACACATCTTTCGAAGCCGCTTGGGCCTAAATATGATTGGACCCCCAAATATCAATATACAGTAGACGCTCGATATAAGAACTACGTCCGTTCTGAGCTTCCCCGCCAAGCGCCGATATAAGAATCATTGGAGGGGAATTGATGCTTCCCCTTCTCTTGTATGTATTATGTATGTATAGGTGGACTCGACGGAATGCGCGGAACGGTTCATACCAGCAAAAAGTGTATGGAGGGTATACATCTCGAATGTTCATGGGCACTGTAATGATCAAAAAAGTGTTCTTATACCGATCGGTTCTTATATCGAGCGTCTACTGTAATTTTATAATATAATTGAAAGCTGTTAGTAAACAAACGAGTCTTAAGGAATAGCCGACTCTCCACTGGGTCGAAGTTTCTGAGCGAGCGAAGCGAGCGAGGCACCACGCCAACGCTAGTTTTATTGTTGATTTGGGTTCCTTAGGGTCTGAAACGTCGATATTTGATGAAAAACTATATGGTAATTTTTTTGCCCGAAGTGACCATATTCAATACTTCGTCCAGACTTAGTCTGGGTCGAAGTAAAAATGTCCCATTTCATCATAAATGAGCTGCCGCTTGATTGTTAACGAAGCAATCTAAGAAAACGCGAATGTGGTTTTACAATCAACTTTTGAGAGATTTAAAAAAATAATTACATTTTCAATTTAATACGACTAGGGAAATTAGAATTTTTTTAAATTCCTGAAATATGCTATGCGTTTATAATCGTTGTTTCTTCTTAATCATTTTCGACTTTCGCATATTTTTTGCTGGGATGGCCTGAAGTTTTTTTTGTAAATTTCTTTTTGTAAACTCAAATGTTCTAGGATAAAAAGAAATGTGACCGAAGATATATCCTGTATACATCTATTTATGTAAATGGTATAAGCTTATATGGACATTTTCTTTTTCTTTGCAATTTCTTTGAGTAATAAGCTAACCAAATAATGCATAGTAAAGAATCTTGTTTTTTGTGAACAAAGTATCGCAAATGTAGTCCTATCAATGAAAAATTCTTAATGCGTCTTGTGTAAATGATTAACGGTAAATCTGACGATGGAAATTATATAAAATACTTCACTGTTAAAAAAAAGTCTTAAAATTGTTACATATTCAATTCAGCACCGTAAAAGACTTAATTTTAGCCTAAAATTGTGCTAATTTTCTTAAATGAAGTCAATATTTTCGCTCAAAACCTTGTTTTTAGTTTTGGAAACTTACTTTTAGTTAATATTCAGGTTCGAAATAAGAATTCGCTAACTTAGTTGTGACAAGCTCGAAAAAATTTTCTTTAAGCAGAAATTTTGACTAAAATTAAACTTTGCTGTCTGAAAGTAAGACTTTAAAGGCATATATTTACTTAATTTAAGAAAATTAGCTCAATTACTTCGACCCAGACTAAGTCTGGACGAAGTATTGAATTTGGTCACTTCGGGCAAAAAAATTACCATATAGTTTTTCATCAAATGTCGAGGTTTCAGACCCTAAGGAACCCAAATCAACAATAAAAAAATTTTTGTCCGTGATCTTGTACGTACGTACGTCCGTACGTCCCGTTTTTTTGTCTCGCGATAACTCGCGAACGGATAAGCGTATCGACATAAATTTTTTTTTAAAATGCGCGTCTTGGCATAACTTAGATCTGATTAGATTTTGGGGCAGATCCACCCGTCCATTACTAAAAAAAATTAGCCCCAATTAAGTTTCTTTGTAGTTTTTTGCATTTATTTTGAAAAATACAAATTTTATTAAAAAATGTTTCAAACAAAAAAGATGGAGCATGAAATTCTCTACAAAAAAGGTTGTATGCATTTTCTTTCTAAAGTCAACGATAATGCCATAAAAACTGGTTTAAAATGTTTATGACTATTGTCTGAAAAAGTATTGAATTTGGTAATCGCGGCAAAAAAATTACCCTATTGTTTTTCATCAAATTTCGACGTTTCGACCCCCTACCCCCCAGGAGTAGTCTTTGCCAGCTCCTCGGGCGCGGTGACCCCCTACGGGCGCAAAGTTCATTTACGCCCTTGATACGAAAATAACTATTTCGATATATCTAAAAGATGTCTTATATATATCTATAAGATATCCATCATAGATCTTTTCGACACTTTCTAGATATCTTGGACGAATTATATGTATATATATTGTATATATAATATGATAATAATACAGACAGTAATTAGTAAAACACAGTAAGCATGTAATATGCATTGAATAGTCTATTAGAATACAAGTGCATGAAGTAAGTGTTTTGCAACTTTTATTTATTAATACTTCGGCTGGCCTGTTGTCGGGGTCGAAGTTTTGAAAATGCTCATTTTCAATTTTCATACATATAAAAAACACTATATTGCTGTAACATATCTATCGAAGCCACTTGGACCTAAATATGATTGGACCCCCAAATCTCAATATAATTTTATAATATAATTGAAAGCTGTTAGTAAACAAACGAGTCTTAAGGAATAGCCGACTCTCCACTGGGTCGAAGTTTCTGAGCGAGCGAAGCGAGCGAGGCACCACGCCAACACTAGTTTCAGACTGAAATTAAGCCTTTTACATTACAGTGCTTAATTTGAGATGTAACAATTTCAAGACTTTTTTTCTGTGGATGTACCGAAAGTGTTAAAAATGTTATTACATTTCTAAGTAAAGGATACAAGTAAAGAAATTAAAAGGAAAAAGTAATTCCAGAATCTTCTTTTATCAAATCTCCTACTCAATACAGCCAAAGTTATGTTTGATTGTATTTTTCCGTCGAATTTAATGAATACGAATGTAAAAAGAAGAACAAATTAGTGAGTGAATGGAATAAAATTTGAAATCATTTTAATAATCAATAATTGTATTTATAGCAATAAAAATACATATTAAATAATTGTTTAACAAATTATTTTCTAAACGTATTTTAGAAATTCTATTTTTACACAATATATTTCTATTTACAGTAGACAATGCACATATATTAATATAAAACTGCGAAGACGTTGATTTATCTTGGTCCTTAGTTACCTATTTCAGGACTTTCAGTTGATAATGGTCCACGACAAGAACTGGAATGCTTTTTGTGATCACGGACTTCGGAATATTCGCGTAGTTCGCAAAAAGGTCCAAAAATCGAACGCCAATCACTCCTTCAGCATCCCAATCATTCGAGTTTTTCAAACTGTAAAATGCAAACACATATTAAAACATTGGTTCTCTAAGTAAAAGTATAGTATTTAGGAATTATGGATTTGTCTTCGGGATTTCTATTTATTATACTGCACACAATATATTATATACAATTGTTATACTGTATGTTATTTTATTTGTTTATTTAAAATAGGCGACGCAATAGTAAAATAACGAAATAAACTTAAAAAGATGATAAAAAAGTAAGTCAGCAAGAGTTATAATATTTGCACAGTTCCGATCTGCACTCGGCGAAGGGAGCATTTTGGTCATATAAAGCTCTAAAAAAGATTATTCCACATTCTTCTCATACAATTAGCAGCGAAGTGAAATTAAATATTGATAAAATTTGAGCTTTCTGTAAGTGTCGAGAGCGTCTAAGTTCATATTACTGCTGACGCGAGGAGAACATGGCCATAATCACTGCTGATTTAATCTTACCTCATGGTATTATGAACAAAAACAGTATCGTTATAAGTATGTATCGATAAGATCGTTGGTAGGGTGCAGTTATAATACTATAGTATTACACAAAATGAATAAATAAGGTCTGTAGTTCTATATTATTTTCTTGCGATGTGTAAACATGTCCCTGAATAAGTTTGAAACACGTTTGTGCACGCCACCTTTTTAAGGGTTGTTATAAATCCGATTTTATGAGAACTGACGTGTTGTAAATGTCTTAACTTTTACCGAGCTAGAATACGAACAATTTTATAGTATCAATCCTGTATGCACAATTTTTTTTATTTACTTAATCTTACCTTGCGAATATAATAAATACGTAAAAAATAAACTTATTTTAAAATGATATCTAATGACAGTGTTATGTATTCGATTTATATATAATTAAAAATTTAATGAAAACTTTTAATTTAATTCTTTTCCAAACTGTTACTTTAGTATATGTAAACTAAACAAACAAATATTATAACTAAACTATAGTATAATAGAATTATAGTTGAGAAATTTCTATAAAAGTTGTTTCTATATCATCTAATTAGAGCGAGTATCGATAATGTTATCGCCAATGTTTAGCCATGCTTACTCATATGAACTACATATTTATTTTCTATACTTATGAAAAATCATGGGATTTTTCTATTTGTTTGTATTATACTGAGAATTCTTCATACAGACTTCATAACAAACGACACATTTCGTACATGAATCGTATATAAAAAAATGTATAAAACAAGAAATTTATCATATATAAACAATATTTACAAGAATTTTGTTAAATGGTGTGTCGATTTTAAGTTTCTGTTTATTTGTACATTTCAATTGATATTTCTAGATTCTTGCGTTTATGAAATTTTAATTTGATTTCAAAATAATCAATTATTGTTTTAGAATTTAAAATTTGTAGAAAATGTTCTGTTGTATTGCTTACTCATATATATTCTGTGTTTTCTATTTTATTTAACAATAAATATGTGTATTATCAGTAGTACATTTTACTGTGTAAGAAAACAAAATTATTTGATGTTAAATCTGCAACTAATGCTAATTTATTCGCCTCAAAAAGTAACAATTTTGTTCATAGACTTGCACACCGCACACATAATTTACAAGTTTTATAATAATGAAATTGAAACAGAATAAAATTTTTTGTATTTCCTACCGAAATTACTCAAGTAGAACAAGAAACGTTTTTACGAAATTGCAGCTTAATTGAGAAGAGTTCTGAAGCGCGAATATGCACCTTTTAAGCATTGTCTAAGCGTTTTTAAGAGTGTATAAAGCCTTTTTTTTTACTTTTGTACGCTACATGAGAAAACTAAAATTAAAAAGTTCATGAGACGTTCGGCAAGAAGGAGTAACGCGATTTTTAGACAAGTTTCTTAAACATTCTTCTACAAGTTTCCCTACGAAACCTTATAATTTTCATTATTGAAATAGTAGTTTTCGATACAAGTGGGAAGAAGTTTCCGTAAGTGGGAGGAAAGATGCCGCTTATCCTCTCGGCCATAAAGAAAAATCGTATACTACCCTCGGGAAGTAAAAAAGAATTTATTTTACTTTAAATTAATGTTACCTCCCTCGTTGAGTAATGTACTATTCTTCACATATGCCGAAATGTATTTGTTGGTACAAGTGTGGGTAAAATGCGAAAGAAAAATGTCTGGCGATAACGAGTGGCGGTAAAAATTGAAAAACGCCCGTGCGCATGCGCATTTGCGTCCTCGACCATAAATGGCAACTTCTTGTTCGCTAAACCTGTACGGAAAGGTGGCAGGTGTGACAAAAACAATATTTCGGCATACGTGTGCAAGTGTAAAGTTCTTTACGCACTTGTATCGAAAAGTACTATTTTTCCAGCTTATACTTGAAGAATATCAATCATTTTTATTCCTTATCAACGAACATTATAAGAATATAGGTATAACACGATTACCATATTATGTCTTACACTGTAAAAATAGAAATAAATTTTACAAATCTATCGTAATTTTCATTAATTTTTAGTAAATTTTATACGTACAACATTGGAGTTTTATAATATTTCGTAAATTTACCATGTACAGCGTGAGCTCGATTTTGACCCATGTTCAACGTTGGGGAAATGCGTCGCGTTGTAATTTTACCACTTTCAACGTAGGGTATTTAAAAACTTTGTGAAATTCCTAACCTCACATAGGAAATTACCAATTTCAAATAGGAAATTTACAATGTTGAACGTGTGCAAATCATCATATTTTTGCCAATGAAAATTACACAACAGCGATGAATAGATTTGTAAAGTTCATTTCCATTTTTTACAGTATAGAAATTGATTAATAATTTAGTGTTGGCGATACGCGTAGTCTTTGTTTCATGTTAAGCGTCGCATGCCGTTGATTACAACTGGATAGGTGACCGAATCAGAACACTTTATTTAAAGATAATCAATTTATCTTTAAAAAAATTAAATTACATAACAAAAATTAATAAAAAATAATTTTTATATAACATGTGTAAAAAATATAAAATATATAAAAATATTTACAAGGTAATTATTTTTTTCTTATATATTAATCAGGAATTCTTCCTGTACGTTTTCCAAGGCGTACGTAGCCGTTCAAAAATGCAAAACGTTAAACTCTTAAAAGGTGCCTATTCACGCTTTAAATACACCTATCGAACTCGTGGAAGAGGAATTCACGTTTTTTGCGCATTTCCCAATCTTCAATTTCACACTTTATGAACTCTTAATGGACGCTCATATTTTTGGCAGGGATATTATTTTATATTAAAACTATATTAATAACTTCTATGTATAACAATTGATGATTAAAAAATGATCTTACCTGTCTGCTGTCACAAATGGAAGGATGTATTCACACAGATGTACAGCAAACGAACTTAATTGAGCTTCACCGAATTGTCGAAGCACCAATTGTACTCCTAATGCAAAAATAATCGCGTCTAGGGGGTCTTGAACCTTTTTACTTAAAAGACTGGCTGCAATAATTATAAACAATTGAATTGCATTTGTATACGAAGTAATGATGAACTCTTACAAACGTTTGAATGCGTATTTTGTACTTCATTTCAAGTAACAAAGAACAATATTCCATGAAATCCAACCAACAGTTTAGTAACTGCAAATTATTTTTAGTTGCTATTTGTAATTCGTAAAATTGTGTTGACAACTCCAAATTGTAACACTGTAATTTCTCAGTTAAAATTACTTAAAAATACGTGCGCGTTCCTTTGGTATAGAGTTCTTGGACACACGGTATATATACCGATATATCATATTGAATTAGGAGAACGTCAATAATTGTTAAGCTAAACTTACCAGTATTTTTGCAGAAGTATAACTTATGAATTTGAGGTACGGTAAACAAGAACATGAAAAACGCAATGTTATTGATATTGGGTGGTTGGACGTAGATTTTATTATTGACGTCGCTGATTCCGGCCCATTCCAACCTCACCCCTAATTCGTGTAAAAACTCCATCTTTTGTGGATCAGCTTCATAATTTGTGTTATCCTTTTTGCGCATTTCAACTAAAACAGCCCTAATTAAATAAATTGGATTAATATCAAGTATTATGTGTCTATTTCTAAAAAGTGAACGTAATTATTTAATTACTGGTCTAGGGTACGAAGAGCAGCTTCCATGTGTTTGGCTTCGAATTTACATGCTGTGTTCAATTCGTAAGATATTTTCTGTTTTAAGAGTTGTAAATGTCCAATTTTTAGAATCCAATCCAATAGTGAAGACCAACACTTATTTGCGTACGCACTGAGAGTTGCATGTAACTTTCCCGGGTTATTAGTATCTAAGAAAAATAAAAAATAGCTATCGCTATAATTTAAAAAAGTAAACAACATCTTTACTAAAATTAATGTTGGATAGTTATAATACTCCAGGATGATTATAAATTATATCCTATATTTTGACTTATGCATTGTATGTAACCTATAACGCTAAATATTTTTGTAACCGATTTCTAGATATAAAATTATTATTATTATTATTATTTCGTCTTTATTGGCAAATAATATATATTACCAGTTGATACTCTTTTAACCCTTTCGCTGTGAGGACCGAAAACTCGAAAGTGGGCTCAATTTGAAATTTGTGTAGATATGGATGCTTATGTTTTCGAAGACGCTGATTACGAATTTGGAGGCAGTTTTCAAACATTCAAAATGGCGGATCCAATACGGCTGACATTTTTTTTTAAATTCAAGTCGCCATGTGGAATGTTCTGTTTAAGGTTTTAAAAATGTGTGCTCAAATTCAGATTCAGAGATTCAACATACCCAATAAAACCTAACTTTGGTGTATTGTTTCTTTATTCTTTATTTATTCATTCTGTTATAATTACGTGTATAATGAAAAATGCTTAAAGATTGTCCGATTTTAAGCGGCCAAATTAGTTTTTGCTTTTAGAATTTTCGAAAGTTTACCTCAAATTTGGATCCAATGATTCAAAACATCCAACAAAACATAACGCTGGTATATGTGTTTGTTTATTCTCTGTATATTCAGTCTTTTATTAACTACGTGTATGCACGTAGGCGACAGCGAAAGGGTTAAGGATGGTCTAAAAATTGTTGTTATAGAGTAATTCCACGGCAAATCATCATGGGGTTTGAACGATATCCTCGAACATTTCATCGAAAATGTGCGTGAAGTTCCCAATTAATGTTATAAAAATGTATCTCAAATATTGTTTTGATATTTGTAAAATTAACTTGGTAATGTTCATATTCAGTTTTAGTTTCCTTTTTTTTGTATTTACTTCATAATTTGGAATCGTAAATTCTGAGCAACAATTTTATTTTATCATCTTGAGTTAAGGTGACTCGATCATGCAGGATCGGGAACATGGGTGACATAGGTGGCACCTAACCTGCACCATGTAATCTGTTTATATTTCTTTATTTTTCGAAATAAATTTACTTGAAACGCATCTAATACAAAAGCACAATTGCTATTAGCCTATTACGTCATGTTTTCGATGTATATTTCGAATGGTTATAATATTATATCAACTAAAATCTCATTTTTTTAAATTGATTTCTGGTGGAGTACTACAGATATATTAACGATTATGTGTTAAGTGCAGGCAGTTGCCTCATAAGCCACCTGTTAAAATTGACATGATGATAATTAAATGTTATTTTTCGGCGAAGTTAAGTCAATAATCCATGCTCAAATTTCGCCTACACGGAAAAAAAGTTACATTGATTCCATTGTCTCTGGAAATTTTTGCCAAAGTTCCTCAAGCAAAGGTTAAGATACAGAAACTACAATGAACCAAGGCAGTTTTTGCCGGACTAACTATACGTCAGATTTTGTAAGGTGCAAGTAATGTTTAATGTACATATATTTTTGCTAAACTGTTAAGAATGTTTGAATAAATAACAAAATCTTTGCGCAGTATTAGAGAATTGTTTAATTCGCGTAAATGATTTATGTTAATTCATATGTAATAAAATAGTTATAAATGGTATTATTCAATACTTTTAGAGAAAAGCCGTTTTTGCAAATGTGTGGATTGTTACAGGACGAAGGAGAGATCGCTATACATATTGGTTGAAAAAATATGTTCGTTAAATACATCTAAATGTATTCCAATATATGAAGATAAAGTTGTGAAATTAAATTATTATTCATAAGCAACACACGTCGACTTTACATTATTAACGTCACGTCGCTATTACCATGGCAACATTAGACCTGTCTCGAGAAACCACGTAGAAACTGCCTTATTCTAAGCAAAATGCAACCGCATACCGCTCGGTCGTATTTAGGGGAGTCAGGCAAGTGATTGTTACCAAACGTTTTTTTTTCCGTGTAAGCTCAGAAAATGGTATAAAAAGTATAATATACTTCAATTTGATGAAACGGTTCTGATTGGATTTCAGTTTTCGATCGAGTCACCTTAGTTTGAAAAAACGTGTAAGATTTAGATGTCAAATATTATGAAAAAGATTGGTTTTTAAATTAACACTTAGCTGCAAAATGACATAGTTTAAAAACTATACCTTTAATTTTCGTGAAAAAAATAACCAATTCTCCTTAGACTTTTCGATAAAGAAATGTAGTGTAGCTTTTAATGTGTAATGAAATTTTGTCTCAAAATTACCACATCAGGCGGGAAAAATCCCAGGACAATTTTTGACTGTTTATGCTGTTTTTTAATGCTTTTTTATTTAATTATAAAAATTACCACAAAATATAATTTTACAGGTTGTTAGATAACCTTAAAATGAGTACCATATTGTGTATAATTACAATTAATTTTTGTCGTTAGCTAAATAAACCAAACTAAATAGAGGAATTTTATGAAATTATTGAACGTAAAAAAGAATCAAACAATAACGTTCTAGAAAATATAGACTACTTACAACGATATTTTCGTAGTAGCTTTCTATAAAATTGCGTAAAAGTTTTCGCACATATATCAAATTACGTTTTTTCAAATACTGCGCGAATGCTCTTGAGTAGTAGGTTACTATTTTTGCCGAAGCAGTGCGGTAATATTCGTTATCGCGCGGAAACCTTTACCAGAACTTTCCGGAAGTATTTCGAATCTAATTTAAATCAAATTGACCACTTACTTTTCAAGTAATCAGAGTTGTGTAGAGCTTCACAATCCTTTATAAGAGCAGCCCAAGTTTTATTTTTCATTCCCTTGTCAATGAATTTGATAACTTTTTGCATCTCTTCATCGATAAAGTACGAAAGCATCTTGTCCAATCCGGCTAATCCAGGGGTACCGATTGCTTCCAGGATCATTATGAACACTTTATGACTGAGTACATCCGCTTGAGTTTTTAAGTCATACCACGTTAGAGCATGCTCAATGTATATTGTGGTTCTGAAAAATGTTCAAATGAATCTCTGAGTTGTACACTGAAACAAATTCTTAGTAATTTTTACTATGTTTAACTAATGTGAATTGTTCAATAGGGCATGAACTTATCATTTGTATCAACTAATGTATAGTAGTTAAACTAACTAAGAAAGTAGTTAACGAAGTTAAATTTAGAAATCGTTTGTTCAAAAGTAAATTTGAATAAGTCTTCAAAAATTACGTAAGTTTAATTACATAAATTTTGACTAAATACAAAATTCACCCCTTTTATTACTTTTGGATTCGTCCTATGCATTGTTTTAGCACACCGAACGAAATGTACAATGTTCAAGCGAATCAAATAAAAGCGAATGAATTAAGTTTCGTATTCGTTTTATTTCGAATCAAAATAATAGGCGAAAGTAAGGAACGAATTTCTACGAACGCCATCTATCGAGAAAATCGCTGCTTTTAACGCAGTGAATGTCCCGATAGCCAGATTAAAATTTGTATATCTTCCGTACATATACTAACAATGAAAAACGTACAAAGGAATTTCAGCATTTTTGCAGCATTATGAGAGCATAACGTGTTGAAATCTGTTTTCGTGTTTCTCAGGGCCAATATAGTTCACTCACATTACTCTTAGTATGCTGAAAACAAACCAATGAATTTCGGCATTATGACATCATTTTGAGAAAAACTTTAATCTGGCTATCAGGGATGTGGGTCCATTATTTTGAATGATGAGAAACGCCACCTACTCAAGGAAATCTTCAGGAAAACATTATGTCGAATTTTTAATGAAAAAGAAAATGAATTAGAAACCAAAACTGTTTAATTCGTTCACGCTTGTTGTGGAACCGAAAATTCCACACGATTTGTACGCTAAGCATAAATCCACATAACGTAATACACCAGATTATATATTGAATACTTGACTCAATCGAAATATGAAAGTGTATGTAACAAAGCTAACTTTTTCTAGTAACACAAAATAAAAAATAAAATGTGCAATTTTTGTGTTATTTGAAATGATTAAAATCCATTTTGATATGAGCTTCGTGTGCGTAGCCGTATAAAACCGAATAATTTTATCCCTAATTTTCTATCTCGTATAAAATCGTACAAACTACAGATACTAGCCATTTCCGAAAATCAATACGGGAAGAGAAAGAAATAGAACACTACATTTCGATTCTGAATGTGTCTTATTCAGCAAGCACTCGACGAGCTCGAGACAAACATTGATTTTCAGTTATAATTTTAAAATGAAACACTTTTTTTGCATTATAAATATTGAGGTAGTTCTTTTTTACTACTAATTCTTGATTGTTTAATTTATGTTAATTTAGGTTATTTTTTATTTCATCTTCAAATATTTTCTTCCACTTGATAATTCGTGAGTAATATTTTTTTTATTTTAGAAAGGACAAGAAAAATAGAAATGAATATTGAAAATTAAAATAGAATTTTTTAAAAAACATTTTTTACGTATATGATACACTTTGTTAGAAAGCATGTTATATATTTTAAAATAAAAACTTTAAAATTTTTAACTCTAGAAATCAGTGTTCTGTTCCGCATGTAGCACGATAACTCGGGAGCTCATAAAAAAAGTGAAATTTACACGGGATAATCTGGATAAATAATAAACTCTGTAAAATATCTATAAAAACTAATAATATAGATTTATATCTCAAGAATCGAAGAAGTCTTTGGTACAAACAAATTAAATATTCTATAAATAATTGCGAGAGTGTTTCAATTGCAACCTGCCACGAGCAGCATTGTTGTAAGGTAACAAAGCGTGCTGTCCTGCGCTTACAGGAGAACTACGAATAACAAATTGCCGTAATGTTGAACATGCAAAAACGCACATAAGATTCTTAATCAGTTTGAATTTTGATTAAGGTCCACCATATTGAGTTCGCCATTTCAAATTTTCCAAATCTGACTTTAAATTCGTTTTCGAGGCTCCAAAAACCCCCGAGAAAAAGTATCAAGCAAAATAGTGGTGACATGTCATAATTCCCACGTCAAAATTTCCACCGCCATAATTCCCACGTCATAATTACCACTGACATAATTTCCCCTACCATTACCCCATCTCCATAATACCTAACGCCATCATTCCTAATATCAAAATTTCCACGGGTCAGACCTGACCTAGTCCACCAACCTTTTTCATAATAGATTGCGCAAGCAATAGCTTAGTCCGCTCGAAAGTAGTAGGAACAGGTTATACCGATTTATATTTGTGGTGACGCATTACAGTTGTTAACTGAGACATAGTCTACTATCATGCAAATTTTCGATCTTAAAAATGTCCTCGGTCATATACATAGATCTGTATGTTTTGTGTAATGAATCTTCATGACAGATTTCTTCAACAGTATTCCTTCTCGTGGTAATTTCAAGGCATTTCTGAGCCCTGGGAAACTAGTCCAAATTTTCCCAAAATTAATCCAAATTTTGTATGGATTTTTATTAACAAACGTGATGAAATAGATGCTTGTGTGCCTTCTTCATCAATCTAATTCATTCGGTTCAATTAACATTCGTGTTATTTTTTTAGCCTCCTCTCGCCGCTGTAAGGAATTGGAAAAACCTGACGACGGAATCCGAAAAAAAAGAAGAACGTCACGAAGTGCTGCCGAAAGTTAATAATGGCAGCTGGAATTGTGGTTGTGAGAATTATGGCGGTAGGGATGTTGGTGTTGGAAATTATAACGGTGGGGATTATGACGTGGGAATAATGGTGGTGGGAATGATGGTATGTAACCAAAATAGTTGGAATTTAGAAAATTTGTCCCCCATATTAAATCCGCCATTTTGAATGTGCGAAATCGGACTTCAGATACATATCGGCATCCCAAAAAAACCTTATACACCAAGTTACAGTAAAATCTAATCAAATTTTTTTCGCGCATTTTGGGAACTTTTTGTCAAATTCTCGCCGCAGCGAAGAAAGGAGTTAAAGCTGAGCGTATATAGTATTATTTATTACAAAATAAGCATAAAAAAGTACTCAATGTAGGAAAGTAAATATTCAATTGTTAATAAAATAATTACTTTGGATCAGTCATACGTATCAATTCTCTTGCCAGCCTGCCCATGAACGTGAGAGAATTCGTGTCCGTGGGTACCAAGTATGGATTTGATTTCTCCTCTTGAATGTGTAACCAAGGTTTCCTCGGCATCCAGGACGACCCTTTGCACTCCTCTTCCACAGCATTGTTTATGATGAACGTTATCTATCATAACAGTCTCAAACTTTAATAAATATTACCAAATTAAAAAAAAATGCGTAGAATTAAGATGAAATGTTAATACGCACCTCCTCGTGCCATACTTTTAAACTATTAATATTTATGTAATCTTGGATATACTGAAACGATTTACGATATCCGTCCATTACGGTTGACAAGTTTTGCAGTTTACTCATCAGTTGGGTCTGCAATATAAATAGTTTTAAAATTGTTTAAAAATACTTGGAGGTATAAAAAGTTGATAAGTATTATTGCGAACCTTTGATTTTTGATCGAAAACGAGACTATTGTGTAGGGCCAAGGTAACTTTCTTTACCAGCTCTTGGCGTATTCCATCCTCCAAAAGACTGTGAGAATCAACGCGCAATATACCTAGAGACACGCTTCGTAAAGAAAGCATTCCGTTTGTGAAAACAGATACGGAATATGTTAATTCAGCCATCTACAATACATTTTTAAAAAATGAAGCGTTAGTTGTTTTCCAAAATGTCTTAAATGTTAAACAATGTAATAATTGAATAAGAACGGAAAATTTTGTATTGAACAAATCACTAAATTGTCAATAATAAGTAATACAGTGTTTATTGTAAGTGTTTTTTAAAATTCATTTTAAATATTAGGTAAGTTCAGGATGATTTTGGTAAAACGCAACTTCTACTAATCGGAATTGGGAGAGATAAATCTTTAAATCGATTAACTCCGTTAAGTATTGGAATCTAAAGGAATCAATCTCCTTCTCCTCCCTATGAAATGTTATCACTAAATGTAGCAGTATTAAATTCTAAAATCGTTTCTTCGTTATGTCGGTCACCTGAGAATAAAAATAGAAAAAAAGAAAAACATTAACCGCATATATTTGGTTTTCGATAGAAAACAAGTGCGATGGAATATATTTATGTAACACTCTATATAAACCTCCTCTGTGAAGTTTATTTAAATTTCAAATTAAACGAAACATAGGCGTCTAAGCCAGAGATTCTCGTGGTAGCCTTACTGAAGAGTCCAAAACGAGATCTCGGTACGAAATGCTTTTTTACAATAGGCATTAGTAACCCTGATTGTCGCTAGGGGACACAGAATCCATTAATAGTCAAATAAAATATATAAGCAGTTCGGTAAAATCGAAATTCTGTCGTGATAATCATACAAATCCCGGCTATATGTTTACAAGTTTGTTTCCATCGCACGTGATTTGTTTAGAAAACCAAATATATGCGGTTAATTTTTCGTTTTTGTATCTCAGGTGACCGTCATAACGAAGAAACGATTCTACAATTTAATATTAATTAAAGCGGAAATATTATTAGATGCTTCATCATCAAGATTTTATGTTTAAATGTAACTGTAATGGGTGCGGGTCAAAAAACCGACAAATCAAAAAGCCGACAGGTCAAAAAACCGACAGTCATAAAGCCGACAGATAAAAAATGACACACGACAATCGAACTATCATTTTTTTTTGAAGTGTCGGTTTTTTGACCTGTCGGCTTTTTTATTTGTCGGGTTTTCGACCCGCACCCACTGCAATTGAAAAAATATTCTAAAGGGACAAATTAAGGATTAAGATGGAATGAAACATGACTAAATTCTTTTTAAATCTTTCTTTTGACAATTTTGAATACGTTTCGATACTAAAATAATTTTTCAAATAGTGGGGTAGAGGCCCTTTTTATCAATGTCATCCACCAGATACAATATGATGCATAACTTTATTTGTGAATTCGTATTCTCCAAGTACTAATGACAACACCGGTAACATTTTTGTTATTGTTATTGTTACATTTATTTACGGGCATAGTCGTCTATATGATATATCTTCAAAAAAAAAGAAAAGTCAAAATGGCGAACGAAAATATCTAAAAAACTTTTTTTTTCATTTTGTACTGATTGAACGCTGTTTGTAGGAAAATAATTAATGATATGCGCGAAGTTAATATTAATTTGTTATTAATTGCATTTCTAATAATAATTTAGCCTCTGATGTAAAAAAACTGTGAAACCACCTGTTACTACTTATGGCGAAGCCAATAATCGAGCGTCAGACCAATTACTAGATCGGAGGCTCAATTATTATTAGAAATGCAATAAATAACAAATTAATATTAACTTTGGATTTATCGTTACTTACTTTGATCCAAACCACATTAAATTGGCGCAAAGTATAAAAAACACGTTTTTTTGAGATATTTTCGTACGCCATTTTAAAATAAAAAAAAAAATAATTCAGAAAATATTCAGGATGAAAGTTCAAACGACAAAGATGATTTCTACCAAATTTGGTTGAAAAAAAATACCCGTTTTCGAGATATCAAGGTAAATCTTATCAAATAGGGTCATCACAGGAGTTTATGTCCAAATATCCTTTAAATCGCCCAGTTAAGACTCCAGTTATAGTACACCGATAGGCCCAGTACAAGTCGTTGTCAAAGATGCAACTATATGTATACATATGACGTGTTCGAATGAACGAAAAAAGTAGCCGATTCAAAAATGACCGGCCGCCGCTTACGAGCGTCACTTCTCCATTCCGTCATTTTTCTCGGTTATTTTTTCTTCGATCATTTTTTCTTCGGCCATTTTTTCTGTAGGTAATTTTTTCATCGGTCATTTTTTCGTCCATCATTTTTTTCTGTCATTTTTTCTGGGGTCATTTTTGAATCGGCTATTATTTCGGCCACCCGACGTGTTCAAATCCAATTGTTTTACTATCTCATGATGGATGATATGATTTCTATAGTGTTCTTTTACTTATTCTATTAACCCTTCTGAGGACTGGTTTTTCTTTTCCCTTAAGGAAACAACGTGGGTTGAAGGAATATATTCGACATGGTGCACAGATGTGTTAAAGAATAATAAAATCAAATTCTCTGTTAAGAAGCGTAATTGTTTGTGGATTTTGTATTGTTTAACTTTCAAATTATTCTTGAAGTGAAATTGTAATTATATTGTAAAATAAATGCATGAACTTCCCTGCATTAAAAATAGGAAAATGCAGCGCTATTTTGATTAGTAATTTAAACGCAAAATCTTTCCGTGCTATTCTATTTACGCAAAGTCGACATGTGCATTTCCACAAACCTTTAATCGTTCCGCTAATTGTGCATAATCCTTGATTTTATCTTTGTATAGTTTCGTTGGTATTTCATGAAAAATATTAGTTTCTAAGTGAACGATTTGCGCAAGAATGGCAAATACACTTTCCGGAATGATCTGCAATACTCGTCGAGCATAACTTTCAAGCTCTCTACTGTAATATTGCGATACCGATGATAAATCTGCACTCCGTGCTTGATTCACTCTCAATAAAGGCATTTCAAGAGCTGAGGCCATCTGCAAATATTTATTTTAGAAGTGTAGAAGAATTCGGTTTCGGCTTGGTGTATTAAAAATTAAATTCAAATCCGTACTATTTTTATTACACTATACTAATCGACATATTCTTTGGCGTATACAAAAAATTTCAAACATTTCATTAATATATGTACAATATAAACAAAATTATTATTCCCTATAAAACCACAAAAATGACATTATTAAACAAAAAAATAAAAAATGTCTACTTCTTTATAGTAATTACTAACCCATTAAGTCCTATAGAGAAACGTATTTTTTTAATTTCTTTGTGAATTTCGAGCTTTATTCTGACCCGAAAAATAGACTAATATTTACTTGAAAGTTACCTAGCCTATCATTTTCGAGTATGTTCGTTCGATTAACGTAGTCATAAATGCATTTAAATATATTCTTTTAAACACCTCTTAACAAAAATGGTGGATACAAAATGAAAAAAAAGAACGAGAAATGAAATTTTTGTAATATTGAAAATTTAATGAGAATGATTCTGGATACCAGCCATAAGTGCAATACGAGCTTTTTGGCATTTTTGTCGGCCATATTGGATGCGCTATTTGGAATTTTGAAATTTTAATATCATAATAGTAAACAATGTTGGAACCAGTCGAAAGTGTGTACTAAAAAATTATAGTGAAGGTCGCTTTCAAGTCAATATATCTATTTTCTTTTTGAGAACGTAACTTGAAAATCAACAAAAAAATATGTGTTTCTGGGACTTAAAAATTCGAATATTCGATGGAGTTTTCATTACAAACAATTTAGATCTAACATTCAATAATTAAACTTCATCAACAAGTAAAAATAACTACACAAAAAATAGGTACTTCTGAGATACCATACCAATAATAAATGAAAAGTTTTAAAGAATAAAATTACTAAAAACAAAACTTAAATTTGTACTGCAACGACATTGTTAGTTTTGGCCTTGTAATTAATTTTTCCGACTGATTAGAGGTCGAAGTTATTTTTTTAAACGGGAACCCCAATTTCTGGCATCGAATTCGGAACAAACGGAACATTTTTGTTCAAATAATTTAAAACATTTCTAGAATAAACTTCCTAGAACGTTTTTTTTTAATTTAAACCACATGGATTAATATTTATTAACTTGGTTCTGTATGAATTAATATATCACTTTGAACAGCTCAGTAAAACATTGATATATAGTGTAATAAATTCTTCGTAATAAATACCTTTAAAAATAATGCCTTTAGTTTAATGACTGTATTTGGATTCGCTTTAATTCGCTCTTGCATGATGGGAATGAAGGACTCCATTATATTCCAAGCGTAACAGCAATCCGTAACGATATTTAAAGCAATCATGGTGTCTTCTGACATATTGGTTGTACGCAACATGTTATGCAAAATATCTCTAGTGTCTAGAAGATATTTTGAAATTTGCAGATTGCTATCCAACTGATGAAACTCTAAAAGTTGATAATTATTTCTTATTTACTGCAAAAGTATTTGAAGAGAAGTGACCGAAACAATTTTTCAAAATTCGGCTTTTAAACAAAATATTATTTTAGGTCCAAATTTTTCTCTGATAATAACACTGGTCAATAAATCGTTTTTAATCATAATAAAATATTTCAGTCACAATCAATATAGCTTTTAAATAAGTTTTTGTAAAAAATTCAACCTGACCTGTAACTAAACATCCATCTAGTGAAATAGTCTTTTTACAAAAACAAAATTTAGTTCTTAACTTGTAATTAAACTAATTCCATTACTGTAACATATCTTACCTTGCACTTCTTCTAAAGCTTGCAGTAGTTGCTCGATTTTCCTCCCATCGTCTTCCTGTAAAGTACTAACATGTTTACTAATCTCCTTAAACCATATTTCAAGAGATTGATTTTGTTCAACTCCATCCAAACGTTTATTTCCATGGAAAACCTCGGCAAGTGCACTTATGCGGTCGACACAAGTTTCTTTTTTTTTCGTCCACTTTGTTTCCTTGTCTTGAAGTAACTTAACAATAAAATATGAAAATATTACTTTGTTGCGAAGTTGCTGTTTATATTATTTTATGTGTTTTGTAAAATATTAAACTGTACCTGTTTATACATTTGTTTTATGTCATATTCAATCTGAGCTGCGCTTAATAATAAAGTTAACGAGACATTAGGGTTGTATTTGCTTTCTTGGATCACCAGTTGACGAAGGTTTCGAGAGCGTTTCGAGTCCTCGGTAACAATTGTTGGCGTTGCAGTATGTAACAAAAGCCAATGTAAAGTGACATTACAATCACGAACTAATTTTACGACTGATCCAATTGCACTTTCCGATAATGTTAGTGCAGCCTGTGCTTCTTTCGTTTTACGAATGTGTTCCTAAAGTAATTAATCATTTTGGTTAACACGAAACTGCAATTTACTGTTAACGGTATTGCTGAAGCTGTAATTGTAACATGTACCTCTAATTTTTGGCCATATTTTTGAGCAACAGCTTTTACATTTGAATTTTCAAGAGTATTATTGAGCGCTGTTCTCGCTGCCTTGTACGGACTCCACCAGTCCCACAATTCAATTACTATACCCATGTAAATACTTATCACCCAGGTATCTGGAAAGAATCTGTCAACAACTTCCCTCATTATTGCAGACTGAGTATTTAAAACCGATGGCTTGAAAGACAAAATTATAACAAGCATTGAAGCTTGATTTGCCAACGCTACGCTACGGTGCTCTGGAAGTGGAAACGCAGTACTTTGATTATAAATTTCGTCTGTCCTTAATCGAGCAATAGCTAAATCGATTAAGAATTCGTTTATCGGCACTCGTCTGTAAAATGTAGAAGTTCAACATTTCATGAGACAATTTTCTGTAATATTTGTAAAACTCCTTCGTAATAATTTATCAGACTTACTGAAAATATGATTCGGGATAATTGGGAGGCCGTTTGTTGGAAAATCGAACAAAACCCGTTGATCTTAATAACATACACACATCATCGACTCTTGTTGAAGACGAACGCTGAGCATTGTAACGGTAGTAGGATACCAACAAACGTTCTCTAATTCTGCCATCAAAATGACAATCGACAACAAGCAGCATAATTCCGTACAAATAGAGAGCTTCGCACTAAAATTGTTTAATTTGTAAATTTGTCTGTCTAATTATAGCATTTTAAATTACCATTAATTGTTTCCCTTCTTCATTCAACATAGTCGATTCTAAGGATTGTTGAATGTATGCACCATCTTCCAGTTCATCAACATATGTATTTAAATCGGTTATATATTTGTGAATACTTTCAAACGCCAAGTAAAAACGTGACAATATATCTGAGTAATCGTTTCTGAGTTCCTCATCCAACTCTTGTAATACCTAAATAAAAAAAATGTAATATGACGTTGAAGAAACATATATTTATTATTGTTTTTCTTTATTTATCAGTCTGGTATTGTAAATATGTTTTTTTTTTTAAATGAATTGTTACTTTAACAGTTTTTTATTTAATATATTTTTTTTTCTTGTAATTATTCAAACTTTAAATAATATTAATAATAATGTATTTAATGCTCAGACAAATATTTATTACTGATATTAACAATTAAATCGATAGAAAAAACTTCCTTCTCCTCTGTATCAATTTTTTTGGATGTTATGGAGAAGAATATATGTATACAAGCTTTTTAACCATTTAACGCCCAAATGTACAATTTTTGTTCATGAAGTTTGACACTATATTGTTTAGCATTTAAACTCTACGGGAAAAATTCTGCAATAGTCATTTCTTATTGGCCAAAGATCGCTCTTTCCAATGGGGCATTGCAAAACGGTTTAAATTTACAAATAAAAAAGTTATAGACGTTTAAAAAAAACAATCGAATAAATAATCGAATTCACTTGAAACTTGTTACTCTGGGGTAGTGATCTGAAATCAGGTTTCGAGTGAATTCAAGTAATTTTCTAAATGTTTCTTTTTTTAAAAACGTGTATAACTTTTTTGTTTGTAAATTTAAACAGTTTTGCAATGCACCATTGGAAAGAGCGATCTTTGGCCAATAAGAAATGACTATTGCAGAATTTTTCCCATAGAGTTTAAATGCTAAAATATAGTGTCCAACTTCATGAAAAAAATTGTACATTTGGGCGTTAAAGGGTTAAATAAAAACAATTTATATTACATTCGACATTTCTACTTGATAATTCTACCGAATATAAACACGATGGTTGTTTTACGAAGTGTTTGTATGTGATATTTGTACATAAATATTTTTTAGCGAGTTACTAAAATGAAAGAAAATAAAACTTATGATTGCATGATATAACAGTATAGTGTAGATCATAATCTAGTGTATATAATAGAGTTCAGTCTATTGTATTCAGACTTTTTAACTTTTAATTTTCACTTCTAACTTTTTACTGTTTAAATATTAACTTTTTAACGTTTAATTTGTAACTTTTAATAATAATATAAATTTAACGTAGGTGCATTTAAAAATTAAAATAATTAACGTCTTAAACCTACCAATTGCATTAGATGATAAATGCCTTAGTTTGGAAATTTCTGAACATTTCAAACACCTTCCGTCGTAATCGCTCGGATTCTCAAACGTTACGCCTTGTCGAAACATTTATAATCTCAACTAGTAATGAAATTAACAACGAAAAAAGGTAATAGAAAAAAAGAAAAGATAAAAATTATATTCAATAACTATAAAGTTAATACAATTTCGATTTGACAGTTACTTGGAATAGACTGGTATATGAATATGATTTGTTAGCGTGAAATTATAATAAATCTAAAGAAAGAAAAAAGCAAATAATATAACAAAATATAATATGAAAACAAAAAACCAAAAAAATTGTTTATAGACATGCAAAATATACAAATAATGAAAAATTAAAAAGCCACATGCATGGCGTTTCGTTCAATCCCCACTGCACCTGATCTCTTCAGTGAGGCTTGGTGGAAGGAATCAGCCTCAGTCGCCCTAACTACAAACTAATATTGAATTCTAACACACACATGCATGATATTTATGGAGAACCCAGGTAAGAAAAAATTCCCAAATGATTGAAGTGTTTTTAATTAGGAAAGGAAAACTATATCTATGCCGAGTCATCTTGATTATTATTTAAAGGAAATTAGTTAATAAAAAACGAACCAAATTAGTGAATAGAAAATTTAGTCTAATATTAATCGATAATGATACATATTTGTAATATGTACTTGTACGCGATAATAATGATGATAATAATAATTCAAAATGTTCAGCAAGATAACTATAGAACTAGATACTAATGATGTAAATACCATTACTATTATGGATGTGAGTTAGTGAGAGAATATGTTACTTTAAGATGGGTCATGCAGGAAATAAATGCCAAACTGTCAATTCAAAACGATTCTTAATGAATAATTAGTATAATTTTTATAATTAGATATTGAAACTGTATGATTTTAGTAAGTAAAGGGAAGAATTAATAAAGATTTAAAGACAAAACTAGTATTGAGGATTCATTCGCGCCCAGAGTCTTTAATAATAATATAAATTTAACGTAGGTGCATTTAAAAATTAATATTATTAACATCTTAAACCTACAAATTGCATTAGATGTTAAAATGCTATAGTTTGAACATCTCTAAACATTTCAAATAGGTTTAAGCAGTTAATTATATTGTAACTTTTAACTTCTAGTTCAATTAACTAAATTACGAGTTAACTTTTAACTCAACTTAGTTAAAAAAAAAAGTTAACTTACCCAACCTTGAAAATTACTATTATATAACTATCTTTCCTAGTCATTATGGAAAACAAAGCATAAATAAATAAAGTAATAGCATATTTTTCAATAATATGTTAGTACCATGGCATATAACTTTTTTTTTTTAATTTTATTAACATAACTTTCTGAATATTTAATTTGTAGTAAACCACGTTCATATTTTTTATTTGGCATAAGGAAGAGAAAAATTCCTGCAATAATTAAATTTTATCATTTTAATCATTTGACGAAATCTTACATAAAAAATAACAGAATGCAAAGAATCAGCCATATTCATTTCAATACTAATGTGAAAGTATTTTTCATAATTTTAACTTCTTTTTTTCATGCATTCCAAGTATAATAAGATTTTAGAATTGTCTGCCGTCAAGTATTATGAACTCGCTTTCGTATTTGAGTTTCTCTCGTAGAGTAAGAGATTATACTAAAGGGTATTAAAATTCCTTAAGCATCAAGGATTTATATATTTTCGTTTTTGTTATCCATATACAAACTATAATTTCATGTTATTCTTTAAGAACGCGCCTTTATTATTGTTCATTATTTGTAAAAGGCTTTATAGCCACTGATCCATTAAGTAAATAAATAAATAATTCTCTATTCGCAAATTTTAAGTCTGATAGACTCATCTAAACTTCAAATCGATCATGACAATTTAGTGCAGTAGTCATTGGATAATGGGCTCCATTTTATATACTAAATGCAATGCTATTACGTTTTGTAAAACCGATGTCAATTTTTAATACCATTATACTATCGGTGGTAATTTCCTGAACAGAGGACAGTCTATCGTGGATTTTGGAGTAACTTTCTCATCTGATCTTTCTTTTAATAATATGCAATCGACCGCTTCCAAGGCTCTTAGAATGCTTGGGTTCATTATTAGAACGACCCGAGGCTTTCGTAATCCAATATCATTTATTATACTATATAAGACTCTGGTCGTTCCAATCTTAATACATCGCTAATATGGAAGCGGTCAACCATCGGTTCCTACGAAAATTAGCATTTTGTTTTAAGATCCCTATGTATCGTTTTAACCATAATCACACATCTGTAATGGATAGATTTAAGTTGTGGGGCATCCGTATACTCCACGAATACAATGATATTGTGCTTATATTCAACTTTTTGCAGAATAATATTCAATGTGATGAATTTGTAAATATTTTACCTTACAGATTATCGTTGTATAATTTAAGACACCTCAGAGTACTTACACAGATGGCTAAATCTAATTTTTTATATTTCTCATAAAAAATGAGACTACGCAGAATCTGTAATCGGTTGCCAGAAAATTTGTTAAACATTAGTGAAATTAATGTTTTTAAGGCTACGTTGCGGAGATCTATTCTTGCGTTAAATTAATCTAGTTAATTTGGTATTTCACCATCTTATTTTCTCTCGTATTGTTATTAAATATTTTATTATATTTTGAATTTTATAGAAGCGTTATTTCATTATTGTACCCGAAGGGCCTGGACTGTTTAGGAGTCCTTGCAGTGCCCATGTAAATTACCAAATAAATAAATCTAATACAATGCACAAGATTTATTAGTATTAATTCAATACATACCCCATCGTTTTCAATCTTTTGTTCAAAACTATTTGCTGCTTTAAAATAGGCAAAATCTGTGATAATAGTTCCATATTTCTGCAAGTGTAATTTAGAGTGTAACCTATAAATATTAAAAAAACTGTTTATTTGAAGTTAAATAATTTTATAGCAATTGAGAATACTGTTGATTACTTGTAAACAGGAGGAATATAATCTTTCAGTCTCATCAACTCTGCTATGATGGCATTTCCTCGAGAGACCAGTCGCAGAAGATTTTGCCCACAGGTATTGTTAAACATTAAAAAGTCACTCATAGTGAAATGATTCAAGTTTTATTTATTGCATATAAACAAATCAATATGCTACATGTTTCTTAAAATGTCAATTCGAATTTTGACATTTGAGCAGGTAAATATACACAATAAACATATGTATTATGGGCACCCCCACTGCCGCACCTAGCGCCGCCATTGATTATCAGCTGATCAAACAAGTGTACATACGTGCACGTATGTAGTATGTTATGCATGCGGTACAGAACATAGAATTTTTATGTGTTTTCAGTGTATGCATGCGTTTTTAATCACTAAAAAATTATGCGTTCATCATGGATGTTCAAAATTTGGCGCACATATTGGAACTATAAACAATTTATCGAATTGTGAGAAAATTTGAGGTTAAAAAGACATCAGTGGATGTGACTCCATTTTCGTATTTCGGATTTTATGTTAAATTTTGAATAATGAGTGACACAAACACTGACAGTGAGAAAGATATAAAACGCAAAAGTGAAGTGAATGATAAGTGCATGTACAAAAACTGCAGTAATGGAAAAGCGACAGGGCATCATCTTTTTCGCTTTCCTTCCGTCCACGATCCGCGACAGCAGATCTGGATCAACAATTGCGGTATGTGAATTCAAGAAAAATCTATTAGAATTATAATGTTAGTACATAAAGGTAAATTTGGCTGACAGAAAATGAATAAAACAACAAAAACAAAGAAAGAACGGGATGGATAGAGTGATAAAAGACGCAATAAGAAGGGAGACAGATTATTCGATTGTTGTTCATACAATATAGGTATTCAGCGTGGGTAATCAGTATAATCAGTGGTACCAACTAACCGACATTCATCACTAGATTGCTTATTTCGTAATGTGTGTAAACGAGAACAAATAATGGTCTTCTTTCCCCTTTAAGGGGGTTCTAAAGTGCTCGACCAATAAGGTAGAAATTTTCACTAAAAATCCGAAATAAAAAAAGACTGAATCGATTTGTGAAAATTCAGGATCTGTAAATGCAATTCTAATTATTATAAATGTCTTCCGAGAAAGTACAAAAAACATTCATTGAGAACAGACCAAGAATTTTCGGAAATAAATAAAAATCACTTATTTCCGAAAATTCTAGGTCAGTTTTCAATTAATATCTTTGGTATTTTGTAGAAAACTATTCATAGTGCTTAGCATTGCCCGTACATACAACCCGAATGTTAAAAATGTTATTCAGTCATCTTTTATTTGCATTTTTTAGTGCAATTTCCTACCTTACCGCCGGAACAATTAGGAACCCTTAAGGGGGAGGGGAGGGAATTTTTAATATAAATTTACGAATATTTAAGTGTTTTGTGGAATCGCAATTCACAGTAAATAAGAAATATTCAATTTATATAAAAAAAAAACAATAAGTTACTTTCAAAATAATCGGACCAATTTTGAAAACATCGTCCGCCATTTTGAATTTTTCAAATTTGACTTCATATTCGAGATCGGCAACCTAAAAAAAGTTCAGATATTCAGTGTCATTAAAAGAAAATTTTTTCAATGAAGCAGACACTGGATATTACCATTTGTTAGAAAAATTTTCTTCGTCGCCATTTTAGATCCGCCATTTTGAAATTTTCAAAAGTACGTTTCACGATTTTGAAGCTTAGATATTGCGGCCGCGATATTATAAAATATATGATAATATAAAATTCCTAGTTTTTTTTAATAAAAATGGCCGCAACTTTTTGAAAATTCATTTATTTGCAATTTTGTGGGCAGATTCTGAAAGAGCGATCCCAAATACGTAAAATATGGTTCTTCCGATTTTATTATACAGTAAACCCTCTCAATAACTGCGGACAACGCGAAAAGGGGCAATGTTTTTCCAAGAACGCGGGTTCCCTCGCTTTCTATTCGTCAACGGAAAATTTTTCGCGCTTTCTCTCAGTAATGCCGGTACGCCGAACTTGACCCCGAGAGTGTTTTGTTTATTTAATTATCGTGAGTTGACATGATCGTATAACATTAGTTTAAATTCAGTATTAATTAATGTTCTATATATATTGAGAACTATTGAGAACAAGGTAAATGAATTCGAGAGAAAAACATTCCAGATCAGTAGAAGGGGAACAAGCTCGCTCGAGAAACTGGGGAAGAGGGAACTATTGAGAGCGGCTCTATTGAGAGGGGCGACTGAACATCCATATTAATAGAGAAAGTTAACTTTGAAAATAGTTGGATTTTCCCGATATTAAACAGTTAAAATAATAGCATCCCATTAAAAGTTCAGATGAAGATTTACATGATCAATGACCCCACAGTGAGTCAGAACCAACTTTAATTAAAAAGTTCGTGCATATGGGTTTTTTTTACAATGAAATTGTTCCATGGAGAACATTTTGGGCCTATAAATAACAAAATCGCCGAGGAGTTTTTGAAAGAATTAATTTTTCTCAAAAAAATATAGGTAATTGCTCTCCGGGGATCCGTTTTTGTCAAATCAAATTGAATAAAGGGTCAAATTATAGGTATTTTCAAGCTCTACAACTTTCTCTTCCGACATATGGATATAACTGCAGAGATATGGTTGATCACGTAAACATTTTAATCATGTGAACATTTTTACCATGTGCAGATTTTGGCCACGTACACCAGAATGACAACTTGAAGAATGTCTGAATGTCTATGTTAAATTATTGTCGTTATGTATGGCCAGAAAAAATTACTTTACTATTGGGAAAAAATGGAAAACAAAACCCCAGAATATGACCTCAGATTTTCAAAATTCAAAATGGCAGATCCAAGATGGCGGAACAAATTAGGAAAAAGTTGCTTGATCGAGATGAAACCAGGTACTTGGGAGTTTTCGGGGTCACTCATTCCGAATATGACCTGAAATTTTCAAAATTCAAAATGACGGATCCAAGATGGTGGACCAAATTAGGAAAAAGTAACTTGATCGAGATGAAACTGAGTACACGGGAGATGTCGGAATCGCTGATTACGACTATGGTCTCAAATGTTCAATATTGAAAATGGCGGATCCAAGATTGCGGACCAAATTAGAAAAAGGTTACTTGATCGAGATCAATCTCCCATCTCAGAGTTTTCAAAATTTTAAATGTATTACATATACCCAAAAATCTCCGAATAAACGTTTTTAGTCATAAATACACGTTATTTTTAGAATATTTGTACAGTCAGTTTGAATTCGCCATTTTGAATTTTGCAAATCTGACCCGGATTCGTCATCAGCGACCATAAAACCCCCTTAGTAAAAATTGCCATGAAAATCCAAACTGAAATAAGGTGGAAAGTAATGTTTAAAAAAAAATGCATTCTTTTAGTGTTTGTTTATTTATAACACTTTTAAAACATGAAATTTGAATATTGGTGGTATAATATTGTTGACAAATACCTTAGCTACTAGAAAAACCAACCAATATTTTTAAATACCTCAAAATTGAATTTTTATGAATAAAATTATCTGGCAAAAAAGGTGGTCCCTGAGAGGACGACGTGCTTCAAAGGGTTAAGACGTCGCACGTGTATAGAGTGAGGAAAAAAAGTATGGAAACCCCGGAAAGTCTCAGAGGACAGGTGAAAAAAAAGTTCAGATCTTATGTAACTTTCAACGAGGAAGGAATCCACTGATGACCTTGGATTTGACCTTGAACATTTCCTTCAAGGGCATGTAAAGGTAAACTTTTTTTTTAAATGCGAACCCATACTTTTGACGCCGGGAATCGAAAGAGCGTAAAATTTTACGTTAAGGGGGTTCTAAGTGCCCGCCGAATAAGGTAGGAATTTTCACTAAAACCCGTAAATAATAAATGACTGAATCTATTTTTCAAAATTCGGGCTCTGAAAGGGCAATTTTAATTACTATAGACGGTTTCCTAGAAAATACCAAAGAAATTAATTGTCTTTAAAATATCGTTGGTATTTTCTAGGAAACTGTTTATAGTGCTTAAAATTGCCCTTACAAAGCCCGAATTTTAAAAATGTTATTCAGTCATCTTTAATTTACGTTTTTTAGTGAAATTTCCTACCTGACCGGTGGACCACTTTAGAACTCCTTTAACATATGTCTCGTAGTTCCTGACGTCAAAAGCATGGGTTCGCATTTAAAAAAAAAGTTGACCTTTAAATGACTTTGAAGGAGAGGTCCAAGGTCAAATCCAGGGTCATCACTGGATTCCTAGTTGACAGTTACATAAGACCTGACCTGAATATTTTTTTTTTCATCACCTACCCTCTGAGATTTTCGGGGTTTTTCATACTTTTTCCTCATCTTGTAGATCGTTCATTTAACTGTGAAAAAACTGTTGAGGTGTATTTTGAATTGGAAATTTCCCGTACAAAAAAAATGTCATTAAAACTACGCTTTCTTTCAATTACAAAAACCTGAGGTTGTACATTGTTTTCACACTTTCTAAATGGCATAAATGGAAAGCGACGTCGAAAATGTCAGATCATGGCTTTTATCATTTTTTAAGGGTGAAAATAGGTAATAATAAGTAATTCAAAGTTGTCAAAATGAACACCTTGGGACGAAATTTCTATGTCTCAATATTTAGCACCCATGCATTGCAAAAATGTTAAATTGAAGTTACTTAACAATGATCAAATTGCACAGCATTTTCTGTAAAAGCTATACCGAAAATTGAAATCCATGTTTAGAAATGAATAAAAATCACCGATATCATATAATTTTTTCATGTTAATATATGTCCACTTACAGGTACCTATCTTATGAATACGTGGCCTTCTTCATTAATTCGGAAGTCAGGATTGTGTTCGGAACATTTTCTTGAAAGGGACTTCTCAAGTTCGTTGAAAGACCGACTTTTAAAAGGCACAAATCCCCAACCGTGGAACAATGAAATAGGTACGTATCTTCACTAACCATTAATGTGAGCTTGCTACATGCCAGTACAATTTCGTAAGACCGTTCAAAAAAAACAATACAACTTAGAACACCGTTCAGATCTTTACATACAAGAATGAATTACTCACTAGTATTAAGGTGGAACATTCCTCTAGATTTCGGGTTTTTAGGGGTATTATATGAGTTTGAGGTAGAGCTACACTACCGGTCAAAAGTTTAATTTGGCCTCTAAAAAATTCGAGTTAAAGAGGTTCTAAATTGGGCCTTTTACCACGATTTTGTCGTGAAGTTTATTTCCAGGTTTTCTCCACCATTTTGAACTGATTTTTCTGAAAATTTGGCAGCTATCGTATGCAATTTATTTTTGTAGTTGCAGTGGCGGAAATTCGAAAAACGGTAAAACTTACTTTGCTTGGACAATATGAGGCTGTTACTTGCTCACCTCAAGATTTTGTCGTCGAAATACAGGAATTTTAGGCAATTATCACAAAAAAATGCTGTGTAACTTGAATTGTACGGAAATTACAAACATGTCGGACATATACTGGAGTCTACGGGGGAAGGGGAGGGCGTTAAGTAAAAATTCATCAGAGCTGGTAGTACATATAGTGGTAATACGAAACTAATTGTTATTGAGCTGAATAATGTTTTAACGCGGCTATAACTATACATTTTAAGGTACAAACCAGTAATATTAATGTTTTCATTGTAGATTATTATTCGCATTACTTTGATACCCGCTAAATGAAAAGGGATTCAAAATATAAATTTATTAATTTTAAAACTTCTTCCTCCTTTTATTAAACAAATCATTTTTTTATTTTTCATGTAACTTTATTTTACTGATTTTTTGCCAATTAGTAACGTTAAATAATGACGCTGAACTTGATAGAACTAGCACCAAATTTCAACCACTGGTACATGTCTTTATACACGAGATTCAAATGTGTTTTTAGCCGTAGTTCTGCTGTAATTTAGACGCATTCTTAAAAAAATCGTTAAATCTGCATTACGATATTTAGAATCGCAAATGCTTCTATTCGTATTTTCGCTGTCACGTACATTGATGAAAAATCCGGCGAATTCTAATTGCGGTGGATTCAAATATAAATTTTTCTAGTCGTATTTTTGTGATAAAAATTCCAGCGATTGGAACATCGCAGCGAATTCAATTTTAAATTGTTCTACATGGTTATACAGGGTGTCCCACAACTCGCGGACAATATTGCACGTACAAATTTTAAGAAAAAAAAGGCCTCTGCCAAAATTGGATCTGGATCAAAATCACTTTTTTTTCAATAACTCGGCTCCTTCTGAAGTTCTTTTTAACGAATGAGGGCTCATTTTAAAGGTTTCCTGAAGCCCTACAATTCATTTTTCAGGCTCTTTGACCTACAATAAATATTTCTCTTTTATATCCACAGAAAGAAGAAAAAATGCCGATTTTTGGGATTTTTCACTTTTAATTCAATTCGCTAAATAGCTAACGAAATATCACGAAGGAGTTGTAAGCCTCGAAAAAAACAAACAATTTGAACCCTGATACGATGCGATTTGATAAAAATTGAGCCCACGAAGAGCTTCTTAAAATCACGGAATTGGCGAAAAACGGCTTATTATTCGATATAAGCGTTTTTCTCAAATTCTGTGAGTTTAATATCGAATCGCATCGTATTACAGGTCAAATTGTTTGTTTTTTCAAGGCCTACAACTTTTTCCTTTGTGATATTTCGTTAGCTATTTAGCAAAGTAAGTTAGACGCGAAACACCGCAAAAATTGGCATTTTTTCCTCTCTCTATGGCTATAACTGGAGAAATATTCATTGTAGGTCAAAGAGCCTCAAAGATGAATTGTAGCGCCTGAGAAAACCTTTAAAATGAGCCCCCATACATTGAAAAACTTCAGAAGGAGCCGAGTTATTGCAAAAAAAGTTATTTTTGTCTCTCAATTCCAATGGCTCGCCAATCAAATTCTGGCAAGGACTTTTTTGCTTAAAATTTAATGTAGAATATGTACCTGCAATATTGTCCGCGAGTTGTGGGACTGTACAGGAGGTTTCAAATAGATTTACGGTTTCCCAGCATATTGTTGCTGATTAAGATCTGTATCTTTTAATTTATAAATACATATTCAAATTGATTGCGGATTTATTTAGATTGAAAAAATCAAGAAATGGGATTGAAATCCGAAGAAATGGAAACATATCAATATTTTTCAAAGCGTTTTCGTTTGCTGGGAACATCTTTTCGTATGGTGGCACACATAAATATGATGAAATATAGGGTGCGGGTCAGAAAACCGATAAATCAAAAAACCTACAGTCCCAATAAACGAAAAAGTTTACGGATTCGATATTTTGCATCTTTCTAGTGACGTATTGATTATTCGAAAAAGAATTAAAACGAATTGAATAAGTTTTATTTCGGTTTCTTGACCATTTTCTTAGAATTCTTTACATTCTAATCCGATAGAATACGTGAATGGAACATAAACATAACCTAAAAAACATTGACTAACAATTTTTTACATGAAAACACGAACAAAAATGTAATAAATTTCACTCTGGAACTAAGTAATAATAATATATGTGAAGGTAAACAATCCCAACAAACGGAAAAGTATACGAAAAATCTGTGTACGATTTAATACGAAATAAATCTGTTTCTTTCCCACTCTTTCAGTTACGAATGCGAGATACGATATTATACGCAATACATAAACGCACATAACCTCAAAGAAACGATTACTTTGGATTATCAAATGATTTAAACTCAAAACTAGAAAACAGAATATTTCTTCGAAAATTATGAAATACGGAAAACGATATAATCAATTCTTCCTTTAAATTAACAGAATTTAAAGCTATCCCAATAAACGACAAAGTAAGTATACACGGAATCGATATTTTGCATTCTGTTTCTTTCTAGTGGCGTGTTGATTTTTCGAGATTCTTATTCGAATTTATACTATTTTATACGACCTGTAATACCAGAATTGAATTCATTCGATCTTATACGATACCGTATTTAACGCATTACAAAAATTGATTTATTGCGGCTTAGAATAGCTTTAAATTATGTTAATTTAATCGAAGCATTGATTATATTGTTTTCCGTATTTCATAATTTTCGAAGAAATGTTCTGTTTTCTAGTTTTGAGTTTAAATCATTCGATAATCCAAAGTACAGCGGTCCTTCCCTTATTCTAATGTCTTCCCGTATTCTAAATTTTTCTCTTCTCCTATTCTAATATTTCCTCTCAGGCGTTCTCCCCACTGACATCCGTTGACGTGTGGATTTTCTAAATACAAATAACGGCTCATGTGCAACAAAAGAAAACGAGACAAAAGTGAGACAGTAAATCGAAGTAGTGGGGGAGAGGGGAAAATTAGAATAAGGGAAGAATGCCGCCATTTTGGCTGACTGGACAAATTAGAATAAGGGAAGGACTACTGTAATCGTTTCTTTGAGGTTATGTGCGTTTATGTATCGTATTCGCATTCGTAACTGAAAGAGTGGGAAAGAAACAGACTTATTTCGTATTGAATCGTACACAGATTTTTCGTATACTTTTTCGTTTTGTTGGGGTCATACACATAAAGAATAATCACATCGACAAATGAACAGTCATTTTTTGAAGTGTCGGTTTTTGACCTGTCGGCTTTTTTATTTGTCGGTATTTCATTTGCACCCGTGAAATATAGGGACATTTGGGAAGGAATGATGGTACCCCTAGCCTATAGGGATATTCCGGAAACCATTTGGCAACGTCGAACTCCAAATCATTGAAGTGTGCTTCATATTCATATTTATGATGATGTTGACCACTTGATATTGGTTGATATTTTTGCACATTTTTAGATGTTTCTTGTGTTCTTCAAGTTGTTGCTAATTTCTGCGTGACTGCCTCTGAAATTTCATATGTAAATTTAAATAACTTTACAGTCTAGTCAAAATTAGGTACGCAAAGTATATGAAATTACATTTAAAAAATTAATATTATACAAACGTTTTTACCAAGCAATTAAATAATAAGCGGTTTTTTTATTTGAATATATTGTAAACAGTACAGTTGTCGGCAACTTAAGGTTCTTATTGCAGTGCATTTGACTTAAATTAATGTCAACGATAAAAAGAAATTTAGCAATGGAAAATTTTTCTGTTATTAGTGTGCATATCTTCTAATAACAAAAAAATCATTTTTAGTTATTAAAAAATTATATTTTTAAAAATTACAAAAACAGACAGTAGTCGGCCAGTTAAAATTATGAATTTGGTAAATTTAATGTCGAAAGTACAACTATCGTCGTTTTCTTTTTTCAACAAAAGCATGTTATTCTTGGGGGTTGTCTTAAAATAAAATAGGAGTAATGTTCGCCAAAAAGTGTTTTTTACTTATTAAACAAATTTATTTTAAAAAAATATGTAAATACAAGTAAATACAGTAGTCGGCCAGATGAATCAACAGTTGTCAGCCACATTTAAAATATGATTAAAAAACAATACTTTATTATTAATTAAGTTTAGTTATACTTATCGAGATGCACTGAACCTAAATGTAAAAAAAAGACATCGATTTGTAAAATGTTCTAAATAGTAATTACAGACGGAAAGTAACCGATTACTGTCCTGTTTACCCAATAACAACTTTTATTTTGTCTCGTATTTATTACATTCTTCTTTACAATAAGATTATTAAATATTATGAATACCAAATATGTGGATAAAATACGAATTCACAAAGTAATCAAGATAATACAATATTTATTTAGTAATTATTCTCTACACTGTAGTTATTTTGTAATGTTAAGTAAAACTATTAAGTTGATTTGAACAACATTAAAGGTAGTTGCATCACACAAATTCTTGTTTTTAAATTACAAATCCAGATAAAAATAAAATGTAATTTCGATTTCTATACAGGATCATTTAATATACTTAAGGAAAATAGTTAGCAAATTGACATATGTAATTGATTAGCGATCTTCCCTAGTTAAGTAGCCATATAGAATGAAGATGACTGACCTTTCGAGATAACACCCTACAAGATAACGGTGTTACGACAAAATAAATAGCGATAAAATATCTAGAGCAAAAATATTTAATCGTGAATTCCTAAAACAAAAATGTATAAATCAAAATGTATTAATATTGAAATATATGAATAATTTCATTTTCATTCACATTTACACTGTACATAATTTCGCATTATGTATTTATATTGATTATTATCGTAGTTGTTTACTTCTGCGTTTGTTATAGTCGACCAAATCGAATCGTTCATAACCGACTCGGAACTTAGTTATCATTTGTTATTTAAGTCACAATGGTGTTGAATTTAATTCGTAGTCAAAAAGGGGGATTAATATTAAATAGTCGTAAATATGTCGAAGTGGACAAATTACTTCGAGAAATATTTCTGAGTGCCGTTGCACTGAATATTTCTATATAATTAAGTATTAAAAAAATAAGTGATTATAAAACTGAAACTATTTGTATTGAAATAATTGTAATCATTGATGTAACAAATAAATGTTATTTTGGCAAACGGGTTTTAGATATTTTTGTTATATATTTTGACATTAGATATTTTTTTTAGTTATTTTGACATTAAATATTTTTTTTAGTTATTTTGTCGTTAGGTATTTTTGTATGAAATATTTTGTCATCAGATATTTTTGTATTAGTTATTTTGTCGCTTGATATTTTTGATTGTGAATTATGTCTTTGGTATTTTGTTACGGTACCCAAAATAACATTTTAGTTTTTCTTTACGAATGTAGCTTTGTGCTATGCAAATCGTGTCCAATCATGTACCTCGCAGGTACAAGCGTGTAAAGTTAATCCATATAACATATATATTTTTTCTCTCTATATAATGATATATTGCTGAAAATATAACAATTTGTGCGAGTTTTTCTAAATTAAAGTGAGTCTATCTTCAGCTATTTTTTTAGTGTTTTGCTCTTGGTGCAAACATGTCATATTTAATTTGAAAGTTTATTTTGGAATTACTTGTGTTTTAACCTGTACTTGAATATTTATTTATTTATTTACTTATTTTTTATTTTCTATGGCCTAAAGGCCTTTTACAAATTAAGAATAAAAAATAAAATACGTAGCGCTAATTCCAACACGTATTAAAATAACAATTTTAAATATAAATATATAAATACAATAATAACATCACTGCAATAAATACAACCCGATTTACGAAAGTCGACAACTCGTAACAATATTAATTAAAACCTAATTCTATGACATAAAATTTTCAACACAATAACCTGACTAAATAAACCATCACAGAGCGTTGTGTTAATTAAAATTACAGAGACAGTGTACCTTTAAAAATCTAGGTAACAATACCTCAGTACAGTAGGAACTCTCTTATTCTAATTGCCTTTCTTATTCTAATTGTCCAGCCTCTCCTATTCTAATGGTTCCTCCACAAGTCTTCTCCCACTATCACACGAAAAGTCAACGAAAAATATTTTCCACGAATCACAAACTCGCAAGCAAAGTAAGTGGGGGTAAGGGAAAATTAGAATAAGAGAGGTCGGCGCCATCTTGAAAAACTTTACTAATTAGTATAAGAGAGGTCCTACAGTATAATTAGATGGAAGTTGTGGAAGAGCATTCCACGATCTTTTTATTGTAATATTTTATTAATATTGTAATATTTTAACCTGTTCTATTCTACACTGTAAAAAATCCATAATGAAATACGGATTTACAAGAAGCTTGTAAAATTTACCGTTATTCGTAGGTAAATTTACCACATTACGCATAGGGAAATTACAACGAACTTGTAAAATTACCATTGTACATGGGTTATTTCATTACGGATTTTTTACAGTGTATGTATATTATAACATACACAAGAAATTCAGAGGTTTAACTTAATTGTATATATATAACTAAATGTATTTTAATTTTGAATATTTTTCAGTTATGCCTTCGTGTGCAGTACGCCACTGTACAATTACTCGAGGTAAACTATTTCCATTTCCACGGGATCCAGAAGTACGAAGCAAATGGGTTGTTGCCTGTAGCAGAGAAGAGGGTGAGCTAAAATTTGACAAAGGTACGTTGCAGAATGAATTATATTTTGAATGTAAAGAAACTGCAATATGGTTCTTTTTTAATTAAATATTATAGAAATTTTGTGATTTAAAATCAAAATTTTCACGCAATTTATATGACAGTACAAATTATCAAGAAAATGTATATTTAGACATTTTTTTTTAGTTCCATTAATTAATTTTTATGGTCCTCATTTGTCATCGGGTTTAGTGCCGTTATGGACCGTAACCTTAATAGAGACAGAAGTCTATATATTTGGAAAAATTAATTTATCATCAGACGATTGAAAGAGATTTTATCTATTGAAATATTACTGGAATGAAAACATGTTCAAATATCCCAGCAATCAAATTTGGATAGAGTTATATAGAATTGGATTGAATTATTAAATTCTGCATCCATACTTTGGTCAACGGTGAATCCATTTTAATACGTAAATACAATTCTATTTGTTCATACGAATAAAAAGGTTACTTTTTGAATTCATATTAATCCAAAAAAAGTTTTCTTTTTAAAAATTAAATCTTAAATACATCAGTATTCAACATTATGGATTCAAAACTATCTAAGTGTATTCGTTTCAATCCAAAAATAGTTTTCTTTTTAAAAACGAAACATTAAATACATCCGTATTTAACATTACAGATTCAAAACTATCCAAGTGTATTCATTTCAATCCAAAAAAAGTTGTATTTCAAAAACGAAACTTTGAATACATCTATATTCAACATTACGGATTCAAAACTATCTAAGCGAATTCATTTCAATGCAAGAAAAGTTTTCTTTCAAAAACTTAATATTTTTAATCCGGCAAATTACGCTTTCGATTGTATTCGTAAAATTGAATACAGTTGGATTCCTTTCTTCAGAATTCAATCCATTGGAATACATATTTACGGAATCAAAGTATAAATTCAAAATGAATTGAAATTTTCAATCCAATCCTATCCAATCTCGATTGGTGAGATACATTTTCTTGATTTATATAAAAAATAATCACAGTTCGAAATAATGGCAAAAAACCCCAGCAAACAAAAATTCATTGAAATTCATTCAGTGATTTTGAATAAATCTCAGTAGATTTGAATTGGTTTTCATAATCACTAAATATCAATAGAAATCTATTCAACAGAGCTGTAATCAATGATTTTCTATTGTTTTAAAATCATTGATTTCAGTGTGTGTGCTTTTTATATTATTGAAAATAATTCAATTTTATTGGCTTTCACATTTTTTAATGATTTTGTATTAATAAAAGGTTGTCCATTTTATATATTAATTTTTCCAATTATTTATTATTACATTATGGTATATCTTGGCACATAGTAAAGAATTATTATTTCTAATACTTAAATTGTAGTAATTTTCTAGTCCCATGGTGTTTTTCAAGGTGTAAATGTGGCAGAATTCCTGAAAAAGTTGGAATAATTAACTATTTATTAATTAAAATCTTTTAGAGTAGATTAGACTATCTTAAGAGGGGCCATTAAGTAATAATCAAAACTAAAAAAATGTAAATTAAAAAGTTCTGACTCATTTTTTTTTAATTCGGGCTTCATAAAGGCAATTCTAACTATTGTTTACTATCTTCTAAAAAGAATCAAAAACAATTAAAGAAAAATGGCCAAGAATTTTCTGCAATACATGATTTTGAAACTCAAATTTTGAAAATTCGATTTAGTCATTTTTAATTTCGATTTTTTCATTGCTACTTTCTTCTAAATTGATTTAAAAATTTCAAAAATTTGGGTGAACATAAAAACACATTTTTTTAAAATTACAGATGGATTTAAAGAAATTAAATTTAAAAAACAAATTTTTTACATTTTTTATTCCAACACCACTGACTTCCTCCTCAAATGTTACCAAAAGTTACTCAAAAACGAATTAAAATTCGCTAAATGAATTTAAACATTCAAAAAAGTTTGGTGAATAGAAAAACATATTTCTCAAATATTTACTGTTATGGTTGTGAGCGGTGAGGTAGGATAGAAAATTATTAACCGCGACGTTCGTTTTGTGTACGCCGTTCACCAACTGACTTCTCCGATGCTGTCTCGAATCGAGAGCGCAGCGGAGCTCGTCGTCGGATTACTTTCCAACCGTGGGACTATGCTGAGCTTGCACTCTTGACTTCTATGTGAAGTCGCAAGCCGTGCATATTCTCACGGTGGACTTTGATAATAGGTTGATTTATTATAATATAAATGATATAATATGGGTGGGACGGACGCTACGTACCACCGGTACGTAACATTTACATATGCATTTTAAAAAATTCCATTTCTTTTCCAGGAAAAAATTGTTTTGGATCAAAAAATTTGTTCACAATTTTTATTATACTATCTTTGAATTCCTCGTAAGAAATTACTAAAGAACCAACTTTTTGGTATTTTTTGAACGATTGTTTCATTTAAATATTTTATTTCCATTCAAAATCATTTACCTCCTAACCTTGCTATTGGTAATAACCGTTTCGATTTCATTCATATCAGTTGCATTTTCGTCTAATTTTTTTTTCGATTCAAAATCATTAAATTTGTTGTTCTGTAATAATTAACTATCCATTCAAATTCATTCCAGGCAAATATAACTATTTTTTCATAGAAATTCATTCAACTTGCAATTTCTTCATTCCACTATTTTCCAATTCAAAATCATTAAATCGAACAACTTTTTATGAGCTATTAACCATTAAAAATCATTGAAACACATTTTATCATTGAAATTCATTGCAGAAGCTAAAAAATCGAATTCACAGTGAATTTCAATGGATCTTAAATGAATTTTCCTTTGCCGGGACATCTTACAATTTTAATTTAGTACATATATTTTAATTAAAGTAATACATACCTTTAAAATATTTGCATCAATGGCCAAAATGGTACTTATTTCAGCTGGAGTTTGTCAGCGACATTTTGATGAAGAATGCATAATACCGCACTTCACAGGTTTCAAAACAATAAGAAAGTTGAAAGTAGGATCAGTTCCTACTAAATTTTTGAATCTTAAGAAAACTTTCACAAAAAGAACTTTCAATTATTGGTCAGAGTTAAAAAAATATAACGAAGAACCACCAAATAAGGTTCTGTAAGTAACTTTCAAAATTTGTAAAAAAACTTATTGCTTGATACAATGTTATTTATTTATTTTATTTTGTAGATGCTCTGGGATTCCTACCTTGGAGGAGTTACCGGAAAATGATAATGTAAATACAGGTAATTCTACAAATACTTCAACAATATCTGCATCCAGCAGTGCATACAATGATTTTGAGGAAGTTGACATGTCGTCAATAGTACCAAAGTAAGAGTTTCAATAACAAATTAGATTAAGTTTGAATTTAAACATAAATTTTGTATTTCGCAGTCTTTAAAAAGACACATTTTTACGTTTTTACAGAATAGAACCAAACATGTGCCAAACTATTAAAAAAGAAAATTATTTACCCGAACACTATAAAGATTTGGAAAAAATAAATGACAGTCTACAACAACAAATTCTTACTATGAGAAAAGAGTTCCAAAACCAGATGAAAATGTTAATAAAAAAGAATGCTGAACTACAAAACAAATTACGCAATTCGGAAGCGGAGTTAAGAATTGCCCAAGAAGTATTGCAAAACTTTTTTACAATGGGGCAGTTGAAACGTATACTTAATCCACTACAAAACTCAGAAAATTGGACTGCTGAGGATATTGCATCTGCGCTTATATTACGTTCAAAAGGAGACCGAGCCTATACGTATTTTAGGAATGAAAAGAAAGTGCCGCTTCCAAGTGATTCAACATTGAGCGAATGGATTTCTGGCTTCGACATGCAGTCAGGAGTGTATAAAAGTTCCTTGCAAGTCCTGAAAGAAAAAGGTGAATCCATGACAATATTACAAAAACTGACAGTTATTTCCTTCGATGAAATATGGGTTTCCAGTACAAAAACCGAGTCTCAGGAAGAGACAGTTACGCACAATTCATGTCAATTCGTTATGGCTCGAGGGCTCTTAGCAGATTGGACACAGCCGGTATTTTATAGTTTTGACGAAAATATGACCGCAGACACATTATATACAATTTTGAATGATTTATACGATATCGGTTACATTGTGGTTTCCGTAACGCAGAATTTGAAACCGAGAAATTTGGAACTTTGGAAAGAAATGGACATTACGGAGAAGAAAAATTTCTTTCTGCATCCCAGCGATAAAGAATACAAAGTTTTCGTATTTGCTGACGTAACTCACTTAATAAAATTGATTAGGAACTACTTTCTAGATTCCGGCTTCATCGTAGATGGAGTTCTTCTGGACAAAACAGCTTTTCAGGAATTACTCGAACTTAATACAGGAGAATATAATGTTTCATCCCGATTAACCTTCAGTCACTTGAATTTTACCGAGTTGGAAAGTGAAAAAGTTATTTGGGCTGTTCAGTTATTTTCTTGGACGAATTCCAGAGCGTTTGAATATTTTGGTAACGAAGGGCTCTTACAATTCCAACATTGGAAAGAAATGTCGAAGATGATAGATTTAATTAACAGTTGGTTCGATCTGTTGAATTCGAGTACCAAGATCGGCATCCGGAACGATACTAAAGCGTACGGAATGGATTTGGTTACCCAAGATGAAGTATTGTATAATATGTCAGCATTCACAAAATGCATGCGAGTATGGGATAAGGACACTGGAAAAGTGAAACCACATTTACAACAATTTCAAAGAGGGATTTTAATGACAAATAAATCATTACAAGATTTACTCAATTACGTTAAAGTTAACTTTATCGAAGAAACGTTCGAGCCATCTTATATTTTGAGCCGAAGGTTAAGCCACGACGATCTGGAAAATTATGTTGCTGAATTGAGAGCAATGGGGGTATTTGAAGATCATGCGTCGCCTGAAGAAGTACAGGAACGATTAAAATGGGCTTTAATCGCAAAACAAAGCGAAGCATTTTGCGAAGATCGAAACGTAACAACCGAATCTGATTTTGATTTTATCATGGATGGTGACAGTATCGCAGAGTTGAATTCGATAGGTTACAAAGTAGAGAATAACCTAGAAGAAGAAAATGTCGAAATTAAGTACGAGTAGAAGGGAAGTTAGTTGTGTAAAAATAAAAATTATAAAGAACGATGTATATAATCGCGTTTTTCTACTTTATGGAAACTATGTACAAATCAATCAAATGGAGAAACATCAAATCAAACAAAAAGAGGGTGTTGCAATAGACATTCCATGTAAAGAAACAAATTCTTTTTAAAAAAGAGTGAAATACGTAACGAATGCAACGTTGTAAAGCTGTATATACTTTTTGATGAAATTCTGAAGGGTTTAAATATGATGTTGGTCCCATTTTCCTGTTATACTTAAAAAAGTAAGAATTAAAATGTTAAACATTTTTATTTTTGATTAACATTTTTTTACATTGGTGTTTTTAATGTGTTTAAATTCTGTAATGTTTTATTTTAGACTCGTAGAAGAAATGTGATGTCCGGTGGAAAAACCAACAGCTTTGAAAGAATATTATCAGGAATAATAGAATAATACCATGTAAGTTAATCGAAATTATTACTACACTGCTGTACTGAATGGAAAAAGTCATAACTGTATTCGGTAGAATTAACGAAAAACAGCTGAGGATTTTTTTGTTTACTGCATACAAAATTTTCTTAACGCGATTTTACTGGGATATTTATTGCTTAACATTCGTAACAGTGAATTCACGATAAACAATAAACAATAAATTAAATTTATTGAAAATTTACAGTTGCAGTGTTCTGTCAGACTTGTTATAAACTTTTCTTGATTTAAAAGATTTAAAAAGCTGTATCTTGAATCAATCGATAGGCAATTTAATATTCCGTAAAAATTCAATTTATTATTATTTTCTATTATGTTTATAAAAATAAATAAGTAAGTCTATAGATATTTAAATTCACCACTTATTTTACTTAATTTGTTACTAAATTTTAATTGATAAATTATATTAAATATTTTTAAACAATATTGATAAAAAGCGTCAGTTAATTTAAGTAAAGTTAAAAGTTAAATTTGTATGTATTTTAAATGTATTACTTCAGGAGGAACCCTATAAATTACAAAAATAATTTTAATATTTTTATCCTGTTATTTTTATAAACTTACTTGCTAGTAAATATAATAATGAGTTCATATATATCCAAGCCGTTAAAAACTGCAAATATTTCTTATAGAATTTCAGAGTTATTCTTGCAATTAAACAGTTCATGTCAAATGAATAAAAAAAACTAAAATAAATCATTTTTAATAAATGAATTAACAATTCTATATTTATTTTCATGATATAATATAAAACCAAGTAATGTTTACTGTTTTGCTAATGCTGAATATTAGAAGAAACTTTGGAAAAATTAGAAATAAATTACACTTTTTTAAAACACATAAAATTCGGATATCTGCAGAATAATTTAATGGATTGCTTTACTAAAAATGAAAAAATACACAATTTAAAATAATATTTTTCCCCACTTTAATACCGTAAGTATCTTGTAATACTATAGTTGACAAATTTGAGCATTTTTAATCGATTATTTGTCGAGATACGTTAAATAATAGCTAAATTTCCATAAATTTTCAATCTGTCTTTTGCTCAACAGTTTTTAAGGGAATATCTTTTTTGATTTAGTGTGCGTAAAGTGCTATTTTTCACACTTTTTACATTTTTCAATAGCACTTTACTCACACTTGAATCAAAAAATATTTTTCTTCACACCGGGAGGAAAGCACCAACTTTCCTCCCGCAAGCGGAAGGAAAGATGCCGCTTATCCTCCCGGCCATAAAGAAAAATCGTATACTTCCCTCGGGAAGTAAAAAAGAATGCCTCAGACTGCGTGTAATTTTTACCCGAGGTGAAGCCGATGGTGAGAAACAGGCAGTCTGAGGCATTCTTTATTTTACCTCCCTCGTTGAGTAATATACTATTTCTCCCGCTGGCGGCACTTTCCGTCCCTAGGGAGTAATGAGAGCGAAGTGCGCATGCGCCATGGCGCTCGGGCGGAATCGGCGACTGTCGTCCCGCGTTCGAGGCATGGAATACGGACATTTCGACGCGTTCGGGAGAAAATGTTTTTTATACGAATGTGAAACCTTCACATCTGTTTCAGATATTACACTGTTGAATTTTACACATCGGTTTGTCAATCGATGCTAAAGTTTTAAAAAAATGTACTATATTTTTGACATTTTTGTCAAAATTTCAGTAAACCCTTCCCTTAATAAAATGTACCCAGCAATCGAGATTGGATAGGATTGGATTGAAAATTTCAATTCATTTTGAATTCATACTTTGATTCCGTAAATATGTATTCAAACGGATTGAATTCCGAAGAAAGGAATCCATCTGTATTCAATTTTACGAATATAAACGGAAGCGTAATTTGCTGGATTAAATTTCAGAAAAAGTAATCCATCTGTATTCAATTTTATGAACACAATCGTAAAGCTTTATTTGTTGAATTGAAATGGATTGCATTCCAAAAATAGGAATCCGGTTGTATTCAATTTCATTAATAAATACGAATAAAAGCGTCGGTTCGTGAATTCATCTGAATCCAAAAATAGTTCTATTTTTAAAAACTACAATAGGCATGCATCTGAATTCAAATGTACGAATAAAAAACATTGTTACTAAATTCGTCTGAATCCAAAAATAGTCTTGTATTAAAAATTAATGCATTTCAATTCGTATAAATCCAAAAAAGTCGATATATTAATAAATTACTTTTCTTGCATTGAAATGAATACGTTTAGATAGTTCTGAATCCTTAATGTTGAATACGGAGGCATTCAATATTTCGTTTTGAAGAAGGAAACTTTTTTTTGATTGAAATAAATACGCTTAGATAGTTTTGAATCCGTAATGTTGGATACGGATGCATTCAACATTTCGTTTTTAAAAAGGAAATTATTTTTGGATTGAAATGAATACACTTAAATAGTTTTGAATCCGTAATGTTGAATACGGATGTATTTAAGATTTAATTTTTAAAAAGAAAACTTTTTTTGGATTAATATGAATTCAGAAAGTAACCTTTTTATTCGTATGAACGAATAGAATTGTATTTACGTATTAAAATGGATTCACCGTTGACCAAAGTATGGATTCAGAATTTAATAATTCAATCCAATTCTATACAACTCTATCCAAATTCGATTGCTGGGTAGTTATTGTTTCATAAATGTGTGGCAGAGTTCTCCTTTTAATAAATAATTACTGTTCTTGAAATTAATAATTTATAAAATATCTAATATTTACTCAGTTCTATTACAAAATATGTGCAATGAAACTGCAAGAACAAAAATAAAATGCATTCAAAATTGATATTATCAGTCATCAACGGATGTTATTAAATCGTTTGTAGATGAAACTGGTAGTGTCTTCCAAAAACCTTCAAAACCTGTAAGTGAGGACGTCATTTAAAAATGCCGATAGAAACGATTTAAAAAGGCGTAACTTCTAATCATTTGTACGGATAAGTTCAGATCTGTCAGTTACGTTATTGTATTTGTTGCGCATGTAGTTACGGTGTTTGTCTTAGTTTGAATATTATTTTTGACAGATCATTAAATATGTAATTGCATTTTATGATGTATACATGTAGCATTGTTAAAAATTAATCGTACAAAATTAAAGAACTAAGTTTATTTAGTATGCAAGTATGAAAATATCAAATTCGAAAAAAATGCAGTTACGGATTTTTTCATTCTGTATGGCAGTACACAAGGAAGATGATAGATGTCATTTATGATTAATTTGGTAAATTAATTTATTTTTCAGGTCTAAATCTTGTGCGAAACATTACTAATCTTCACTTATTTTTCGAATAAATCTCTACTCAACGGAATATGACATTAGTTTATCTGACTGGCTGGGTGATTTATTATTATGAAACGGTTAAAATGAAAAAAGTTACAGGATTTTAAACAGTGCGTGGAATGGCAGGGAATAGAATGGACCAAGTGTTTACGAGTTTTATTATCCTTTTAACAGAGTGTCTTAATGGGACTAATACCTGTTTTGATTATTTCAAGGTAGTAAACAGAAATGTTTAGTTCCGAATAATAAGAAATACTACATTCAATCGGCAAAGCATAGTTTAAACGAACTGTATGAAGTTTTATTCACCCGAATTTAAATATTTCTTCTTTGCAGTATACAATGATACATGTGTAAAATATTGTTAGTTCGAATATGAATGTTATCTCCATAATAATACTTATTAATATCATTTTTATACGTCAGTTCTTAAAATTTGAGTGAAATTCGATTTTAGGGAAAAATGTACTTTTACGGCTATCGGATAAAAATTTCACTTTTGTATATAATGTGTAAGTAGAGATATTAGAAAATTGACTAAATGTTTTTGACATCAATATTATGGATTATTTCTAGTCCTACTTCCAGTTTGCGATTATAATTTGTTTTAAACATTTATTTATTTATTTATTTATTTATTTATTTATTTATTTAAACGGGCCAGAGGCCCTTTTTACAAAACAAAATAAAATAACCGATTGTCGGTAAAGAAAACGAAAAACATACAAAGTAAAACAGCAGCACACTATACAAAGTATTAAATTAGCATCACGTACACATAACAAAAGCACGAATTTGTGCTTTAAAGGCACTAACAGACTCACACTCTCTTAGATGCGGTGGAACAATATTCCACAGGCGTCGCAATCGATGGACAGATGAATTAAATTCATAATTTGCAGAATTATGTATTTCGTAAAGATTACGCAGAGTTCGGAAGTTGTTCAGTATCTCGCGATGAGAAGATAATGCAAATACACTAGTGCAGTTAAAACAATTACGAGCGATTTTAAATGCAAATATATAATCGTATAATGAATGAAGTTGCCGCAAAGACATCAAATTTAAATATGATCAACAAAACGCATTGGATTTTTCGTTTTATATCAAATATATCTTAATATTTTATGCTGTACCTCCTCAAGCTGGGCAAACATTGCTCGGGTAAATGGCGACCAGATAACAGACGCATATGTTAGGATGGGTACAAGCGTTTTATACAAGTATACAATTGTTTCAGGCTTATGAAAATCTAATGTAACCCTTTTTATAAACCCAGACACACGTAGGGCTCGCACAATAATTGAATTAATGTGTCCAGAAAAAGACAGTGTTTTGTCAAAGAGGACACCTAGATCTAACGTGGATTCAACTAAAGTCAATGAAGTATCATTTAGAACATAATCATATATGAAATGAGATCTACCCCTATAAAAGGTAATTACATGAAATTTGTTTAAGTTGAGGGGTAGATAATTTTCTTGAGATTACGTAAACAAATTATTAATGTCCATTTGCAATTTCGATGCGTCCATTGGACTTTTAATAGTGTAAAAGAGTTTAATGTCATCCGCATACCTGAGATATTTGGCTGATATAAAACAGTCAGGTAGATCATTAATGAAAAGACTAAACAATAGAGGACCAAGATGGGAACCCTGAGAGACCCCAGCTAAAAAAAAATTAACAAATTTTATATTGTTATATCTTTTACTTCGACCCAGACCATAGGTCTGGCGAAGTATTGAATTTGGTTAGTTCCCGCCAAAAAATTACCCTATAGTTTTTCATCAAATGTCGACGATTCAGGCCGTAAGGAACCCAAAGTAACAATAAAAAAATTGATGTCCGTTTGGTTGTACGTCCGTCCGTCCGTGGGCAAAATTTTGTATACGCGATATCTCGCGACTGGCAGGACGAATTTAAAAAGTACAAACGGATTTGGATTTCTCTTGGCCAAACTTAGATCTGATTAGTTTTTGGAGACAATGCATACTAGATTATGGGAAGGTTTAACAAAAAAACGCTCAAAAAACACGTTTTTTCCATTTTTTAACAAAAAATACAAATCGTACAAAAAAATGTTTCAAACAAAAAATATAGAAGATCGAATTCTCAACAAAAAAGGTTGTATTCATTTCTTCGTAAAATCAACGATAATGCCGTAAAAAGCAAATTAACATGAAATTAACATAAATTGTACATACACATATACAATGCATATGTATGTATATTATATACATTACATGAAAAACAGAGACACAGAGGAAGCAGGGAGTGAGGCGGGTATCAGGGGGGGGGGGGGGCATAAAAAAATATTCACTGTAATGTTGGTGTCGGGTAGCCATGGGGAGGGGGGTTCGGGACTTCGCCGGTAGCAACAACTTCAACTGATCGTGGTTCAGGATATTGTTATTAACGAACATACTGTTGACGTTATTGTAAATAACGGTTTATAGAATCGGGCAACTAGGACGAAACGCAACTAGCTTGTCAATTTCGGAAGTTTTTCAATTATAAATAACCAATCGAGCCAAAACCTTTCGCGTCCAGGGCGTGAAGAAAAACATATTAATGTACTGGATCGCATGAACAGAAACCGAAGTATCCCACATATAAACAAATGTATTTCCTGCAACCCGACCTGTCAAAAACTCGACTAAACCGCGTTTTTTTAAGCATCAGTGTGAATAAGACGTGCTCATTTATCAGTGCTTCGGCTGACCTGCGTTCGGGGTCGAAGTTTTGAAAATGCTCATTTTCAATTTTAATATAGAGTGAATATGCCAATGAATGGACGATTTTCTACACATTTCTATTTCTTATGAATGTGTGATGCACAACATGGAACAAAATACATATTTTTATGTTCTTTGAACATTCAAAACAATATTTACAGTACTATTGATCTTCCAGTGTTTATTATTTTGTAAACGTCCCATTTGATTTAACCCGTCTATTCATTGGGGTTTAGCGGATTTTTTTACAAACGTATGAAGACGAGGTTAATAATTAAATAAAATCAAAGGTTGAACTACACGGTCATAAAGAGCAGAGTCTAACGACTCTAATGGTGGTATCATAATTAAATTTTCATAAAAGAATTCAAAAGTTACAATCGATCAAAGTGTGAAAAATGGTTAACCGTCCATTCATTGGCATATTCACCCTATTTAAGGAACAAGATATTGTTACAATATATGTATAGAAACTACTCGAACCTAACGATGCTAGAACTACCCTCTGCCGCCTTCTTTCCTGGCAGTCTTAAAATGGGAATATTCCCGGGAGCATCAGCCTTTCGTCAGGGCAATACGAATTTAGCCAAAATTGTAGGCACCCGGGTCGAAGGTATCTAGTTTTATTTGGAATTCAGTTTTAAAAAATTTAGGGCCTATGGATTCGATTTCAAATCTGTGATTAGAATGTCTATATTATAAATGGTACTTTATGTCGGATGAAAATTTAAGATCACTAATTACATATTTATATTTAATTTGATAACATTAATAATGGCAAATCTGTTAACGTAAAAAAATGACGTTCATAATAAAATAATACAGTAGGACCTATCTTATTCGAACCTCTCTTATTCTAATTGTCCAGCCTCTCTTATTCTAATCGTTCCCCCACAAGTCTTCTCCCACTAACACACGAAAAGTCAACGAAAAATATTGTCCACGAATCACAAGCTCGCAAGCAAACTAAGTGGGGGTAAGGGGAAAATTAGAATAAGAGAGGTGGCGCCATCTTGAAAAACTTTACTAATTAGAATAAGAGAGGTCCTACTGTACAGTGATTTTTAATGTGATATTATTTCAACCATTTTTACTGTGCACGCTTCATTATAATATAGATGAGTTATATTCGGAAAAATATTAAATAAAATTTGTAGAAAACCTTTACGTTTAAGGGGGTTCTAAAGTGGTTTACCGGTAAGTTAGGAATTTTAGAATAAAAATAACTTATTTCCGAAAAATCTCTGTCAGTTCTCAATTAATTTCTTTGTCATTTTCTAGGATATCGTGTATAATAATTAGAATTGCCCTTACAGAGCCTGAATTTTGAAAAATCGATTCAGTCATTTTTTATTTACGGTTTTTAGTGAAAATTCCTACCTTATCGGTCCAGCACTTTAGGACAACCATTTGAATAAGAGTTTATAAAAACCATAGATAAAATTAAGATAAGATAAATAAAAACACTAGCGAGATGTAATACCGCGAAATACAAGTTTGTGTTCCTATCTTAACACAGATTTATAATTAGAGGACTAAAAAACCCACACGATACCATATTTTCCCTTAATAAATATATACATCAACAATTTGGTTTCTAATAGTCCGATTTTTATGAAACTTTCCAAAAAACTTCTTCGTATCTTAACGAACAACTTTCTCACTTGAAATTTTGGGTAGCTCGAAATTCGCTCGTCAAACGAAGCGCTTAAAGTTTTCGAGAATTTACATTTTCTTGGGAAAATGGATATCTTTTTTGTTTATAAACATATTAACTTTGTTTCCCTTTATTTACTTTCGGAAACGTCTACCCTATAACCTCAATTTTGTTTTATTCCGAAATTTAAAAAATTGAGTTGAAGTGAAAAAATATCGAAAATTGTTACTTTTCAAAAACTTGGTATTTATTAAGAAAAGTAAAAACCCTATACATTTTTTTCAAAGGAAATTCTGCATATATGAAGCAATAAAATTTAAATTTGAAATATTTTAAAAATCGACCATTGGACAAAAGTTTTCCGGCCGAATCCGCGCGTATGTCCGTTTGATCGCCGGAGGTTCAAATTACACCATGCTCACAAATACTCATATAAGCACTCTAAATGAGATCTTAAATGCGAGTCCAACATGATTCAACAACTCTGAATTATCGAATGATTTGAACTCGAAACTCTAAAACAAAACATTTCTTCGAGGATTATGAAATGCGGAAAACGATATAATTAATTCTTCGAAATTGACAGAATTTAAAGCTATTCCATGGAAATGGACTGAAAATTAATAAAAATGATTTATACAGGAGTGCTTTAATCAAGGGTTTTCAATCAAGTTGAATCCCCAATGAATTTTAATCTATTACAGTTCAAACTTCAGTTTTGGATCTCTTTCAAAGATCCTCCCAAGAAAATAGCCGCCAATCTATTTGAATATTTTATGAATTCTTAAAATTTAAATAAAAAGTTCTTCAATATTTAAAATCCATTGCATTTAATTGGTCGTTTACTTGTTCAGTATGAAATACTTTATTTAAATATCCGCCAATAGTTTGGAATCCATAAGGAATTTGAATGTTCAATCTAATTAAATAAATATCAAAATAAAACACCCGACGGTGGTTCTCGCCATGCACGATATTTTATTTATGTTAAGGGGAGTTATCACCACTTTTGCGTGTTTTTTCAACATTTATTTTTTTTACAGTAATGGATGAAAGCGCTCTTCCCAAGAAACCAAAGAGTATACGAAAAAACTGTAGGTACGATTTAGTACGAAACAAATCCGTTTCTTTTCCGCTCTTTCAACGAATTCCAAACAGCAAAATAGAAAAGAGTTCAGAACGTGCTCCAAAAGAAGCCAGGGTTTCGGAATGTGAGTTCATAAAGATCATATAATGACATCATAGTTAGAAAACCCTCAGAAAGTAGGACATCTAACTTCTTTTAGAGCACATTTCGAGATACCTACATAAACGCACATAACCTCAAAGATAGATTACTTTGGATTATCGAATGATTTAAACTCAAAACTAGTGTTGGTGTGGTGCCTCGCTCGCTTCGCTCGCTCAGAAACTTCGACCCAGTAGAGTCGACTATTCCTTAATATTCGTTTGTGTACTAACAGCTTTCAATTATATTAGAAAATTATATTGATATTTGGGGGTCCAATCATATTTAGGGCCAAGTGGCTTCGATAGATATGTTACAACAATATTGTGTTTCTTATATGTATGAAAATTGAAAATGATTAACAACTATGACCTATGGCCTGAGCCGACGTAAAATTGAAAATGAGCATTTTCCAAACTTCGACCCCGACAACAGGCCACCCAAAGTATTACTAAAAAAAAGTTGTAAAACATTTACGTCATGCACTTGTATAGTAATAGAATATTCGATGCATATTACAGGTTTACTGTGTTTTATTAATTGCTGTCTGTATCATTATGATCTTATATATACATATAATTCGTCGAAGATACACTGAGAAAAGTGTTTTTTACCCAGTATTAAAATTCTTATGCCCCGTAAAATATAGTATTTTACGCATAGGGGATTGAAATCTTTCTACTACCTATTAAAATACGAAGATTTTATATTATTCTAACCGATATGTCAGTTTATTTTAGCCTTTTCTCTTTAACTAAAAGCAATTTTTGTTTATGGAAATTGATCTAGCAAATTAAAATATTAAAAATGCCTTCTTTTAGTCATAATAAAACATTCTTTTAAAATAGGAGAGTTTATTATAGTTTCGTATAACCTGTCAAAAACAAATGCTGAACCACGGAGGATTTTACTAGTTATAATATTTCTTTTAATGGCTACAATACACTTTTTAAAAGCCAACGGATAGTAACTGATAAAATACACTTTTTTCAGTGTACCTTGAAAGTGTCGAAAAGATCTCTGACGGATATCTTTTAGATATCTATAAAACATCTTTTAGATATATCGAAATAGTTATTTTCGTATCAAGGGCGTAAAAGAACTTATGCGCCCGTAGGTCATCACCGAGCCCGAGGGGGTAGGGGGTCGAAACGTCGAAATTTGATGAAAAACTATAGGGTCATTATTTTGCCGAGATAAATTCAATACTTTTTCAGACAATAGTCATAAACATTTTAAACCAGTTTTTATGGCATTATCGTTGACTTTAGGAAGAAAATGCATAAAAACTTTTTTGTAGAGAATTTCATGCTCTATCTTTTTTGTTTGAAACATTTTTAAATAAAATTTGTATTTTTCAAAATAAATGCAAAAAACTACGAAGAAACTTAATTAGGGCTAATGTTTTTTAGTAATGGACGGATGGATCTGCGCCAAAATCTAATCAGATCTAAGTTATGCCAAGACGCGTATTTTAAACAAATTTATGTCAATACCCTTATCCGTTCGCGAGTTATCGCGAGACAAAAAAAACGGGACGTACGGACGTACAAGATCACGGACACAAATTTTTTTATTGTTGATTTGGGTTCCTTAGGGTCTGAAACGTCGACATTTGATGAAAAACTATATGGTAATTCTTATGCCCGATGTGACCAAATTCAATACTTCGTCCAGACTTGGTCTGGGTCGAAGTAACTAGAAAACAACATTTTTTCGAAAATTCTTCGATTAAATTAACAGAATTCTATGCCGCAACAAAACATTTTTTGTAATGCGATGAATACGGTATCGTATAAGATCCAATGAATTCAATTCTTGAATTATAAGTTTTATAAAATATGTATAGTATGAGTTCGAATAAGAATCTAGAATAATCAGTACACCACTAGAAAGATGCAGAATGCAAAATATCGATTCCTTATACTTTTTGATTTTCAAATCAATTAACACACACATTGCAGTTTACAAATTTTTTTTTTATTTATTCCACCCTTGACGGCGACAAATTGGCGGCCTGAATCTGAAACAAACTATCCAAAGAAATTCTTAAAATATATATATATATATCAGTAGCTGTGGTCTGAAGCAGAATAAATAAATTTGAAAACAAGAGAAAATGGCGGTATTTTAAATTGTTGTGCCCCCTTTTCACCTTAAAATGGTAAATAAAGGGCGGGGTTATGTGGTTCGGACTATAACTACATATGAAAAAATCCAGCGAATTTCAGACCAATATGAAGGCCCGGAAATGAAAAGGGATTATAATCTTTTTTCGAGCCGCGGAGACGGCCCCTGGCCTGTTATTTGTAAAGTTTCGAAATTCAATGTTTTTTAAACGCCATATTGCAGAAAAGTTCATTGCGCAACTTTTTTGTAATAAGCAAAATTTTCTAACTTGTTCCGTTTTCTAAATATACAGAAAAAACGGATTATTTTTAAATTTAAATTTACCCGAGATTTTTGTGTTCAACTCGCTGTAATTAAATCAGTTGTTCGAAATTTTTAACGAATTTTTCAGGGGATATACCTTATAATGTTTAAAAACTGTCAGTGATGTTTAAAAAAATAAATAATGTTTACAAAGAAAAGATAAAAATGTTTATTTACGGCTATACGAAAATCGTGCATTAATAGTTTGTAAGGTTTGGAAGTCGAGCGAATTTTCAGCAACTAAATACTTCCAGTGAGAAAGTTATTCAGAAAGGTGTAAATAAGTTTTTTGGAAAGTTTAAAGTCAAAATACTGAACTGTTAAAAAGTTACGAATCTTTTAAGCATTCGTCCCGCAGCGATGCAATAATTTTCAGCATCGCGCCGCTTGCACCGCTTCACAGCGCTCTGCTTTTCTTTAAATAATTATTTTGCAAGAAGAAAATCAATCTTATGATGTGATGAGATATTAGTTTAGAGAGATGGTCGGTAACTTTCGGAGGTGAGATGTGAGCAATGATGTATACTGCAGAAATGATAATCTTCAAATTCAAGAAAAGATAAAAATGTAAATGGTCTAACTAAAATATGCAATAAATCTTCACATAATTCGTTCATTATTTCCAATTCTAGGAATTAACAAAAATGAAACATTATCGACTTAAATTTTGTTGAGACGTATGCAGATAAATTCAACGTATATTAAGTTTCGTTAACCATTCTGATTGAAGAAGTTTCAGAATTTGAATTTAAACATTGATCACTCAAGTGATATCAAGTGTTTCTTGATTTTCGTTTGCTGGCTTAAGACGGCAAATCTGTTATAACTGAACACGAATAATTCAATCTAACCGACATTTTTTCAAACGGTCGAGATCGATTTCAACTTACTGATCAAGTTCGCGGAGTCAGCATCGGAAGAAATCAAACTCAGAAGTTCATTAAGTCCGAATAATACTATTCTGGCTAATGTACAGTCAGACATCCTAAGACAAACGGCTTTGGTAGCCCTATTGAAGATTTCAATCGTATTTGGAAATATCCCAAAAGTGAATCTGATCATCTTAAGATATAACACTTCCAAGAATTTTGTTTTTGTTATTGGTATATTGTTGAAAAAGAAAGCATTATTACGCTCGAAAAAAATTGAATCGTCCAAAAATAATTTGTTAAACAACTTTGTATAATGACTCAAATTTTGATAATTGGATTTTAATCAATGGTGCCTCATATTTTCAAGAAAACGATTCTTAATAGCTTCAATTAATGAATTTTTGCAAATCTTTACGAATAATTAAAATTAGTAATTTTATTTTCTTAAATACATAGAGACGATTCGCGTGAGCTTTAGAATATGTAAAAATCACTCGGTGAAGTTATAGAGAATCTTTTTCTATAAAGAATAACTTTTTGGTAAGGCAACAGGATGAAAATTTGAGTCATTAACAAAAGTTGTTTAACAAATAATTTTTATTTATTTCATTTCGCTTAAAAACAACAATGGTTTTTTTTCTACAAAAACGTTATCCATAATAAAAGTTTGTTTAAATATTATAAAATACTTTTCTCCAATATGTCCGCAGTACACGATATCCTCGGGAACGACTAACTTGATTATTGCTGTGTGCTGATGAGATAAGAAGTATTTCCGAGTAGATAAAAATGTCTCTTTAATAAGTACTTTATATATATAAATTGAGATTTTACGCACATTCCCACAGTGCCCTATAAACTTATTTTAATGTTTAATTTAAAAAAATAATTGTAAAAGCTTAAGCTTTACTTAATGAGATTCTAAGGAACTGTCTTCACTAATTATACAATCTTGGTTTTGTTTTATTGTTCCCAATTCACAATAAATTAAAAGGAATTTATAGATTTCAGCCAAATTCAGAATCCTGATTACGAATTAATTTCTATTTCCAACTTTATTAAGGAATAGACATGAATTCGTATTTATGTTCCTGAATTCGGCTTTTTGACATTTCAATTAATTTCAGTTCAATGGGAGGAAATAGTCATTAGACCCTGCAAACGAACATCGGCAGAAAACAAATCAGCTTTTGACTTTTGAATATCTGAATTTTATTCTGAATCTCTGAAAAATAATTCGAGTGTACTTCTCAATTGCAGGAATTCATATAAATTAACTGACTCTCGCGGATCGTATTGTAGGTTTGCATTTTACATGAAATTTCAAGCAAAAAAATCCTTTACCAAATTGGTTGGCGCGCCATTGAACTTTAGACAAAAATCACTCTTTTTGCAATAACTTGCCCTTTTTTAAGTTACCTTAACAAAAATTTTAAAGTCACATTCCTGCTCTACAATTCATCTCCAAGGTTCTTTGAACTTAAATGAATATTACTCTCCCTATAGACATAAAAATGGGTAAAAAATGTCAAACCTGCCGAAAAAATACTATAGAACACGATTTAGAAAACATATAGAACACCATAAAAATTATATTGATTAACAAAAAAAGTAGCTAAATACTTGAATATTTACGTTGTAGAAAAGTTGAAGGCATATTTCATTCAAATCTTCAGTCAAAACTAGAAAAAGTAAGAAATATTGCGAATCCCGTGTAAAAAGACCTCGTCCTAAATTTAACTTTGTATGGTGCAAAAACTATATAATGTGCAAAAACCATACACAGTTAAATTTAGGACGATGTCTTTTTATACGGGTTTCACACTTACTGCTTCAAGTTTCGAAGGAAGTTTTTAATAAAATTGTAAGTCCTCAACATTTCTACGTTAATATCCAGTTATTTAGCTACGTTTTTTCTTTGTAAATGCACGTTTTCAAAAATATATATTTTCTGAATCGTGTTCTATAGTATTTTTTCGGTAGGGAATATTTGTGATTTTTCTTTCGATAAATACCGAATTAAATACTTATATAAGGAAATTGTAGCCCTTGAAAAAAACGTACAATTTAACTCCTAATTCACTGAGATTCCATGAAAGTTGGGCCCTATAAAGGAACCTCTTATTCTCACAAAAGTGGCATTTTTCACAAAAGAGGTTAAATTGTTCATTGTTTCAAAGCCTACGACTTCCCCATAGTGTTGTTTCATTAGCTATTTATCGAAATGAGATGAACAGGAAGAAACGCAAAGGCCGGGGTACAAAGTTCTGAAAATCAACACACCCCGAAAGCCAAAATTTCGATATAGCATGGATCCAGCGTGAATGTCTTCGCTTTGTCTTTGAAAATTTGGCAAAAAGAAAGCAAATTAAAATACCTTGAACTCACGCAATATCGAAATTTTTGCCTTTCGGGGGGGTTTTGATTTTCGGAACTTTGTTCCCAGGCCAACGCAACAATTGGCAGTTTTTACCCTTTTTATGACTTTAGCAAAAGAAATATTCATTTTAGATCAAAGAGCCTCCAGAGATGAATTGTAGAGCTTGAAAGTGACTTTAAAAGGAGCCTAATTTTGTTAAGATAGCTATGGCTGCAGATAACCCGGATCTGAGGTCGAAACGTAAACAATTATTATAAATCCGTATATTTTATATCATCCTCTTATAATTAATTCCATTCCATTTTCCATGTTCCACTTTTTAGATACACATATAGGGGAAGGCGGGCGAAGCGGCGAGGATTTTTTCCGTGTATCATATAACTGTCCTTGAATTTCGTATGTACGATTATGCAAAGTATCATTTGATAGGTAATTTCATAGTCAATATTTACATGCATGTTAATTACGGTATATCTTTTACAGATGGCCAGCTATGACCAATTAAAAAAACTTAAAAAACACGGGGCGAAGCGGTGATACCGGCGTGAAGTGGCGAATCCTTATTTTTAGAGGTCTCTGAGACGACTATCATAAAATTAAGTGCAATTCATAATCTTTTATGTTACTATTGTTTGTTTTAATAAAAATAAAATTGCCACGTTGGTGGAATGAACCTCTTCAGATATATCAAAGTTTCCAACAACAGTAAAAAAAGAAATTGCATCTTCGGAAGCTTTGAATACTCGTTTTATATCGGGATCACATATTTTAACTTCGTCTTTTATTCAATGCATTCATCAAAAGGGAATTCTAAATTAAAAAATAATCACGCAATAGAGACATCCGGGAAAAAATTTCGCCGCTTTACCCCAAATTATCATTTGGTCTTCCAGGAACGATATCTCATTATAAATACAAAAAATGAACAATTCATGTTTTATAAATAAGCCCCAAAAATATACTTTTAGAATAAATATAAATAGTGACTATTAACCCATTAACGTCAAAGACACTTTTTTCACTTAAATTTCAATGAAAAATTTCATATGAAAATTCAAGTTCAAATAAATTAAAAGATACATGTCTTACTATTTACGAGGTCGCTCTTTTCAGTGCTGTTATCAAAATTGAGCTATCTTAATTAGATAATTAAATATGTCGATTTAAATGTCAAAATAACGCGAAAAATCGAGTGTTTTTTTTTGTAAAACATTTTTTCTCATCGAAAGAGTATTTGTCGTGAGCAAATTTCTTCATTAAACGTGGACCCAATAGTTACAGTATTAAGATAAATTTTTTAATATTTAAAAACTAACATGGTGATCACAAAAAATCGAAATTTTTAAAAGTGTCGCCCAAAAAATCTGAAAAAATTTGAGAGTATTCTTTGACCAATTCGAAGACATTTTTGTTCTAAGGACATTTTTTCTAAAGTCTACAGTTTTCAAGAAAAAAATTATTAAACTTTTCTAGATTTCAAGACTAGTCATTTTTTTTCTCGAAAACTGTAGACTTTAGAACAAATTTCCTTAGAACAAAAATGTCTTCGAATTGGTCAAAGAATACTTTCAATTTTTTTCAGATTTTTTGGGCGACTTTTTTAAAAATTTCGATTTTTCGAATTTTCGAAAAATAAAAAATTTAACAATAAATTCTGAAAAAATTTGAGATGATTTTTTGACTCATTCTAAAACATATTTATTCTTAGAAAATTTTTTCTGAAGTCTATAGTTTTCAAGAAAAACTATTGTTAAGTTTTAATTAGAAATTTGTCATTGGAGTCGCCATTTTGTGATCACCATGTTAGTTTTTAAATATTACAAAAATTTATCTTAATACTGTAACTATTGGGTCCACGTTTAATGAAGAAATTTGCTCACGACAAATACTCTTTCGATGAGACAAAAATGTTTTATAAAAATGAACACTCGATTTTTCGCGTTATTTTGACATTTAAATCGACATATTTAATTATCTAATTAAGATAGCTCAATTTTGACAACAGCACTGAAGAGAGCGACCACGAAAATAGTAAGACATGTACCTTTCAATTTATTTGAACTTGGATTTTCATATGAAATTTTTGATTGAAATTTAAGTGAAAAATGTGTCCTACTTGACGTTAATGGGTTAAACTGCCAAAATGAAAATATTGACCAATCTGCCCGCTAAACAATATTCCGTTACAGCAATATCTTTGAAACGTCGCATTATAGCCATGCGACCAATCTTGTTTCATTGCAAAAACATTTTAGCGACGTCCTTGGAACCAGAAATGTCCTGCCACATTTACGGTTTTTAAATAACATTTCATTCGTAACGTACCTGCGACGTTTGAAAACTATGCATCCAACGTTGTAAAAACGTTACATTATTAATTTCTTGGCGCTTCCCTGCTTTCCTAATGTTGCATAAATGTTTCGTAAACGTCGCATAAACTTAACGTCGCATTTGCGACGTTTCAAAAACGCTGCATTAACGGGGGAAATTTTAAGTAGACTTTTGTTTTGTATATCCACGAGCGATGATTCTCTCTCTATCGACATCTTTTGGCATTCTTTTTTATGTAAAGATGCAAGGATCAAAAGTATCAAAATAAACACCAAAGATATCGATAGGGGGAGAATCATTGCTCGCGGGTATACAATATTTCTTGGCACTTTTAGTACAGACTTTCAATAAGTGAAAAGTTGTTATTAATTGTGGTAAATTGAGCTATAAATAATAGTAATTCTTGTCGTTAAAATTGCTTGGCCAAAAAATGCCAACTGTTATAGGGAAATTTAAAATAAAATTAGTCTCATATGCTTTAGATTATTTTTATTTATTATTGTTATTTATTAATGATTTATTTTTAAACATTTATATTAACATTCAACATTTTGTAATAAAAATATATAAAAGATTTTTTTTAACTTTAAACCGCATTCGTGTTGATTTTTGCCTGTTGTCTGTCAAATCTCGTTTTGGCATACTTTAGCCATGATGAAACATGGGCCTGAAAGTGCTGGTCCGTCATCATTGGAAACTGTTTTCGAACAGCGTCTACAAAAGATAATTTTGAATATCAATATTTCTTGTTATGTTAAAGAAATAAATATGCTCACGGACATTGTTTTCTTACATTGAGATCATATAACGAATATTTGGGCAAAATATTGCGGAATTAAGACATTTCATTAAATAAAATAAAATAAAATAAAACAAAAGACATTTTATTATTGAAATGAATTTACAATGTTATCAAAAGTTCAGCATTGCCAAGTACTGAATAATAATAATAAATTGAAAATTTTTGCGGGCAGATTGTAACTTGTTTCATAATTTTTCAAAAATGAAATTTTGAGCCCTTCATTTCGTCAAAATAAACAAGAATCGAAATCGAAAATAACCTTTCAAAGTTGCCGTTATTATTATTAATTCATTGACCGCAAAGTTTCCCTTTTGCCCTTTCCACGAGCATTTCATGGCCAATTTATCCGTCATTATTTTCTGGAGACAGTTTTTAACGTGGTCTTGTGGTGAATTTCCTCCCAGTAAGTAAAAAAAGGTAACCTGGAACATACAACATGAATACATAAAAAACTACACATTACAACAATGATAATAACAATAAAATAAAATAAAAAATAAATAAATAAATAAATAAAAATAACAATGATAACCTACATGAATGTATCCTTGACAAAAGCGTTCTGGCATTTTTAAATTTAGACTTTTTAGGTAGATGATGGATTTTTACATATGTACAAGTTATAAACCGGGCTTCGAGTAGCAGAACACATCAGGCATCCCGTGTTAAATTAATAACTACATTATTCGATATAATAATAACTACCTAACCAATTTACCACATGATTATTTATAATATATATATATATGTATATATATACGTATGTACATGTTTGCATTTGCATCATGCTATTATCCACTCTGGAGTAAGGATGTGTTTTAGTTTTGGTGCATATAAAAATAATATAAAACAACTTACCAACTGACTTCGTCGATCTTCATCAGACTTTAATAACTTTTCCAATTCCTGCAATTTTTTAAATTTTTTACAAGCTTTTTTTGGAATACCAAATAAAGGAGTAGACTTAGAAATAGGTAATACGGGCCCATTATTGTAGTTGTCTTGTAAAAACTGGTTTTGTTTTTCTAACAATGTCTTAATTGTAATTGTATTTTCTAAAATACTCAATATGTTTCTGCTATCTGCAAAAAACAAAAATCCATATAAATGAAAATACACATGTTAATTGCAAAAATTACAGAAATTTATCAAATATACAGATTGTTAGAAATACCTGTTGGTAAATTTTCAAAAATGACGTTTCGAGCCAAAAAGTTATTTTCCATTAGCAACTCGCTATTATTTCCATTTTCCTGCACTAAAAAAATATGAATACTTATTGTTTATAAACTTATAACCTATAAATATGGAAATTTTGTAATTCATATATTTATATATATATATATGTATTAACACATAAATTATTACTATTGTCGAGATGAAATATATTATTTTCAGTTTTCGAAAGCGGATCAATAGTGAGATCCAGATCTGGTTGATTCCGTTCGACTGCGTTTGAAGGATCTGGAAAATAATATACAATGTTATATTTCATTGTTATATGTAAATATGATAAGCCTTCAATAGTTAAATATAATTAACTGATTTAATAACATATTTGAAAAATAGGTTATTGAATACACAATAATAAAGTACTTAAAAATATTGGAATAGCCTATAAGAGGTATCTTATATACTTTATATCTTTTTAAAATGGTATATGCTTTATCATATAATGAAAGTAAATATTATACAATTATTGAATTTTCGTTATAACTTACTGTTTTGACCAATGTTTTATCAAGTATACAAGATCTTAGATTCCACATCTACCCAGTAATCGAAAATGCATTCAGAAAAGATTTAAATGCATTCATTTCATATGTTTGAATCCATTTTCTGACCCTGTCGAATCCATACGAATAGAAAAATAAATTTTCATACAATTTTTAATGCTTATGAATTCATTTAATCCAAAACTAATATGTACGAAAAAGAACTTGAATTCATTTGAATGCATATATAATATGTCGAAATGAACCTATTTGCATTCACATAGATTCATAATTAATATTTTTAAAAAATATGAATACTTATTGTTTATCAACTTATAACCTATAAATATGGAAATTTTGTAATTCATATATTTATATATATGTATTAACACATAAATTATTACTGTTGTCGAGATGAAATATATTATTTTCAGTTTTCGAAAGCGGATCAATAGTGAGATCCAGATCTGGTTGATTCTGTTCAACTGCGTTTGAAGGATCTGGAACATAATATACAATGTTATATTTCATTGTTATATGTAAATATGATAGGCCTTCAATAGTTCAATATAATTAACTGATTTAATAACATATTTGAAAAATAAGTTATTGAATACACAATAATAAAGTACTTAAAAATATTGGAACAGCCTATAAGAGGTATCTTATATACTTTATATCTTTTTAAAATGGTATATGCTTTATCATATAATGAAAGTAAATATTATACAATTATTGAATTTTCGTTATAACTTACTAAGTAGCAAATCTGGAAGACTCGGTGGTGGTGTCATCCTTTGTAAATTACAATCGTCACTGAAGTCGCTTATGTAATCTTTGTTTTTCTTTGATTTCGTTCTTCTTTTTTTTTTGTTAGTGTCAGCAACTATTGACACATCGGTATCGGTTTGAGTTTTCCTCTTTGCTAAATTCACTGCAGTGTCATAGTCATCTTTAAATAAATAAGATTTTATTACTTAGATACGAAATATATTATAAACTCATGTACAATATTTTAGGCACAATAATAAGACAATTTTATTTATTACCTGTTTGCCCAAAGATCTGTTGTAGTTGGCATGTCTGCCAAGAACTTGTGGGCACCAATCGGTTTTTTATTGCTTTTCTGTAATTTTTATCAGGCCATTTACATGTCATTAAATGTCCATTTAAATAATTTATCCAAATTGTTGGAATGACTTCCACTGTCGACGCTTCTTCAGAATTGTCACTATCAAATTCTACCACGGACCAAATAAACTGAAATAGTATATTTACTTTTAAAAACAAATAAATTAAAAATATTCAATACAAAATATGTTGAATGTGGCAAAGATATACGATATTAGATATTACATTAAAGCACGAGAAATACCTTTTTATATGTATATCACAAAGTATGAATCAAAGGAATAATGATGAAATTATCATCATCTGGAAAACCTAGGCATTTAGCAACAATATCCTTAATATTTACAGTATATGATAAGTTCGATATATTTTTAATTTTAACGATATTAAATAATGTAGAAGAACAAGGTGAATTAAAGAATTCTGTTGATTCAATGAATTGAGTTCCTGTTACAAAAATTTCCATACTTTTTTTATTTTGAAAAATACTTTGTATGAACATAATAGATTTATCTTTAAGCATTATGCAGTTTTCTTTATCATTATTAACTTCATAATTTCCTTCATCCAATTTTTTGTAATATACTAAATGTTCATTATTATTTATTCGTACATTACATTGCTGAAATAAAATTGGATAGATCTTATTAGTTTGATTTTTAACTTCATCTTGCTCCTTTAATCGGTTACAAATTTGTTGAAGAGGGTGTTTTGAGGTTTGTATTCTCTTTTTCATTTCATGTAAATAATTTTCAAACTTAAAACAACTAAAAGAATCGAGTGGTCCGTGTGTTAAACATTCTGCAGGTAAATGGATAAGACCATGTACATTATGATTAATATATTCAGGTCCATAAATGACTGCATATTTTTCTACAAAATATACGAGGAGTTGCGATGCATAATCATTATATAGAATATATAATTCAGAGCTGCACAAAATGCGAATAGCACATGACAATGACATAAAGTGTTTGTATATATTCTTGTTTTGTATGGTTTGTAACACGACTGGTCCAATGTACAACAAAAATTGTCGCAACTCAGTAGCTTTATAGTATTCGATATCTTGAATACTTCTTGGTAAGCGGCTAAATTCTTTAGGTATGAACTTTTTCAAAATTAACACATGATTATCAATTGCTTTTATATCGTCATCAATTAGACGAATATTCTTTTTTCCTCGAACCCAGAACTTTATAAGTCTTTTCATCACGCCAAGAAAGACCAAGTGCATGCCATCAAGTGGTACTTGGGACACTAAACCCATTTTTATATCTTCAAAAGAACTTGTGCCATTGTGAAAATCTTCGTCTAATTTTTCTTCAAAAGTTTTATCGGTTCTCAATGTCACTTTAGTTTCTAGAAATGATACTCTTCCATTAATATAATTTCCTGTCTGAGTACACTTTGTGCAGCTATTATAACCTGTATGGCCTTTTATAGATAAAACAAATGATTTTGCAGGAGCATCGCAAAGTAATTTATCAGCCTTTATTTTGATTATTTTATTATGTAAAGTGAAGCCATTTTCTTGAAGGTGTTTAAATTCTGATATGAATACATTCAAAAACTGTTTTGCATCATCAGGTTTTTTGTATCCGTGATAGATTCCAACTGCAAACGGTTTGGAAACATTTCGATCTTTTGATTCGCTTATATCTACAGACATGAGAATTGGCCAGAATTGACTAGTGGAGCTTTTCGAAATTGGTAGTCCATCTATATTTATGCTAACTGGTAGTAAAACTGTCGATTCTAGAGTTTCAAATAAAATATTTTGCAAAAACATATTGTTCGTCACAAGTTTGCGGATATTATTTTCGATGCCGATATGACAATAATTACCGGGAGGAACACTTATTATTTCGTACAAACAAGAATTTGGTGTTTTCAATAAGGTACGTGAATCTGCAGGAAGGTTTGGATATGGTATTCGAAGAATGTCTAATAATTCATTCATCGCAAGTTGACTCAGTAAATGCCTGTATTTAAGGAACCACATTTTTATGTTTTCATATGTATCCTTAGTTACTGATGGATGTTTATCTGGTTCAACTATTTCAATTGTAGGTTCCATTTCATACACTTCGTTTTCAACAGAGCAGCTATCACTATCGTCAGTATTATTTTGTACTGTACCTTCCAATTTTTTATTTACAATTTGCACAGATTGAAAATCAGTGTTTGTAGGTTTCGTTTTATTTTCCGTACTATGTGATTTGAGTACAGCTTCATCTAAATTACATTGTAATAGGTCGTTTCGCATTTTAAAAGAGGGAAGAGTAGATGATAAAGTTTGAAAAAATTCTTTTTTCACTATTCGACGTATGTGTCTTTTTGAGACAAAAAATTTCTTTATTTTACCCATATTTTTATTTTCAATTAAGTGGATAAACTTTTGGTAATTAATTAGGCATATAACTGAAAGAACATATAAATGAAAAAAATTAATTTAAAAAAATAAAAAACACATTACTTTCTATAATTGCAGAGATTAAAGAAAGGGAACAATAATAAACATATATGTATTATGTATACTTTACCTCTTTTCCACCTAATTGTAAGTAGCTAAAGGTATGAGCCTCCTCCATGTTATTAAAAAAAAACTGTATATAAAATTATTGTTATTAAAGGAAAATGCGGTTACGTTTTTTATCACACAAAGTATGGACGGATTTTCTTCATCGATTTTGTTCGTATGCTCAGCGGACAAATTTCAGCAATATGGCGGAGGTTCCGAATATAGCCGAACGCTTCCGAAGATTGAAGACGAAGTCTGAGTTGGTAACAATCGAGCCCGCTTGGGGGCTTTTCGACTATATACATATCAACGAAACGTCGCATTCGTAACATTACATGAATGTTACGTTAGTAACCTGAACGCGACGTTTTAAAATTTCTTGGTGATTTTGTGACGTTGCAGAAACGATTCCGCGAAACGTTTTTAAAACTGTTATAAAGTCACATTCTGATAACGTTACGCATTAACTTTACGTATTTGGTTGCTGTGGAACGTTGTGTAAACTGCAACAAGACGTTGTTACAAAACGTTACTTTTTTCCCATAAACGGGATAAAATGTAACGTTCCATTTATGTTACATGTTTAGCGGGTGAGAACAAAGTACAGGAAAATGCCCTAAAAATTTTATTTAAAAATTACATTTCTCGATACCAAAGGTAGCTAAGAGAAAAAACATGCCTCAAAATGTGAAAAATGGTGTAAACAAAGAAACCACATATGATATTTCACAATCAGTATGATCATAACGGAAATATTTGAGATTCGTCATTTCGCCCCGTTCGCAGCTTCGCCCTGTCTTCCCCTGTACAAGGTGACCCATTTTAACTTCCCCACAAGATTTTCTAGAAAGGAATGCATTTTCTGAAAAAATTTTCAGACATAAGTATTTTCCCTTGACTATTTAATGATGATATTGAATTTGACTTGAAGATGACCTTGATGATTATTTTAAGGTCAAGTTTGTTTTTTGAAATGGAAACTCCTATTTTTTCTCACGGATTCGGAAGGAGCACAAAATTTTACGTTCGAATATGATATGGCCGATATTTTGATCAAGGTCGTTTCAAGGTGAAACTTTAAGGTTCCCGTAACGGCGAATTATCTCGGCAGGAGTGCATTTTCGGGGAAAATGTTAAAGATAAAAGTTCAAGGATTTTTCTTTATCTATCTAATGGTGATATTAATTTTGACCTTGACTATTACTTTGAAGGTAATTTCAAGGTCTAGTTCCATTTTTCTAATGGGAACCAGTATTTTTTAGAACGGAAAGTTTTACTTCAGAACATGACTTTGACAATATCTTTTAACTCAATGTCAACTTGGCGAAAATTTAACTGCAATTACAAACTTTATACAAGTAGTTCCCATTTGAAAAATTGAACTTGACCTTGAAATGACATTCAAATTCGACCCCAAGGTCAAACATACTTGACCTTGAAATGATCTTCGAAGTCGACCCCTATTTATGCATAATTTGATTTGTGAATTTCAAAATGGCAGCGTCGCATTGTAGAAAATATTTCAATCGATGTTGGGAATCCCAGCTTTCAGAAATTTTGTGTTCTTTCCGAATTCATGACAAAAATAGGGATTCCATTTAAAAAAAACTTCACCTTGAAATAACCTTCAAGGTCAATTTCAATAGTACCATTGAATAGCCAGGGAGATATCCTTAAACTTTTGTCTGTAACATTTTCCCCGAAAATACACTCCCGCTGAGATAATTCGCAGTTACGGGAACTTTTAAGTTTCACCTTGAAATTACCTTGATCAAAACATCGGCCATATCATATTCGAACGTAAAATTTTGTGCTCTTTCCAAATCCGTGAGAAAAAATAGGGGTTTCCATTTAAAAACCAAACTTGACCTTGAAATAACCTTCAAGGTCATGTTCAAGGTCAAATTCAATATCATCATTAAATATCCAAGGAAAAATACAAAAACTTATGTCTGAAACTTAAAAAAAAAAAATACATTCCTTTTAAGATAATCTGGTGTGGAAGTTAAAATGGGTCACCCTGTATATATTTTTTTTTATAACCTTAAGTTATTCTTATATGTTATCATTATTACTGACCGATAAATGTCTACAACAAATTAAATAATATACTTTGTTAAGATATCTTCAAAGAAGACAAGTTATCGCAAAAACAGTGATTTTTTCTCCTAAACTTCAATGGCGCGCTAATCAAATGGTAGGCATCAGTTCCCATTTTGGTACAGGACATTTTTGCTTGAAATTTCATGTAGAAGACGTACCTGCAATACGGTCCGTGAGTTGTGGGACATCGTGTATACATTCAGAGTAAGCAACTAATGTAAGAATTATTCATTTTAATATAATTTAAATCTTATTAATTGAATGTTATAAATGACTTAATTAATAATTAGTATAGGGAATATATTGCTATAAACGAAAGTTAAATTTGTGCACAGATCGGGTAAATAATTGAATAGAATATTGAATAATATTAATGACAAGTGATTTTTAACAAAATATTTGTAGGACTTTTAAATAATTATTTATAGGCATACTTGCATTTTGATATTGACATTTTGTCAAATAAATCGGAATTAATAAAAGTTTGTAGCTTTTGTAATTAATATATGAGTTTTTAAATTATGAAATGTAATTTTTGCATCGCCAGGTAGGTTAAATTTGAATCTTTGCTACTAAAAAATGTCAAATGTAACCGATAAGAGGGCGTTTCGATAGCGGCCAATATATGCATGGTTTATTATAATCAGATAATCTCCTTCGAACGAAAGAATAACCTATAAAAGTGACACTTCACAAAAATTTAGTTAGTTTTATATACGTATAATAATAAGACTAACTAACTAACTAGAAAATACTTAAGATGTTATTTAAATATTTATTGATTAATTTCGTTGTATATCTTGTAGATATGAAACCCCGACCCTGTCTACCAATTGTTACTTGTTATGGAATGCAATTAACATACGAATATTATCATACACGTAAACACCAACGAATGCTTTTTAAATCACTTATTTTAATTCGTGCATATAATAAATTCCATATTATTTAAATTTGTATTCATTAATTTCCTCGATAGATATACCTTGCGGACACATAGCCCACGTATAGCATACAGCTTCGATCTCCCCCTACCATATATCTAGAATAAGTTCAATGTTATATAATCGTAATAGATATGTATGTATAAATATGAAATTATGTACCTTGTCGTAGGTCATGCAATGCTTAACATAAGTTTAAAAATTTAGTAATAGATTGTATAAATGCAAACAATTCCAGTTTTTGGTTTAATTTCCGTAAAATAATCTGGCCCTCTTGTGGCGTGGGACGGAACTAGCAAAAGGGCATGTGTATGTCATGTAATGCACACATGTGAACAATGAGCAAGGACAAAATATATCGCCATTCTTTAGTGATTCAAACGAATCTTTTCTAGTATTAATTGAAGTGGAGCAAGAGTTCAATTATTCGAAAAGTGAACCAGTGTTACATCTTTACGATTCTGTCTGGAACCAAATTCTAAAAGCTTCAACTTTGGACTAAAGAGTTTCATCGCGATTGCAGTGCAGCGGCCATTTTCAGTTTTAATAACGAAGTTCGCGTACAACGCCACTACTCTGAAAGTCATCATTTGCGGCTCCGAAAACTTCGTGTCTCTCATCTATTTCGTTTGATACATCAGGTACGACACAGATTCGACCGCGTTCGCCGTCTCTCGATTTTTGAAATCAAGCTCGAGAGAGGCGCCCGAAAGAAAACCGGTCATGAATTCAAGCTGTGAAGAAAGTCGAAAGACAACGAAATAAACGGATTCGATGCTCCGTTGGGTCACACGCCATCTGGACAGGTTTGTCAACGAGAATATAGTTAGTCGAGCACAAGTAAATACATTGCCGAGGGAATTACAGTTTCCAAGATTTTATCGGCTCCGTGCCGTAGAAAAATTTACAGGGCCATTTTACGCCAAATTAGTAAACAAAGTTCCTTTCAATGACATTGCAGTAGACCAATCCCTGAACAAATTTGAAACGTTTTTGGTTGTCATTGTATCTAACTAAACGATCGGTACTTAGTACTTTCATTACTAACAAATTGTTATATGGAATGTTTCGTATTCCGATAGAAAAAAATATTTCAAATTATTTTATACCTTTAGTATTTTTAATCAATTTCATGTAAACAATCGAAATTGAAAAACAAAACATTTTATATGATAATTCAATTTTTGAAAATGTGTAACAATTTTCTAAAAATTCTATCAAATCAAAAATGAATTAAAATTTGTTAAAATTGGGGATCTTTACAATTATTGATGAAATCTTATGAGAATATATTACATTATTATACAAGTACTGTAAATAGGGAACTTGCATGATTTCTAATTTTTATACTAAATGATAAATTGACATGTAAAAACAAAAGTTACAACACCGTTTTCTTATTTATGTAGTAATCAATTAGATAATAACTATTGAAATTCGTTAAAAATTACGAGACAATTTAAATCGATGTTACGTGACTGCTTGAGGAATGGTCCACAGTGGCTCTATCTCACTGCATATTTGGAACTAACCTGTTGTATATATGTAACAAATTTCAACATCCCACTTTCCACCAAGAGATAGAGCCACTGCGACCTTTCATCGGGATTCGAAGTCACGTGACCTAATTTAAAATATCCGATTTTTCTTCCAATTTCAATAATTATTATGGAAATAAATTGTACGTAAATAAAAAAACGTACTATAACTTCAGTTCGTATATCGTATAGTATACATATGAAATGATTCAAAAGAGAAGTTTTGACATCATGCAAATTCTAAAACGCCAAAGCTCAGGTGGTTCGGATTCCATCTTCATAAACTGTAGGTCCCGTCGCGATTTAGTCCCATGTGGGTTCACAAAAGTTGACGTAAAATAATATTAAAAAAAAACATCATGCAAGTTCCGACGCGAATGATTTAATCCCGAACGAATCAGTTATCACTAATCCGCACTCATATTGTACATTATTTTTTTTGAATTAATATTCGTTCCCGCATGGGTTCCCGTGCGATAATATCCATTACCATTCAGTTTGCGGTGCGCACTAAATAACTAAGCATACTTTGGTAAAATATTAGTTATTGTTACAGTGTTTTTATGGCCATTATGGTCGAACGTTGGGCTTGGTTGTAATATTTGGAACTGTAATGGCCATAAAAAACAGTAAATATATGTTGATTGAGAAAAACGGTTCATGACTAAATTAAATTTGTATTGTCGCAGTGTGCGTAAAGTACGACTTATGGTACGAATTTGATGGATTTTAAGTGCACTTTACCCACATTCGCAACTAAAATAGTCCCAACAAGCGGGACCAGATGTAAACTATATGAATGCGGTTCAGTATACGATTTCATGCAATTTCTTTCTTAGTTTTTCGTACAGTATCGTATACGATCGCATTCAAACGAATGAATCGCACTCAAGCGTATGCGAAAATATGTGGCTTTATGTCCACAAAATTTGTTATGATATATCATAATATCTGTAAACGTAACTTGCAACAAATTGTAGGTATGCACGAACACCTATACTGAACGATTAATTATAATATATCCGCGTAACACGCAATTCTTATATACGGGTACTATAAAATCTTACCACTTACGAGAAAGTTTGGGTATGATAATACATGCGAATCTAACGTTCGACTCATCACTTAATGCGCCCCCAAACGGCAACACTTGCACAAAAACATACGGAATCGTGTGGAAACGTATGCAAAAACAGAAAATAGAATCCGTTATTGCGTATGAAATTGCATTAAGTCTCATATACTGAAATTAACTTCTTCGTCGTAACGCCATCATCTTCGAATGGATGCTTCCGTATAGAATCGCATGCAACATATATAGTATATCGTACGTTTCGAATGCGATTAGATTCTCTGGGTTTAAGAGACGTATAAAAACGTACAATTTTAACATTCATTTTCATACAAATCAATGCGAAAGGGGAAGAAATTGCATGTAAAATTTTCATTCTGCATGCGATCCCGTTTGTTGAGTTTTTGTGATACATGTGCAATACTGGTTTTCGATACTAGACCGTAATATTGGACTTTACGCCCAGAATGCGATCGTTGAGGTTAAAGACCTGCTCAGCCGACTAGGAACTTATGCCATCACACGAGTAAATATCACACTCGTGCGTCGAACATTTTGTCCCAATTCATGGACATAAAATGCTTATTTCACACCTTTTGGGACCCTTGCGAAAAATTTTAAGTAGGATTTTTAAGAACCTCATGAGAAATTGAAACAAGTGCCTTATAGTTGTAAATATTCATTATATGTATACACCTATTAGTTATGCAAGTATCGTATGGAATATGTAAAGATTTATTACATGAAAGAAAATAATTTAATACGTAGTTTTATGAGCATACAATGAGAATTGTACCTAAAATTTTTCTCCGGGACGCCATTGTATTTTTCGTTCCATGGCGGTAAAGTCGAATTTTATAGCCTGAGCAGATATTGGATGTCCGAGGAATGGCGATGTCACCCGGTCCGAGAACGCACAATCAATATGAGGCCGTAAACATCTCATGACCAAAAAACGAACGTTTTTCTTTAACCCTTTTTGTGGGGTGCGTCCTTAGAGGACACGATTCTGTAAAGTTTTATTTTGCAACCTCCCACGACGGACACAGATGAAAAAATAGTATATTATGATGTAATGGAGGAAAGCGCGGGATCACCCCAAGCCCGGGGCTTGCCGCCCGAGCGTTAGCGAGGCAAGGGCTGAGGGCAGCCCTCACGTAAACGTGGGTGGGTACCAAAATCCCGGTGTGTCATAAACTCGAAAGTTCAAAAACCTTACATTTTAGATCGCAATGATCAAAAACGTAACAATTAAAAATCCTAATGTTCAACATTTCGACTCGTCAATATTCCAGCATGTTATAAATCTCGAGATGTTAAACTGAAAACTTCCAAAATAAAGTAAAATCGAATTGGCCACAAAATCCCTACAGACAGTTCAAAAACCAGTTTCAAAAACCTTTCAGTTTTGAAAACCTAAATGTTCAAAACCCTGACGATCATAAAACTCGACAACTTAAAATATACCTATTCGTAAAAAACGCGACATTCAAAAACCTGACTCATAATATCGACTTGACTTGACTTTGAACATTTTCAGTTTGACATTTTAGGATTTTGAGGAATGGGGATTTTGAACTGCCGCTGTTTTTATTATATCGGGATTTTGAATGAAGGGTTTTTGAACTTTCGGGTTTATGGTATAGACCAGTATTTTGGTACCCACTCCTTGACTGGTATACATAGAGGATAGGATTATTATACATATAATTATTAAATTATCAAACGATTGACACTGAAAATTTACAAAGTATAATTCTCCTGCAGTTCGGAAATCCAAAAAAAGAACATAACCAATTCTTTTACTAAAACGAAAATCATATTCTTTTATTCTTTATCGGAAATTATGATTTGTTGTAACATCAATGATTGAATTCGTTATGGTTTAATAGGTAGTTCATCGAGACACTGTAAATAGCGAACACGTGGATAGAATCAGTTAGCCGCCTAGTGGCGATCTTCGCATTTGGCCATTGCTCCGGCTCCGATCCCGCTGCTCGCACATTTCTCATTGCGTGTCGCCATCGCGGCATATTTTTTCCGTATACTCCGACTGCAGAGAGACAAAGAAAGATGAGAGGTGTGGCGAGTACAGAAAGAGTGAGAGGATCAAACTCCCAGGCTGTTTTCCATGTAAGAGAAAGGGAGAAAGCAGTTTCATAGAGATCGGCTCATAGAAAGACAGGGACGGAAAATTACGATCAGCGCCACCATACAAGTGGAAAACGCACTACAGTCCAAAGTTAATCTGACCAACTTTTTCGATCCCACTTCAGTGCCCATCTTCCCCCACCTCCCTCCGCCGCATCACAGGAGACCCCGCCCACCGGGCAATCAGGTGCGGGCAAGCAAACCGCGAAATTTAACTGTCGGCGCGACACCACACGGAACTCGCTACATTTCAAATGTATTTGCAAAATCATTTCAATGCACTTTATTAAATATTTTCCTTTTTTTATAAGTGGAAATCATAATAGTTCTTTGTTCTCTATAAGGTATTGTTTTATTTCTGTAATGTACATTCAAAAAAATTAATTTGCATTCATTTGATAAATTATACTTCCATTTGATCTAATTTAATTGGTCTTATTTTTATAATTTTGATGTAATTTACTTAGACGATTCAAAACGAGACAAAAGAATTACCATTAATAAAACGTCCTTAACCCTTTAAGGATCTAATGTACATAAATTTAACGTCAAGTTTGACAGTACTTTTTAGTAGTAAAGCGGAGTAAAGTAACTATTGGAATAAACGTATTTCCTTACCCGACCCTACTTTTTCGAATGGTGTATCAAAAAATGCCACAAATTTAAAAATAAAAAAATTACGAGCATTTATTTAACGAAAATCGAAATTTTTGTAGAATTTTTATTCACTTATCATTATTTGTTATCATTCCTCGCATTAGAATACCTAAGATATTTATAAATATAGCGTCGAAAATGTTTGGGCTAGAAGATAGAACTAGTGCACAAAATTAAATTTCAAAAATGGCTGCTAAATTTGATTTTTTTCTTATTACTGGATTGGTTTTTGGGGTTACTGATATCGAATTGTAGATCCGCCATTTTGAATTTTTGAAAACCAACATCAGATTTGGACTCAACGACCCCAAAAATCGCTGGGTACCAAGTTTGAAGTGAGGTCATTCGGGTCAAACGTTTGAACAAATGCGACTATGACTTTGAAAAAAAATCGACTTTAGTAATACAATATGTGTGCATTTTGAAATGTCCGGGTTTTTTGAATATGTGTTTTCGAACTGTTTGGTTTTTAAATGTCGGGTTTTTGAAGTGTCTGTTTTGTGATTTGTCGGGTTTTTGGGGTGCACCCTTATTTTCATAGTAAAATTACAATTTTCTTGTAAAATTCATTCGAAAATAGAGGGAAATTTTCCATAAACATGTAAAATTTACAATGGAAATATAAATTTACAACGACAACGGTGGAAATAAGACATATCCGTATATAGACATCCGTCTTTGTAATTTTCCACTGTTTTTCACGTAAAAAAGCACGGAGAATGTAAAATTACAATCTTGTGCTAGGGATTTATGTATCTGCTCCACTCTCGCGAGTATAGTGTCCCCCTCACCAAAATCCGGCTGATTTCTTAGTACAGTGCACATGTAAAATCACGTCGATAATGTAGGAATTTTACCGCAACGATGTAAACTTACAATGATTTTCAATGGTATTTTAATTTCCATCATTTCACTGTAAAATTACTTCGATTATTTTTCGCGACTGGATTTCAGCCAATCAGAGCGCGATATTCAAAAGGTTCTATGGTCATTTGTTTAAAATTATACTGGAAATTCCACGGCAGCTCCTGGAAATTGCATTCGAAAATTGCACACTCGCTACTCATTTGTTAAAACTTCTAAATTCATATATTTGCCTCTCCTCTCTGCTCAGCTGTAACTTCAAATACCGGTCACAAAAAATAATCCGCCGAATACCCCTCGACATTCAAAATTAATCGCAATATTTCCCTCTAACTTTCCTGCGAACAAATAAATATGTTAAGTTTTGCAGAAAGATCCCGAGTGCGTAGCTTTAACCTTCAAGACTTGACATATTCACTTGTTTGCAACAAACCTATCGGGAAATATTCCGATAATTTTGAAGGTCTTGGGATATTACAACTGACAATTTTCACAGTAGATACACTCCCCAGCAATCACTTTTGCCATACTTAAGCCGACATTTATTACGGCATTTCAAAGGTTATTGCAATATCTTTCATGAAAAGACGCAAAATTCAGATGTTTATGAATAAAACACGAACAAGAAAAAATACAATATTTTTTATCATTTCCGCATTAAAATACGTCAGGTATTTTTAAATATCGCGTGAAAAATGTTAGAAGATAGAATTAATGCAAAAAATTAAATTTCAAAATAGCCGCTCAAAAATGGCTACTAAATTTAATTTCTTCTCAAAATCATAGTCGTGTGTAGTACTCAGTCGACTGAAATCACTTCAAACTTGATTACCGTTTTTTCGGGGTCGTTGATTCTAAATGTAAAGTTAGTTTTCAAACATTCAAAATGGTGGATCCAATATGACAAACCTATTTACTAAAATCAAACAAAATCACTTCATTCTTGGTACTTAGTGGTTTTTGGGGTCGCTGATTCCGTGTTGTGGATCCATCATTTTGAATTTTGAAAAATAACATCAGATTTAGACTCAATGACCCCAAAAACCTCTGGGTACCAAGCTTTCAGTGATATCATTCGGGTAAATCGATTGAATACATGCGACTATGTTTTTGAAAAAAATCGATTTTAGTAGGCATTTTGAAATTTAATTCTTACAATAGTTCTGTCTACTATCCCAAACACTTTTTACGCAATATTTATAAATATCTGAGGTTTTATAACGCGGAAAATGATAAAAAATAATTATAATAGAAGAATAAACCTAAATAATTCCTGATTTTTGTTAAATAAATGCTCATTTTTTTTCTTTTAAATTTGCGGCATTATTCGGTACACTATTCGAAAGAGCAGGTTTTGGGCAATAAAAAGGTCTATTCCAAATTTGTTGCCACTGCGTTTTACTACTAAAAATTAATGTCATACGTCACATTAAATTTATGTACAATTGTTCCTTAACCCTTTGAAGCATGGTGGCCCTCTCAGGGACCACCTTTTCTGCCAGATTATTTTATTTATAAAAATGCAATTTTGAGGTATTTAAAAATATTAGTTGGTTTTTCTAGTAGCTAAGGTATTTGTCAACAATATTACACCACTAATATTCAAATTTCATTTGTTGTAAAAGTTAGAAATAAACAAACACTACAAAAATGCAGTTTAAAAAAAAAGCGTTTTCCAGCTTATTTCAGTTTTGATTTTCATGGGAACTTTTACTAAGGGGGTTTTATGGGCGCTGATGACGAATATGGGGTCAGATTTTCAAAATTCAAAATGGCAGTACAAACATTTTAAAAATAACATGTATTTATGCCTGGAAACGATTATCCGGAGATTTTGGGGGCCCGAAATAAGCATATATGTAATGCATTTTGAATTTTGAAAACTTTCTGATGATAGATTCAAAATTTGCTAAAACTATTTTTGAAAATTTTTGAGATTAAGAAATACTACAATTTAGATGAAAAATTGTACATTAGATATTGCCGACGTTGACTACTTACCCTTGGCATAATCCAGAGCTAACGACGATGACGTAGTAAGCTTGTAGCTCCACTTTTTTAATACCTTTGTTTTTTTTTTAATATTTTTTTATACCTTTTTTGTTGTTTTCTTAATATTTTTTGATACTTTTCTTTTTTATGCTCTTTTTGTTTTTGATTCTTGGCCGTAAAATTGTAAGACCTCGTAACAATTGTGCAGCCTCGAACGGACTTCAGGGGACCAATCTTTACTCAGGCCCTAAAATTGTAATCTTGGATCTGACATTTTGAAGATTGGAAATCCGACGCCATATTCGTAATCAGCGACTTCGAAAACTCTCCCGAGTTCCCAATTTTATCTCGATCAAGCAACCTTTTCCTAATTTAGTCCGCAATCTTAGATCCGCCATCTTAGATCCGGCATTTTCAATATTGAACAGTTGAAACCATATTCGTACTCAGCGATTCCGACAACTTCCGTGTACCCAGTGTCATCTCGATCAAGAAACTGTTTCCTAATTTGGTCCGCCATCTTGAATCCGCCATTTTGAATTTTGAAAATCTGAGGTCTTATTCGGAATCAGTGACTCCGAAAACTCACATGTCCCTAATTTAATCTCGATCATGCAACTTTTTCCTAATTTATTCCACCATATTGGATCCGCCATTTTGTATTTTTAAAATCTGAGGTCATATTCGTAATCAGCGACCCCGAAAACCTCCGAGTAATAAATTCCAACCATTTTCCATGTAAAGAAAAATGTGTGCTTCAAAGGGTGAATGATAATTCTATAATGTGTTTCGAAATTACTAATTCGTTGTTGGATATTACCGGTTATGTTAATTTTTTCAAAATGTTCATAACAAACGTTAAATTGACCCCAGTAATGACGAAAGAAGTTTTGTTGAATCTGTTCACCTCGCCAAAAAAAAATTATCCTATAATTTTTCATCAAATGTCGACATTAAAAACGTACATCTTTTATTTACAGTGGACATGTAAAATCACGTCGATACTGTAGGAATTTTACCGCAACGCTGTAAATTTACCATGATTTTCACTGGTATTTTAATTTCCACCATTTCACTGTAAAATTACTTCGGCGATTTTCACAGTAATTTCGAACGTAGAGTTCTTAGAAGTGCCGCGACGACAAGTCAAATTTCGCGGTTTAATTGCTCGCATCTGATTGCTCAATGGGCGGGGCCTCGCGTGACCCGGCAGAAGGGGGTGGGAGTAGAAAGGCGTTAGAGTGGGATCGGATAAGTTGGTCAATTTGGTTGAATGCGGTGACTACAGGTTTCATGTTTGCCAGCAACTTCCCTATGCTACGCTTTTACATGAGATCAGTGCTTCTATAAGCGTCTATATTCGTTGATTAAACTGAGTGTTCACTCAAGACACAGAGTTCACCTGTTTCTGGAAAAACTAATGTGAAAAATGTTATAGAATGTATAGGTATTTAATGAAATAAATATTTACTTAAATGTTAAACTAGTATGTGATCAATCTCTTAGGAACAATAGACTCGAGGTACATACTGTTGATAACAAAAAAGTGCTTGTATACAAATGTATATAAACAAATTAAGATAATGTATATAATTTTACAATGTACAAATTTTGGTTAAATAATGCATGAAATGGGTATATCGATAAATATCTTAGTTAATTTTTAAACACCGGGATTGAATAATTATTTTAAAATGTTTTGTAAATGTGAAAGCTTAAAACAAAGTTTTTGTAATTTATTGGAATTGGGTTAGTTACGAGAAAAATCAACTTTTCTTGTTGTAGATGTTGAAAAACAAATGGAGACAGACCAACCGTTAAAACAGAGTGAAGAACATTCAGACGTGGTCTCTGAAAAATCATCAACCCATAATAAAGACCACAATTACAGCGAAGCGACTGGTTTAAAAAAGAAACGTAAATTGATACAAGATGCAAAACAAGGCGCTAATCAGAAGGTTGTATCGAAACAAAATTCACCATCTGGAAAAGAAAAAGAAGGTCAGCTGATTAAAAACATCAGCGACCTTAAAAAAGCGACTCCTTACGTAAAACTTCCTTCGTTATTGTCTCCACCGATGCCAAAAAAAAGTTTTACAACCATTGAAGGCATTAAAGAAGACCTGCGTAAATATTGTCGCACTTGTGCAGGTTTGAAGATGCCGTTGGTTGATATTTTTGGCGAGAAGGGGATTCAAATGAGACTGAATCAACAAATGCGACATTTAGAAAATATTGACAAAAATACCAGTTTATCCACCCAACTCTGTATGGATTGCATATGCGACTTGAAAATGAGTTATAAATTTTTCATGCAGATTAAAAAAGCCGAAGTTAAGTTGAAATCTATTTATTCTTCGCTTAGCGAATCACTTCCGAAAACCGTTCCTGAAGAGGAAACTGATCTTTCAAAAAGTCCAAGCGTCAAAGAAGTAAACGATCAGGACTCGGAAATTAAAATAGATGAATATCAATGTCATCTTCCGCAATTTCCAAATGATGAACCAAATGCCGACACTACTAAAGATATTATAACTGATTATCAAACTCTTTTAAAGTCAGAATCTAGCGATTTCGAGTACTCTACAAGCGTAATGTTGGAACAACAAGATGAAAATGAATCGATTGAAGAATTCGATCCGGATGACATGTTAGATCACGATATATCCGAATGTGGTATAAGCGAATTTGATACCGAATGTCCAGAAAATACAAGTGTGGAAATTTCATCTAATGAACCCATTAATTCGGAAATATTAGAGAATGACTCGCAGGAAAACATTGACGGTAATAATTTGGACCATTTAGCTTACAGGTTCGACAAATCTCTTAACGCATACATAAAAGTTGGTTCAAGCACCGAAGATAATTGCGAAAATACAGTTACAGATGTGTCCAAAATCGAAACTACAAATTCCAGCGAACAAGATAATCAAGTAAAACAGCCTAATATTTTGAAACGAAAGCTTTCTACCGATTCGAAAAAAGATGGAAGTATTGAAAATGCAGTCGCTAAATTAGACTTTCAAAAAATAAATAAAATTCCTAAATTAAATGTTCATGATACAGTAAACATAAAGACTGAGGAAGAAGGTGTAATGTATGTCACAGTCAAGGGAAATACACCCAACGAACTGTTACTTGTAAAAATAAAAAAGATGGATAAACCTGGAGAGAAGGTGTCGAATAAGAAAAAACCAGATAGTTCCAGCAAGTCAAAAGATGACGCAACAGAAAAATCTAAAACAGATCCTAAAGATAGTTATATCGACGAACAAATCGAAGAATACAAGAAAAAACGTGAAAAGATTTTAGGCGAACAATTAAATTTGGCAAATATTCTAAAAATGGAAGATGTTGAAGGCGATAAAGAATATAGTATTATAAATTATCAAGATCAACAAAGAATGTTAGGGGATTTAAGTGAAATGGAAATGAAACAAAAATTTAAAGAAAATATCGACGTTGAAGAGGAAATGGAAAATTCAGTTGAATGCGACGAAAGGTTTATGACCTCTAAAAGTTCGGCACGTCTCGATAAACTTCGACAAAGATGGGCAGAAGTTAAGAAGAAGCACGACATTATGACGAAGGATTTAGCACAGACAGACTCTATTGATAGATTACGAGTTGTTTTAGGTGAAGAACACGAAGACAAATTACAAGAATTTCTCGAATATTTAAAATCTCGAAGAATTATAGTTTCTCGATTAAAAGATGAAGACATCATAAGTTTATTTGAAACAAAGAATAATATAAGTCTCAGGAAAAATGTAGTAGAAATTGAGGAACCAGAGATTCCAGAGGATCCGTTTCTAGAAAAAGAAACGTTCGATTGCGATTGGTGTTTTGAACAATTTACTAATAAAGAATTGTTAGAAGAACACGAAAAGGGTCATGACGTTAAATTGTTGCATCATTGCGAGGACTGCGACGAAAAATTTACAACAAATAAAGCCAAAAGAAATCATAATATTAGTTGTATTAAAAAGCTAATATGCAAATATTGTAACATAATTTTAGATTCTAGAGGCAAAAAAAGACAGCACGAACAAAAGCATTGCGACGATCTTTTCGGACAGCTTTGCGACGTATGTGGTGAAAAATTCAAGCATCAAGGTACACTAGATCAACATATAAAGACCAGGCATATGGATTTAGAAAAAATTTTTCAGTGTCCAAAATGTCCAAAAAAATTTGCGTTTAAAACTAAATTAAGTTTTCATTTAAAATCTGTTCACACTTCGATGCGAGCTTATTTATGTGAGGATTGCGGCGCTGATTTTAAAAATCCTGCCAGTTTAAGGCATCATAGAATACGCAAACATCAACCAATTAGTAATAAACGTGAATGTCCCGTTTGTAATAAAGCTGTTCCTGTATATAGCTTATCGAAACATATGCACACGCATAAAGCTTACACGATCAAGTGTCCGCACTGCGACAAAATGTTTAAAAATAGTTCAACTCTTAAACAACACACGAGAATTCACGAAGACCAAAGGCAATATAGGTGCGACATGTGTGGGGTTGGATTCAATCGGCGTGATGGTTTAAGACTGCATTTGAAAGTACACGAAAAATCTGATAGTAGGGGCTTGAAGGAATGCTCGTGTCAAGTTTGCGGAGAGAAATTTCCGAATCACTCGATGCTTGTAATTCATCGAAATCGTAAACACAAAGATGGGAGACATTATACTTGTCACATATGCAATAGATCGATGATTTCGACTCGATCCTTAGAATGGCATTTATCACATATTCATAACGAAAGCATGCCTGGTTCGGCAAAAAGTGATACAGATACGTCAGATCTGAAACGAGTGTCGTGTTATCATTGCGATAAGACGTTCAAGACCGAAATGATCCTTAGAACTCATATTAAGAACACCCATGTTGAAAAAGATCCAATGAAATGTTTAGACTGCGACGAAACATTTACTTCTGAAGTTAGACTGAGGCATCACATGATGACGTTACATAATCGGCTTGAAGGTACTTTGGAGTGTCCGCATTGTCCAAAGCGATTTGTGAATTCTTTAAGATTAAAGACACACATGATATCCCACTCTGAAGACAGACCGTATACGTGCGAAATTTGTGGTTTCAATTTGAAAACAAAGATTCAGTTGATCAAGCATCATCAAAATCGTCATAGCGATGAAAGACCGCTTCAATGCAGATTTTGCGTTTGGAGGTGCAAACAAGTGAGTGCCCTAGTCTGCCATGAAAGGACGCATACAAACGAAAGGCCTTACTCGTGCAGCGTTTGTCGACAGAGATTCAAATATCTCGGTGATAAGAATAAACACGAGAGACGTCACGAGAGTCTTGGAGGTTCAGGATTCAAGAGAATCGTAGCAGGCAGGAACACGAAAGCTAAAAAAATTAAACACGAATCAAGTGGGTCAGAAGCTGAGCAGGAGGAGTATGAAGCTGATGGATCTTACGAAGAACAGTACCAAGAAGGAGATGAGGCATATGAAGAAAAATATACTGAGAAGTATGAAGAAAATGATGATAAATACCATGCTAATGAAATTGTGAAGTTTGAAGAACCAGTGGAGGAGGAAACGTATGAAACAACATATGAACAGGTTTGTAATGCTTATATTAAATAGTTACAAAAATAATGCAAGCTAAATGTTTATTTTTATAGCAATAAATGTTTAGTTGTTCGAAAAGAAATTAAATTAATGTTGACATTTCAGTGTATTAATCACTGAATTTTTACTTTCATTTTAGATTTAACGATAGCAAATGCTTTAGTAGTGCAAAATATTCGTTTTATTAACATTAACCCATTAAGGCTTGAAATGGCATTTTTTATACTTCATTATCAATCAAGTATTTCGTATCAAAATCGAAGTTAAAAACAATTGGAAGGTACATATCCTATTGTTTTCGAGGTCGCTCTTCAAGATTCCAAGGTCAAAATTGAGTTTCAGCCATCAGGAATTCCAATATGGTGCCGAACTTTTAAAAAAATTCCAAAAAATTGGGAATTATTTATTCCTATCAATTTTTTTCGAGCTATTAGAATATTGGGATTCTATTGAAACTCTGAATAAAGGTGAATAAAATACTTCAATTTTAAGGAAAAATTTTACTTTTATACCCCACATCATTGTATCGACCTCAAAATGGTGTCAACAATGAAAATTTCTTTGAAAAATCGGCTTCGTGGCTCAGGCGGTTAACGCACTGGACTACGAAGTCGTAGGTCGTGAGTTCTATCCCCGTCTGGTGAACAATTTTTCGATTTCGTTTTCAAGCAGCAGCTCGCTGTTAGTAAGCCGAGCCACGTTGTTTGTGTTTACGTTTCGAAAGTATTGTTTATCTGGCGGAAATCGACTCAAGACCGCTGCTGTACTTGGTGTAGGTTTCTGCAGTCCTACATTTCATACACAAATGTGAAGTATGGCGCCATCTTTCTAAGTCGATCTGCAGCTCTCGCTAAATCTTACGATTTAATACGGCAACAATTTGGTAAAAAAGGGCGATTCCGCCCGTTAATTAATAAAAAAAAAAAAAAAAAAAAAAAAATTTCTGAACGTTCTAGCTCAAAAACTACATGCTGTTATAAAAAAATGCTAAGAATGAAAAGTTCTTAGAATTAATCCAGAAATATAGTGGAATTTTTTCAGATTTTTGTAATGACATTTTGAGAAATTTTTTTTCAAAATCATAATTTATTTATGAAAAATTCTGAAAAAAATTTGGTGTATTCACTTATGAATTCTACGACTTTTTTGTTCTTTGCAATTTTTTCCAAAAATTAATAGTTTTTGGGAGGAAAAAATCCTAAACTATAATATTTGAAATTCATTTCCTCGAAAACCATCAACTTTTTGAAAAAATTGCAAAGAACAAATAACTCTTAGAATTCATCAGAGAATACACTAAATTTTTTTCAGAATTTTTTGTAAATAAATTACAATTTTGAAAAAAATGTTTAAAAAATATGTCTCAAAATGTCATCAAAAAATTTTTGAAAAAATTCCACTATATCGCTTGATGAATTTTAAGAACTTTTCATTCTTGGCATTTTTTTTTAAAAGTTCGTAGTTTTTAAGTTAGAGCGTCCAGAAATTTCTCAAAGACATTTTCATTGTTGACGCCATTTTGAGGTCGTTAGAATGATGTAGGGTATAAAAGTAAAATGTTTCCTTAAAATTGAAGTATTTTGTTCAGCTTTGTTCATTGATATGTAATTGATAGGAATAAATAATTCCCAATTTTTTGGAATTTTTTTAAAAGTTCTGCGTCATATTGGAATTCCTGATGGCTGAAACTCAATTTTGACCTGGGAATCTTGAAGAGCGACCTCGAAAACAGTAGGATACGCACCTCTCAATTGTTTTCAATTTTGATTTTGATACGAAATACTTGATTGAAAATGAAGTAGAAAAATTGTCATTTCAGGCGTTAATGGGTTAAATGAAATCTCTGCATTTAAAACACAGCTGCGTAATCTTATCACTAATTTGAATCTAAATTAATTTATTATCTTTTTGTTATTTTCTATCTATTACTATCTTTTCTTTATATATTGTTTGATTATATTACCTTTATTCTGTTATACAAAGCGCATTTAACAATTTTGTTACCTCATAAATTTTTGTTATTGTCAAGGGTTGATCTTTTTGGATCATAAGTAGCCCGTCAAATTTACTTAAATAAATAAATAAATTATTATTCTCAGAAAATGATTTCTCCAAATAGTAACTATAAAAGTGGTATGTCCACTTTCTGTAGATATGCAACATTTTTCCATTGTATAAATGCAATTTCATTCGACAAAATCTAAAAGAAAATGTTTCATTACTAAATAATTTTACACGATACATGTTTTTTCAAACAAAAAAGAAAATAACTACTATAATTAGTATCGTTGATGCCCAGTAGTTGACAATTTTGGTTTAACTTACTTGAATCCAACGTTAAAGATTTGCGTCAGGAAGATGACTATTAATTACATTTAGTAATTCTTTAATTAGCTCTTTTTTAATATTGAAATGTTCAAACATAGTTTATCTTCATTCATGTTCATAAAGTACGCCCTTTAGGAGGGGTCGATTATAGTCGCTAAAGAACTGTATAATCTACACTGAAAGAAAAAAATACGCCGTGCCCGCAGTGTGACACTAATCTGGCGGCGCTCTTTTTTCTTGTCATTTAACTTGGGTTTTAAGGACGTAAATAATGAAATCAATTTTTGTTTAATATGTAGGAGTTTGTATAAACACTTAAAGGTATTTTTTATTATGGTTTAGTAATTTATTTACTTATTACCATTTTTAACAGTTGAAGAACAAAATCTTACACATGCAAGTAGTGATTGTTCGGGTTTCGATTACAGCTAAGTTATTTAATGGAGATTAGGGCTTTTGCTGACTATTTTACTGGAAATTGTATGCTCTATAAAATAGGGTCAGTGCTATTTTGCTCTACTGTGTAGTGTTTTCGATACAGAAGTGTTTAAATAAAAATGTTTACGTTACAAAGAAAGCCCATTTTGATTTGTTAAGATTGATCAAGTAGTTTTCGAGATATTCGATTTTGAAATAAAATTGTTAAAAAAATTAAATTCTTAATATAAACAATACAAATTTTTGGGTCTATGGGTAAAGTCAATTTTAATCAATTTTAAAAGATTGGACACACCTAAACAAATTATTAAAAATGAATTGGATTTTACAAAAACAATATTGAAAACCTTATATTGAAAATTTTAATTTCAGAATAAAAAATATCTTTAAAAAATATAAAATAACAATAGTAAATAAACGGTTTAATTCTTTAGAAAATATATTTAGAACAAAAATAAATAAGGTTGACTTTCAAAAAAGATCAAACATAATGTATAAAATATACTGTGGTGAATGTGACGCAACCTATATTAGAAAGACGAAAGGATACTTAAAAATGCGCATATATGAACATAAAAATGACTGGAAAAAGGAAAAAGACCACACAGCATTAACATCGCATATGCTAAATACAGGACATAATTTTCAATTCTCTGAAGTCTGAATTTTAGATAATGAATACAATGGAAAAAAGGAAACATAAAAGAAATTACGCATATAAAAAATGTATGGGAATAGTAAAAACTTCAGAATGGATACTGTAAAATTAAGTAGTTTTTATTTTCAAATATATATTGGGAGTTACCACTTTCATAGTTGTTACCATTATCAGTTACCATTATCATAGCTGTCTGATTAGTCGATATATCCATATTCAACTATTGTTTATTATATAATTAGCTATAAATTTATGAGTAATTCCACAGATTTTTTTACTTTTGAACTCGGTAAAAGTTGAAAAAAAAATTGATGGCACACCTACAGTATGACATTTATCACAAAGTAGGATGTATATGAACCTTAAAAATCGTGATGTGCATAATTTAGCAGACTTATCGAAGAAAATCAAACTTCTTATTTTTTATTTCAATTGCTTGGTAAAATAACATACAAATAAAATTAGTGACTGATAATTTATTTCTTAAATGAGTAAATCTACTTAATAACAAATATATAAAGTTTTATAAATAACTTGGCCGATAAACGTTTATTTTTTGTTTTAACAATTTAATAGAAATATACATCTGTTTTCGTTTCGAAAAGATTTGAAAAATGGATTTATTTAATATTTCGGGGATTTTTGCCAAAGATCATAATTTTTAAAAGATAATAAATATTATACAATACTGTAATTCATTGCGTCTCATAGAGAAAGTTCTTATTACAATTTTTAAAAAAACATTTATAGTTTGCTCTATAATGCTAAAACTGCAATTACCTATTGCGACCACAATCAACTTACCTGATTAAAATTGATAAAATATTTGTTTTGACGTTTTTTTTTCAAACTTTTTTTTTCGAGACTAAACAAAAATACTGAAATAGCAATGTCATTTTTAGTTAAAACACATCCGAAACTAATGTGAACACTGGTTACAGAGTATTAAAAAATAATTTTCGAAATGTGCTGCTCATTTATTTGTATTTTTTAGGTCGTCCACATTTCATCTTGACCATTTCTCAATGACATAGGTATTCTAGTTATTGAGGCACACTAATCTACCAAATTTAGTTTTTATTGGCAGTAGAAAAGGAACTTTTTGCATAATAATAAAAATATTTTTCTCAAAACTTATTTTCATAAAACAGCCAAATATTAAAAAAATACATTTTCTGGAAAAAGCCTGTAGTAATCGGGATAATAACGTTTTTTTAACATGAGGCACACTCATCAACTTAAGATTGTTTAAAAGAGTACTTGTTAAGTATGCTTCCACGTGACTTTCAGAAAGATAGAAACAGTCTTAATTTTTATACAGCCCTAAGACATAAAGATATCTATACAAGTACCCTTCGATAATAGTAAAGTTTTTGCACATTATACGTAAATAGTGATTGTTTATAACTAGCAATATATAGAAAATTGACGAAATTTTACATCTAACTGTATTTTGTCCAAAACTCTTCATGAATTAATATTCGAAAGGGTGAGGATAAGTCTGAAGTCACCAGTATCTGCTGTAAAAAAATCTGTGGAATTACTCTTATATCAGATGATTTATTAGGTCATGAATTAAAATATGTATCAAAAATAATTTTTAAAAATAAACAAATTCATATTTGCTCAAAAACAGTTTTTCATCAATATCTCAAAATCGTTAAAATGGAGATACCACTTTTCTTCCGAGATACGGCAGAATAACTGTTTTAATGTCTTCAAGCTATATTAGTATTTCCCTCAAGTTTTCTTCTGGATTATATCTTTTTGATTAACTTATTGATGTAATTGATTTAAATACACATTTCCTTTTCTTTGATATGCATTCTAATTTTGTTTAGGCATACGAAGAAACTTCGCAAGATGTACCAGATGGTGCGCAAGTAATAATGACCATGGAAGACACAACAGTGTATACAGAGGAAGTAACGGCTGACACTGCTGACTCAACCGAAATAATAACGGATGAATTAATCGAAAATCAGATTTTGCAACCTGGGACAGTTGTTCATCTCCAGCAGCAAGACGAGACTGGAAACATTCAGGTTATTCCTGTAATGCTTTCTTTACCAGATTTATCAGATGGAAACGCAGAGGTCAATTTAGCTACTGCATCCATAATGTACAATAATTGAAGTGAGACGTAGCATGCCGAATCGTATGGCAAATTAGACGTTTTCCGAGAAATGTGAATGGTACTCCCAAGATAAGTTAAGTGGGCAACGAATTTTGATTTGTAAAATGAATCAAAGTTCAGAACTGTAAAAAGATTCTTATACTTTAAAATTAATCAGTAGTATAAACGTTCAACTTTGTAAATTCCTAATCAGTAATTACTTAAGTAACGTTTTGGCAAGGTACACTACTAATATTAAATATGCGCTGTTTATGTATATTTAGTAAAAGATATGTTTGTAATGGTTATTTGTTTATTTAGAAGTTTATTTACGTATATGTGGGCGGGTGTGTTTGTGTGAGTGTGTGCAGGCGCGTGATTGTGTGTAAATCATTAACATTAAATCGCCAAGTCACAAGTTTCTGCATTTTAAGCGGTTTTGGCCTTGTGGGATATCATTCAATATGTAGTTAGAATTTGTTTTCCTTTTCTGTTAATAACAAAATATAATTTAATATTTTGTGCACATTATGGCGTCTAGTCAAAATGTCATTTTCAGAGCCTTTGCATTCAGCAACAGTTTTCGGCATAAGTCGTTTAAGAATTTGTTGTTACCTAATTCACTCCAGATTAAATATTGTATTAAAAAGGATGACATATGTAAAGTTTGTCGCACTAACGAAATCGTACTCTGGCATATTTTTTAACCAAAATCAGTGTACCTTGGATAAACGTTCGAATTTAGATTAATACTACATATGTAGAAGCAAATATTTCGTTTAGCGCAGGGTTATGAAATAACGACGTTGTAGGGATTCTGTGCTTAAAAAGTATATTTTCATATATTAAAGTTAAGTTGATATAAATAATAATCATGCTTATGTACATAGTGCGTGAGGAAGTAATAAATCGGCTAGAAATTGAATGCAATGTCACAGCAGTGATGAAATAGTCTTATATATTTTGGGCATGAATATTTATTCAAAATTTATGCACAGCGTATAATATATATGTACAATTTGATGGATTTTAACGCGAGTTAAAATTATTGCATATATATTACAATAAAGAACCTTATCTTACATTGCCATCATTCCGGTTTCTTTTTAAATGTACAAACAGTGATAAATTATGCTTAAAAAAATTTAAATAGTTTACACCTTTACGCTTTTTAAAATACATATAAAATATATCCGTTACATTGGCTTTCGAGTCTATCTTACTTGCATACAAGTATAGTAGATAACAGTGTGCAGTATCTGTCACAATTTACAAGCTGAAAATCATTGTCCATGTTTGAAATTTCGAGAACAAAATCTATATGAAATTATTTACGTCTGATAAAATATCATTAAAAAATAAATGACAATTTGTAACAAAATAACAAATTTCACCGAGATTTTCGGAATATTTCTTGACATTAAAAACCAATTCAAAAAATGTCTGACAAAAAATTCTCGACGTAAAATTGATCGCTCTTTCAGATTCTTTTATCAAAATTTGTCTACAATTAAGGTGTAAAAAGTTATAAACGATTCACAAAAAAAAAAACGCGATTTTTTCCTTCATAACAATTTTTTAATCAATATTTTCATGTCAACTAAGAAAAGTCATTAGGTCAAAACCTCAAAATATCGTGTCTTTAAAAATTAAAAATGGCGACTCCAAATGGCGACTGAAGCTATTTCTTTTTTAAAATATTAGCTTAGTGTACCAAATCTTTAAAAATTATGCGATATTGATAAAACTTAATATCCATAATTTTGTATACTCTCTGAGTAAGAATTTCAAGTTATTTTTAAAAAATTCAAAATGGCGGATCCAATATAGCGGCCGAAAATAGAAAATTGTATTTTATATATATAAAACTTTGTATACAGGGTTTTTTGAGGTTACCGATTATAAAAATCACGTCATTTCTCAAAAATTAAAAATGTCAGATCCAATATGGCGTCCGAAAATTAAAAATTTAAAAACTTGAAAAGTAATTGGGTGAAAACCTCAAAATATCGTGTCATTAATGTCTCAGCTATAAATATTCGTAATAATATATGGGAAAAGATGGCGGCTTCAAAATGTCGACTAAAATGAAGTCACTTTTCAGAATTTTTGATTAGGTCGCTGAAAATGAAGTCACTTTTCAGAATTTCAAGTTATTTTTAAAAAATTCAAAATGGCGAATCCAATATAGCGGCCGAAAATAAAAAATTCAACAAAATTTAGAAACTTTGATTGCTTTTCTTAAAAATAGACATAGGGAGGTTTTTTTACTTTTATTCTTAATTTTTTAGTTCATACCTACATATGTTTTTGGGTCTTCGAGTATTAACGTGCAATTTTATAAAAAATGTAAAATGGCGGATGCAATATCGCGACCAAAAATTACATTTTTTGTTATTTTCATGCAAATTGCTATATGGGGGTGTTTTAGGCCGTTGAAAATGAAGTCCGTTTTAAAAAATTCAAAATGGCGGATCCAATATGGCGACCGAAAATTAAAAATTTCATTTTATTTTTATGAAACTTGGTAAATCGGGGTTTTGGGATACGAATTAGGAGTAAATTTTAGAAATTCAAAATAGCGGATCCAATGTGGTTAACAATAAAAAATTTTATTTTACTTTTTTGTAACAGTACTGACATACATACTGTTAATATGACTTTGAATATATATAAGTTTTTTTATTGAAAAGTATTGTCCAATAGTTCAAAATCGCTTCAAAAATGTTTTAAATTTCAAAGGCAATACTTATGAAAAATAAAAAAGGCAATCTTTTTGGCCGTGACAAAAATTTGTACCTTTTTTAATTTGCTTATACTAAAATATAAATGTTCGTTATTTTTTCACTTCAACTCGTTGTTACTTGATCAATTTCTAATAATTTTGGAATGAAACAAAATGGACATTACAGACTGAACATTGTTATTAGCAACTGTAAAAAGAAAAAATTAAGAATAAAAGTAAAAAAACCTGCCTACGTCTATTTTTAAAAAAAGTAATTTTTATTTTCGGACGCCATATTGGTTCTGACATTTTTAATTTTTGAAAAATGAGGTGATTTTCATAATCGGTGACCTCAAAAACCCCTGTATACAAAGTTTTATATATATAAAATAAAATTTTTATTTTCGGCCGCTATGTTGGATCCGCCATTTTTTTAAAAATAACTTGAAATTCTGAAAAGTTGCTTCATTTTCAACAATTTGCATGAAAATAAAAAAAATAAATTTTTGTTCGCCATATTGCATCCGTACATTTTTGCTAAATAACGTGAAATTAATACTCGTCATTTTGAATTTTGTAAAAATAACTTGAAATTCTTACTCAGAGAGCCCAAAAAATTGTGGGTACTAAGTTTTAATGAGATCGGATACTTTTTGAAGATTTAGTACACTAAGCTAATATTTTCCAAAAAAAAAGAAAGATTTAGTCGCCATTTTGAAGCCGCCATCTTCAATTTTTCTATATATTATTATGAATATTTATAGCTGAGATATTAAAGACACGATATTTTGACCAAATTTTCTTGTTCGACATGGAAATAACGATTAAAAAATGTTCGTGAAGGAAAAAATCGCGTTTTTTTTTAATATGTAATTGTTTAGGACTTTTTACGCGTTTATTGTAGAAAACAATTCAACAAACATATTTGACCATTATTTACGTAGACTTCTATGTAAAAAATGATTAAAAATATAAAAATTACCAAACTGTAGTTAAATTATAATTGTTTCAGTTTGTTTATGATTAGTCAGTGAAAGACATAATCTCCCAGTTACAATGACAAATTTCAGATAAAATTTGATTTCCAAATCGGAAACATGGGGTTGATATCAGTTGTACGTTATAAAGCAATATCGTATTTCCAATACGATAATTTGCTTAAAGTTTTCGTTACCAACTAGTCATCCATACAGTTGTATCGTAGTTGTCATACTTCATTAATATAGACATTTTTTAAAAATTATTGCAAATGCCCGGATTTCCACGTGCGGTTTAAAAAAATCTTAAATAAATTTTGCTAATAAACGATAAATTGGATCGTTTCGTTAATTAGTTTTCGTTTCTCTGTAATACTTAGCTAATACTTCCCAGGCCTTCGGAGCCATGAAACCAGCTGGTGGAAGTTTTCCTTCCCTTGCGAGATCTAAAAACAATATCATTCATTTTTAATAATATCATTAATTTGATGTTTACATAATTAAAAACAAATGCAATTCAGGTAAATAATATTTATATATATATAAATAATAATAATCAAAATTAAAAAAATAAAAAATGTTCTTTGTGTGAAAACAAAACAAAAATATTTTTAAGGGGATGCAAAATCCCACAAATGTGCCAATTTTTTTTAAAATATAATTTTCTACCTAAAATTACACCATGCAGTAAAAAAAAAAATTTTTTTCGAGCATGTACAATTTTTATTTTCCGAACTAAGGGAAATTTTTTAAAATCCATATGAGAGATTCTTCAAAATCATAAGAAAAGTATGTAAAAAAATTTTCCTAACAAAATATTCAAAATTGTGGAGTAGTTTCATTTTAAAGTTTTTGCTACAATATTTCGGATTAAAAATTGAAAAATTGCTCAAAATAGTAGTTTTATAAATATTTTCGGCAACTGTTATATAAAAATTCTTACAATCGTGTCATAACGTCATACAATCGTCATTCTAAAAATATTTAAAATTTGTTTTGCTATAATAGTTATATAAAGTTATAACATTCAATTTTACGGACGGCTCGGAGTACATAAAACACGGTTTTACACACGGGGTGTTTAAAAAGAGTTTTTTTTATAAAAGTTGTCTAAAATATTTACAAAACTACTATTTTAAACAATTTTTCCATTTTTAAACCGAAATATTATAACAAAAAAATTTTTTTTTAAATTTTCTAATGAAATTACTCCCACAGTTTTGAATATTTTTGTATGAAAATTTGTTTACAAACTTTTCTTACGATTTTGAATGGATTTTAAAAAATTTCCCTTAGTTCGCAAAATAAAAATTGTACATACTCGAAAAAATTTGTTTGACTACAAAGTGTAATTTTAGGTAGAAAATGATGTTCTAAAAAAAATTGAAACATTTGAATGAGTAAAATATCAATGCCTTAAATCGTATTAACATGATCGAAATAAAAAATATATTTCTCGAAATAAAAAGTATATAAATTATACTAACTCCTCATTCTTGTTCCTGAAATGAAATCGAAATCTTGTGTGCGTTCTGATTCGAAAAATGCCATTCGTTTATTTTTGGAATCATAAGCAGCAACTTTAAATGGAATGATTTCTAAGGTTTGCAAGCCTCTTGCCATCGGAAGTACCCTTGCACCATGCGTCGGATCATACAGGTTGCCATCTGGTGAAGCATTTTTATCCGGATGAGGTATTCCAGCTGGATCTCTACCAACGATATAAAAGTTTGCACCAGCATTCATCCTAGCTTTTGCATGCCACTGCACCTATAATCAATTATTTTTTATATGTTAATTATGTTGTGACCGATTCCATCTCAAATTTTTCCAAATTTGCAGGTGGGGTGTCCGATTTTTCTGTAAATTTGAGAAGTTGTTGAAAATGCTTAGTATAAAGACGGCTTGCTAGTAGTTATACGAAAAAAGTTATGAGCATGTGCATCCATGAGGTCAAAATAGCGTTTTCACGAAAAAACATTCACAAATTTTGTTCAAAGGGTTGCCATTTCATCAAAAATAAATATTTTGTTTTTTTTTCTCGTCTTGTGTAGCATTTTCAATGTTCTTTCGAATCCCGTTTGAAATTTTGAAAAATGTTGAAAATTAACAAAATGGCGACCGTTTTTTGTAAAATCGAAAAATCCAATTTTCTCAAAAACATCATTTTTTTTTGTTTGAATTTTGTTTTACAGTTAAATGAACTAATGACAAATATTTTCCTATAGTTTTGGTTGGCTCTAAAAGCATGTGAAAGACGCAGGATTTCTTTTGCTTAAAAAATGATTAGCTATAATTATTAAAAATTGTTTAAATTCGTTTTTTTAATCATATAAGAGAAAAAGTGTCTTTATTTTTTTTTTTTTATTTTTTTTTTTTATTTATTATTTTACGGGCGGAATCGCCCTTTTTACTTAATTTTTGCGGTATTGTTTTTTAATCTTGAGAATTTTGCGAGAGCTGCAGATCGACTTACGAAGATGGCGCCATACTTCACATTTGTGTATGAAATGTAGGACTGCAGAAACCTACACCAAGTACAGCAGCGGTCATGAGTCGATTTCCGCCAGATAAACAATATTTTCGAAACGTAAACAAACAACGTGGCTCGTCTTACCAACAGCGAGCTGCTGCTTGAAAACGAAATCGAAAAATTGTTCACCGGACGGGGATCGAACTCACGACCTACGACTCCGTAGTCCAGTGCGTTAACCGCCTGAGCCACGAACCCGATTTTTTTTTTTTGTTTTTGTTTATTTTTATTAGTCTTTAATTAACCAATTGGCTTCTCTTTCTTAAAAATCAATTAGACAAATTATACGCGTGTGAATTGTGTATCTGAACTAGCCTTATACTTTGGCCAATTTCAATACAGTTGCGGTACTCTTTTGAAAAAACTGATTGAAAAAATAAATTTTTAATAATGAATTATAATTTTTGAGATCATTTTGCTACAGCACGGGAAAAAGAAAACGAGAACAAAGCCTTGCACGCAAGACGCGTTGTCCGTCGGGCGCTATCAACTTTAAACACTCATTACTTTTGAACTATTAAACCAATCAAGATGAAACTTTCTCACTGGAACTTTTTCGTAGTTTAAAATTCTCTCGATAAACGAAGCGCTGGAACGTATCAAAACGCGTTTATGCAGACACTCCCCGAAAAAAATTCATAACTTTTTTGTTTATTGAAGTACATCGTTTTTTTATTTTTTTACTAGACGCGGAAAACTCTAATGAACAAATTCATTTTTTATTCGTCTCAACATTCTCAAATTTGACCATGTTATAGCGAGTTGAAGTGAAAAATGTTGGATTTTCTAGGTTGAAATAAAATCTTGTTTTTGTTGATTATTTAAAAAACTAAAAATCGTACAATTTTTTGCAAAAAGAAAAAAAGATGCGTCTTACGATTCTGAATAAATCCGAGCTCTTTTGAAAATTGATCGTTCGGACAATACTTCTCCAGCAGAATCCGCACGTATCCCCTTCTTGCATGGAGAGCCTCAATTATAGCTAATCAATTTTTAAGCCAAAAAAATCCTGCGTCTTTCACAGGCTTTTAGAGCCAACCAAAAGTATTGGAAAATATTTGTCATTAGTTCATTTAACTGTAAAAAAAAATGATGTTTTTGAGAAAATTGGGTTTTTCAATTTTTAAAAAAACGGTCGCCATATTGTTAATTTTAAACATTTTTCAAAATTTCAAACGGGATTCGAAAGAGCATTGAAAATGCTAAATAAGACGAGACAAAAATAACAAATTATTTATTTTTGATGAAATGGCAGCCCTTTGAATAAAATTTGTGAATGTTTTTTCGTGAAAACGCTATTTTGACCTCATGGATGCACATGCTCATAACTTCCCAACAAAATTTTTTTTCGTATAACTACTAGCAAGCCGTCTTTATACTAAGCATTTTCAACAACTTCTCAAATTTACAGAAAAATCGGACACCCCACCTGCAAATTTGGAAAAATTTCATATGGAATCGGTCTTGTACAAAATGACAAAAATAAGTAATTTAAAATTACTTACTTCTATAGGTCCAGCGTACATCATTGGACTAGGAAAAATGGCTAGCACTGTAGAATCGGAATGTAAAATACCCTCTTCGAGCACTGCTTTATGCTGAAGAATACGAGTTTTCAGAGGTACATCGTCGTCTTTTGTCCACCCTCCAAGTGGATGTAATAATAAAATAGGGTTTTTAAATCCCCTTTCTTCCAACAGTCTTCTTCTAGTATCCTGGAAAATAACCGCAACTAAAGGACCTGCTAGTCTGGCATTTTTAAGATCTCTAAAGTGACACCTTACCTGCATGAGAAGTGCATGGCCGTTATGAATAGGATTCCGCAATTGAAATGCAAATACAGCATCTGCCTTCATTTCTCTACACTTTGCTTTTATTTCATTTGGCGTAAGTCTGTATTCGTCTAGGCCATCGTGCCATTTAATTCTTTCGAAAACTTCCAAATCACCGCCAACTAACCAATCGCCAGATTCGTAAATCATTTTAACATATGGATGACCTAAATTGTTTGTTCCAAATTGCCATCCGCACCTTTCTTCCTTTCGATGGTAGTAAAACTCTGGTCTACGAATTATTGCAATTGGCCGGCCTTGATGTCTAAGACAAAATGCTGAGAGTCCTTCCAGTCGATTTTTATCTGCTGTACAAACTGGTAGCACAATGGGTACGGATTGGTTCACTTCTTTACCATCTGTATTTAGGCACTTTAGGTGTTGAACCTAAAACAAGTGGGTAAATTTATATATTATATAAACAACTTTTTTAAATTAAGTCTTACTTGTAGGTATTCACGCTCCCTCATGAATCCTGTAAGCGGTGCAGCCCAACCCTCGGCTAAGACTTGAAGCCACTGTAAATCAATCTGTGAAATTTCAAGGCTCTGCAACGACTCTGCTTCCTGTTTAGCATTATTTATACGATTTTCTGGAACATACAATTCACGAATTGGAGCTGCCGGATCTGGATAAACTGGTATTATGTGTTTTTCTTGTAAAAATTTAATTACTGCCATAGCCGATTCTTCTAACGTACAATTCTCAGTAGTCACTACTAAGTCTGGATTCGAAGGTCTTTCGTACATTTGATCGATACCAGTGAATCCTTTTATCGTTCCTTGTCTTGCTTTTTTGTACAATCCTTTCGTATCACGAGCTTCACACACATTTAGAGGTGTATCGACAAAGACCTCGAAGAATGGAAGATCAAATTCTTTATGCACTTGCTTCGCCATTACACGATCCTCTTCGAAAGGTGACACAAAACTGCATAAACAAATTTGTCCACTATCGGCAAAAAGCTTGGCCACCTCTGCCACTCGCCTAATATTTTCTTTTCGATCTTCCTTACTGAACCCAAGGTTACGATTCAGACCAGTTCTAACATTATCCCCGTCTAATCCGTAAGCAGCTATGCCGAGATTCACGAGGAAAGCTTCTACTTGAAAGGCAATGGAAGTTTTACCTGCCCCTGAAAGACCTGTTAACCAAACGGTGCATCCTCGAAATCCACGTATAGTTCCCAATGCTCTTCCACGTTTCGCTCTTGAGACATGGTGTGCTTGAAATGACACATTTGTGCATGTCTGTAATATTACAAATAAAAATGAATGACAATTTGTAAGATCAGACCTGTTGCATAAAAAGAACAATGTGACAACAAACAAAATTATGCATAGTACGAAGGTTGAATAGCAATTTCATTGTCTCGATTCTACAGGTAATGAATATAAGTAGACCAATTTGTCAATCACATCATGCGAATTCAAACTGGACATGGAATACATTGAGTACAGGCAGCAGAATTGTTAGAATGTTGTTTTTTAAATATTGACATTTCTTTTGTATGTAATATGACTTTAAAAAGTTGATGTTACATAATGTTTCTTGAATGATAATATAAATTGTGTTGAATTATAACTAGTAAGCTATATCATTAGAAACTTAAAATTAAAAAGTAATAATTTCAGTCAACCTCGGATGTTGCATTATTGATAAATAATTTTGATTATTTTAATTTACAAATATGGAAGGAAAAAATATTGTAACTAACTAGAAAAGTATGTTTCAATTTGAATACGATACGATTAAATAACAAGTATATGCTAATGTAATTTTCAAGGTCAAGCAATAAAAATGGATTATGAGTCGGCAGCTAGTAAAGTCTATTTTAATTTTATTGTACTGTATACTATAATTTCAATATGTTTGTATTAAAATAATCTGTACATTTATTTAATGTTTTTGTATTTTTTATTTAAAACACTATATTTTATTCATTTATTTAATAATAAACGGTCCTAATGGACCTTTACACAAAATGAAATAATACAATGGCGCATTAACAAGAGAAAAAGAAAATATGTAAAATAGTATTCTGCCGTGGTCCTTCAGAAAAGTAGTATGTTCATTTTTATAAAAATTGAGAAGATATTATTTTTATTATCTTTGTAATGTAATGTATCATATAATGAACTAAAATATTACAAATTCTTATGTTTAGATCTTAAAAAAAAAATAAGATAAATAATAAAACAAGTAACTTTTAATAGACCCTGCGAAAAATTGTGAGTAAGTTTCTCATGAGAATCATATGAGAAATTTTCTCATGAGAAATTGATACAGGATTCGTGTAAGATCGACATGAGAATCAAGTGAGATTCTTATGAGAATAGAATGTTGAGTATTTCATTTAATATTTATAATAATTTAACTTTATTTCTTGCTTTTAAAATTTAATGAATTTCGAGAACCCCAGCATTCCTACGACATTCTCATTAGAATCTCACTAGATTCTTATATGATTCTCACTTCATTCTCACACGTAACCTGTTTTATTTTCTCATGAGAAAACTTCTCATATGAAATTTTTCGCAGGGGAAATATACCCTAAAAAGGGTGTATGTACAAATTTTTGGGACGTTTCTTAACATCAAGAACCGTAGTTTCAAAAGTCGAATCTCGATCCAAAACTTTAAGAAGGTCATATGTCCGTTTTTAATGGACATGCGTTGTTTTTAACTACTATATACGTTGAGTTTTTTAAATAAAAGCTACGATAAAAGTTCCATGTTTTCTAAGAAAGTCGTAGCTTCATTTATAAAATTTTTAAAGGCCTTTATTTGTTAAACGCTTATATATTTATAATTTTATTGTATACTTATTTTTCTTTGTGATCTAGCGCAAGAATAAATAATCGAATTCAGAAAACATTTTTAGAAAATTTGTGGAATTCCGCCATTTAGAGATGATGAAATATTGGAATTAATCGGTAAAAAAATGACGTAAGCATTAAAAAACTGATGACAAATCAAATTTAATAATAGCCATTTTAACGAATAACTCGCATGGGTAAAATCAACTTGCAATTTTGTTATAAAGGCATGTTTTCATTTCCAGGTAAAGTAAATGTTCAAAAAAAAACTTATAACTTTTAACTTTTTGTGTCACTAAATTAATTAGTTATTTAATTTTTATATAAACTGACTATTTTAGAACTCACTAAAATAAGTAAAATTGTAATCTCTTTAATACTATCCAATTTTAATCCTACAATGACAAATATTTGTTTTATAGTACAGTGCAATAAATTGGATGCCCCATTCAACTTGCTTAGTGCACGGAATGAGAATAATACAATTTTATAAATACGTAATGAAAACGTTATATATATAAATTCTGTGAGTTAGGACTGTTTTCAAGATATTTCCATTCATCTTAGAATTCGCTACTTATATTCCTTAATTATTGGGTGCCCTGTTTATTCTGCAGCAATTCAAAAATGTTCATTAACTAATGAAATGTAGTATTCATGTATCAATTTTCGTTTTAATAATAAACAACTATTTATTTCTTTAAAAACAATTTTTTGCTATTATCACAAAATCGTAAATATGGACATACGACTTTTTTACGGACCACGGTAGTTTAAAAAAAAAACTAATTTACGACATATGACTTTCTAGAGTGACATATCCAGGTTTTTGTAGGGAACAACAATACTATAATTTTGTAAATATGCAATAAAAAGGTCGTATATCTAAATTCTATGACGTACAACCTTTTTCAAGACATTGTCATTAACCATAAAATTCGTTATCTCCATTATTTAAATATTGGATGCTCTGTTCACTATCAAACAATACAAAAATGTTCATTAAATAATGCAATAAATTATTGGCGTGACGAAAAATCTTGAATAATAAATGATTATTTATTTAATTAAAAACGGTTTTTTGCTATTATCTCAAAATTGTGAATATGGACATATGACTTTTCTTCCGGAACACAGCAGTATAAGGAAAAAGATATATAAAAAGAAACATCTAATTAATAACAGAAAAAAAATGCAACTAGAAATAAATGTATAATAAAGTCCAAATCCTAGATTTAAAATCTAAAAAATTATCAATATTCCTAATATTAGAAGAAAAGCAGTTCCATTCACGCCTTAACCGTGCGATGCTGGAGTTGAAACGGTAACACGTGTTACAATTTAATTCATTAATAGTACAGTGTTGGCGTAGAGCATGTGTTTGAACCCTATTTGAGAAAAGTGAGGGTATTTGTTCTGATCTGATCTATCCTGTAATGACTTTGTGGACAAATAAAATATCAATAACGTGATGTATGGAGGATATTGAAAGTAAACTAAATTGTGAAGCTACAGAAGAATAATCGTGATCGATATAACTCATAGGTGAACCCGACTTATGAGATAAGATTTCTTAGTAATCGATATTGAACTCTTTGAAGCTGATCGACATTTTTTGCAACAAAAGGACGACAAATAATTGATCCTTAAGTTAATACAGGTAACACTAATACTTTATAGAGATTTATTTATTATAACAGGAATAGAAGAAAAATCAGAAGTTGAGCATTTGAGAAATCCCCAAATTAAAAAACATTTATTGATTATAATTCGAATATATTCTGAAAGCTTAAAACTTTTATAAAAAATTATGCTAAATCATTAATGTTAGTTACAGTTTGAAGAGGTTCAACACCTAATAAGTAAGTGAAGCACAGTGGTGAATTACTTTACGATATGTTATTGATTTATATTTATAAATATTTAACCTGAGATCATTCGTGTTAGACCATTCGAAAATAGAATTTAAATCACTTTGTAAATTTTAAATATAATTTATTATCAATGAAGAAAATCTTGGTAGGCAATAATAAATCTTGTGAACAATACGTTGTAAATAATTGCGTAACTGTGATATCAGTTCACGCGACACTCATAACTATTATTTTAATTTATGTAGCCAGAAAAAAGCATTTTACTATTGAGAATGTTGAAAAATATCCCTGTCGTATGTCATTACAGTGTTAAAAAATGTGTTTTGCACAAAATGTTATAATGACTGAAAAATACCAAAATCTTCATTTATGTTAAAACGGTCGAAAAGTTTTTTGAAAACTTTAATGTTAGTATAAAACATAGATGAATTTTTGAAATATTTCCATAATAGCAACGCCATTCGAATATCGCATTTTAATTTTCGTTCGTTTTTATTAAAGTTTTTTTCATATTTCTACTGTTTTATCCCAAAACATTAAGAAATTGAAAAAACTATTTAATATTCACACAATTTAAAAAACATGTTTGCGTCTAAAGAAGACGATCAAGACTGTTGATGAGCACACTTGATCGTCTGTGCAAAACACATTTTTTAACAGTATAAGGATACATATTTATAATGTATTGTTTACAAGATTTATTATTGTCTATATAATTATAATGACCAAAAAATACCAAGATCTTCTACATTTATTTTAAAACGGTCAAACAATTTTTTTAAAAACGTCTATATTACTATAAAACATAGATGAATTCTTGAATTATAATTCAATATCAGTTAAATATTGACTGAAACGTGCTTGCGAAAAATCTTGATAAATTAATACTTTGATCATGTAAATCTATAATTTATATTAATGTATTACAATGTTAGTTCGATAGATTTATTGGAACAGATGTATCTGTAGTAAACTTTAGTTAATAGATAAATTCAATAAATACCTAATGAAAAATGTATGACTAAAATTTTTTTATACTTTTATGAATGTGGAATACAGATTACTTACTATTATTTAAAAACAATATCCCGTTCCAAAATATTACTGAACAAAATATTTCTATAAAAAATATTATCAGAAAAATTATTTCGGTTAAAAAGATTCGTTAATATTAACACATGAAAAAATTAATAAATTAACAAACATTAATAACAATTCATATAGTTCATAAACCCACTGCTAAAAAATAGCAATCTACAACATACTGCATTCAACGAAGTGTTGATAACAATGAAATATTTTAAAAAAATGATCTATAAAAATATCAAGATAAAAACTAGTTGCAAAATAAATAAAAATATTCAGATAAATAATAACCATTATAAAAATAATAAATCACAAAAATAAATAACGCATATAAATAATGTAAAAGTGACTATCACATTATTCAATCATCGAAAACAATACACAATAATTACACATATATATCCCAAGTGTCTCTTAATTTGAACAGAAATATGAATATCGTTTGAGCACAATCTATCGTATCAGAAATGCCTTTGCAACGTACTAACCCAAAAAGGTTCTAAACTTTTAAACCACATGTACCTGAAGTTTCGAACGTTCAATGAAAGATTTATCTTAGACGTTGCAGTGACAAAATAATTAAATAATTGTATAATTTTGTTTTTTTCAGCATTAAAACATATCCAATTAATAATTTCTAAATTTTTATATGTTTATTTCATTATAATCATATGAAGTACATATTTTATTATAGTGACGCCCCTTAAAAATCGTTCATTGAACGTTTGGAACTTCAGATAAATTAAACCACTATGGTTATTAAAATTCTGTAATTACTATTTAATACAGTTAAACATTAAATTAGATTATAACAATTTCATTTAATAAAAATTAAATAATTATTTTTGAAAACTGTTAAGCATATATAAAATTTAATTTTAACAATTTTCTAAAAATATACAAAATAAAATTAATTTAAATAACATTTTTTACTGCAATTTTGGACTGAAATGTTTGTAACATTTTTTTTTGTAATATATTATCCGAGTCCCAATTTTGTCATATAAGCCCTTGTGGAAAAATATTGCTGAAAAGTACTGAAAATGTGTTTCTGAAAATCTCTAAAAAATACTGATTTAATGTCGAAATTGGGACTAGTATATTCAGGATACTTCAAAGATTTTCAGCAAATTGTAGTAACATTGCTGAAATATACTTAATATTTATTTGAATTTTATTGAAATATTTATTTATTTAACATTTTTCAACGGGCTGATAAGCCCTTACAAAACAAAATAAAAATACAAAATTTGGCACAAGTGGAGTGCACTGGGTCAGTGATAACTCAACCAAAGAAATATAAAATATGAAACAACAAAATATAAAAAGCCACGCAGAATATTAGAAAACGCTTAAGAAAAAAGTTAAGTGACTAAAAAATAAAATAAAGTGTATAGATCAAGGAAAATATAAAAAGGATTTTATAAGAGATTTAAACAATGCTATAGAAGGGATGACCAAATTGGGAAGGAATAAAAATAAAAGTTCAATTATCTGAACGTTATGAAAATATTTCTCTGAAATATACTAAAATTGTTCTAAATTTCCCTGAAATACACTCAATTACTATAAAAATCACTGCACTAGAAACATTAGGAAATGTCAGAGTATTTTATCAAAATGTAGTAAGTTTTTTGAAATAAGCTGATATTTTCCTGAATTCTACTGAAAATTCTGATGTATCTTTTATTGAAAAATACTGAAAATTTCTTAATAATACTGATTTAATATCGACATTGGAACTATTATTTTCAAGGATAATGTCATTCGACAAAATGTAGTGATATTGCTGAAATGAACTCAATATTTATCTGAATTTTACTAAGTATTATTCTGAGCTATTTAAAAAATTCTGGAATTGCACTAAATTTGTCTGAATTCTGCTAAATTTGTATTATGGCTTCTATCCATTTCAGTAAAATTCAGTTAGAATTGCGTATATTATTTCAGAGAGATGTTTCCGAACAAAGTTTCTGAATAATACTAAAAATACTTTAAATTATCTGAAAAAATGCAATAACAAATGACTAATTGTTATAGAATATTTTTAGAGAAATTTAGAAAAATTCAGTAACTTTCAGTATCTGTGCGAAAAACGATTTGTTAAAATTTTCTGAAAATACCTGCAAGTTACAAAAAAATAGGCGTTAAATTTGGATTGTGGCTTCTATCTATTTCAGTAGTGTAGGTTCTTTCATTAACTTTTCAGTACTGTAGGACCTCTCTTATTCTAATTGCCTTTTTTATTCTAATTGTCCAGCCTCTCTTATTTTAATCGTTCCCCCACAAGTCTTCTCCCGCTATGACACGAAAAGTCAACGAAAAATATTGTCCACGAATCATAAGCTCGCAAACAAAGTAAGTGGGACTAAGGGGAAAATTAGAATAAGAGAGGTGGTGCCATCTTGAAAAACTTTACTAATTAGAATAAGAGAGGTTCTACTGTATGTTTTTAACATGTGAATGTAATTTCAGCAATTTTCAATAACACTTTACTGAAATTTATTCTGAATTTGTCTGAAAATATCTGAACTTACATGCTGAAATGGAGTCCCAATTGCGATATTAATTCAGGTTGAATTTCAGAAAAATTTAGCTTAATTGATCGTTTCAGCAAATTTCATTATTTTTTCAGCAATATTTTTCCACAAGGGAGATTTATTAAGTACTCATACAAGTCAATGAGAATATGTATGGTATTGAATAATTATGGAAATGTTAAAATCACGTCTAGCGTGAGGTTAAAAGTTCTTTTATTTGGAACTCATGAAAACTTGGCGTAGTTTCAACAATTTTGTATACGTTAACTATAATGAAAATTTAAAAATAGTTGTTTTCTGTTTAATTCTAAAAATTTTTAAAATATTGAAAAAATCTTTATTATTGTTGTCGAGTTTTGACTGAATATTTAATTGCAATTGATCGACAATGTACAAATGGTGGTCGAGTCTGTCAAGATCAAACCAATTGTCAAAATATATTTTAAACCGAGATATATTGCCGATGCTGTCAAAATTTATGAATCAAAATCTTATTAATGAGAATGTCAACAGACATCTTACTACGATATTTCAAGATTTAAATTTTAGATTTTTGTTTAAACTGTCAAAAGTGTTTTAAATTATTACAATGTAATTATACATGACATGCTTTGATTGTATTGAAGTAAATAAAATGATAAAAAAACATTTGCCTGCAGGATATTTTTGAGTGGAACAGTAGTTTTCGAATTCAAATAAAAGAATAATTTAAAAATTTCGCGCCATAGACAAAGTTGAACATAAAATATGAAAGAAAAAAATGATGGAACGTACCGTCATGATTTTTTTATTTGGAGTTTGAGAAGTTTCAATTGACATGTCAGCTGTAGTGTTGAGCTCCGTTATCCTTTCTTGGTCTTTGACAAAAATTGTGTAGGTACGTGGCATTCGTCGTGTTCGATTACCGAACGACGAATGGTGGAAAAACCTGAGTAACTCGGTTTGCCCGGCATACGAGGCAGATAAAATAAAATCCTTGGAGGGGAGTTTTCTATGAGTTTTTATATCATAGTTTATCAGCGAGTACACCACAACACGAGTTGATTAATTCTCCAGAAGGTCGGAAGTGATGGTATTCCGATGTCCTTGTCAATATTGACGGCATCGACAAAATGTTCAATTTTATGTCCAGTACCGGTAAATGCCCAGTAATTACTGGAACTTGGCCGTAGAATAAGCTGGAGACAGGCTCAAGGACCAAACATTATCGCTAGTTAGTATCACGAGCTGTCGAACTCAGTCGAACTCACACGTGTATACGGCACCACGCAGGTACAGTCCTGTCACCGAGTTTTCTGGGATTTCTATGTATCGGCATGTATTGTCGTTTCCATGTATGGTGTATGTGTACGTAACAATATTTACATGTATGTACGTGTATGTATTGTTTACATGCACATCTAATGTCACTTAAAAAATGCATAAAATTTGTATGCATTTTTGAACTGGAACTCTTTGAATTTGTGTACATGTACTATACATGTATTTTTTGGTGTATGTATTCTATGGCCATATGGATGCACATAAGGTGTTGCAATATAGAGCTGCGGCAACACCCATAAATTCGCTGCAATTTGTACCGTACGCGTATACTTACCGTACATATGTACATAGTCCCTCACCCAGCGATCCTAGCGGCAACTTCGGAACTATTATCTAGTTGCTAGACATGTAGATATTTAAAAAATGTATAGATCTTGGATAAATTTGCATATTTGGAAAATGCAGAAGAAATTTTTTTATGTGTAAGAATGTACACAAAACGTTTAACTTTTAAAGAAACGTATCAAAACAATGTACCTGAAGTTTAAGTTGACTTAACCCCCCTACTGGAAGTAAACGGATTCAAACGGATAGAAAATAACGGATTCAAACGGATAGAAAATTTGTATCCGTTTGAATGCCCACTTTGCATTCTTTTCAATCGGTTGTTGTCCGTCAAAACTGAATACGTTCTGGATCCGTGGAATGGAAAATTGATCCGCCTCAATCCGTTCTTATATGAGCCCGTCGAATCCGTGTCTATCCGTATCTATCCGTGATATGGCACCAAGTGTGCACCTGTTTTTATCCGTTTCTATTTGCATAAATACTTTCATCCGTCTCAATCCTTAAAAACTGAGTCAATATTTATCCGCATATATCCGCCAGCGTATACGAAAATTAAATCCGCTTCTATTCGTTTGTCGCGGATATGCGCGGATAGGAAAGTATTGGAACGGACTCGTGTGCGATCCGCGGCAGACGTCGGGAATAAATTAATGTTGGACGCGGATACGGACGGATTAGTCACGGATAGCCTTCGGATACAAGAGGTTAAAAATGTATTGAAACGTTATCAAACGTATATAAACGGATAGCCGAAGTATTAATACGGATAGGGTTTGAATCCGTTTACTTCCAGTAGGGCCCTTCGCTGTGATTTTATTGTATTTTAAGATATTTTTTTAACCGGTATGCTAAGTAAACATAGTATGCTGAGTAAGCACTTAACGCACTATTCCTATCAGTGCGTGAATCCTCCACTTAGCACGCTGAAAACAGTGCAAGGAAAAAAAATTTAGTGATTTTAATAAAAATTTACTTGATTCAAGTAAATGGTTTCTTTGAATAGTCGCAACAATATATTATTATTAGTACCTATTATTAACGACTTTATTAACAAATAAAGTCCTCTACATATAGTTATGAATTCATATGCCAAGAAGCGAGTTGCAGACAAAGTTGGCTTCCAAACTGACATGCACAGAGAAAAAATCTTAAAATTGTTAAATCTCAAATTAAGCAGTGTAAAAGGCTTAATTTCAGTTTAATATTGAGCTAATTTTTTTAAATAGAGTCAATATTTGAGCTTTAAGTCTTACTTTCAGACAGCAAAGTTTGTCCCACCTAAGTTAGAGAATTCTTATTTCGAACCTGAATATTGACTAAAAGTAAGTTTCCAAAATTAAAAACAAGGTTTTAAGCGCAAATATTGAACTTAATTTAAGAAAATTAGCTCAATCTTAGACTGAAATTAAGCCTTTTACAGTGCTTAATTTGAGATGTAATTATTGTAAAACTTTTTTTCTGTGTACGGTTTGTATTTATTAGAAAGAATATTCACCGTCTACTCGAAAAAATAATTAATTCATTAACTAAAATTAATATTTATGTGATTCTACAAAATATTTCATTTTTCAAGAAAATCAATTCTTTGTTTATGCAATGCATTTTTTAGTTTCAGTAAATATTTACTTGAAAGAAATAGATTGTTACGTCACCGTATTGAATAATTTTTTTCTCCGATTGGACATGAAATAAATATTTATGAAACACCAGAAAACATCGCATTGCGTCAAATAAATAATTACTTGAAAAAATAGGAAATATTTATTTGGGAAAATTTAGAACTAAAAAAATAATTGTATCATAATTATGATATTACTACTTGTTCTGTAGTTTTTGTCATATTTCATGAAATTAAATAAATATTTGATTCAATTCAAGTCGTCGAGCGTATTAAATTTATATTAAGAAGTAAATGTTTATTGGTTTCAAATAAATATATACTTAACGAAAAAAGATTTATGTAAAAAGGAAGAAACCCATTTATCGAATCAAGGTAATATTTACTGGAACGTAATGAATTTTTACTCATTTTTAAGCGAACAATGATTTCTTTTAAGTAAATATTTAATTGTTCAAAGTACATCTTGATTTTCTTTCATAGAGATATACATATAGACAAGAACATATTTATAAATGATATCAAGTCTTACCAGTTTTAAAATCTCAACATATGATTTCTTTGACAGGGTAAAATATTTCTTTAAACTGATTTACTTCTTTCAAGAAATACGATTAATACCTTTAAACACATTATCTCTTTGTTTCAAGAAAAAACTATCTTGATCCAAAACAGTATTTTCTTAACGATTCAAGTAAATCAATTTCAAGTAAATATATTTTCTTAACAGAAATAAAATGTTTTTTTTTTTCAGTATGCTCTAAGTAAGCATTTAGCGCACGTATTTAAAAGAAAGATAATTGTTCTATTTACACCATTATAAAGCATCGTACAGCAGAGTTAATGTCAAACTAACTGGTGAGTTTAGGACGTCAGTTAAAAATAAAATATAAAAATAACATAGAATTACACTCAAATCATGTCTCATATGTTGTTAAAAATGATTGAATTTGTTGTAAAAATTAGAAATAAGCAAATATGGCAGGACTTTTCGCGCAGTAGGGCGAAAATTGCACGACAATGTGTCCTTTCTTGATATTTTTCATTAAGATACTTTAAAAAAATATGGGTTACGTGGGTTACAATAGGCATACTATTACAGCGAAAATGATAGTGTATGATAAAAATATTGCTCTAATAATTTGAAAATTCATTTTGTTTTTATCAACATGCCGTCAGTTTGCGAGATTGCTGCTCATATATACGATTACAGAATACTACGTGCTTTGATTTTAAAACTTGTAATTAAACTCTTTTTGTCGTCGTTTAATGTTTGTTGAAACACTGATAACAATGTATGCTAAGCGCACGCACAGAAAAGGTAATTTTGCGTTTATATAATAATACTCTTTGTCTCGAGAAACTTGAATCATTTTCTGCTGAAACAATATAGCCCGAAATGCCACAATTTTAAAATTGATCTATTTCTAAACATTTCGACGCCCCACTGTAGTTCGGAGTTCAAACTTATTAAACAGGTATTCTAAATGTACATCACAGGTAATGTTGAATGCCATCAATAAATTTAAATAATTTTAATACTTCATTTAAATTTGATATTAATCTCTGGATGATACTTTACTCTGAAATGTACAAAGTTTGTACTGCCCCGAATAGGATTATTTTCAGGAGAGCTTGAAAAACCTGTATATTGTATTAAAAATCCATTAGTTAAAATAACTGACATTTGAACATTTGCAGATTGAGATCATGGGCTTTTGCAAATAGGTTTTAATTTTTCACAATATGTCCATCTTAAATGTGGATATTCTAAATATTTATATTTTTTAAGGCGATAACTTCTGTAGACAGATTTTAGTCAAAACATTATCAGAAGTTTAATATTGCCGTTGGAGCTAATGCTTTTTCAATTATTATTTTAAGTATTTGTAATATATGATGTAATAACTATAGTTTTAAATATTTCTCGAAAAATTAACATCTTAGTGTAAAATGTTGTTGATAATTTCACAAAAAGATGTGCTGAATTTACCATTGAGATTTAGCGAAATTTAGCGAAATTCAGCGTTAAATTAAGTACAAGATTGGGTAGTGTGGAAAATTAAGTTCGGCAAATATTAGCACGAGATCAACATAAATGTAAACTGTCGTTTGAAAAAAAAATTAGCAAAATTCAGCTAAATTCAGTTAGATTTTGTTGAGTTCTTCTGAATATGTCTGAATTATGTAGGGCCAAAATTCAGAAGTAATTTTAGCGAACATTTCAGCAAAACTTTTCACAAGAAAAGAATATTTATGTAATAGTTTAAGTCGATATTAATATTTCACGGTAAGTATATCGATCGTTATATTTTTTTAGATAATATATTTTTGAGAGCGCTGAATACGATCCCAGGTTCTAAAATTGTGTGGCACATCAGGTCTTTTAGAAAAATTAGGGTAAAGACTTTTTTAGTATGTTATTCCCTCTTTAAACAGACGTGATAGAAACTTCTACATAGTCTTAAATTGAAGCTTAATGCCTACACTACGAGACTCATATTCGCATGAATAAAAAATATAATTTTTTTTAATGGGATTATTCCTTTAACGCTCGACTCTTATATCCTTATAACATACAACGTTTAAGTTCCGCAATTTTCCTGATATTCTGTATCTAGAGATTCTCGGTATCGATGCGATTACGAATCCGATATCAGATTTACAAAATTCAATGTTCAAAATGACGGGGCCAAGAATGACAGACGAATTTTCTGAAAATCGGGTCGCTGATTACATATGTCTAAGCAGCCAAGGTAAGATGGTGATGTTACGATAGAGCGAGATTTTGTGAAGTAGTATACAATGGAATTTGAATTACATTTACTGTATTATACATACAATAACATAACAATCGACAATACAAAATATAAGAATGTAATAAACAATATTGATAGATGCAGAGAAGTGGACATTGCAAACGTCTCCAGCGGTTACACAACCAATTTTCGACTGCAACACTAATGTGGACCAAAAAATTCAAGCTTTAATTTAAGTACAGACTAAAGTTTCTAGTGCGTCAGGTGGGATATTATCTAATTTTAGCATCGTTGCAGTTAGATTAATAGCTTGTTTGATTTTGGCATTTTTACGACCACTTTTCTCAAACCCGGACGGAATTTACACTGGTAACGAAGCAAAACATTCCTACGTGGTGATTTTGTCTACCATATTGAATCCGCCATTTTGAATGTTGAAAAAGTAACATCAAACACCTTGAAAGTTCAATTGGATGACCGTAGATCAATTTTCTGGCTTTGCGTCTGCCATTTAATGCAATTCTGTTTTTGTTTGTTCCAAATTGCATATGTGGTTATTGTAAGGTAAAATTCAAGCATTCATTTAAGCACAGGCTGAAGTCTAAAACACGTAGGGATCAAAAGGCCCAAAACTCTGTTAGTTTTTACTCCCACTTTTCTCAAAATTCTGACATGATACGCAATTTTGGAATCCGGGATTCAGCACACAAAATTATACCGGAAACACCTTCGATATAAAAAGAAAAAACCATGCAGACCTGTTTTATCACATCAGCCACAAAAGAAGTTATTAGAATCCAGAAAATATTGTTTAATATTATTATAAAGTTCAAGATTAGCAAATAAAACTTGGTACAATGTCCAACTTACAGTTGCCAAAGGTGGCAGTGTTAGTACATACAAATAATCCGAATGTAAAATTTAAAAAAAAGCACTACAAAATTTGATCGCGATTTACTTGTTTCTTGATTAGTTTCATGAGATAACATTACGTGCACTTTACGTACTAATTTAAAAATTAATGAAGATTTAGATTTCATTCATAATGAAAAATAAGTTTCGTGAATTCGCATTAATGACAGCCATATTTTGAAGTGTTGGCTTTTTTACTGCCGTCGTAAAAAAAACCTTTTTAAGTATTTTCTGTGAATTTTCGTTAGACAATCTTTATTCTTATTTTTTTCATAATTAATTTTTGTTTAATTAATTCAAATTTGAATAGTCCTTATTATACTAATCGTCGTATATTGGTGTTAAAGCCGTGAAAAATAGAAATTCTTTTAATCTGTTTGTCCTCTTTTCTGGCTCGTATTTTATTTCTATATCTGACTATCGTTTTTCCCTTGATAGAAAATTCTTTCTAATGGATATAAAATAGTCGTATCAAAAGAAATTGACCGCGATGCGCTATATAAGGATTTGGTAAATGCGATAAATGACTGAAAAGAATAAAGAAGAGCAGTTTTATTAGAAATTAAAAATATATTTAATAAAATAACTAGATATTTTTTTCTATTTGGTTACATTATTACATAACTAAATTACCATACAAGCAAAGAATATTTTATATACAAGTCCCCAAATTTTTTAATTAAAATCTAGAAACATTTTCCGAACATAGGAAAATTGTTGCATATTTACCAATTATTTGCATAGAATGAATGATCTAAGCATTCTAAATAAACACCATACATGTGACATTAAACATAAATGAACTACGTTTTGTACAATGTTTCTTAAGTATTTGAAACAAGAAGCAGGACAACATTTCTATTTACATTCAATATGATAATTAACATCAAATACTCTTACTCTATTTATATTTGAACCCGAAAATGAACATGAAATACTTTTTTCAAAAGCTATAATTAGTGCATATTTATTAAATACATTTATCAATTCGTTATAATTTTTGGAAATATTATTTTCATCTTTTTATCAAACATATAAAACACTCCTCGATTAAAAGCATAAGTACATTAGGTAATATAGCCGTGACTTTCTATTTTAATCACAACACGATATTCAGCATGCATATGTGTTGCATGTAACATGGTGTTTTAAAAATTGTATCTATATTGATTAAAAACGATTTAAGTTATTTATTTTTGCAGATAAAGAATAAAATTTATTTTTATTGGTAAAGAATATGATTGCTTTTAATTAAAATTTATTTGGCAGAAAGTTTATATCAAATAACCAATTCGAGTTTATATTAAAATCATGACTATTTTATTTATAAAACTTATTTACTAATATTTTGTACTACAAATATTCAATTTTTATGGTATACATTTTTCTACTTACATATTTTACATCGATAATTCCAACAAATTAAATATGTAAACAAATTAAAATATTTACAATTTTTCATTATTTACAGATATAATAAGTGCACGCTACAGATAATTTAGTAGATAAAAAAACATAATGGAGAAAGATATAAATTTACAACTTCAACTAGATATGACTACTTTACGAATAAAAGACGTACAAATATAATATTATATATCAAATTTGCATATTTATGCGAACAATGCTAATAAATTAATATGATTAATTTTCATAAAATTTAAAATCAGATATTAAAAATTTGTATTTCTTAAAAAATATACCTTTCAGACATTTTTATCTGTAACTTCAAGGTATACATTCCTTAAATAACGCGACAAATATCTTACTATTAAAACATGTATAAAAAATAATCACCTCATAAATGAGTAAAAGAAAGCGATGCATTACTAACAGTAACATTACTAACAGTAACTCACACATTGTGAAATCTCGCGGTGCAATCTAAATTAATTTTTTCACAATTTCCTTACAATTTAGTATTCATTTCTTCAATTGTTGTAGTTGATATTAATTACTGATTTTTTTCGGTAGTAATTGTTTAATGAAGCAACTGTTTGATCACTTGACAAATAACATATTTGACAAACGTATTTTACTTTTGTACAAATAAATCATTTGTACAAAAAAAAATCGCATATTTTTTGGATATATGATTGAATTTCGTATTGCTCTCAGGAATTCCAGCAGTGAGATTGGATAGAGAATTCAACATTTCGCTTTATTTTTCCTTGTAACGACTTTAAAACGATCATCAACCCGTTCGACTCTGATATGCATCGTACTGGGATGATCTTCCATGTAAAATACTTCTACACCGGTTCGTAAAAAACTCCAAATATCTGCTGGCGCCTGTTGCGACAATTCGATGGAATATGACGGCGAGTTCATCAAACCGAAAACATCATCCACACAACCAAATTCCACATAACGATTTCTTGAGAAATTGTCGTCAGAGTTAGACTGACGTATGAATAAAACGGTTCCGAGGGCCAAAAATTCGCTGCCAGCAGCTGGGTCGACCACGATTATATTCATTGTCGGAATCGCCTTTTGGATGTGACCTGCGAGTTTTTCCGATGTGCAGATTCCCACCTCGGCTGTTTCACTCAGATTTTCCGAAGACAGCTGTAATTTTTCCATTCGCGGTACCAACGTCTTTAAAGGATGTTCTTCCCGTACAGAAAGAGCGAATCCTTTAGGTACCAGGTTCATATTTAAGTCTTCTTCCATCTGATCCATGGACCTTAACATTATGAGACATGTATCGTCAATAACACAACAAAAATAAACATGAACCCAAATAGATTAAACATTGAATTAGACTCTAAGTGTCCTTTACAGGTTTCTAGTAATATAAAATGCATTGAAATGGAATTTGCCCTTCTTTCTTTTCAAAAGCATTTAAATCCAAAATTCATAGTACCTACAGGTTAAACAATCTGGACAATTGGCTAATTTAAATATAACATGGGTATAAATAAATCTGTCAACTTGTAAAGACGTTAATTATTATCTTAACATAGAGCTAAGCTTTCAGGAGATTTTTAAAGTTCAGGTTAATATGTAACATCCTCGCATAATCAAATGATATTTATTAATATTCTTGTACAGTGCTTAAAAATTCACATTTTTTAAGATTTTGTTGCTTAAGTATTTGATAATTTCACTAATATTATTGTATCATTTTAAACCCTTAGTTGACACAGTGGCGTCATTGAGGAGCCCAAGTCGACACTTTTTCTTTTTGGCATATCGTTATTTATATAGGAGGGCAATGAAAATCCGAGTGTTAGGTTAGGTTAGCTTAGGTTAGGTTAGGTTAGGTTAAGTTAGGTTAGGTTAGGTTAGGTGTTTTATTCATTTGAAAATGTATTACATTCTTATTCACTCTCGAATCAGAAAACATTCAAAATGCAAATTGATTACAGGTTATACAGAAGCATTGTTTATATCTTTTTAATTCTAATGCTTTTTTTATTACTATCTCTTATTATTATTGTAAATAGAACAATGGGGGTTGGTTTCGAGACTTTTCATTGCGTATACTAGAGTTACGACTTTAAAAATAAAAAATGGCACCCATTTAGACAAACAGTGTTTTGAAAATTTATACAGAATGTTTTTGAATTTGTGAATTTAAAAATCACCAAGTAATTGCATATCCCTTTAATTTACAGTAAAAATTATTTTAATTTCTTCATTTAGGATGTTTATTTTGTACACTTGTAATTAGGTAATATAATTTGAAATGTGAAAACTTGTCCAATCGAAAATAACCCGACGTCAGTTGTAATTTTCAAATTTAGATTCTTAGACGTATCTTTCATTCTTCAGAATGACATTTAAAAAATTTATGTAGGAATTCTGCAGCTCTGTTTTGATAAATGTAAATTAAAATAGTGCAACGAGTTTCAAAACGAATATTTACTCTATTATACGTGCAACATTAATATTTTTATCTCCTATTTTGATTCTTCATTTAAGTGTTAAGAAAATTTGTACAATTTAAAAAATATCTTATAAAATTAATATTAAAAAATGAGTATTATAACATCGACATTAAGTCATCTTGCTTCAAAAAGTCTAAAAAATTCAATTCAAAATGTCAATTACTGTCAATTAATTAATAATTTTGCGCAGCACAGATAAATACGTTAATGTTGATGGTCTAATAAATTATTATTTATATTTGTTACTGACCAAAATGTGTATTTGACGACAGAAATTTAATGTTTATAAAATATAATATTCAAGGTTGCAATAGATGAAGCTTCGAGTATTCTGCTTAAATCCATTATTATTCATAATCTTTCACGGAATTCTTACTAGAAAATAACTACTTTTGAAAATCACCACTAATGTTTACATTTCAAGTATCAACTGCAGTACAATTTATTGTTTGCACATGAAAGTAGTACAAATTTTTGACAATTTTATTTCTGGATCAAGACTGTACAATAATACAAATGTATGTTATATATTATTGTTTCGAAAAAGTAAAACATTTAAAATTGAACGTTTAACCCTTTAATTACGTTTTGTAATATTTAATAATCGAAAAGACAACGGATAGTGTTGACATACATATGTATTTCGTTTGTTTACTACAGTATTTTCAGTCAATCTCAAAATATTCAAAATTTCACTCTTAGATTACCTCCAAAGAAGCAAATTAATGATTTGATTCTTACAATTTGCTAGTTAAAATTAAAATATTAATTCAATTATTTATTCTTCAAAAAAAGCTAACATTGAATAGTATCAATTTTCTATGCATAAAATACTTGTCTTGTAAGGGGGTAATAAGCAGGATGGTTTCATAATAAACTTTTAGTGTTTTTTTAAACGAAAGAAAATATTGAAATATCACTTCAAATCTTATTTATTTTATAGGCATTCGATTTAAAAAGTTGAATGCTACGAAAGATGGAACAAGAATTTTTACTTAATAAACTGTCATTTATAATATATCTAACATCACAAATATACGTTTTAAATACATTTTTAAATATTAATGAAGTTTAATTATTTCACATTTAGACACAAAAATGATCTCTATAAAATTATATAAAAGTAGTAAATTCACAAAAACTAGAAATTGAAAAAATGTTTTTATTATCGTAATAAATTTTTAAATAATAAAAATGTAATAATGTTAGATAAATTGTCAGTTAAAATCGAAACAAATTAAGTACTTACTCAGTGCATTTGTGTTTTCCAGCCGGATTAACATTTTTTTTATTGACTGGAAGGGAGCAGCAGGTTTTTTTATCTACCTCCAAGTTGTCCATCTTTAGGGTATTTAAAAATTTTGTGTTCAAATTAATACAATGTGGTTACTGCGTCTTTGTAGTTCACTTATGGCGTGACGAATGATATATAAACTATTTTGTTTCTGAAATCGCTAAAGGACTCTTTACCCGTTAAAGTTTAACCAATAACCTTTAACACGAATGTTGTACTATTTCTCTGAATAAATTTAAAATATGAAATGTCGTGTTATTAAGTAAGCATGCATCTAGGACCATTAACGAAATGAGTGAAATTTTGAAAAATTACGCCTTTTATTTGTATTTATTAATTGAAGATTCAAAATCGGAAGCATTCGCAGGAAAGTCGAGTGAAAACGTCGAATTTAAAGATGATATGATTTTTCCGTAAAATCATCGCGCAAATAACAATCCGCCTCTATCTTTTAATTGTATCATTTGAATCTAAAAGTAGTAATAATGAATAAATATAATGTTAATCGCGAATTCATTAATTTGATCATTTGAGTTTTGCTAATTTATAGTATTATTAAAATTTGTTAATAAATTTCAAGTCAAAATCGAATTGGAATTAGTGTACTAATTTTGCACATTTGTGTCTTATGCAATTAAAAAGGCTCGTTTAATTTAATAATAAAACTACGTTTTGTTATAATTAAATTACTAAATCAATTCGGTACAATGTTACAATGAATTCGAAATTTTATATACATTTTATGGTAATTTTTCATATAGGATATGTTAATTCTCCTCTATGCGAATGTAACAAAAATTGCATAAATTGTTCATATTTGTATTGATATTCACATACAGCGTGATAACAATTAATATAGTCGACATTTAAATTACTTCTTCGAACACTAGGTGATCTAAAATCGATTTCGCCCACAGTTTCATTGCAGCCATCTGGAATCAGGACATTTTTTACGAAAAATGTCTTTGACCAGAGACAATCGTGCACTCGCTCAGGGTCACCAATCATGTAAACTAAATGGAGGTCGACTTCATTTACGGTTTTATACGCCTCCTAGTGGACCTCGAAGGAACAATGTTTTTATTTGCCTGTTTCTTCGAGGTTCACTAGGAGCCGTATAAACCCGTAAATACAATTATTCGTATATACTGTTGTGGACCAAAATTCCATACCCGTATTGGAAAATTTCAATACAAGTATGGTAATTTTTGTAATATGAATAAATTATTTTTGTCAGTGATCAAACATTTTTAAAAATACTAATCATAACTATGTGCAGTTGCTATCATGAACACAGTAACTTTGTTCAGAACAGGTAATGATAATATTACATATTCCATGAGTAATCATATAGTTAGTAACTTTTCTTTAATTTATTCTACTAAGCATAACGCCTGCAAAAACCTTCATATTCGTTAATAAAAAAATTAATTATTGAATTTGTTGATTTTGATTCGTTCATTTCATTTACCTTATACATGATTTTAAAAATTGTTGTTTATTTTAAGTAATGGTTTATTTCATTACCAGCCCATTCCATGGAATATTATTCTTCTAATATACTTATGTAACATTGGGATATGCGATAAAATCAGACGATAATTTTCTATTGCTCGCTCAAGGAAGCAGAAACCGGTATAAATGAAAATACCGAAATATATTTAATCGATCAAACGAACTTACCTGTTGTGAAGTTCGATCGAAATTATTTGAGTCATCTCGTCCGAATAGATCATAAGGTAGTTGTGTATTTTCTGCACAATTTTTCCACAATATTTTAAAAAGAAACAATAGCACGCCGATTCCCGCTCTCATCCTGTCAGCCTCCGTTGCCCTTAGGAACCTTCAATAGTTTAAATTACAAATTGCAATATTGGGGAAATATTTTGTTAAATCTTGGGTCTGGGAGGGAGATGATCTATTCGGACGAGATGACTCAAATAATTTCGATCGAACTTCACAACAGGTAAGTTCGTTTGATCGATTAATTATTTTTCGTCATCTCGTCCTCTAGATCATAAGGTAGATGTTCAAAGTTAATTGCAATTTGATAATAATTCTTATTTTAATGGTAAAATAAAATTATTCAAACAAGATCATTTCTACCTTACATTTAATACATCTTAAGTTTGAATCCAAACAATTTACAAACTAGGATTTATTACAGCCATCGCGAAAGTATCCTCATTTTCCAACGGTCTATTATAAAAACGCGCAAATACATTTGAATTTTGTGACCAACCGGCTGTTTTACGTATTGTTTCAATACTAACACCCGATCTATACGCAGCCGATGTTGAAGAATGTCGAGTGCTATGCCCAGTGTATATAGAGGTATCAATTCCGCTTAATTCTAAAATTTTTTTTTGATCCATTTACCTAATGTTTGAGTTGTAACAATACCATGTGGTTTTCGAAAAGATATAAACAAGGAATTTCTACTTTCTTCTAAATTCCTTAAATTTGACGTAACTGAAATATAAGTTTGAAGAACTGAAGCTACACAAAGATCAGGTTGATTTCGAAAAAATGGAATTATTAAACATGGTTGTTCTTTATTTAATTTTGAAGTTTTTAAGCGTTCTGATATTTTTATTTCAATTTTTTCCGGCAATACTTGTATGTTTTCTAAATAAATTTTCGATATAGTTTGCATTCTTTGACCCGTTGATAATGCTATTAAAGTAACAAGTTTTAAAGTTAATTTTTCAAGCGAAAGGCTCTCGTGAGGAAACAATGTCTTTAGATAAATTAAAACTGGGGACGGATCCCACGTACAATTGTACTTTGGCCTTGGAGGTTTTAAAATAGACATTCCCTTAAATAATCTTTTAATTATAAGGTCAGTCCCTATTTCGTGATCGTCGATTAAAGATATCGCAGATCGATATCAGTTAATGGTACCATATGCACCAACTTCTTTAAAATTATCCGTTAAAAATATAATTATATGTTTAATATTAGCGCTGAATGGGCATAATTTGTTATTAGTGCAATATTGCCACCACAACCGGATGGGTTTTTCGTATTGTTTTAAAGTAGATTCAGATAATGAAGCAAACATTATAGAAATCGCATTGATTGGGATACCCTTTCTTTTGAACGCTTCCCCGATAACTGTCCTGCTACCAGGGTAAGAGTTTTCCACAATGGATGTTCTTGTCTGAAAGGAGATGTAAGTAAGTTGATTTTCGGACGTAAAATGATTGGTTCAGAAATCAATAACTTGATAAACAAGGGATACCATGTTTGCGTAGGCCACAGGGGTATTATTAAAACTCCTAATGCTTCGTCTGTTATTATTTTTTGTATGCATTGTAAAATTACTGAGAATGGTGGAAAGGCATAAAAGTATAATTTTGACCATGAAACTGTAAACGCATCTATAGCACATGAATTTGGATCTGCATGCCAAGAAATGTATTTTGGACATTTGCAATTAATATTTGATGCAAAAAGATCTATATCAAACGTACCAAATTTATCTACAATTGTTAAAAAAACCTGTGAATCTAATTCCCATTCAGTCTCTGGAGATAAAACACGAGATTCTTTATCTGCTATTACATTTTCTTTTGATTTAATATAAGACGCAAATATCAAAATATTTCGCTTCTCGCACCATTGCCATATATGTTTCGTAATTTCATTTAATTCTGGGAACTTTACACCACCCATGCGATTTATGTACGAAATTGCTACAGTATTATCTATGCATACTAGAATTTCACAATCTCTAAGATTTGATGCGAAGCAACGCAATGCATAAAAACTAGCCTTTAACTCTAAATAAATAATATGGTGTGATTTTTCTTCCAAATTCCACCACCCATGCGTCTTTTGGTCTTCACAATTCGCGCCCCACCCAGTACGTGAAGCGTCAGAATAAATTTTTATGTTGTAAATGTATTCTCGAATAGGATTATTAACTAACATTATTTTATTAAGCCACCACTTAAGTTCCAGTTTTACACTGTTTGTAATTTCTAAACATTGATCATAATCTCCTTGAGACTTGCAAAGAGCTAAATATTTTTGGCGTTCCATGGATTTCGTATAAAGCCATCCATATTTAACTGCTGGTCATACTGACACTATGAAACCAATACATTTTGCAAAATCACGAATTCTACATACCGATTTTAATAAAAATTCATTTACTAATTTAACAATTTTTTGTCTTTTTTCTAACGGAAGTTTTATGTTGTAATCCCTGCTATTAAATATCATTCCAAGGAATTTGCATTCTTGTGAAGGCAATAATTTAGATTTTTCATAATTTAATAAAAAACCTAAAGTTTCTAACAGATTTTTTGTTTTTATAACGTTATCAAAGCATGATTCCATCGTATCACCAATTATCAATATATCGTCTAAATAAATAACAGAAATTAACCCTTTCTTTCGAAGAAAATAAGCGACTGGTTTTAGTAATTTTGTGAATACATATGGAGCTGTACACAAACCAAATGGCAAACAATTAAATTCAAATAAATTATTGTTAAACTCAAAACGCAAATATTTTTTACATTCGTCTGCAATAGGAAGTAGAAAATATGCGTCTTTTAAATCAATTGACGCCATATAATCATTACGCGCAATTAATCTCAAAACTGTTCGGTAATCTTCCATCTTAAAATGAGGTGGATCAATAAATAAATTTAAATTTTTTAAATTTAAAATAAACCGACTTTCGCCATTAGACTTCGGTACAATGAAATAATTCGAAAGAAATTGTCCGTCGCACGGCTCACATTTTGAAATTGCGTCTTTTATTAAAAGTTGATTTATAGCCATATGAATATTATCAAATTCAGATTTAGATAACACTTTCAGTTTCGGTGTACGATTTTGAAAAACCTTCCGAGCAAAAGGAATTTTATAACCCTGTACCCATTGCAAAATTAATTTATCTTTTGTAAATTCTTTCCAAACTTTAGAAAAGAATTTTAACCTAGACGCCGTCTGCGTACTTACAATTAACGATGATGACGACGGTTCGACTGGACATGTCGCATCTGATTGTGAGTTTGCCCGCCCTGGCGAGAGGAAATTTTCCTCGACGGGCCCTTCCAGTTTAAAGACGACGATTGACCAGAAATGAAACTTCTTGGTGGTCCTCTAAACTGATTATCTCGTTTTTGACTTTTTGCAGCTACATTCGGTGCAGGCTTCGAAATCTCCTTTACTTGATTCTCCATAAGTTTAGCTGCTTTCAGTCGCTCAGAGAAGTCGGTGCCGTACAACAGATTATCCACGGGCAAATCTTCTGAAATGTTTTTGACAATTCTATTGAGGTTAGGTGTAATGAAAGAACGCCTGGTCCTAGAAATATTACGAAAATTGTCAACCACTAAACGACCAGCATCACTAAGATGAGCGATCAACGATTTATTATCTGGATTTGCAGAATTTAATAGTTCAGTTAAAGCGAAACCAATTGCACTTAAAACAGCGCCAAGTTGTTGCTGCGATAAATACTGGAATTTATCTTTTTTCACAGCAATATCAGTCATTGTCCTCTTAATTTCAGGATTAAGAATTGGAGGAGTCCCATCCGGAAAATTTGTAGGCGTTGAATACTTTTGTAGAAGTTGTTCCTTGACGTCCCTTGGAAGACCCTGCTTAATAATTTCAGACCATCTGACTGCAAGTTCTTGATGGATATTTTTTGCCTGCGATTTATTTTTATTTGGATCTTGACCTAAAATCTGAAGTAAATCTTCAGAAAGACCTGGAATGCCATCGGTAACTTTACCAACATCTTCATCTTGCGTTACATCCTTGGCCAAATTAACGTCGTTCATGATTCAGATGAAGATGAATACTTCGCTGTGTAAATAAAAAATGACAATTTGCACGATTTTCTCAAGATTCGTCGTGTCTCTCGGACAGCGATCAAACCGTTAAAATCAATGCATTCGTATAATGGAAACTTACCGGCCATAATTTGACGTATCTCGCAGATATCGTTCACAATTATCTAGCCGATCATTAGAAGAAATGACACTTCGAGATCGCACAGTTATCGGGCTCCTGTGTCTTTCTAACTTTCGCTCTAACCTTCTAATTTTTCTCCGTATTTCAGAATTAGATCGACTACGAGTTCTCCTCTTGTGGCGATAACTTCTATTTCTTGAACGACTACGATGTCGGCCCATTATTTTTTGGTTAAACAGATGTGGCTCCAATCGCACAAAAATACACAATGAAGGTTCCTAAGGGCAACGGAGGCTGACAGGATGAGAGCGGGAATCGGCGTGCTATTGTTTCTTTTTAAAATATTGTGGAAAAATTGTGCAGAAAATACACAACTACCTTATGATCTAGAGGACGAGATGACGAAAAATAATGAATGGTATATGAGCAATTAAAGAAACGGTAAGTAATTTACATATTGAATGTTTTGAGATTGTTCCATTCGAACGTCGCTACATTTCTTTTTATGTGGTTCTCCCTATAAAAAATAAAGTACCTGGCACTAATATAAAGAAAAGGTATGATATGCGTTTTTTATTTTACATATTACTATTAAGGACGGTATTTTGTATCTGAATAAATATTACAAAATACTTATACACACATTTTTATGTAAATATTATCTAATATTTAAGCAAGAATGTATGATTCTACAATAAAAAAATTGTTGTAAATATATACATTAGGCTGGTTCAAAAAAAAAAATTTTTTTCTTTTTACTTCCCACCCTTGCAAAGTAAACCTTCTGGGGTCACTATTAATACCTCCTTGCGTGGGTGCGAGGCGATTTTTTTTCGCGTCGCGCATCCCGAAAGACTTTTTCCCATTTAATTAACACGTCAATGAGAGACTTGGCTCATTCAACTTAGCATATCACTTCAGAAGTTCATTCAATCATTCTATACGATCTGGTGTCGATAAAATATGTATGAATACTCAACATTCCATTAATAGACTTCGTAAAATGTTAAAAAAAAACATGCTAATTTCACAGACGTAAGTTAAAAATACTGAATTTTTTCGATCCTTTTTTTTCAAACATAATTTTCAACTTGAAAAACCTTTTCTTTATTCATAAAACGTTTTGAAATGGTACAATTTGTTCTCGAATTGAAATGTTACGAGCATATAAAAATTAATTTCAATATACCGAATCCAATACGGCGTCCGAAATGGCGCTTTGGCAACATAAACTTTCCTGATGTTTTAACCCCTTGTGTCACGATTTGCACATTGTATCTAAATCGCTTGAACATTCTTACGGTGGGTTTTGGGATCGGTGATTACGAACCTAACCCATAAATTTTAAAATTCAAAATGGCGGACAAAACTTCTTAAATTTAAATTAAATTAAACAGAACCCTGTATGTATTTGGCGGCTTTCGGGGTCTCTGGTTGGCATTCGACCTCAAAATTTTTAAATTCAGTATGGCGGGTTCAATATGGCGGACAAAACATTATGTTAAATTCAACGAAAATTAAACATTTTTTGTCCACCATTTTGAATATAGAATTTGTGATGTCGGAGTCCTTATCGGCGACCTAAAAACCTCAAAATATACAGTTCTGTTGAAAACAATAGAAATGTAAGATATTTTGTACACCGGACTGCATCCGCCATTTTGAATTTCAAAATTTTCAGATCAGTGTTATGAGTTCTAAAGTTTTTGTTCTGTAACATTTGTTCTTGAAAGTGAGCGCATTTCAGTTGAAAACACCATAAAAGTTTACTTTCCTAATGCGCCATTTCGGACACCATATTGAATTCGGGATTTTGAAAATGGTTTTTCAGGTTCCATAACTTTTTAGTTCGAGTTTCAATTGCACGATTTTAAAAGGTTTTGTGAAAAAATAGAAGGTGCTTCAAAATAATAATGAAGTCTGAAAAAGAGATAGAGCGAAAGAACCGTGTTTTTAAAATAAATCTAAAATGCATGATTTTGTAGTTTTTCTTCATTTTGATGTGATTGAAGGAGCATATCCAAAAATAGTCGTATACGGACTTTAAGTAATTTTTTCTCCAGTTGCAGGTAATTGACACTGCATTAAACTTAGACTTTTCAAAAATTGCAATTTTAGCGTTTAAGGGTTAATAAACATATTTTTCATAAACAAGATATTAAGAGCTATATTTATATAAAAGTTATACGTGGGTAAAAGAGTGATATTTAAGAGTTATATCAATTTATTACTATAGAATAGATATTAAAATCTGTGTTTTGTATTTTATTTTATATATCCAAGTGTTAATAAACTTTATCTAATTATTTACATATTTCATTTTTATATTTAACATGGCACATGTTGATTTTAACATCATGTTATCATTCCTCACCATGAAAAACTTTTCCAATTCTGATCACCTGAAGATACATATTTATCAGAATCATTTATTTCTTCTTTATTTCATGTTTTATTAAAAACAAACTTTCTTTTTCTTAAATACTTCAATAAAATTCATCAATACTTTGATAAAACAGTTACGAAATTATATCTATTTTTAGGACTTCTACCCATTTGTCATTTGTATAATAATTTAGACGTATTTTGTGCCACTTTAGGACCACCTGCTCTCCGTTCGTTTTTCTCGCGTTGCAAAATCATTCTTACTTTAATTCCTTTTCGTGTTTGACTCTGCATATGGCTCAGACATTTATTTAACGAATTTATATCATTATGAGCAACAATACGTTAATGTTAAATAATTATAAACAAAATAATATATTATTATATTACGCTATTCCGACAAATGGAATTACAGCCATTCTTATGTTTTTCCGGTCGCGGACTAGGAATCTGATCTTAAAATTTTGAAATTCAAAATGGCGGATGCAATATGGGGAACAAAATATCTTACATTTCTATTGATTTCAACAGAACTGTACATTTTGAGGTTTTTAGGTCGCCGATTAGGACTCCGACATCACAAATTTTATATTCAAGATGGTGGACCAAAATTTTAAATTTTCGTTGAATTTAACAAAATGTTTTGTCCGCCATATTGAATTTAAAAATTTTGAGGTCGAATGCCAACCAGCGACCCCGAAATACAGGGTTCTGTTTAATTTAATTTAAATTAAAGAATTTTTGTCCGCCATTTTGAATTTTAAAATTTATGGGTCAGGTTCGTAATCACCGATCCCAAAACCCACCGTAAGAATGTTCAAGCGATTTAGATACAATGTGCAAATCGTGACACAAGGGGTTAAAACATCAGGAAAGTTTATGTTGCCAAAGCGCCATTTCGGACGCCATTTTGGATTCGGTATATTGAAATTAATTTTTATATGCTCGTAACATTTCAATTCGAAATCAAATTGTACCATTTCAAAACGTTTTATGAATAAAGAAAAGGTTTTTCAAGTTGAAAGTTATGTTTGAAAAAAAAGGATCGAAAAAATTCAGTATTTTTAACTTACGTCTAAGAAATTAGCATGTTTTTTTTAACATTTTACGAAGTCTATTAATGGAATGTTGAGTATTCATACATATTTTATCGACACCAGAGCGTATAGAATGATTGAATGAACTTCTGAAGTGATATGCCAATTTGAATGAGACAAGTCTCTCGTTTACGTGTTAATTAAATGGGAAAAAGTCTTTCGCGATGCGCGACGCGAAAAAAAATCGCCTCGCACCCACGCAAGGAGGTATTAATAGTGACCCCAGAAGGCTTACTTTGCAAGGGTGCGAGGTGAAAAGAAAAAAAAATTTTTTTTTTTGAACCAGCCTAATATACATACAACATTTTGTTATACATTCTGGTTTAAGTATTATAATGCAGACGCCAGGTTGTTGATGTCGCCTTTTATATGTCTCCGAATAAATGAAGTTGATTTATGTATCTTGGGCATTTTTGACCCCCCCCCCCAGATAGTTTTATGATTTTTATACATATATTTTATATAGGTCGTAGTTCTTGGCCGACCCCCCCCCTAAAATGGTAACGTAGTTTATGGATAGCCCCTTAACAAATGTTGTTAAAAAATTTAATTTTTTCGGTCCGAAAACATTTTTTTTTTTAAATTCTTTGGATCATTCTGGACAAGAAATTAATGTCTCTTGTGAATTTTCGGTAAACTGCATATTTTTGGAGATAAAAATTGCTGAACTTCTAAAAAATTCCACTTTTTCCATATTTAACGTGTTGTTAATAAAAAACAGTTCGATGAAATTTAATGCTATTGGTCGGAAAATGTACCTTATATAGTGTATACTTTTGATAGAAATTGCATCCCGTGCGCGAATATTATTTTGATAGCCAAGTTTTAACGAGGCAGATACCGATAAATTACGGCTACAGCCTACGTCCCAAGTAGCACAAAGTTTTAAGAAAGTTTTTATAACTACTAAAAACGTTTTTGCGACTTACATTATTGAAAATTGTACAACTAAAAAGTTTTAGTAGTATATACAACTTTTCCTGGATGTAGAAACGTTTTTACAACTCCGTAAACGTTATTTATCTTGTAATATGTATGTAATTCAAGTCGCTAATACGTTTTTAAAACTTCATATACATTTATTGCATTGTAATACACTATTAAAGTTGTATAAACGTTTACACGATTCCTCAAAGGTAGGTTGCAATATTACGAATATTTAAGTCGTTAAAACATTTATAAGACCATTGTACAACTTGATATATGTATGAGTTTGTATGCGATTCTATGCAGTTTCATACAACTGCCGCTAGGTGGCGAATATTCGATTCTAGTTTTTCGACCTTGCAAGAACTTTTTCGAAGCTCATATATATACATGCCAACGTGAGTTCATTGAAAATGTAAAATTGAATGCGGGACAAGGGACACTCATGACATTTTGCTGGCATTTTACCCTGCTATTTTATGTCCAATCATTTTTCCACACTTGTATAAGTTGAAAAATGATTACAAATTATTGTAGTTTATGAAATAGAAAAAAAAACTTAAGTCAAATTCATGACAAACATTTTGTTTTGGCAAGGGACATGAATATGACAAATTAAATGAAATGAGCCATATATACATGCCATCGTGAGTTCATTTCTTATCTGCGATATACTTGCGACAAGATGTATTTATGAGACTAATTGCGGTTAGGTGCGTTTGCGAAGCGTTGTTAAATGTGCATGTGTTGATATATATGTAAATGCGAAATATATATATTGTATGTATGTAGATGAATATGTCCGGTAAAAGATGGTGTGCATATATAAAATATTTCCAATAATAAACTTTACATTACAGTATAATAGTTATAATAACGTCAATATATGTTACGTTTTGATGTATTTAATTTCTAAGTTTAATCTTTAAGGTCTTATAAAAGTCGTATAAACGTTACGATAACTCCTGTTTGTGACTATTAATTATTGGTTTCATAACAGTTGTATTAATAGTTTTAATAACGTTTATACAACGTCGAAAAAAGGTTGCATATATTCCCCATTTGGTTGATATAATCGTTTCTACAACGTTAATACATAAACATTTTAGTTGTATAATAGTTATAAGAAAAGTTATAAAGTTTTAAGAAAAGTTATATAAACGTTATTGTGCCCATAATACAACTAGATGTGCTGATTGGGTATGTAACGCATGTGAGACGTCTGAACTCGCAAAAACAGAATAGTTTTTCATGTATACATTGAACCGGTAAATCAAAATTGTTGTTGGGAAGAATTTCTATGAATGTTAACATTAATTGTTAAACAAATTGTTTTAACAATTTAAACATTTAATTGATGCCCTTGTTTGGAATTATATGAAGCTACCGGTAAATTATGGCTACAGCTTACGTGTGTAACGTATCAGGACTTCCGTACTCAAACCAGTGTTTGGTGTAGTGTACTCAAGTTCCTCAATGTAACGTTCTTTTTATATGACATCAGATTATTTTGGTAGAAATGATTTATTTAGTATAAATATTTTTATACGTCTCTGTTTTTTACATGTGTAAAACGAAAAATTGAGCCCTGCTTTTGATAAAAATCTATAGGGATTTAAAACTTTTAAGTTTTGTTGAAATATAAAATTATTTTTTACTTTAGACGTGATTATTTAAAAAATTGCAATTTACACTGCGGCAGATTTAAAATAAACAATATTTTTAATTATTTCTTTCTGTGATCGTTATCCACATTCATACTTTATCAAAAAATTATGACAGCATCTTTAGATTTTGTAAATTGGTGAGTAGCATTCATCCCGGACGGCTTTACTTCAACGGATCTTCGTTGTACGATTTGCAGAGGGCTTTAAATACATTTCAGTAATTGTACTCCGAAGTTAATCTGATTACAGAACTAAATTTAGAAATTTGAAATACAATATAGCGGACCCCATATGGCGGACAATAAATATTGAATTCGGAAAAATCCGTTTTAAATGCGTTAGATTTTATTATTAATATATTTTATTACAAAAAAAGAGAAGTAAAACAAATGTTACATCCATGAAAGGCATTGTTTACTTTCACATATATTATTATACTTATTGTTAGTTCCGGTGAAATTGATTACATTTTAGTTTGTATTTTCAAGTAAAAAAATGCTAGTCAATGTTTTTTAGGTTATGTTTATGTTCTGTTCACGTTATTATATATCGGATTAAAACGAAAGAATTTCAATGAAAATATTAAAGAAACCGAAATAAAACGTATTTAATTCGTTTTAATTCTTCTTCGTTTGTTGGGATGCGAAGGAACGGGAAACAAACGGACTTACTTCGTACTAAATCGAATTTATATTTGTCTGGTTTGTTGCATTGAATTGCGAAATCAAAACTATTTTGCCCTGTCAAAAACGTTCTCAACGAGAAAATGTTTCAATTTCCGGCAAATGTCCTAGTAAAACCTTCAGAAATGAAGACAGTTCTTCGCAATTCCTCCGCAAACTACGTTTCTGAAGCAAATGCAGAGAAAATGGGGGCCAAACTTTAGTCGGTATTGAATGAGACCAATTTATAATTTAAATATACTAAATAATGAATGTAATGTAAAGATGTGTACACCAGAAATAAACCTCAATTGAGGATTCAAATGTTTAATAACAAAAAATATATATATATATATACTAAAAATACAAATGTTCAATGGTAATTACTTTTTATTTATAAAAAAGTTATCGGGACAATTAACCCAACAAACGAAAAAGAATTGAAACGAATTGAAAATTGAAATACGTTTTATTTCGGTTTCTTTAATATTTTCATTGAAATTCTTTCGTTTTAATCCGATATATAATAACGTGAACAGAACATAAACATAACCTAAAAAACATTGACTAGCATTTTTTTACATGAAAACACAAACTAAAATGTAATCAATTTCACTGGAACTAAGTAATAATAATAATACATGTGAAAATAAACAATTCCAACAAACGAAAAAGTATACGAAAAATCTGTGTACGATTTAATACGAAATAAGTCTGTTCTTTCCCACTCTTTCAGTTACGAATTTACTTTGGATTATCAAATGATTTAAACTTAAAACTAGAAAACAGAACATTTCTTCAAAAATTATGAAATACGGAAAACGATATAATCAATTCTTCGGTTAAATTAACAGAATTTAAAGCTATCCCAATAAACGAAAAAGTATACGGAATCGATATTTTGCATTCTGTTTCTTTTTAGTGGCGTATTGATTATTCGAGATTCTTATTCTAATTTATACCATTTTATACGACCTATAATACCAGAATTGAATTCATTCGATCTTATACGATACCGTATTTAACGCATTACAATAATTGATTTGTTGCGGATTAGAATAGCTATTAGAATAGCGAACAATTGATTATATCGTTTTCCGTATTTCATAATTTTCGAAGAAATGTTCTGTTTTCTAGTTTTGAGTTTAAATCATTCGATAATCCAAAGTAATCCCCTGCAAACATAAAAATAACAGATATGTAACAACTATGTAACATTTATATAACAATGTAACCATTACGGAAATATTACATAACTGTTACTTTCCGTGTTTGCAGAGTCGTTTCTTTAAGGTTATGTGCGTTTATGTATCGCGTATAATGTCGTCGCACTCGTGACTGAAAGAGTGGGAAAGAAACAAACTTATTACGTATTAAATCGTACACAGATTTTTCGTATACTTTTTCGTTTGTCGGGATTCTAAGCCAAAAACAAATCAATTTTTGTAATGCGTTGAATACGGTATCATATAAGATCGAATGAATTCAATGCTGGTATTACAGGTCGCATAAAATAGTATAAATTCGAATAAGAATCTCGAATAATCAAATCAATACAAAATTTCTATAGAAAGAAACAGAATGCAAAATATCGAATCCGTATACTTTTTCGTTTACCGGGATGTCCGTCGCGGACGTAACATTTGTTTTTCTTTATAATAAAAAAGCCGACGCATTAAAACGAATTTTACCGAATCCAAATATTCGGAAATCCACGTGAAAGTATTAAATCTATGAACTTTGAATTAGGTTGTAACGGTTTCCAATTCGAAACGTCAAGAAACCGGATTGGAAACGTAATTTCTGAACTGGATCTTATTCTTTTTCGTTGGTTGGGACAGAAGTTACAATACTGCAGAAGACCGAATAGAAATGTATTAACTTTGCCCTAATTAATACTCGACTCCAAAAAGTGACTCCCATATGTGAACATGCGTTCGAAAAACTTAGCACCTGCAGACATCGAGAGAGCGAGATAAAGCAAACCTGCGCGTGCGCAACTGCGAGAGAGACATTATCAGTGTTCTCAAACACACATCATATTTCATCCAATTGAATCTTGAATGTTACATGTCATATTGTTTGCATTTATAATTGTTTTGACAATTGACAGTGGTAACAATTAATTTATCACTTAAAAATGTTGAAGAAACTTGCGAATCCGTGTCGTGTTTATGGAACTCAGTTAGTTGATAGGTTCAAAATTCAAAGTGTTGGAAAAAATGTCATCCGACAGTATACCGAGGTAAAATAATTTTTAGAGGTTAATATATAAAAAATATGTATACTCAAAGTATGTTTTTTAAAAAATCCGTGTCATTATAGGCACATATTGAGTGAAATTTAGATTACAGAATTTACATACAATTTAAATACATTTCCAGGCCAGACCAACTCATCATCGAAGACGAATATTTTCTGGAATTCAACCAACTGGTGACATGCACCTAGGTAACTACCTTGGTGCCGTACAAAAATGGATTGATTTGCAAAATAGCGGAGAGGATGCATTATTTAGCATTGTTGATATGCATACTCTTACGGTGAAACAGGTAATATATTGACAAAACTAAAACAAATCATTTTATTTTTCCATTATTATTCTGAATTTGAATTTGAATTTATTAATCGACCAGGCTACAATGTAGTACATAAAAATAATTACAGAGTAGCAAAACTGAAGAGCGCAAAAAGCGAAATGCATCAACAATATGTTACAGAGATATATCGATATATCTGAACGCAAAAACATAAAACTATAAAAGAATGATAATAATAACTATAATAAAATAAAATACAAATATGTATTAACATACATTATCCACATTTATTTATTTATTTATTTTATTAATAAACGGGTTTAATGCCCATAACTACAATTTAATACAAACATATGATAAAAAACAAGATAACTACACAAAATAACAATAATATACTAATATTGTCTAAAAATATATTTAATTTTTATTATCACAGTATTAAGTTGAAGATTTTTAAGGTCTTGTAGATTTAATTTTCTTTGACGATGAATTTCATTAAACTGATTACACAGTCTAAATACCGTTTACAATATAGTTGCTTGCAGGTACTGGTAAATCAAATATATTAGAAAGTCATAAAGTATAAGTGGGTGCGGTGAAATGTATCTGATTGAATAAATCCTCAGAGCATATGTAACCATTAATTAATTTGTACAAGAAAATAACATCATTTGCTTTACGTGTTGATGCAAGTGTCGTAATTCCAAATTTCTTGCCGACTGGATAATAGTTATGATCGGTAAAGTCAATTGGATTCCCAGATTTATATGTTTAGAATCAAATTCAATTAACAAATTTCCACGAGTATGCTGTCCATAAATTTCGCTATGACCTGCTTATAATTTTTATTACTCAGAATTTTATACTTGTTAGGTAGTTTATTGTAGTATAATATAGCAATAAATTTATGATTCTGCCTTCCAATTTCTAACTTCTCTTTTGGTAGAGATATTGATTTAAAACGAGTAATGGATATACTATTAAGATAATCATTTTTCAAATCTTCGTAGTGATATCAAATGCATTACCCAGTAAACGAAAAAAGATTGAAAAGTATTAAAAAGGGATCAATTGGGATTAAAATGAGACTACAATTGAAATCATTTTGTTCAAAACAGGGATTAGAGTGGTTTTGAATTCTAGTAAATTCCAAAGTAGGTATATAAATTGAAATTATTGAATCCCTGTGAATCCTCCTCGAATAATCGTTGTGAAAATCAATCCCCTTGAATGCCATAACTGGGATTGAAAAACGTATGTTTCAATTCCACATCTGTCAGTATCGTTTAAATACCATTTCTGGAATTAAAAATTCCTTTCTTGGATCCCCTTGAATACCATTTATTATCAATATTTGAAAGAATCCCATTTAATACAAGATATGGGATTTAAGAATATATTCTTTGAATACCGTCGAATACTATCGATTACCAATCCCAGCAAACGAAAAAGATTGAAAGGTATTGAAAGGGGATTAATGAAGATTAAAATCTGATTGTTTTTATTTCATTTTGTTCAAAAAAGGTATTGGAATGATTTTTAATCCCAATAAAACCCCAATTATAAAAAGAATTTTGACTTATTGAATACCCTCAAATGCCGTTCTACAAACAGCCATCAAAATGAATTCCAGCTACAAGATTTGGAATTAAAAAATATCTCATTGAATTCCCTCCAATTCCTCCCATTAAAAAATACCATTCAATACCAAATATGGCATAAAAGAATGTATTACTGAATCCCCTCGAAATCTATCAATTTCCACTTCAAAATTAATTCCACTGTATTCCATATTTGGAATTCAAACTCATTTTAATGAATTCCCTTGGATAACCATGGCCCTAAATTAATTTTGAATTCCAGCTCAGAATTGCAAAAGATATATTATGGATACTCTTGAATACTAATAATTCCAAACATTAAAACTTATTCCAACAGATACCAAATTTGGAATTATGATAAAATTATTAAAAACATAAACAATGATCATTGAATAGATGCACGAGTTCATAAAATTATATGTAAATTAACTTTTGTTTCATATAACAAAAATTTGAAACAACACATTTTCGAGCGCGAAAAAAACATTAAAAAAAATGTTTTATGTATTTATGTTATTTTATATAGACGCAGAAAAAGACCAACTCTTTGTTTCGATTGTTTTTAAAGTAAATAATTCAGTGAAATTTCGCTTTGAATTGTGGTATTTAATGTATTTTAGCGTGCCAAAATACATTATATAAACACCTAGAAAAAAATCTACTTTCTGTTTCAACTATTTGTTATTTTTTCATTATTTCACAACAGTGAGTGTGGCTGAGTGGTTGCGCTTTGAACTTGCTGCGCAGAGGACCGTGGTTCGATTCTTGTTCGAAGTGAATCTGTTTTTTTTTTTTAATTTATTGATTTAGGATTATATGGGATTAAAAAAGATAGAATTGTTTTTATTTCAATATCAACAAAAAAGGGATTAAAAATTTTGAATCACTTTTAATCTTTTTTCGTTTACTGGGTATAATACATACTTGTTATGAATTAACATAGGTTTTTTACATTTGTTATTATGCTTTACCAATATTTTAATAACTTTCTTGTGAACATTATTAAGTAATAAATTAAAAATTGTTTTTTTAGCTGAACCCCAAACAATGATTCCATATGTGACAATACTATAGTATAGACTATACATAACAGATCTTAGGTTGTTAGAATTAAGCAATTTGCTTAACTTTGATAATATATATATATAGTACTTGCTCTTCTTGACTAGATTTGTAATATGATACTCCCATTTCAGATGACAATCTATGATTATTCCTAAAAATTTTGTTTTTTCCACCCGTTCAATGGTTTCGTTTTCAATTTTTATTTTAAATTCTTTGGGAATGCTGTCAATATATTTACCAAAAGTTAAACAAACAGTTTTGTTAATATTTAACGATAGGGTATTTATATCAAGTCATTTTTTAATACAAGAGATTTGTTTTCCTAATTTATATTGAACACTGTCCCACGTATTGACTTCACACGTACGGAAAGAAATTCGAAGTAAATGCCACTGCTCAGGGAAGTAACAGCTACCGCACGATTTCTGACGAATTTCAAATAGTAGTTAAAATTCGAAATCGTTAAAAAGAAAATTTTTATGAACAGATACAATTTTATTACACCTTTTTGAATAGTTATTCAGAATTTTCCAACTATTTAGTTATTAATAATTAATTTTAATGATCTATAAACGTTGTTGAAATGGAAAAACTTGGTACTTTTTTCATTCTAAAGCTTCCGTATTGAAAACAGTGCAAGATACACTAAAAATGCACTGAAACTTTTTTGTAGAGCACAAAATTTCCTACAAAAAAGTCAGCGAGTAAGCCTCATATTTTACAAAAATTTTAAAATATTCATAATTAACTTATAAGACAAAATTCCATCGTTATTCATGGATAATCTATTAACTTTAGACTAGGGCTCTCGCTGACTTTTTTTTAGGAAATTTTGTGCTGTATAAAAAAGGTTGAGTTCATTTTTAGTGTATCTTGCACTGTTTTCAATACGGAAGCTTTAGAATGAAAAAAGTACCAAGTTTTTCCTTTTCAACAACGTTTATAGATCATTACAAATAATTATTAATAACTATATCGTCTAGAAATTATGAATAAATATTCTCAAAGGTCCACTCAAATTGGATCTGTTTATAAAAATTTTCTTTTTAACGAATTCGAATTTTAACCGTCATTTCAAATTCGTCAGAATCTGTGCGGTAACTACTACTTCCCAAAATGCTGTTGCATTGCCTTAAAATTTCTTTGCGCACATAAAATAACCTTGTCATCTGAGTAGGATATTATAACACAATCCGTATGCTTAATATTAAAAATATCATTCATATGCATAATAAATAATAAAGGACAGTACTGTGCCTTGGGGAACGCCAGTTTGCTAATTGTCTCCTCTCTGATAAATAACTCTTAATTAATTTTAAAAATACGCCTCTAATACCCATTTGTTTAAGCTTATCTAATAATATCGTATGGCTCACTGTATCAAAAGTTTTCGATAAATCAAGAAATACTGCCGCATAAGCCTTACTTTGGTCTAACTTTTTATACAAATATTCAACAGTATTCTTTTGTGTAATAATTAATTAATGCAGTAATTCTTGTTTCAGAATGCAGCAGAATTAAGAGAAAACATTTTAAAAATGGCTGCTATGATTCTTGCTTGTGGTATTGATCCAGAAAAGAGTATTTTATTTCAACAATCCTCTGTACCAATGCACGCTGAATTGAGTTGGATTCTTGGGTGTTTGTCGACAGTACCTCGACTTAACCGGTTACCACAATACAAAGAAAAAAGTGCAGAATTGAAAGATGTGCCCTTAGGATTACTTGTTTACCCCATTCTCCAAGTCGCTGATATTTTACTTTACAAGTAAGTCTTTCATCCGTCTCATTTACTGATAATTCATATCAATGTTTTTTAATCAGGACATTTGTAATTTATTTCTTAAGAAATTATTAAAGTTATAAAAATTATATTATAAATTTCTCTGAAGAGCAACGCATGTACCAGTTGGTGAAGATCAATTGCAGCACATACAGTTGGCAGAACATTTGGCTCAAAAATTCAACACAACATATGGATCAACATTTCCACTGCCACAAGCTATAATTTCTTGTAAGATTTTCAACAAATCATTATTTCAATATTTAACCACTTCAATGGTAATGGATCATATATGTAGAAAAAAAATTATTGACAAACGCGGTAATGGATCATATGTGTACATTTTGCAAAAACTTTTAGAATTCTTAATGAATTTGCATGAAACTTCGTATACCAAGATATTTTGGGTCGCTGAATCCGAATCTGTCGTCAAAATGGCGGATCCAATATGGCGACTGTAAATTTGCTAAATTTATTAAAATGTACGGCGCACATTTTTCTTTATATGGAAAACAGCTGAAAATTGTTACTCGGGGGTTTTCCGGGTCGCTGATTACGAATCTGAAGTTAGATTTTGAAAATTCAAAATGGCGGATCCGAGATGGCCGACCGAAATGCGAAAAATTACCCAAACTTTATGAAACTGGGTTCTCGGGGGTTTTCGGGGCCGCTGATTATAAATCTGAAATCAGATTTTGGAAATTCAAAATGTCGGTTCCAAGATGGCCGACATAAATGTAAAAAATTTACTTGATTATGATAAAAGTTGGTACTCGGGAATTTTTTGGGTCGCTGATTACGAATTTGAAGTCAGATTTCGTAAATTCAAAATGGTGGATCCAAGATGGCCGACATAAATGTGAAATATTATTTGATTTTTTAAATGATTAATTAAATGTTAAATGATATATTTTAGGAAAAAATGGAACCCGTGTTTCACCATTTTTCGATATCTTAAGTACAGGGCTGTACCACTTCTGGCACTTTTTTTTTTTAAACAGCTACCACTGAAGTGGTTAAATAACTTTTAATCATTACAGATACAAACTATGTATTTATTTTTAATCACAGCTGTCGAAAGTAATCGAGTAAAGTCTTTGCGAGACCCAACCAAGAAAATGTCTAAATCGCTGCTCGATACGAAAGGTTGCGTGTTACTAACGGATGAACCTGACGAAATCATGAAAAAAGTGAAGCAATCGTTAACAGACTTCACTTCTGAAGTAACCTACGATCCAGTTAACCGACCAGGGGTATCAAACCTCATTAGCATACACTCTTTAATTACTGGAAAGTCTCCAGAAGATATTTGCCGAGATGCTCAAGGATTAGATACCGGAAAGTAAGTCATTAGCAGGAAATTTTTTGTGATTAGTTTCATGTTATTTAATGAAATGTGTTTTAGATACAAAATGGTAGTATCGGATGTAATTATTGAAACACTCAAGCCGATTCAAAAACGGTATCATCATTACATCGCAGAGCCTTACTACTTAGAACAAATTCTCCGAGGAGGTGCCGCACGGGCAGAATCAATCGCCATCACAAATTGGCTCGACATCAGAAACAAAGTTGGTTATGGAGTTGCAACGATGGCCTACGATACGTCATCGATGCAAGCATTTTCAGGAATGTAAAATGATCATCACCCATTTCAAAATTTTTATTGTTTTGTATTCGCTTTCTTTGTAAATATATATACAACGTTTTTGTACAAATAACGACTGGTCGATATTAATGTAGCAAAAATTAAGTTAACAATTCAGTACATCACCTCATGTCAATCACTAATTTACCTCTAGCATGTCCATTTGCCATTTGTTCGTAAGCTTGTGATAATTCTTTGAAAGGATATACTCGATGCACTACTGGCAAAATCTGTAATAACGTATAATAAAACGTTTTAATATATTTTAATGTGTAGAACTGTAATACTGTGATAAATATAATCTATAAACATTGTAAGGACCTTGTTCTTCTCTACCAGATCTTGCAGCACTGATATTCCAGTTTGCGAAGGAATAAAAAATCCCCATTTTACGTCGCCTTTCTTTATGGAAAATGGCATATTGTATTTGAATATATCCGTAAGACTTTTAACGGTACCGCTAAATATACCAAAGCTGTCCACATTTTTTAGAATTGGTGAATTTAATCCGACATATGTTGAATGTGGATACCCCTTCAAGTGCACCTCATCTGGACCCTGATTGCAGCAATCTAAGATGATGTCGTACCTAATAATCAAGAAAATAAAATTAGTGATTTGTACGTACACTCCCCTGCAATCACTTTTGCCATGCCAAAGCCGAAATTTATTAAACTTCAAAGTTTAATATCGTTTTTAGGTAGAAAATATCAAAATAAAGTCAAAATCAACAAATTTTACTTTTTGATAAAGTCAAAATTTTATAAAAAACATGATTTTTTTTATTTTCTTATTATCTCAAAAACTAAGAGAGATAGAAAAAAATGTTACATACAAAAAATACTCGTTTTTAGGTAGAAAATACCAAAATAAAGTCAAAATTTTAAAAATCAATTTTTTGTATGTACCATTTTTTTCTATCTCTCTTAGTTTTTGAGATAATAAAATTAAAAAAATCATGTTTTTTTATAAAAATAGTCATAACTCTGGTCAGAAAGGTCGCACAAAAATGGGCGAGCGATCATTTCAAAGGTAAAAACCATACCTTTAAAACCCCGTTAGTTTCATTACCCTACTATTATTCGTTTCAAATTGGCAAACAATTAACTAAAGATAAAAAATATCGTATTTTTTCTTGTTGGTTTTTTATCGATAAAAATCTGAATTTTGCGTCTTTTCGATTGTTTTCTCTTCTCAAATGAAAGCTATTGCAATAACCTTTGAAATGCCGTTCGATTTTTCAAGCTACGATAATTTTTCGCAAAAGTATTAAACTTTGAAGTTTAATAAATTTCGGCTTTGGCATGGCAAAAGTGATTGTCGGGAGTGTAACTTTAATTGTTTACAATTATTTAAGCACTTACGGCCCTTCATTAAGGATGGTGAGGTCTGCATGATCTTGTTTATAATCTACAACTACATCAGCACCTAATTTTGTTAATAACTCAACAGCGTCTGTGCTGCATGTCGTTGTTACCTAAAGTATTTTTTATTTTTAGAAAATCATGGACATTAATAATTTATATTAGCTTACCCTCATATTCCAAGCTTTTAAAAGCTGAATTGCTATACTTCCTACTCCTCCAGATCCACCCAGAACAAGAATGTTCTTTTGCGGATTGTTTGACTGGTAGCAAAGACCACCAGTGATCGATAATGCTGACCAAGCTGTGAGACCAGCATATAATATACTTGCACCTTCTATGTATGAAATATTCTGAGGTCGATGATTCACCTGCAAACAAACAACAAAATTTGTCTTACAATTCAAAATTATCTCTTTAATACTATGCGGCAATTACCAAACTATCCTCAACGACTACATAAGTTGCATGACATCCCTGTTGTTCAACTGGAACAACACCCCAAACTTCATCTCCAATGTTGAGGTTGTTATTTACTCCATGACCTTTCGAGACGATGGTACCAGTAAAATCTCTGCCTAATGTTAAAGGAAATTCGATGTCTGATTCTAAAAAACTCCTATTATACAATTTAGTTGAGCGCATAAGACTTAATACGGCAGCACCATATCCATCTGAAATATTGTTCACCAATTATTCAAATTAGATATTTATATATGTAAAGTAAATATTAATAACGACAATACAACCCAGTAAACGAAATCGAATAGAAAGTTAAAAATACGAATTGAAATGAATTCAAGTGAATTAAAATGAATTAAAATGCATGAAAATGATTAATTGAATCCACTCATTTTCCATTTTAATTCATTTCAATTCGTATTTTTAACTTTCTATTTGTTTTCGTTTACTGGGAACAAAATTAATATATAGTGAAATCTTATGGAATATAACGTGGAGATAACCTGCGATCATAAGATCAATCGGATTAACACTGGACGCATCAATTTTGACAATGACTTCATCCGGTTTGGATATGAGCGGAGTTCTGGCACAAGTAGATAATGTTACCTCATCTATGCCTCCATACGAATGAATCTGCCACGCAGACATTTTGTCATCTATTTTTTCTTTGGCTTTTGCAGTCGCCTTGGTCAAACATCGATATTGCCATCGAATGTGAGGCTTAACATTCAGTATTCTCATTTTTATGGTTTGAAACATTTTCACGATTGTAAATGTATAACAATATTTCAAGAATTAATTTTTAGGTTACTGGGAGGTTAAATAGAAATAAAAAACTCAGTTCAAATGTCTGCCTTTTTAAATATATTACATTCAGAAGGAATCATTTATTTTTATTAACGAAAATTACTTATGAAAATATAATTGTCACGTTAAGATTTATTAGGTATTATAACAAACATTTTGTGACTACATACTATTGAAGTGTTTCAAATATAGTTATATGAGACCTTATGTTTTTCATGAAAATCATATAATATAATAACAATTTTTCTTATAATATTGTAAAATTATAACAAAAAAAATAACGTCTATATTGTAAAAATGCACACTGAAATGCAGGATTCGCACAATATTTTAACTTTTGACTTATCTGTCAAAGATTTTGAACGATCGAGTTACTAGTGTGGTTCCATCTATAGGGCTGAAACATTGCTTTCGGCCCGGGAAAACGTACCCTGTCCGGAAAAAATGCCGAATGTCCGACTAGGAGTTTGTGTACGTGTATGTACAGATACGTTTTCATGCACGAATATTTGTGAGGGCATCCGAAGGTGCTCGGTTGATAACGTCATTTCTTTACCTAGAATAGTCGGAGTTAATGCAAACAAATTCTGGCAAATATTGTCTCTCACGAATTGTCCACAATTCTTAATAAGTTTTATTAATTTTATTCCGTCGAGATTATGTACAAATTCTATCATAGACATAGAATATGGAATATATATATTAACTTTCCGGTTAATTTTACAGCGACTCTTTTGAAATTGAAACCCTAATAATCAGATAAATTCTTTGCACGTAAATACATGCATGCAAATCAAATGAATTATGTGCCGAAATTTGGAAGACAATACATATAAATTGCGAAAATAATGTGTGAAAATGAAACATTTTCACTTTCCCGTTCAACTGTCCCAAATACGAAATTTCTTAGGTGGTGCCATCTGAACGGCGGATATCTGCAGCAGGCGCTGAAACATTGCTTTCGGCCCGGGCAAACGTACCCCGTCCGGAAAAAATGCCGAATGTCCGACTAGGAGTTTGTGTACGTGTATGTACAGATGCATTTTCATGCACGAATGTTTGTGAGGGCATCCGAAGGTGCTCGGTTGATAACGTCATTTCTTTACCTAGAACAGTCGGAATTAATGCAAACAAATTCTGGAAAATATTGTTTCTCACGAATTGTCCACAATTCTTAATAAGTTTTATTAATTTTATTCCGTCGAGATTATGTACAAATTCAATCATAGACATAGAATATGGAATATCTCTATTTTAATTGTTCAGCGACTCTTTCGAAATTGAAACCCTAATAATCAGTTAAATTCTTGGCACGTAAACACATGCATGCAAATTAAATGAATTATGTGCGGAAATTAGGGAGACAATACGTATAAATTGCGAAAATAATGTGTGAAAATGAAACATTTTCACTTTCCCGTTCAATCGTCCCAGATACGAAATTTCTTCGGTGGTGCCATCTGTACGGTGGTTATCTACAGTAGACGCTGGAAGATTGCTTTCGGCCCGGCGGAAAAAATACCGAATGTCCGACTATGAGCTTGTGTGCGTCTATCTACAGATACGTTTTCATGCACGAATGTTTGTGAGGGCATACGAAGGTGCTCGGTTGATAACGTCATTTCTTTACCTAGAACAGTCGGAGTTAATGCAAACAAATTCTGGCAAATATTGTTTCTCACGAATTGTCCACAATTCTTAATAAGTTTTATTAATTTTATTCCGTCGAGATTATGTACAAATTCAATCATAGACATAGAATATGGAGTATCTCTATTTTAATTGTTCAGCGACTCTTTCGAAATTGAAACCCTAATAATCAGTTAAATTCTTGGCACGTAAACACATGCATGCAAATTAAATGAATTATGTGCGGAAATTAGGGAGACAATACGTATAAATTCCGAAAATAATGTGTGAAAATGAAACATTTTCACTTTCCCGTTCAATCGTCCCAGATACGAAATTTCTTCGGTGGTGCCATCTGTACGGTGGTTATCTACAGTAGACGCTGGAAGATTGCTTTCGGCCCGGCGGAAAAAATACCGAATGTCCGACTATGAGCTTGTGTGCGTCTATCTACAGATACGTTTTCATGCACGAATGTTTGTGAGGGCATACGAAGGTGCTCGGTTGATAACGTCATTTCTTTACCTAGAACAGTCGGAGTTAATGCAAACAAATTCTGGCAAATATTGTTTCTCACGAATTGTCCACAATTCTTAATAAGTTTTATTAATTTTATTCCGTCGAGATTATGTACAAATTCAATCATAGACATAGAATATGGATGATCTCTATTAACGTTCGGATTAATTGTTCAGCGACTCTTTCGAAATTGAAACCCTAATAATCAGATAAATTCTTTTCACGTAAATACATGCATGCAAATCAAGTGAATTATGTGCCGAAATTTGGAAGACAATACGTATAAATTGCGAAAATAATGTGTGAAAATGAAACATTTTCACTTTCCCGTTCAATCATCCCAGATACGAAATTTCTTCGGTGGTGCCATCTGTAAGGCAGATATCTACAGTAGGCGCTGAAACATTGCTTTAGGTCCGGGCAAACGTACCCTATCCGGAAAAAATGACGAATGTCCGACTATGAGTTTGTGTACGTGTATGCGTACAGATAGGTTTTCATCCGAAGGTGCTCGGTTGATAACGTCATTTCTTTACCTAGAACAGTCGGAGTTAATGCAAACAAATTCTGGCAAATATTGTCTCTCACGAATGGTCCACAATTCTTAATAAGTTTTATTAATTTTATTCCTTCGAGATTATGTACAAATTCTATCATAGACATAGAATATGGATGATCTCTATTAACGTTCGGATTAATTGTTCAGCGACTCTTTCGAAATTGAAACCCTAATAATCAGTTAAATTCATGGCACGTAAACACATGCATGCAAATTAAATGAATTATGTGCGGAAATTAGGGAGACAATACGTATAAATTGCGAAAATAATGTGTGAAAATGAAACATTTTCACTTTCCCGTTGAATTGTCCCAAATACGAAATTTCTTAGGTGGTGCCATCTGCACGGCGGATATATGCAGTAGGCGCTGAAACATTGCTTTCGGCCCGGGCAAACGTACCCTGTCCGGAAAAAATGCCGAATGTCCGACTATGAGTTTGTGTACGTGTATGTACAGATACATTGTCATGCACGAATTTTTCTGAGGGCATCCGGAAATGCTCGGTTGATAACGTCATTTCATAACCTAGAACAGGCGACGTTAATGCAAACAAATTCTGGAAAATATTGTTTCTCACGAATTGTCCACAATTCTTAATATGTTTTATTAATTTTATTCCGTCGAGATTATGTACAAATTCAATCATAGACATAGAATATGGAATATCTCTATTTTAATTGTTCAGCGACTCTTTCGAAATTGAAACCCTAATAATCAGTTAAATTCTTGGCAAGTAAACACATGCATGCAAATTAAATGAATTATGTGCGGAAATTAGGGAGACAATACGTATAAATTGCGAAAATAATGTGTGAAAATGAAACATTTTCACTTTCCCGTTCAATTGTCGCAAAAACGACATTTCTTAGGTGGTGCCATCTGAACGGCGGATATCTACAGTAGGCGCTGAAACATTGCTTTCGCCCCGGGCAAACGTACCTATCCGGAAAAAATGACGAATGTCCGACTATGAGTTTGTGTACGTGTATGCGTACAGATAGGTTTTCATCCGAAGGTGCTCGGTTGATAACGTCATTTCTTTACCTAGAACAGTCGGAGTTAATGCAAACAAATTCTGGCAAATATTGTCTCTCACGAATGGTCCACAATTCTTAATAAGTTTTATTAATTTTATTCTGTCGAGATTATGTACAAATTCTATCATAGACATAGAATATGGAGTATCTCTATTTTAATTGTTCAGCGACTCTTTCGAAATTGAAACCCTAATAATCAGTTAAATTCGTGGCACGTAAACACATGCATGCAAATTAAGTGAATTATGTGCGGAAATTACGGAGACAATACGTATAAATTGCGAAAATAATGTGTGAAAATGAAACATTTTCACTTTCCCGTTCAATTGTCGCAAATACGACATTTCTTAGGTGGTGCCATCTGAACGGCGGGTATCTACAGTAGGCGCTGAAACATTGCTTTCGCCCCGGGCAAACGTACCTATCCGGAAAAAATGACGAATGTCCGACTATGAGTTTGTGTACGTGTATGCGTACAGATAGGTTTTCATCCGAAGGTGCTCGGTTGATAACGTCATTTCTTAACCTAGAACAGTCGGAGTTAATGCAAACAAATTCTGGCAAATATTGTCTCTCACGAATTGTCCACAATTATTAATAAGTTTTATTAATTTTACAGTAGTGCTCCCCTTAAGTTATCTTCCTTTATGTTATATGCTCCCCCTAAGTTATATTTTTTCGTTCCTCTAAGTTATATTCTTCTCCTCCCGCGTTCCTCCACCACACCCGCCCTGTTTGACACAAACGTAACCTACAAATATGTGCAAGTTCAGTTCGAAAAATGGGAATTTCGTACATTGCTGTGTTATTATTCGTGGAAGTTTACCATTCGTTACATCGCAGCGCTGCGAAAGATTAACGTTTTCTCGTGAAGAAAGTCCAAGTTTTACACAAAAGTAACCTACAAATATGTCCAAGTTCCAATTTTGCAAGTTCTTTAAGATACGGAGTAATTTTCTAAACATTTAAAATAATCAGTCGTTAACAACAAAATAAATCGGTAATACAGCATTGAAATAGTAAAGCCAGAGCTGCCGGAAGAAGCTGTCACTTCTGTTAGCGACAATTTAATTGAGGATTTGAATGTGATCGTGAGGGCGGAGCAATTGACGGAAGCGCCATCTATTTGTATCCGCGTGATAGAACGCACGATGTGAATCCTCCTCTTCGATCTGAAACGTGGAACCGGACGGTCGCACGGTTGAGAGCTCCGGTCTGGGGACTCGGATTGCCGCGGTTCGGCGTGTCGCAAAAACGCGTGAGTCGCGTGGGAAAAAGGCGGTTCGCGAGACCGAAGTAATGTAACGGGAAAGATTAGAAACTACAATAAATGTATTGAGTTACCCTGACAATTGATTTTTGAGCGAATTATTTATAAAAAAAAGAGACGATAATACTTCAGAAGTGGGATTGGATCGTTTGTGACCGGATTGGATCGTTTGTGACCGGATTGGATCGATTTGAAAAGATAGCGGATACCGAGAACGGATTTAACGTGCTTCCGCCGATCGTGAACGTTCTGGAACGTTCCGCGCATTTCGCCAAGATGTCTAGTAATGAATCCGAAGACTTTCGCGGCTTTGAATCCTCAAAACCAACTGAGGTATCACAACGTATGAATTCATTGCCGTCGAATAGTGGTATTCAAATGGACGAACTTTTGAATTCGCGAATCATAGGAGAAGACATGGAATTGGAAGATGGGCGTGAAACAAGGACGCCACGTGAGCCGGTCGGTAACGTGAACGTTGCAGATTTTCGAGCACATGGAAGTCGAGTACCAACGTCGTCGCACGCGGAGCATGGACATCGTGTTAGTGATAATTTACATCTTTCGTCGAATGTTTATGGAGGGTCGGTGCCACAAAATCAAGCTATGTTGAATAATGAAGGATCCCGATTGGATCAAGTTTTAGCTTCGATTGCGGAGTTGCTACGTCAAAATTCAGTGATGCTGCGAGATCGCAGAGATGTGGTTCAGCGTGAATATCATGTTATGCCAGATTTTACGCGTCCGATTCAAGATTTTGATGGGCATGGAAGTGTATCTGATGCTAAGCAATGGATTGGAAAATTAGAATCAACTGCTAGAATTCATAAATGGCCCGACTCATTTTTACTCGAAACGGCAAAAGATCATCTAAAGGGTGCAGCTAATTCGTGGTTGCGTGTGAAACGCGGTGATTTTAAAACTTGGAAAGACTTCTGTGATGGATTTTTCGCGACGTTCGCGCCAAAATCAAGTCACGTGACGCAAATAAATGAAATGCAGTCCCGCATACAACGAACTGGTGAGAGTGTAATAGACTATTTTTATGACAAAGTTCAGAAGTGCACTGCTCTGTCGCTAGATTTTAATGCAATAAAAGAGCAGATTGCGGCAGGATTATCGTCCCGAGAGGCGGCAGCACATGTAATTACGTCCACCGCGACAAATATCGATCAGTTATATCACGATCTAGTAATGTTCGATAGAACATTGTCGAGACATAACGAGTTGCATCGGGATGTGAGAAGAAAGTTCCAGACGAATGCGAAACCCAAGGAGAAGATGTACAGTAAAGAGCCGACTGAATTGAGTGATGTGGTGAAAACAAAAGACATTGTGTGTTATAAGTGCAACGTTGTGGGACACTATGCACGGAAATGTCCACTACAAGTTAAATCGTCTAAGTGTTTTAGATGTGGCGTAGATGGCCATCGTGCGAATGAATGTACGAAGCCCCGTGAAATGAATAAAGCGGATATCAAATTGGTGACAACTCCGTTAGGTGACGACAGTTTGTCGAAATATTTGAAAATTGTGAAGGTCAACGGAGTCGAATTGAAAGCAATGATCGACACAGGTAGCTCGGACTGTACAATTACTGCGACAACAGTGTTGGAATATGACCTTCCAATAATTAGACGACCGAGTCAGTTATGTGGCTTCGGAAAACAAGCTAATGTAGTGACATCGTGTGGAGTGGTGCAAGCGCTGGTGGAAATAGATGGTGTACAAGTGGATGATATTTTGCTTAGAATTGTGCCCGATGATGTACAAACCGAAGCGGTAATAATTGGACGTACCTATACTGAAAGACCGCATGTGGCATATTACAAATCAGGCGAACAATTCCACTTTGTACTTAAAGAAGAGTTTCAATTGCCACCAAATGCTTGGGAACAGACGAAGACACCTGAACGAGCCAAGCTACAAGAAGATGTTCAACTGCCACCCGGAACGATTAATTTCGTTAATCTTCAATCAGCCGGACGACAAATGATGTTGCCCGTTTTGAACATTGGTTCAAACGAAGTGAAGTTCGAAGCTGGAGACATCGTGGGAGAGCAGCGATCATTAACCATCGAGGAAGCTCCAGTCATCGAAAGTCGTAGCGAAGCGATAGATGTAAGTGAACTTGTTTGTGACAGTTCGGTAACTGATGTTGAGCGTGCGCAATTGCTAGTCCTTTTAAATGAATATCGCGTTTGCGTGGCGAAGAATTCGTCGGAATTAGGGCGTACAAATTTAATTGAAATGGATATAGTTACGAAACCGGGAAGCGTGCCGGTGAATGTAAAGCCTTATCGCGTCAGTCCGACGGAACGCGAGACGATTAAGGAAATAGTAACCGATTGGAAAAAGGCCGGGTTAGTTCGCGAAACCGTGTCGCCTTATGCGAGTCCAGTTTTACTAGTGAAAAAGAAGAATGGGGATAAAAGATTGGTAGTTGATTACCGAAGGTTAAATTCACAGACGGAACGTATTAATTATCCATTACCGCGAATGGATGAATATCAGAGTGCCTTGAATGGGGCGAAAATTTTCACGACGTTAGATTTAGCACAAGGCTATTTGCAGATTCCGTTAAAAGAAGAGGCGCGAGCGAAAACGGCGTTCATAACGCCGGATGGAACGGGCGAGTTTACTCGAGCCACATTCGGCCTCATGAATGCTCCGTTTTACTTCTCAAAATTAATGGAGATAGCTTTGGGTCACCTTCGAAATAAGGTATTAGTCTTTTATCTGGACGACATTCTTTTATTTGCGCGTAACTGGGAAGAGTTAGTGGGGCGCGTTGAGGTCGTGCTAAAAGAGTTAAAACGTGCCGGTCTAACTTTAAAATTGCCTAAGTGCCGCTTTGGAATGCGAAGTGTGGAATTCCTTGGTTTTACTATTAGTGAGGGATTAATTCAGCCGGGACCGAGTAAAGTCGAGGCAATACGGAATTTTCCGACGCCGACGAACGTACACGAGGTACGACGATTTATTGGATTGGCGAGTTTCTTTCGCAGGTTCGTGAAGGATTTTGCTAAAATTGCTGCTCCAATAACAGCGTTGACGCGAAAAGAGGTAAAATTCGAATGGACTGAGCGAGAAGAAATCGCATTCAAGAAAATTGTCTCGTTACTTACTTCTGCCCCAGTATTGCGTATTTTTGATCCGAAGGCAAAAACGGAACTCCACACAGATGCGAGCGCGGAAGGTTTAGGCGCGATTTTATTACAGGCCGACGAGAACGGTGCGTTACATTGGGTATACGCGGTTAGTCGACGTACCTCTGAGGTCGAATCTCGGTATTGTTCAAGTAAATTGGAGCTTATGGCAGTCGTTTGGGCGGTAGATAAATTGCGAGAATTTCTGATAGCAATACCATTCACAATTTATACTGATTGCCAGGCGATATTGTACTTGAACACAAATAAGACAACGAATCCGCAAGCGGCGCGATGGGTGTCGATGTTACAAGAGTATGAGTATGATATTAAGCATCGTCCGGGAACGAAAATGCAACATGTTGATGCGTTATCGAGAGCCCCTGTCGGAAATGCAGAGGACATAAGTGTAGCGAATGGTTCGGTATTTCGAATATCGACGCGCGAAGAGGAAGTTGTATTGTATCAGCGAACAGATGTGGATTTGGCGCGAAAAATAGGAATACTGTTGAAGAAGGATACGGAACGGACGAAAGTCGAGAGGTCGGAAGTCAGTGACTACGTATTGCGACAAGGAATTTTATATAAGGTACAAATTCGGAGTGGTCGACGAAGCGAATTGTACGTTATACCTCGGACCATGCGGAAGTCTATGGCAATTCGATTTCACGACCTTAGCAGTCATTTTGCGTTGGATAAAAGTATCGAAAGAATGCAACAGTATTACTATTTTCCGCGAATGAGAGCTTATATGCGACGTCATATCTCGCAGTGTTTAGAATGTATACTCTCGAAGGGAAAAACCGGAGCAAAGGCGGGCGAGTTACATCCGATTGCGCCGGGGAAAAGACCGTTCGCTAAAATACACACCGACCATGTAGGACCGTTCATTGCGTCCAGTAGAGGTAATCGGTTCGTATTAGGAATAATAGATACGCTCACGAAATATGTAGTATTTGAGCCTGTCAAAACAACAAAAGTTGCACCTGTGATTAATGTATTTGAAAATTTTATACATCGATTTGGTGCCCCCGAAGAAATAATCAGTGATAGAGGGCCATGTTTTATGTCGGGAGCTTTCGAAGAATTTTGCGAAAAACACGGAATTAAACACATCCCGAATTCGAGTCGCCATCCGCAGGCGAATGGACTTATTGAACGAATGAACCGTACGATCGTGCCTGCTCTGAGTATGCGAACAGAGCAAGGTGAAATTATAACATGGGAAAAAGAAATAAAAGAAATTGAGCGAGATGTTAACGCGACAGTGAGTAAATCGACGGGTGTAACTCCGTTTGAATCAGTGTATGGTTATCGACCTAGGTATGGAGAGGGTCGAATACGCGAATTGACTGTACATAACGAAACCTATCGTTCACCTCTTGATATTCGTGCACAAAATGAGAAAAGAATTAAACGTTCGCAGGATAATTCAAAATTAAGATATGATGAACATCGAATATTAAATAAACGATATCAGGTTGGTGATATAGTTTTCGTTAGTGTAAACCATGTGGCCACGGGTGATAGTACGAAGTTGCAAGCGCGATTTAGAGGTCCGTATGTTATAAGCGCAGTTTTATCGGGAGATACGTATCGAATTGTTAAGCTGATCGGAGAGCGAGTGTCACGAAGAGGGTTGACGGCTCATGTCGATCAGCTGAGAGTGTGGCGAAATCGACTCGATGATAATTTTAACGATAGTACGAGTTCAGAAAGCGATACGGATGAATGCGGTAAATTAGAAGATGAGGGCGAAAAATCTGTAGCCGAAAGAGAAATGGTTGTAAATGAAAATTTTGCAGATGATCGTAATATGAATTATGTAAATGACGAGCGTTCAAAGAGATTTGATGTTAATGTACGACCGAAGCGACAAACGCGTGCGCCAACGCACTTAGATGATTTTGTATGTACATAGTGTGATATATATACGATAGAGAAGTTAATATAAAAGATAATTTACTATCATATGATTGACGAATTATGAATTGTTAAAACATTTTGGAGGTCCAAAATTAGGATTAGGATGGCCGAGTGTTAGCGACAATTTAATTGAGGATTTGAATGTGATCGTGAGGGCGGAGCAATTGACGGAAGCGCCATCTATTTGTATCCGCGTGATAGAACGCACGATGTGAATCCTCCTCTTCGATCTGAAACGTGGAACCGGACGGTCGCACGGTTGAGAGCTCCGGTCTGGGGACTCGGATTGCCGCGGTTCGGCGTGTCGCAAAAACGCGTGAGTCGCGTGGGAAAAAGGCGGTTCGCGAGACCGAAGTAATGTAACGGGAAAGATTAGAAACTACAATAAATGTATTGAGTTACCCTGACAATTGATTTTTGAGCGAATTATTTATAAAAAAAAGAGACGATAATACTTCTCTAAACGACATTTTCAAGATTTGAAATTTGGGCATACACGAGACCAGACTATAATAAAGTAAAGTGGCAATGGTGAATTTGTTACATTATGTGTTACCGATTTCAATAGGAATTTTCAGTTTCTGTTAACGATTGATTATTTAAAATGTTAAAATTACTCGTAATTAAATGTATGCATGTGTGCATCTGTATATAAGTACACATACGTACATATGTGTGTGACTAGCGGAAATGCGAGTGGTGGGGGTGAGGAGGAATATAACTTAAGGGGAGCAGACGCCATATTGCCAGACTCAAGTATATAACTTAAAGGGAGCACTACTGTATTCCGTCGAGATTATGTACAAATTCAATCATAGCATAGAATATGGATGATCTCCATTAACGTTCGGCTTAATATTACTGCGACTCTTTCAAAATTGAAACCCTAATAATCAGATAAATTCTTTTCTCGTAAATACATGCATGCAAATCAAGTGAATTATGTGCCAAAATTTGGAAGACATTACGTATAAATTGCGATAATAATGTGTGAAAATGAAACATTTTCACTTTCCCGTTCAATTGTCCCAAATACGAAATTTCTTAGGTGGTGCCATCTGCACGGCGGATATCTGCAATAGGCGCTGAAACATTGCTTTCGGCCCGGGCAAACGTACACTGTCCGGAAAAAATGCCAAATGTCCGAATATGAGCTTGTGTGCGTGTATCTGCAGTTACGTTTTCATGCACGAAGTTTGTGAGGGCATCCGAAGGTGCTCGGTTGATAACGTCATTTCTTTACCTAGAACAGTCGGAGTTAATGCAAACAAATTCTGGGAAATATTGTCTCTCACGAATTGTCCACAATTATTAATAAGTTTTATTAATTTTATTCCGTCGAGATTATATACAAATCCAATCATAGACATAGAATATGGAATGTCTCTATTCAGGGGCGGATTTCGGTCATGTGCCGCCCTAGGCTTTAAAATACATAGACATCACTACTATATATCAAAATAAACGCAAATTGAACATTTTTATAATTTCGTTATCAAATGATTTTCAATGTTATAATTTGCTTTTTTCTTGTAATATTTTCAAGTTTATCATTTTTGTTTATTTTATATGTATAGAAAAATCTCCAAATGCATCAGTCAAATATATGTGTTTTTAAAATTATATACAAGCAAAAATAATGAAACATTAATATGCTTATAAACTAATAATTTTATTTTTTACAAAAAAGTTTTTCTTCTACATTTAGTTTATGAAAATTTTTTAATTAAATGAGTGAAGTCTATGCTTTGCAGAATTTGGTTTTCAATATGTAATAATGACAATGCATTCAGTTTCTCTTGGCTCATGGGAGTACGCAAGTAGTTTTTTATTCGTTTTAATGTTGAAAATGATCGTTCTCCTGAACAATTTGATACCGCTGTACAAACGCTCATCCTCAATGCTACGTCAATATTAGGATATATTGTTTCAAGATCATTTTCCCGTATCCACTTTAATAGAAAAATAGACGCGTTTTCTTTTTTCCATTTTTCATTATTATTACATTCCTGTCTCGCATCGATACAGTGATTTTTAAAATGGATGCACTCTTTTATTAAATTATTTTCTAAATCATCAGGATATAGATCTATTAAGAAGTTTGCTTTTTCTTCAATCTTATCAAAGCTTAAATTTTTCAAGTTTATCAGCCACTCAAATTTTTTGGCGAAACTTTTATAAGACTCAGACCGTTTCTTTAATTCGTTTAATAAACTGTCCAAAATGACATAAAATACATTGATTCGAAAGTTATCCTTTCCATTGAAAATATATTCTTCTGTCAGTGATTCGTCAATTTGTTTTTTCCTTTTTCTTTCACGTCTCATATTTTTTTCGTAATCTTTAGTTTTAGAAATAAGTAGAGCTTTCTTTTCAAAATCATTAAAACTTTCATCATTTCGAATTTCTGTGACAAGTTGGATAATGCTGTCATATAAATTTACCACGAGAAAAATGTCTATACTAGCATTTTGTAGCCTTTTACTGACTGCATTAATTCTTTGCAATAAAAATTCCCACAGAATGGTCAAAAACGTTATCTTTGTTATTTTCTGAATGAATGTTCTTCTTCTGAGCACCATTTGATTCAAGTAATTTTTCCTTTGAATGCAAAGTGACATTCTCAAGTCCTTTTCCTTTTTCTGCGTTATCATCGATTTTATCACTTGTACATGGGGCTTCAGAATTATTCACATTCGATTCAGATAGTGCATGAGGACATTTAAAAAAATAATCTAATTTCGGTGTTTTCGAAATAATATTTTCATTTTTCTCTGTTTTTTCTTTTGCGCGTTTTCTGTATTCGGAACCACTTAATCTTTTTCGTCCGTCACTCATATCGTCGATTACACTATGCACTTAAAAAATATCTTTACAAAAATCGTGATAACAACACAATCCGTGCATGTATATGGTAAACTCTTTGACGTGCATAACCTGCATTGACAAGTCAAAACATAATAGAAACAAAACACGCGCGACCGGTGACACCGCCAGCGCCGTGCCGCGGCCGCGGAATTTCCCACGAATCGTGGAGCATTTTTTAATACGAAATTGTATGCACATCCTGTACTAATATCATACAGGGTGATCCAAAAGTCCCGGAACAGCAAAATATCTCAGCGGGAGTGCATTTTCGAGGAAAATGTTTCAGACAAAAGTTTCAGGATTTTTCCCTGGCTATTTAATGGCGATATTGAATTTGACCTTGAACGTGACCTTGAAGGTTATTTCAAGGTCAAGTTAATTTTTTTAAATGGGAACCCCTATTTTTTTTCATGGATTCTGAAAGAGCGGGAAATTCTACGTCCGAGTATGATATGATCGATTTTTCCGGCAAGGTCATTTCAAGGTGAAACTTAAAACTCCCGTAACGGCGAAATATCTCAGAGGGTGTGCATTTCTTTGGAAATTGTTTCAGACAAAAGTTTAAGGATTTTTCCTGGGATATTTAATGGTAGCACAGAATTTGACCTTGAAGGTTATTTCAAGGTCAAGTTTTTTTTTTTTAATGGAAACTACTATTTTTTTTCACGGATTCGGAGAGAGCACAAAATTTTACGTCCAAATATGCTATGGCCGTTTTTTTCGGCAATGTCATTTCAAGGTCAAACTTAAAACTCCCGGAACAGCGAATTAACTCAGCAAGAGGCACCATTGAATTTAACCTTGAAAATTACCTTGAGGCTTATTCTAAGCTCAAGACTATTTTTTTTTATTTGGAACCCCGTTTTATTTTCGTAATGTTTCCAGAGTTTCCAGAGTGCAATGCATTATCATTGTTCCCGGATAAAAATATACATTTTTTTTTTACATCCGATACGTTTATAAATACCGTATGTATGGGTAACATTTTTACATTGTTTCCAAAAATTAGAGGACAAGCGAGGGACAGGAACTGATTCCTAAATCGACTTTTGGCAGAACAATAAATTGTTTCGAAGTTTACGGCACTGTAAAGGATCTCCCTAGAGCAGATCGTCCAGTAATAGCATCGACTGAACAAAATGAATTTAACCACTCTCAATACCAGAAGATCCTCATAACTTCGTTAAGAAAATGAAACGGGGTTCCAATTAAAAAAAAAAATAATCTTGACCTGAGAATAATCTTCAAGGTAATTTTCAAGGTCAAATTTTATGCTAGCATTAAATATCCCGGAAAAAATCCTGAAACTTTTGTCTGAAACATTTTACCCGAAAATGACCTCTTGCTGAGTTAATTCGCTGTTCCGGGAGTTTTAAGTTTGGCCTTGAAATGACATTGCCGAAAAAAACGGCCATAGCATATTTGGACGTAAAATTTTGTGCTCTCTCCGAATCCGTGAAAAAAAATAGCAGTTTCCATTAAAAAAAACAAACTTGACCTTGAAATAACCTTGAAGGTTATGTTCAAGGTCAAATTCTGTGCTACCATTAAATAGCCCGAAAAAAACCTTAAACTTTTGTCTAAAACAATTTCCAAAGAAATGCACACCCTCTGAGATATTTCGCCGTCACGGGAGTTTTAAGTTTCACCTTGAAATGACCTTGCCGAAAAAAACGGCCATAGCATATTCGGACGTAAAATTTTGTGCTCTTTCCGAATCCGTGAAAAAAATAGGGGTTCCCATTTAAAAAAATTAACTTGACCTTGAAATAACCTTCAAGGTCATGTTCAAGGTCAAATTCAATATCGCCATTAAATAGCCAGGGAAAAATCCTTAAACTTTTGTCTAAAACATTTTCCCCGAAAATGCACTCCCGCTGAGATATTTTGCTGTTCCGGGACTTTTGGATCACCCTGTATAATATTTATACAAATAATAGATTTGAAAAGTTTGTTAATTAAGTTGTGTGTACACGTTAATTCTTTCCCTTCCCTACCTTTGTTATCTTTGTTTTTCATATGATGATGATGGGTGAAAAAAGGACAACAGAGGTAGGGCAGGGAAAGAATTAAAGTCGCTAGGTGTATCTTTAAACATGTAGTCCTTTTTCTCAAATTTTTAAAAATCTTCAAAATTTTGCCGCCCCTAAAAGCTGCCGCCCTCGGCTATAGCCTACTCAGCCTATACATAAATCCGCCCCTGTCTCTATTAACTTTCGGCTTAATTTTACAGCGACTCTTTTAAAATTGAAACCCCAATAATCAGTTAAATTCTTTGCACGTGGACACGCTCTGGCAGCAAACCCACACTCGAAATCGCGCGCTTTCTTCCCTTGCAGCGAAATATACTATTTCTTCACGCCGAGAGATTAAGCCTCAATACATTGAAATTACGACATTTTAAACTCAAAAAGAGGTTGTTGGGAGTGGGTGAAAATAAAGATTATTTATCGACATTAAGCATGGCTAGGACCTTACATTTGTTAGACCAGTCAATCGATTTACTATAGGATTTACAACATGCGATTCAATTGGATAGTTAGAAGACTTCAAATTAGAGGAGTGGGTATTACGGATAGAATCACGTGCGTATGTGTACAGTGAAATTAGTCACTATTGTACGATCCTTAGATTTATTGTTTTCGTTTGTATGGCTGTTGCTCTTTCCAATTTTCCGCGGTTCTCGGAAAAGCTTTGACTTGTTGCCGCATCTCAAATAACAAAGCTGATAAACGTGCCGGAAATCGGCTGCAATGTCGGTTATATGTGGTTCATATATATACTACATTCGGCATGTTTCGGAATATTTTGCGATCTGGGATATTGCATAGACGCCAACAGTCAGTTTCTTGCAAATATTCTATCAGTGCGGATGCATTTGTCACGGTTTTGTGATTAGTGCTGTTGTGATGCCCAAAAGATCCGAGAAGGATGATGTTGGTGATGGACCTGTAGTATTTTCCCCGGTGCGAATATTTATGCAAGCGGAATTTGGTAGTCCGTGTGTGGGGCAGGGACCGTTCACATAGCCCCGCTGACGAATCCATGAATGGTCCTCGGACGAAACACCAGTGGGTACACCTATCTCGTAATGTCGTAGTCGCATGGCATCCTTAAATACGTATATAGATTTAACGTTTTCCAAGAGGTTGTCCCATTCTTCCAATCACCCATTTCCGTTATTAGCAATCTGAATACACCTGGTGTTATTGCGTATCGCTATATTTACGTTCCAGGATATTGTCCCGGTTCCGTTATATTTACGCTTCGGCCCCCTCTTTTCCCCCACCTTAAGGACTGGGAGCTCAGGAAGGGCCTGGGCGTCACATAACGCGACTGTGAGGAGTGGGAGAAGCGATGCTCCCCTTTATTTGGTAAATATAACGAGACAGGAAGGGAAGGAGAGAAACCGATTGTGTAAATATGCCGGAACTCTACTATATTTAACAAATTTAATTTACTGGGAATTTATTTGAATTCTGACTCCTTTTATATTATGGTAATTCCTAAAATTAATAATTATTTTCTAATTTCCTTCGGAAGATTTAGAAATGGAGTTAAACTATTCAAAAGAAATAGTAATCTGAAATGTTTTTCATTGCACTTATTAAAATGTTATAGGAAGAGTTCTTTTTAAAATGTTGTTAATATTCTGTTTTTTGGTATAGCCCTGAAATATGGACGTAAAGTGTAGGGAATCTTAATAATTAATCAAATATTTAGCGCGACGATTTCGGTGTAATCGGTCACTCGTGTGAGTGCTGGGTCGAAGAAATTAATTAGCATCCGTGCAGATGTGTACGTATACAGATGTATGACTCGCGGCTGTGTCTGTCATACTTGATTTTGCGGGTTGATCAATATATAGGTTGAAAGCGATCTAAAGGTGGCATGCACATATACCTTTATTAAATGCTATAACTTAAAAACGGTTTGATTAGATATTTTTCTCTGTTGATATTGCCTTTACCTCATCATTAAACATAATACTTAATATTTTTCAGTATTATTTGAAGCATTACTAAAAAGAATTTGTTACAAATTTATTCTAAACTGCATCTTCAATTGATCTAATAATTCTTTTGTTTTATAAATAATGTTACAACCCGAATAAACATTTCCGGAGCTGTCCCTCATCAAAAGCTTCGGATCGGATCAGGATTGTAACGCTACCGCAGATCCGTGTCAGATCCGGAACCCGGAGGTCCGGCCATCGGGGGCCGTCCCGGATCCGATCCGGATTTAGCTATATCTAACTTTTTCCAATAAGTAAGGGGACCCAGATATGTTCCTGATCCGGCTCGTATTTGGATATCTATCGTACGGGTAACATAACCTTAAAAATATATATTTTGAAGAATATTTGTACAAAATGAATAAGGAATTGAAACGTCGCCAGAAAATTCGTCAAAGAGTTCAAAGCATAGATTGAAAAGAAAAAATGATCAGAGTAATTATACGGATAGTAATAAGGATAATTCTGAAGAAATGGAATTTGTTTCATGTGATTCTGGTACGCAAATATAAAGTCAGTTTTTCGTATTAATATTACCAACTTTTTATTAACAACACAGCCACACAAAAAAAAAATTTTGTTTCAACCTGGGTTTCTCCTTATGTACTGTATGTTTTTTTCGGTCGCTGAATCCGACACCGAAGTCCATTTAACACTATATCCTTGTCAGGTTTTTGACACAATCTCAAAAAATAATAATTGCAAACATTCATGATATTTTAACTCGAGTACCGTCAACTTTAAGAAAAAATGTTACTCAACATAAAATGTTCCGAATCACTCGAAAAATACATCTGAATTTTTACAAAATTTGTGAAGACGATTTTAGATTTTTTGGATTTCGCCGTTTTTCGAAAAATTTAAAATGGCTCAAAAATATTTGAAAAAATTTAGACGTACTTTTCGAGTGATTCTGAACTTTTTTGTTATATAACTTTTTTGTTACAATTGAAGGTACACGAGTTAAAAAATCATGAATGTTTACCAATGTGTCATTTAGGATGCTATATTGGAAACGATTTGTATTGAAATTAATTTTTATAGGCCCGTAACTTTTCAGGTCGACTCTCAATTGCACAATTTTAAAAGGTTTTACGTAAAAAGAAAATGTTGTTAAAGTATTTTATCTTATTTTCACATTTTAGGATCGAATTATAGGTATTTTTTTGATATTATGTCAAAAACCTGACGTGATAGAGTTAAATGGACTTCGGATTCGGATTCAGCGACCCAAAAAACATACAGCATACACATCGAGAAACCCAGACCACAGATGGCGCGGAAGCGGGATACCGCAAGGCGAATAAAGCAATGTTCTTACATATTTCACTAACATATATACGCTTTTGAGATAATCTTGAAATGACAAGACTTTTTTTCGAGAATCTTGTCAACCACCATGAAATTGAAATATATATATTCAAATCTGGTTGAGAAATTGACAAATTATTCGGTTTTTTTTTTGTAATGGTGGTTAAGGGAACTCTCAGGTGGCTCGGTCGATAACGTCAAATTCTACCCTAAAATGTTATCAAACTCCACTATATAACTATACAAACTTTATATACTACGACTATAAAAGTTAGTATTATATGTAGTCACAAAACAAATTAAAGGATTGATTGAGAATTGGAGGAGAAAGCCTGAAAGAAAAAAAAACTTGTCATTTCATTTACTTGTCGTCATAACCTATTCGTCGATCATTTTTTGTGGCACGTTTTTCTCTGCCAATTCTCAATCAATCTTTCCGAAATTTGTTTTGTGACTACATATATAATGCTAAATTTCGCAGTAATGAGTCCGAAATTACGAAATAGCGCACAGAAACTTTTTAACCTCATCCTAATACACTATGTATATAGGACGGAGATTTGTCGGTAAACAAGGTTCTCGGAAAACCCGTATGGTATTTGTCACCTAGCTGTATAGACCCCACATAAAAGTTTTTATGTATATGTATATAAGGAATTATAATTAAAAGCCCGATTTGAAACAGATCAGGATCGGATAGAGCTTTCTGACCTGCTGGACCCGGACCCGACACGTATCTGCGGTTGCGTTACATCCGGATCAGGTTCAGATGAGGCATTCGGATCTGGATTGGATCTGTGCTAAGGCTTCCGGATCCGTTCCTGATCCGACCCGTAGGTAAATGTTTATTCGGGAATCTGCTGTATGTGGATACAGTAGAGTAATACGAGAAATAATAATAGCTTGGAAAATATTATTTGATTTATAAATTATTATAATTAATCCTATTACTACTTTCCACCACCTTTTACTCCAGGTGATTTAAAGCCCTTCAAAAAATCTGAAGAAATTCCAAGGGATTTTAGAATGTAACTGTTAGCTTGTACAACTTATATCAACGACACTATTACGTAAAAGAAATTCGTATTTTTTATTTTAAAAATGAAGCAACCTACATCACTGTGGCTGCATCCGCATTCGGCAGCGGGATGAAAGCTGAATCATGATGAAATAATCTTCTCGGTGATTTTGAAATAATGCCGTAAAGGTATGTTTATTTTTTGGATTTTAAATTTCATATATTCTCACTAGCGATAATACTGATGCGTATTGCGGAAAATACGCATTTCGTTCGAGAAGCGTACTCCATTATAATTACTATTTCGTAATTAATTGCCTTTTTTCGCATTTAGTTATTTAAATATTATTAAAATAGTGAAATTTGCTAATAGACTGAAGTTAAACTACGAACATGATTTTTTGTTATGCAGATGTGGATGTTCCAATGCGCATGTCATTAACTGAGAATATCTATCTACTGTATTTAAGACGGGTTTAAACCGCATTATTATGCGTAGTCATGGATAGCAGTTTATATATATTAGAATTTTCTATGATGAAATAAACACCTTCTTTATTCGCGTTCGTTTGTTTATTAATTTTTCTACAGGAATTATTAACATAATCCAGATATTCCTGTTATAAAGATAGCTTTCCAATAAAAATTGAACCAAGTAAGTTGGATTTTCTTACCGTTTACTACGTATATTGCTCTTTGAGTTTGGGATATTCCCTGAATTGTGTAATCATAGTTTACGAATCTTAATACATTTTATTTTCATTTTTATTATTTACCTATTGCGCCGGGAAAACTATTTTCATAATTTATATTTAATATCGATTGGTCGAGAAGTTACTTATTATTATTATTATTATTTTATAACAATCATGTAGATGTAAATTTCCTGATTTTTCTCTAAAATAAAAAAATTATACAAAACAGATCATTCATAATGGGATGTTGTAACAACGAAAAATGTGCCGAAAATGAAAAGGTTGCTAATTTTTTAATCATATATATTGATTTATATACGACATTAAAATGTGAATTGCAGATATTAGTTCATTGACTTAAAAATTATTATAATAAGGAAATACTAGTCATTTTGAGATAAATGAAGAATTTATAGGATATCAGAATATTTTGTGTAGTTGTACGCGTGTTATTATACCCAATTTGTTGGAAAATAGAAATGCAACCCTAGTAAATCGAAATTACACAAGAAAAGCCCGTATGATTCTTATGTAATTGATATATGCAAATCTTATAACTTTCCAGTTTCAATTTCTCATGAGAATTCTGTATAACATTTTTCACAGAGGTATATTTTCTTGATTTAGAACGAGAAAAGCATTCTGGCGGGAAGTCTACTATTCCGTATAGTGCTTCATATACGTAGGGAGAATGTCGTTTCTACCAACGATGAGTTTGAGTGAGATAGAATACAAATATACTCTTAGCTCATTGTGTCCTTTCTTAAGCGGAGGAAATGCCACATGCCGTGCCTAATGAGACGTCAATTCTTCCATATGCTGCTATTAAATATGAAATCAATATAACACCAAAATTGATTTCTGAATTTTCTACATGATGTATTTCGAGAATATCTGCGAGGTAAATTATGCAATAAAATACGGCGCTTTCATTTTATAACAACGTTTTTATTAACTAGAAGGTGTTATAAATAAAATTAACGTTCACAATTGAAATATAAACTAAACAAATTTAAAAAAACTAATAAAATTTGTCGATTAAAAAGTTTATTATATTAACTGAGCCACAGTTTTCCTTGAAAAAATAAATAAAGGTAGTCGTAAAATCCAAAGAAAAGTTGTTTATTTTACAAAAAAATAAATAAAAAGCATTCATTACTAACAGAAAGATTAACGGGTGAAAATTTAACATAACTTGGAGCATCAATAATTAATACAATTCCATAAGTATTATTATAAGCCTTACACTTTTATAAATATTTCAAGCAACCTCACATCGAAATAACTTGCATTTTAGCGAGGCCGAATAGCGAGAAAAACTTGAATTGGGTTATAAAAATGAGAAAAAAGTCCTTTTGAAATTTCGAAAGCACCTTAATTGTTCTTAGGAATCACTAGGATTCTGTAGTTGTCATGATGAGGTACCTCACAAAATCACAAATTCTTTGTGAACTTCAACAATCCGTATACTTCACGTACTAATTTTGTTACTGCGCGTGAAGTTGTCCACAAGTTTGTATAATCTACTATTATGTCCTAGATTTCATTGTATAGTAATCTTCCAAGTTTTAAACATATTATACCGCTTTGTTTCGTACTGCCAAGTTTATCCTTACATAGTTTTATTCCAATGTTAGTATTATAACGTTTGAACATATTACTAGTCTTTTTATAAATAAGTGTGTAATAAATTTGGTGGGAGTTCAAAAAGATGAAAGTATTTTTTAATCCATCATTCCATATCAGGTAATAAGTAAAGATTATTTAATATTACTTTACGTTTCGACGACCAATTGCCGTCATCTGTAAAATTAAACAATTCAACAATTATTTATTAATAATTAATGTAACACTTTTTTTCAGTAACATATGCAAGTACTCAACCATGACATAAACTACTAAATGTTAAAATATGAAATTTTGGTAAAGATAGAACAATTTGTTGAAACTATGTTAAAGAATGCAACATTACATCAATATTAAATTGTATGCATGTTAAGCATTATTGACAAGTATACATGTAATCGTTAAGATTTATAAAACGCATAGCAATAGACTTATTTTCTGTTGTTTACAATAAATCTGTAGAATCACTCATTTTTAATCATTACTGAATAGGTAAACATGTTGGATTACGTTTTTAAACAATTTTTATAGAGCATTTATAAGGAAGTGATTCTGTAATGATTTTATAGAGTTTTATTAAAGTTTTTATATGGGTCTACAAATTGTATACAATTTTGAAAAAAAATATATTCCCTATCGGCAGATCTAAAATATGAATACAACATTTTTATCGCTAGGGGTAATGTTCTGATTTTATCGTGAACTATGTTTCGGCAAAAATTAAGTTTTGTAATGTATTATATTAAATACTGCCGAATTTGTAAATGTGCAAATCTGGAAGGAAATAGAATTGTAAGCCAAGAAAATATCAGTGCTTTGAAAAGCTACAGGTATCCTCTTAAAAAGGTATATATGGTGTCTGTTTAAAATAAGTAGAGCTTTAAATTAATCGTAAGTTGTACGGAAACGAATTTGCGGTGTAATTTCGATCTGCATTCGTTTTTCATCATATTGCAATCACTCAACGCATGTATCTTTATACTATTCTCGTGTCTCGAAAGTATTTTTAATACACTGTCAGCGTGAGACGATTAAAACACTTAAACAATTTAGCTATGCAAATTTACTATACATGATTACATCAATGGCAGTAGCATTAATTAAACAATATGTTAAAAGTACTAAATTAAGATGACAATTATACGGAAATCATGGCGGAACCAAAAATGTGTAAACAATTAAGAAAAAATAACGGGGAACTTGGATGTTTGGAACATTCGATAGACACCAGGGTACAATTCTGGGACCTTTCAATTGCTGGTTGAATGTTCTACCAACTGACCTATTATGGGGAGACATAGCTCAGTTGCACTCGAAAGGTCCCAGGGATCATACCCTAATGTCTACCGAATTTTTTTCTGACTTTTTCACACATTTTCGGTTTCTCCATATTTTGCACACAATTAACATCTTAATTTCGTATTTTTTACATTGTCTTTTAAAAATGTTTTTTCAAAAAAGCAGCTTTTTGTGTTTATTTGTATAATACCGACCTGCATAGAATTCCAGTTGTTGTTCTTACTGATTATATGTTTACTCACTTAAAATTGTTTAATACTTTCAACATTACGAAAAGCTTCTTAAAAATCTTTACAAAGACTTTGGTAAATGACGAGGAGAGTTTCGGCGCTTTCTAGACTTCATTTTACTTGACAATAGTAGAGGGGGGCAAAATTACTCACTCTTTCACAAAATCTAAAAGATTGTTTTAACCGTGGTCAACCTATAAGCTGAAGCTTATAAAGATATTGATAATATAGACAAAGAATGTAATAGACTTTGAAAAAGCAAACCGCACAGGTTCATTACATCATATTTTCGACCCAAAAATGAATTTTGTTTAGGTAGGTCAGAAATGCCCAGCTTTCTATTTACCTTACTTTATACAAAAGCTACAAAAACTTTATACAAAGTTTCTGCAGATAGGAATTATATTTGTTATCAAAATTATATGAAATTTGTAGGTCCATACAAAAACTTTATCACAACTTATTTTTTTCCCTGATATTTACACTTATTACAAATTTGTCGGTAAAATTTGTTTCTTTTGTGGTATGTTTCGTAGTCGATTGTGTGCTATTTTCGAGATTACCCATTTACTTCAATTTCGTTTACGAATAAATGTATGTACTTAATTGACGTTGTTTGCAATGCATTTTTACACATTAGAAGCACTACAATCATTACATTTCAATCTCTAAACAGTATTTCTAGTATGACTAATTTTTTATTACAATCGTTCGCATGAAATTATTAGAACCAAATGCCATACAGATTAATTGGGGCGAGCAATTGCTTAGTGCTCTTGGATGTAGACGAAAAATTATTTGGAGCAGTAAATAGTTTCATTAAGGAGCAAATTGGTTATTACCAATGAATTGACACAAAAAAGTGATAAATTCATTAGCCCATACAATTGGTAGTGATATTAGAAGAAAATTTAAAGAAAAAAATCCTGTGAATAATAACGGAAACAACTGTTGCGTTATTGATTTTACCATGGAAAAAGTATTGGTAATTTTACTGAAAAATATTTTGACAATGTCATCAGAGTAGTTATTATTTGTAGCATGTTAATTTCCAAATTAGTGTTCTATTCGTGGAATTGGTTATAAGAAGGAAATTCATGTGATGCCATTAACATACCTGAAATATAAGAGATATGAATGGTAATTTTTTAAATACAAATTTTCCAGATCTTTTATAACAATGTTAGTTAATACAGGAGTGATGGGAGAGCCCATCAGTGTGGCATGAACTTCGCAACGGAATTGGCTGAAGCTAAACATTACTTTATTATCAGTAATGCGTTTTTGATTTTTGGAACAAGAAATAAAGGAATTAGTGACAATATTTCTAATATATTTTTCTGCAAAGAATAATTATTTTCATTGTTCAATTTTGTCTTACATTTTTTATATTATATCTTCAGAAACTTTTGAGTACGGTAAATCAGTAATTTTATCATAATAATACTTTAGATCTGCTAGTAATTTTGTATAAGGCAAGCATTAATAATATTTTTGGAAATTTATTTTCTGTCATAATTTTTTTTATACTAAATTGATGTTCTTTTCTTTTAAATTTAGTACGCCATGAAACGTATCTTTTTGTACAAGTAACGTAAAATTTCTGTTTCCGAATGTCACTGAAAACTAGTTCATAATAACTCCTAAATGTAAGTCTGATTGAATGGATATATAATCATTTTTGAAGAGACCATTATTGACTAAATATGTCTTATTGTGCGATAAATCGGTGTGGATAGTATTAAAGAAGTTTAACGTTTCTGTTACCTGCGATTTCCGTAAAGTATTGTGCGAACTCACTTGAGAGACTGTAACTACTTAATCAGTAAAGTTTCTCGTGACGCTCGGGTAAATTAAATCAAGACTAAATCTAGCAGTGTATAATTTGCCCACAGCTGGCTTTTATCTCGATGTTTCTATAAACCACTTTCCAAAAAGGATATATCTATTTTAATGGTAAATATTCTGTAATACAGTAAACTACTGTATTATTCCTTATTTTTTTACTTTGGATTCAATATAATAATGAATAGCACTCTCTAACAATAAATCAGGGACGTTTTTATTTTCATATGTGGACATTTATGTGATAATACGCAAGGATATCTAAAAAAAAATTAATTTGTTCAGTCGACTGAGAAAATATATTGGTTCCCTTGACATAAACTGATCGATCAAATATTAAAATGCGTTTAGAGGATATTTTAAAATATTAATGTTCTAAACGCATTGGAGAACAATTTGTACAAATTGTATAATTTGTCGCAATTGTGATCTATTTTAGAAAAATTTAGTGATAATCATAGGGAGTAAAGCATATTAAATTAATATAATTATTCTATATTACGTATATTATACCATTTATTAACTAAATTGATTACAAAATGTACGAATGGTGTAGAAAATAAAATTTATGTAACTTGAATTTGAGTGCGAGATTTTCTAAATTTTAAAATGTGTACATCGAATGTTTTCTGATCGTACAATGTTTTTATTTATGACAGATTACAATAATATTAAAGCGTCAGGAATACTCAAACACCATAGATTAATATTGTACTTGAACTACATTGATTAATTCAGAAGTTTGTTGTATAGTTTGCACCATAATTATAAATATTTTTAACTTAAATGTTTTACTATATTTTTCTAAAACAATCGATCACAGTCATGACTTAAATGTTAAGCTAAACATTTTTTAGGCACACCTACTTAAAAATAAAAATGTTCATTTTTTGCATCAGTTATACGTTTTGGTCTTCATGAAGTACACGACAAAAATAGAGAATAAATAATTTTTAATCAAGCCTCTTAGAGACGCAAGAATTTTTTAACTTTTTGAAACGAGAATAAATGAACGTCTACAATATGGCCGTTACAATATGATATACGTGCGTATAAGAATATAAGAATAGAGTCACTCCGAGTTATGAAAGATGCACAGAACACACCATATACGTGCTTGATAAAAGATTCTCTTAAGTCATATTTTCTTCTGAAAAATTCTGTTGTAAAACAAATAAGTAAAATTTCGATTATAATTCTGCTATACAGATAATATATTTCTTCAAGATTAACTATATTTTTGGTGTACAATTTGCACAACGTATCTCAGTAGACTTGGGGGGTTGAAAGTAATGTTATGTCATATTTTTATTTTGCGAAATACGAATATTCACTTTAAACTTTTCCTTATTAATTAAGCATTTGATTATTTTTTAGTTAAATTCAAAATTCCAGATTGAGTTATGTAATTATTGTTTACTAGCAAGAAAAGTTACGCTTCCTTTTAAGTCGAATTATAACGGATTTGCACTGTTCTTCACGCATATGGAAATTAACACAACAAACGTAAATTAAACAAGACAACTTTTCGTCGCATGGCATAAAACGCAATCAAACTTAAAATGGTAGAAAGTCTGCATTAACTTTAGTGTTGATTTAGTATTAGGAAAACTGGCGAAAGTAAATACGACCTCATAAAGATTCACATTATTTATATTAACTCGATTTCCTGAAAAAACTTCTTACATATAAATATAAATTTTATAAATGGGTACGTTATAATGATCAGAAGGGAATCATTAGAAAAGGAAACATTTAAGGATCTCGATAAAGTCGGAGTGATTCGCAAGAATGGCGGAAACTAGTTGTATGTTAGTTTTATATGTAATTCTGAACAATATTGATAGAGAGTAACAATGTAGTTTCAGAATTGTAGGATAATTCTTTAAACGTTGATATAAAACAATTTAATTTAGTGGCTTAAATTATACATATCCAATTTTAAAATTGCTGTCATAGTAATTAATAAACTATGTTTGAATAGTTTATTATAATAAACATCTTATCGTTTTTATCGACAACTTTTGTTTATTTTAGGCTTTATTCTTAGAATACAAACATTAATTTCTCATACACAAGTCGTTAACAGAAAACCGAGATCTTTTAAATTTAATATGTTGTGGCTTATTCAAATAATAGCGTTTTAGCATATTTCAAAACGATCCTAATTGCATTTAAATTTTGCAATGCGGAATTCCAATGTTTTATAAACGTATTTGTTCAATTGAAAAAGCCAATTCATATGAAAATTTTATTACAAGTGAATAACAGTCTTTAGAGAAATGATTGTTTTCAAGGAGCATTAAGCAGCTCTCGAATTCAAGTTTAAATCTGATGAGCAACACATATGACAAATGTTTATACTAAATTATAAGAAGCAAAGAAAATTACAAATTGAAAAGGATCCTAAAACCTTTTTTTTGTCGTATGTATCGAACAAAATCTATGGAGAACATCACTTTCAATCACAGTGCCATCTAGCACTCCCATAAATAAATTTGTCCTGGACGAATATATCCTATTTCTGGTCATTTTTCTGTGGCTCATTGGGTATAATATGTAGATCAGAAGAACTTATCAGGAAGTGTATGACCGTATTGGAAAATTGATCTTTTACGGATTTGTAACTGAGTTTTCGAAAAAAATGTATCGAACCTTTTTGTCAGCAATTTTCTGTTCTTCACGTTGTATTTGAAACATTTTATCGGAAGACTCGATTTTTTTAAATAAATTCAAAAAATTGTTAAAAAACCCTTTTTTTAAATGTTTTTTTTTAAATAGCAGTATATTGCCCAGCGATCATTTTTTTTGTGAAATTCGGATTCGGCAGCTCAAAATATATGAAAAATGTTGGACATTTTTTATTAGGAAGATTTACCTAATATTTAAGTAAACTGAATGAAAGAAAAAGTATTTTAATTTAAATTCGAATTACGTCATCAAAGGAATCTTAATAAAATAGACATTAGAATGTCATCAATAAATATTTAAAACAGTATGCAGTATCGGCCAACTATAAGAATAATATAAAAAATCACTAGCTAGGTAGTTTTTTAAATTTGTAAAGTGATAGAACGACCAAAGTGAAAATTCCACTGTAATGCAGTAAAATTCCACTTTGCACAAAGTGGACGTTATTCTACTTCAAAGGAATTCTAAATGCATTGTAGTGAAAATTTCAATGTTGTTGTGGGAGTGGTCGTAATTTTAATGCAAAAATATAAATATAAAAATAAAAGCACAAAGATATTCTGTATTTTTGCTAGTTCTTTTAGTATCCGACTTACAGACTATGGTGTTAATATCATATCTACTGCCGGAATAGATTGAGTAGGAAATTTTTAAAACAACTTTTATGAATACGAATTGGAATTGCTATATACATTTAAATAATGTGTATAAACCCATTTAAAATCGTTTCAAAGCTATGCTTAAAACTTGTGTCAAACTTCATCTATAAAGAACCTCCATATGCTTTTTTTATGATCCATTTCATTTAAATCAAATCTAGTTAATAATTGAGGGCAGTATTCAGAAGTGTATCTTAATTCCGTGATGGAATATCAATTACTTTGGCTTGAATCATATGCTTTTGTGAAATAAATAAATTGGTTTTTTATTCACATGATTCAGTTTCTCAACCTAATAAATGAGTCAGGAGTTAAGGGTAAATTCATAAAGGTCAGTTACATTAAAAATACGAAACAAATGTTGAAATAATTATATATTTAAATGTGGTTGCTGGATAATTTTCGGTCCATTTCAATTGCGTATTTGATCAAACTTCTTAAAACAATTCGTGTACCATTGTATAACTAAAACATTGATATTATTTAATTATTATTAATATTATATATTAATATTAAATAATATATATATGTACTGTGTATATAATATTCCAGGAAGACTAACATTCAATACAGTAGGAAAGGTTGGTATTTAATATGCAAGAAGATTTCTGAATCTACACGTAGTGATACAAACTCACGCATATAAGGTTATTATTTTTCATACTATGTTATGTTTTATTTCATATTGTAAGAACAGTAATTTTTAGAGTGCATTTTATTTACAACACTGCATTGTAATAGTAAATAACAGGTGTTATTATTGTACTATTTTATCATTTCATTTATATATGTTTCAAGTATGTCTAAGATTTTTTTAACACGATGAATACGTCATATTACAATATCGGACGATCAAAATGATATTGGACTCAGCTTGACCAAAGATGTTCTTCTTGATTGAAAAAACTCATATGTTCCCCAAAGATTAAAAACATATTCTAGCAACATTATATATTAAGGCTACTTAAGTATAAATTACAACTTAAAAGGGAGTATAGCCTACCAAATTGTGAAAAGAGGAAGCAAAACGAAATGTAGGACAAAATCCTACTAAAAGCACGTACTTCTTTTAAGATAGTTAGACTGCAGGTCAAAACCCAGCAGACAGGATCAAAATTAGTAATTTGAACAATGAAATTCGGTGGGTATCCGTCGCATTTGGCCGACATGTATGTAGTATCATTTCGATTTCATCGTTAATAACAGATCATCGTGAATTCTTCAATTCAATTTTGTTTAACGGCGTTTTTTGTAATTTGATATTTTTGAATTTTTAAACCCTATTGTATTTTATGTAGTAGACAGAGTTGTTTTTATCCGTTTTTTAATTTCACTTTATCCTTTCTGGCAACCAATATTAATTTGAATACCGAACTTGACCAAAAAGTGGTGTTGATTCCGACCTGAAAATTTGTTAAGAAAATGCAGTTGGGCGCTGATCTAAAATACGTTTCCTATTGGGTTCGGGTTTTCTGTTCGAATCTGATGTTAAAATTAGGAAAAACACCACTACTAAATCTTTCACAAATTTAAAAAGAAAAAATACTATTTTCAAGTGTTTTTTGTATAAATCATGAATTTTTCTTCGATAACTGTCGTACTGGAAAATATTCTAGTGTATTCAATATGATGGCTATATTCGTGCTTCATCACGGTGAGGTAAGAGAATATTGTGAACTAGCTAACCACTTACTTTTATGAAAAATGCACAGTCCCGAAATTTTGACCAATATATTTTCTACTCGACCCAAATTAGGGTTTTTAATACAAACGTTATACTTTTTGTTTGTATTTGATTCGCAGTCTAGAGAACATTTTTCGTTCTGATACGTATTTTGTATGTCAGTACTGTCAGTATGTCTCAACTCCGTATGTCAGTACTGTCGGTCAATACTGGTTCAGTACTTTACCGGTGGTGTAGCCAGTCCTGATTCAGCTCCATAAATCAGTACTGTGTTTCATTACTGGGTCAGTACCCCGCCGGGGTAATTTTTTTAACATTCCTTGAGTAGAACTCAATTTTGCAACCTGCAGAGAAATTTTCTGGCGCAAATTATCGAGCTCCACGCCCGTCGTATGAAAAAACCCTTCGTACTCATCGAACGTCGGTATCTGCGTCCTTGTTACATAGTACATTATTTTAATGTAAGACCGTGAAATGTTCATACGTTAAAGAACAACTTTTTCGATGAAGTGATTACAATTATCGAAATTTGCTCAATAAATGAAGCACTTGAATGTCAAAAGACGTATATTTCACAGTTGACCATAAAAAAGACAATAACTTATTTGTTAATGACATATATCATCTAATTTTTTCTTCACTAGACCCGCAACACTGTAATGCTCAATTTCTTTTTTTATTTGGTTCAAAATTCTCAAAATTTACTACGTTGTAGCGAGTTTTCAGGGCTCTTCTCTTCTTTTCGTGTAAATGGATTCAAAGACTATCCTTATCTTGAGTTTCCCATTCATATACGTTTGCATGCTTTTTAATACTTTTTTATTAGTTTATATCCCTGTCTATATCCAGGAGTAATTTTAACGCTTTTCTATTGTTTCCCGCGAATCACAAACATTTCCGTTCGAATAATTGTCTATGGATACGAATCTGTTTCAATAATTATTTATTCGAGTGAATCTATATACAGTTATGTATAAGATAACAACCCAATAAAGTTTTCCAAAATGGATAAATCTTACCAAAAATATCTTACGACCTTTATAAAAAAATTGCGCATGCGCACCCATTTCTTCCCGTGTTCCTGGATGCAATTAGAATCTACGCCATGTTGTTTATAGAGGGTTTCCTCGTGTCATATCGCCCATATTCCGCACGTCTACTTTTATATATTTTTAAGGTTTTTTGCGTTTTTTATGTTTTAATTTGAACCACTTGACCTATTTCATGAACCGCATATAATGTATATATTATAAAATTAAAATTTTAGAAAATTTTTGATGGATTTAAGGAAAGAAGGGATATCTTTTGGATATCTACAAGACATATTTTTGCATATTGAGAACATATTTGAAATAATAAACAAAGTGTTTATTCAAACAAATACAAACTTCCTATACATTTGAATCGGTTTACTTTAATAATTAAATAATACATTTAATATCTTCCTACACTCTAAATTTGTTGGACTGAAACTTTTAATCCATATAGAACTGGAACACACAACCGATCCCTTAGGACTGAAAGTTAAGTCCTATGGTTTTAACTAGTATCAGTCCAATGTTTGGGATAAAGAATTTCAGTCCTATGACTGGTGTGGTTGAGAATTCAATCCAATTGGGATAAGAACCCCCCCTCCCCCCTCCCCCTCCAATATAGTAACGGTTATGGACGGACCCTTCCTTAGCAGTGTAATGTGATTCACGCGTTAACATCAAACACAGAATAATAATTAAAGCATATATAAAATCTATGAACAGAAAGCACATATAAAATCTATGAACAGAAAGCATATATAAAATCGAATCGACAAACATCAAATGTCGCTTCCGCAAAATGTAAATAAAATATTAATCATAAATTTTGAAGATGATATTATTCATAATTGTTGTGAAAAAAGAAGTTGAATTTTATAATCTCAAATGTTGGTTATGTAAACGCGATTTTATAATAATGTACAAAAAGTATATTAAAAAAAAGGATAACTTGATTTTGGAATACTTTGCATGATGTAGAAAAATTAAAGAATTTTCTTTCGACGAAGGGAATACCGGAGGAGGTACTTGCAATACTAAAAGGTTAATGCAGTAATACGTAATATAAATAAATAAATTGCAATATAATCTATAATCAAACATCATGAAACCTTCAGTCCAACTTGGGTTATCAGTATTCCATTGGACTGCCAATTTAGTCCAATAGGACTCATAGTATTTTCAGTCTGGCCAGGATTATCTATTTAACCTCTTTGGACTGAAATTTCAGTGTAATCAACAAATTTAGAGTGTAAGATACTCCATAATACAAACAATCAGAACATTCTAAATGAGACCTGAAGTAGGTTCGAGAAATATTTTGGGTAAACGTTTACCAAAACGACATCGAAAAAAAAATATTGTGCTAGGTCATGTTAATGTATTTTTGCCTCCTAATTACGAATATGATCATAAAATTTGGCGGTCAGGCAAATTAAAACCGCTATTTTGAAAAAACCGTCAAAAAAGCGATTTTTTTTCAATTATTTGCATTTATCTCAAAAACGACGCATCTTTAATCATCTCTACGATGCAAAATTACAACTAAAACGCATCAGAACTTGTTTGTAGAGAATTTCGAGCTTTAGATTTTTTGTTGGAAACATTTTTTTGTAACGCTCGTAGTTTTCCTGATAAATGCAAAAAAGCGTTTTTTGACGGTTTTTTGAAAATGGCGGCTTTAGTTTGTGTGACCGCCAAATGTTATCATCATATTCGTAATCAGGAGGCAAAAATACATTAAAATGACCTAGTGTGGAATTTTTGTTCGATGTTGTCCTTTTTGTAAAGGTTTACCATATTTTGAAAAGATTTGTGACTAATTATTTGAAATTCGAGCTATATTTTTCTAACTGTATCATCTAAGTTGTTTGTTAAAAACAGTACAAATCGAATTTAGATATTGTCGGTGAGGAGTCGAATCGAATTATTGAAATTGGTTCTCGTGGAACGCATTTATATCGCTCGGCGGCATCTCGTATCGGGGCGTTTTCCGCGATAGCGTCGACCGTTTTCTGGTCGCATCGTGGTAATTCGCGAAAGGTCGAAAATGACCCGTGTATGCCAGCTAAGGGTCGATCATTAATTTTGCGTCCGCCGCCACTGCGACCGACCCGATTGCGTTCCACTGACCTACGTTCGCGCGACAAGTAGGCTGCGACCGGCGCGTTTCAAGGAAAATGCATAAAAATAGGAGACGTCGGTAACCGCCCGTCGCAATTTTCCAGGAGCGGCTGCTGACGTTCCTCAAATCAAGTTTGCCAGTAAATATTTGTGATCAACGCGGACAATTACTTGATTAAGACTGAATATATGAGATATCACTGATGATCAAAGATCTGAGAGATTTTCACTTCAACAAACTGTAGGGCGAATCTGGAGCTGATCGAAAAACTCTACTGCGTCTTTTCGAGGTTTCCCTCAACGAGTCGCCCTTTTTCCACAATCAATTTCTCTCTTTGTTCCGTTCCCTGCTGCCGACCGACGCCACGTCGAGCTTTAGGGGCTCTTTTGGAGAAAACGCTTTTTCCCGCCCGTGACTGTAGTTTGTCATCGTATTCTCGCTCTCTCCCTCAGCTCCTTTCTGTCGTTTGTTTATTCTCGCCCTTCTCTTCCCTACAATGGGTTTCTTTCCACCGCGCCGTCTCCCTCGCACTTCGGCGACGCCTCGACCCCTCTCGTGCCCTGTCCCGTCTTACCGCGATTATAGGGCTTTCTCCCTCCAACGGTCGGCCGTTATCTCGTTCTCTTTCAACGCGCACCTCTCCTAGGTAAACCTGGGCAGGGCGCAGGCTCCGTATCGATCGGGGATCGCCATGGTTACCGTTTTCCGCATATGGGCGCTTTTCCGACGAGCTGGCGAAATCGCCTCCGGAAAACTCGCCGATGGAGCTCTGCTGGATGGGAAACGCGCCACGGAGACGACGCTCATCCGGGTACTTTTTTGGGTCCAACCCGACGGAGGAGACCTCGCCCGCTCCCCGACGTTGCACCCACCAGCCACCCCCGCGCTCGCTCGGGGTTGTGCAATCGAGGCGAGGGGCGGCGGTGGCACGCGCAGAGGCGAGAGCGTGAGGGAGCGAGAGAGGATATTGACATTTTCGGCTAGGGGCGCATTCGGGGGCCGGACCGACTCCGATCCGCAGTATCCATGGCTACACCGCACGAGATGAATCCGCGCGAAAAACCCGGCAGCCCCTGAGAGGATCGCGCCGCGGACCCAAGTCTCTCGAGGAAGTTTCCGGAGCGTTACCCGACGTCGACCGCGACGTCGGCCGCGACGACGACTGGGCGAGGTTTCTTCCGGAATCGGCGCATCCAACCCGGGGATTTCCCGCCTTCTCGGGTCTCGCTCGCGACAGGCAGGGTGCACGCCCTGGTCGTCGTCGTCGATCGCGCCGAGTGCTCCCGCAGTGTACGGCACTAGGTGTCGGGTACACCCGGTGCGCTGTGCAAATGTTGTGATTCAGACAGAGGGAAGGAACCCGGAGAGACAACCGGAGAATAGAGGCCTAGTGAGATAGAGAGAGAGAGAGAGATAGCGATCGAGAAAGAGCGAACGATAGAAGGGTGGATACCGTCGCACCCCCGCCGCTCTTCTTCGAGCGTTTCTTCTTCAGTCCTCTCGGTCCTCTCCTTCTCTTCGCTCTCCCGGTGCAACGTCGTCCTCGAGGAAAACCTCCGGTGGTACATTCCCAGTGTGTTATTGTTCCTCGTCGGCGTCCGGATGATCACCGATTTTCATTGACCATCGCGGGTGGCGCCAAGACAACCAACGGAGCATGACGTCGCTCGTAAGTGTGTTTTTCCCAACTAGGTTTTCCTTTTCGTGGGAAATGTGCCCGTCTTCCCCGCGTGATCTTTGGCTACACCCCGAGATCGATCAAATTCCACTTGACCAAGAATCTTCTGTTTTCCTCCCCGACCAATTACCGGCTGCCGCATCGCTAATGCAACAGTGTCGCTGATCGTTTAATTTGCAAACGTCGTAAACGAGGCTTTTCCGACGATTCGTCGCTCAACGATAAATGCCGCGATGACCTTGGGTGTCGGCTGATCAGAATTTTGGGAGCCTGACGAAACTCATGGCTGCACTACTGAATTTTTCATGCTCGCTCGATACTTGCTTTCTTTATAACGAAACCGTTCCAGACTGCTGTATTTTTCACGAATTTTCTTCCGATGATCATGCCGGTCATTTTCAAGCATTTTTTAGTTCTTGAAAACGATAAATGTAACGAGATCAAACGATACTTGATATTTGTTATTGAGAAACTATGACGCTGGGTTTAGTGTGATATGTGTAGTGAGGACGCTCCGTAAACCGCCCTAAACTCAGGAAAATAACACTGTATGTTTAAAAAGAAATTATTTTCAATTGGACAAAATAAACATAGTAAACCACGATAAATGAAAAGAAAAAGAGGATACTACCCTCAAAAGCTTTTATACTTAACCCATTAACGCAAATAATTCAGGATTCGTATGGTGCAAGTCCTATCGCTTAAAACATTGCAAATAAGTGGGGAAAATAATTTACAAATTCTCAAGAGTGTTCTTTGAAATTGTATGGTTAAAGTTGGTGAATAATTGCAATACTACTGGCGTATGTTTAAAAATATTCTATCCAAATTTGGACGTAGGAGAATTGAATAATAGTTATAGATGAAATGAACCTTTTTTGGGGTTTCTAATTTTTATCTGCCATATTCAATCCATAGATCTAAATTTTTTAAGAATCTTAAAATACTTAAAATACCTAGTACCAAGTATATTGATGTAAGACAACAGTGTTAAATCTGTTACTGAAATAAAATCATTAAATATATTGTAATTGCAAAATCGAAGTTTGGATTTGGAATCAGCGACCCAAAAATAGTTTAAAACTGTCAAATCTTTTATTTTGTAATCATTTTATTAATGTTGACACCATTTTAATGATACAATTTGGTCTATAAAATTATTTTTATGTTCATATTTTGAAAGTATATTAAATTCTTCTGGTAAACAGCTACTGATCGATTTCGTGGAAATTCAAAATGTTAAAAATATCGCAAAATGGGGTAAAAGTGTAATTTTCAAAATTTAATTCACTTGAAAAGATTTTAATCGGGTGAAAACATGATGAATATATTCTTCTGATTAGAAACATGATCGTTTACTTTTTCGAAAAAATATGAAATTTTGATTTATCATTCGTAACATAAAAATGTAGAATCATGAAAAATGTGAAAAGGCTAGAGGATATTAAATTATTATTTAGAAGTATTTACTACATGTGTTTATTTTGCAGCAATTATAGTTTTTTAATGTTTTAGTGACCGATGGTAATCGGAATGTTTTTGAAAAATTCACTTTTGGAAAAAATTCAATCGATTACACTCAACAAATAGCTGTTGTAAGAAAATATTAGAAGTAAAATGATATCATGAAATTGGTGTCCATGTTACTCGAATGAGGAAAAATAAAATAGGCCATCTTGAAGGCATTGACATGACGATACAGGTCAACATTTGGATGACCTCAGGAGGATCTGATTTATGAATAAAGTACTTTCGGGCGAGGTGAACACAATTTCTAATCTCGAATTTTATCTACCATAGTGAATATTCCAATTTAATCTCGCCTTTGTTTTAGAATATCCGTGCTTATATTAAAAATAATCACAAAATATATTTTAAGGGGAATAACATTGAGCGAAAACATTTTAACTTTTAGTTGACTTTTATATCCTAAGTTCTACTTTGTAATTTTTTTGTTGATGTTACGTAAACAATGACGGGCGTATTCGCTTATTTCGTCACACTTTTTATAAAAGTGAGGTTAAATGTGCCAAACAGTTCTCAGCATCACTTTCCGAGTATTTTTTAAGCAAGAGAGTCTTTTACCACAAACAAAATTTCCGATTTTTTTGCTTAAACTAACGTACTTAGAAATGAATTTTCACTTTGCATTGTCAAAAAATTGAGGATTAAATGTTTTAAAATTTGTATTAGAGTAGAAATATAATTTTTTGTTTAAAACCTCATTATCATACCCATCATTTTCTGTAGAAATACAAAATATTATGGAATTTTGATTTTGATGAATTAACTGCTGGTTTTAGGATACAACACGAGAATGTGGACTCGATTTGTAGAGTTTTAATACAATTTTAGTGATAGACAGTACATAATCCTTTTTTGAAAACTGACGGTTACGCTGCTTTTGCTTATACTTTTTAAAAGTTTTTTCTGAAAACGAGAGTGGTTAGAACCATAATGAAATATCTTTCGTCTTATATAATTAAGTTCAGTATTAAAGAGATGAAAATAGTAAAAAATATTTTTATATCCTTCCCCTATTTTCAATAACGCGAGACAGTTTTCTACATTTCCAACGGGTTTTCCATGCATCAAAAAATGTCAAAATCCAAATTCGCTTTTCGGTTAGGCGTTGGAAACCAAACTCAAATTTTTAAGAAAATTGTTGTCCATGCAGATATAATTAAATATTCGAAATTAATTAAAAAAAAACGTGGTAATAGACTTTAATTTTGCAACGGATAACATAATCTCGTAAACGTACTTATGCAATGAACTATTATGCTAAATTCGGGATAACTTTATAATAACTTTTTTCGTGTAACCACATTCAAGCATCCGGTCTCCAATTTCTTGTAATTATGCCCCTCTAACGATCACAGCTATTTTCTACATTAATTTGCACTGTTGAGGAAGACATTTTCTGCGCTCTAGTTCATAATGTTCATCCAAAATTCGGTTTAATGAGTATCATAAACAACCAAATGGGCACTTGCATATCTACTACTACTACTACTACTACTACTACTACTACTATTACTTACTATTTATCAGCAACAATATTTTTTAAAATTTTTATACAACTGACAATCTGTGCAAAATTTTTAAACAATTTATTGATACTAAACACTTTGTAATGCAATGCATCTACCAACGGAGGTAAACACTTTTGATCTTTACTCATGGTTGCTTTTTTAGCATAAGTAAATGTTCATATAGTTTTGTTTAATTACAGTCGAACGTCACTAATGTATTGTTGTATATCATTAATGTATTTTAATTTTTATAATTTTGTACAATTTCATCAAATTTATTAATGTATATTTATCATGATGTACTTTGTTGTATTTTTTAAAATTTTGATAAAATATTGTTCCTTTGAAACGTCAATGGACCGAATACATGTGGCATAATAAGTTACACGTCCCAATTATTTTCCAAATTTTTGAAATCAATATCCGCTACTGACATAAAATTTATTGAGAGCAGTACTATTTATATTATAAGCATATGCGCAATTAAAATTATATGGATTTATATATCAATTAAATGATTTCAAACAAGTAGACACTTGTTAAGACGTACTGTCGTGAATATTTATAATCGACATCATAATATTTTTTCTCCTTAAGTGAAATATCATATTATACCAAGCACTTATGAATTTAGTAAACACTTATTTATATCCATTTTTTAAATGTTCATTTGACACATTTTTTATTTGCAAAAATTTGGTACTCGTCAATTAATAATGCACATATTAATTATACTCATTCAAAGTCATTTTTTAGTATAAAATATTAGACTCTTTAAAAAAAAACAAATCGTCAGTTTGTGATGGGTTAATCAGAGGGTGGAAATTAAGTAATTACAAGCCTGGGTTTTACTAACTTGACATTACCACCGGAAGAGCTATTTTAGTAGAACATCGATGTAGGAAGCTTTGCTTTATCACGATTGTCGATTTACGATGTATTTAATAGTCGTTTATCTAAATCGTTAATGCTCAGATATACATCTAAGATTAAGATATGGCAGTCGGAATGTATAGTATAGGGGGAAAATGTTGATTTTTTTTAAATTTAATTTGTTTCTTTTTAAAAAATACTATTACTTTAATAAAAAAGTAATTATTGGATATAATATGAAACGGCGATGTTTAACGCGGGTAAATAATGATCTCTAACTTCAAATTGAATCCTTTTCACGTCACTCACACCCCAAAAAACATTAGAAGCGATTACAGTCGTTCACCTCTCAAACACCAAAAGTAATTTATAAGTCGTCAGTGTCGAAACCATAATCTTGAAGTTAATTTTACCTAAAGTTACTGTGCTGTTTCTCTTAGTACCGAATTATAATTATAATTTAATATATTTCAAGTAACAATGTTGAATGAAGAAGTTAACGAATAATATGTAAACGATTTAACTATTTATAAATAATGTTATTTACACGTGTAAAGATCGTTAACCTTCTCGTGATACGAGGGGATACCCCATGTTTTAAGTTTTCATAATAGCAAACATTTCAATTTGAGTTATTTTTTATACCTACTTGCAGATCAGGATGATTCTTTTCATTTATAATTAAACTAGTAATATTTTACTTTTAAATTTAACGAATAAGAGGTGATCTTATTTTGTGGCCATAATTTTCTTCAAAGATTTTGACGTATTATTAAACAAATAAATTTAAAATAATAATAAAATGTAAAGATATTATTGAAAACTCAGTTATGATTTTGTGTAAACATCGTTATTGCAACCAATATAATAAACATAAAGTTAATAGACAAATAATATAACTTAATTTAAGTGTGTAAGATAAACTTTTAATAGGATGAAATAACATTTATAGTATTATATTTTTTTATTATTAAAAGAAGCGCAGAACCAGCTGGAGAGAACCGATCCATCCCGGGAGTTGATCCCCGGGACCTTACGGTTGTCGGTCGAATGTTCTACTACCAAAAGTATGCTTCCAATCAGAGATTGCAACATTAATTTTGAAAACACTTATGACTTCAGAAAAGAAAGTGGAAAAATAAATAAATTTTTCACCAACAAATTTTCCAATTCATATTTCCTTATATATTAGCACATGAATACAAAACTCCCATTGTGGATTTTAAATTGATATAATATTAAAAAATGTTCAAGTTTTCAAGGTAATTTCAACTATTAAAGAAATACATTAAAAATTTTAATATTTTAATGATTTAATGATTGTAAATATTGTAAAATAAGGAAATACAGAATTATCACATTAGGAAGAAACAAAAATTTTCATAGGAGGTAGAGGTCAATCTTCACAACAAAAAATATAATTGCACAATACATTGTGTTGAATTTCTTTCCAATTACTTTTGTAAATAGATGAGGATTTAAATTTGAAATATTTTATTATTATCAGAGATTAGTTTTACTAGATTATAGTGACTATAGCAGCTTGTTTACAAATATAGGTGTTAGCAAAAGCTCTTGCACACATTGATAAAAACGTAACAGTGAATTACATTTTATACGTACACATGGATATGAGTTCAATTAGTAAATACAAAACATTTAATAAATGCAACAAATATACACTTAATTTGTATTAAATATATACCTTGACGAATAAAGTTGAAAATGTTCAGTTTGACAAGGATCTATTTTCGAATTTTTTTATTTGACTTATTACACGCCAACATGACCAGTAATAAAAAAAAATCTAATCCGACTGAATTAAAATAATCATTAATTTATTGATGAGTGATGGGTCGAAATAGAAAAGATGTCATCGTAAAGAAATACAACATTCTAATGTGAATATCGGAAATATTTCGCAAATATAATATCGATTTCCTGACGAGTTAGGTTGGTATTTTCGAGTAATATAATTGTTGACTTTTTTTAAGCATAGGATGATTAATTGTTCTGAAAAATTAAAATTTACGCGTTTATTAATGAGTTTATTAAAAATGAATGTGTTTATTAAAAATTAATGCGTTTAATATAGATAACTTACATTTCAGGGATTTATTTATTGCCGGCATTGCAGAAGTGTGAACCGACTTCTGGATAAGTCTAGAAATGTCTACATTACCCCCGCGGTACTTAATAATCTTTGTATATGTATACCATCTATTTACTCATTTACGTCATTAGAAATACACGGAATATCGTATGAATTTGACTGTATGCTTATAATAATCTACATATTGTTGCAGGCGTGGAATTGGGGTATAAACTTTACTTTAATAAAATAAAACAACTTTATGATTGCAGATCAATATTTTCAAATCGAAAAAAAAAACGAATTTAGCTCTTACAAGACGCAAAAAATCAATTTTCCCTAATAATGATTTGTTTCTAAACGTTTACTGCAGGAAGAAGTAATTTTAAAACTTTTATGTCACATATAAAATGTTTTGAAAAACATATATACGTTATGCGTATACCATATGGACGTTATACCCTTTTAAAGTAACTGTGTCATCAAGGACATAAAATATCCAAATAATTTAGTTGTAAATGCTCACACCAATTGTCACTTAAACTCATCGAAAGGAAACACCGACACTTTCTTTTTCAAAAATATATTCATTTCGTAGAAGCTTTCAGAGGCTATACCGAATAATCATTACCATTAGCGAAGATGTTACAAAGCCATCAAAATGTCACTCCCACGTGACTCATTTCAAAATTCACCAATGAATTTCTTTGTTTAAACATATATATTCTTTCCCTTTTTCTCAGTTCAGAGGTTCGTGGTGTCTTATCAAATTGAATCCTCCTCCACTTAATTTTAACGCTTGACACTCCCTAGCCTTGTCAGAGAAGAATATCCAGTGTCCAGAGTTAAGTTCTCCATGAGAATTTCTCCCGCATCTTTGTCGGGACAGAAACCCCGCTTATTCCCTTTTGACATAGCACTCCCAGACCAGTCGATTGATTTACATGGCATCAAGGAATCGGACCACATGCGGTCTCCTGCTGGTACCTTCGAACATAACCAATTTTTCATTTACCCATCTATTTTTTACACTGTTGCATTCGAGTATCCTTTGTTGCGTCTGTAACCGAGACATACATACATGTACTTATTCGTATGCAATGGCGTAGACAAGCTTCAGAAAACCTAAGCCCGCAGGTACAGGAAACACATAAGACATATATACTGCAAATATATATATGTCAGATTTTCTCTTCATCATTCAATCCAGTCACAACAGCAATCAATTTTGCTATGGTGTTTTGGAGAAGTGCCATGATGGTATGGGATAATTTCCCTGGTACGAATTATATTTAAAAAATTAGGACACTTGAACATTCTATTTATTTATTTATTTATCGTAGTTTTAAATGAGTCAAACAACGAAAACATTGACAGGACTCATTATTACACAGACATGAAACATGGAATATACAATATATATAGTACACGAACTAACGAGCAATAATACTGCATTCAGCGCGAGTTTTGATATGCTCGAAAAATAAATATATTTAGCAGTTCGCTGAAATTACTAGCTGATATTATAATGCGATTCCCAGAGAGAGTTCAGCTTACGAAAATCTAAGGGTTGATGAACACGTATATTATATGGTGAATCAGTCACTTCGAATGAGTTCAGAAGATCGGGACATTCCAAACTGCTGGTCAAAATCTTAAAAAAATGGGTTTCTGGAAATCCCTTACACGTATCTACGATCTTCAAGTGATATAACGTCAAGCCGCACTAATAATTGTTCGTAATCTGAATCGCTCTGAAGCTAGAATCTATCAACTTTCCAGGACAAAAATTTCAAATGCTTTTTCTGAATTGATTTAGGCATGACGATATCCAGGCGACGAGAATACCGATGCATATTCAAGTCTCGATCTAAAGAAAGCAAAATAAAAAATATCGATTGTCTGCCTGTTTTCAAATAATCTGCAAGTTCGTAAAATACAACCGAGCATATGATTTGCATTTCTAGTGATATCTGTTATATCTTCATTAAATGTGAGTGTACTGTCAAACACAACTCCAAGATTCCTCATGTTTTCGACTCGTTCCAGATGTTCACCGACAAGTTGATAATCAAATTTAATGTAATTGCTTTCTCTATGAAATGTTAATATTTTACAATTTTGTAAAGTCAATTCAAGTAATTTAACATTATAGCGTTTTAAAAATACAGTCCAGTATTGATGAGACGGGTTGCATAAGTTTTGTATCATCTGCAACTAATTAAGTTAAGCATAGTCCAAAATCCATTCTATCAAAGTTCTTCGATAAATCTGCATATATAACATCGATTTGTTCGGAATCTATTAGTGTATTGTAAGTATAGTGGCATTGCGAAAGTAAGTTAGTTTCTGTAATGAAATTTGAATGAGGTTTAATGAAAATAAGTATTGACCAGATAAATGCACACAGACAATTTTCGAAGACCATTGAGAAATTACACAGCACTGCAATTGGATTATAATTTGATGGAAGGAACATAGACCCGCACTTACAAATCGGACATGTTCACAGTGTTTTCTAAATCAACCGAAAAATTGTTTTTTTTTTCAGCGTAAGATTATAAATACAACATTAGCTTCCAAAGAATCTCTGCATATTTTATTAGGTACATTTATTTGGCATAGATCGTAAGATTAGCAGTACGTATTGTAATTTTGCAAAAATTGATCTGCAATCACATCAACTATTTTTTGCGGGTTACTTTCTTCTGTTCCATTCACTATCATAGTAGATGGCATTCGCGACTATTTGCGCATTCGACGAGGCAAATTGGCGTAAGCTAATAATACAAGGATTTGCGTAGAATCATCTTTTCTATGCCATTACTTACTCCGAAGATTACGTATGATTGAATATAAATGCTTCGGTGGATGGGATGATACCTCCGACGAGTTATGATAAATTGGAATGCAACGTGAAAAACCTTCCATTATAGTATAGACGATTGCAAGCTCTGTCTAGATAATCACATGAATATAACTCTTCACAATTCGCGGAAGCTCAAAGAGTTCTTAATCCATCGAATTCGACCTCGTCAAATTTATATTTAACGTTGCTCGAATTCTGTGGGAATGCGTGAGAGATGAACCGATGATTAGGCAAATGCATAGAAACGCAAAGTGATGGATGGTAATAATCGATTCGAACAACGGGAGTGCACGGTACTGTAACACAGTGTATCTACGAAAATATTAGTTCTAATGCTCTCTCCATAAAATTATATACATAATTCTTCTTATTTATATTAAGTATGCCCATCATTACACCTATGGCATCAGGACGAGCATTGCGGCTAACAGGTCGAGCATACCTAATAAATGCTGGTGCCGTTGCACCCAAAATCATTAAAGTTTTTGGCGGCAGTGTCAAAATATATGTACATAGCGAGATTACAAAGGGACATAAATAATGATATCGGTAAAGTTGGAGGAATGTTCAGTAATATCAAATTACATGCAACATTTGAAACTAATTCTAACACCAATAATATATACAGGGTGGCCGATTTATCTGAAGACATCGAAATATCTCGAGAACTATGCACAGTATCAAAAAAGTTGTCAGATGAAAGTTGTTCGACACGAAGGGGGGCATCCAGTGATAATTACATTTACCCCCTCCCCCATCCCCTGGGGGTGGAGTGGGGGCAAAAACAGTAAAACTTAAATAGGAACCCCCAGTTTTTATTGCAGATTTGGATTCTCCGGAAAAAAGTACACCAATTTGACCTAGGAGCTATTGCATTTTGGTTCACAGGTGGCGCTGTAATCTATAAAAATCCAAATTTATCTGAAGACATTGAAATACCTCGAGAACTATGCACAGAATCAAAAAAGTTGTCGGATGAAAGTTGTTCGACACGAAGGGGGGCATCCAGGGGGCAAATAGGGACAATTTGATCCCTTTATGAAAATTTAATATTAAAAATTCTAATATTAGAATTTTTAATATTAGAATTTAGTAATATCAATTGCGAAAATTGTTATTCTGAATATGAAATTTTAATAATGTCCATTCGAAAAATTAAGATTATGAATAATTGATATTCTTCATATTAAAAATCAAAACTGATTACATAAAAATTGTGCATACAATATGGAAGCAATTTTATAAATAAGTTTTCTACCTTCAATAAAATTACATTTTAGGTTTTAAATTTATTATTTAATAAACAAAAAGAGGACATCACGCAATCCATTAAAAAACGCGTCATGTCCCTTCACTCAGCTCATTCATTCTCTCTCTGTATGTTTTTTCCGAAATGAGAATAAATAAGCTGAGCATTGACGGTCAAACCAGCTTCTATTAAACAAAACGAAACTCTTACTTCATTCGGGGATTTCGTCGCCATCTACCGGACCCCGTGAGAACTCACGTGGTTTCATACATGTACATCGCTTGCATTTCGGCCATCACCGGCGCCGGTTCTGTTACATAACGCTAGAGGGCGACATAACTCGAAAATAAAGTAGCATATCATTTTATACATAAGTTGAGTCACACGTAACCAGTTCACCTACATTTTTCTCTACTTTCCTGAAGGGAAGTAAATGGATATCGCGACTTTCTAATCCCCATATTAAAATTTAGTATTCACGGTCTCTCAGTGTAAGACTGTTTTTGAAGTCCATTGTATTGGTAGTAATTCGGTCGGAGGTCACTTTGCTTTTAGAATAACAACTTTCCGTTTACGTGACTATTTTTTGTCTACCCTTCATTGCTTAAATCGAATTGCAAGTTAAAAATGAATCCTGCTACAGTTCCCGAAAAAATCGAAATGATTCTTATTTATGGTGAATGTAAGAGGAATATTGACGATGCTGTTGCGTTGTATGCTGAGCGTTTTCCAGATAATGCTCGCTCGCGTTCTTTTTTTTACAAAGTTGTGAATGCCTTTCACTCTGATGGCAGCGTACAAATGAAAAAAAGGAAGCGAAGATTAACAGTTACAGGAGAAGCTAACGAAGTAGCTGTACTAGCAGCTATTCACCAAAATCCACATGTAAGCACACGACAATTACATCGCGATTCCGGCATTTCCAGAGACAGTATTCAAAGAATATTGCATCGTCATAAGTTTCACCCATATCACATTTCACTGCCCCAGGAACTAGATGGCGATGATTTTCATAACCGCGTGGTGTTTTGTGAATGGGCATATCAAAAAATGCAAACGAACCACAATTTCTTTGCTAATGCATTATTTTCAGATGAATCTACATTCACGAACCATGGTGGCGTCAATAGGCATAATATGCATTATTGGAGCGAAGAAAATCCCCATTGGTTACGACAAGTTAATCATCAACGTCCTTGGTCGGTGAACGTTTGGTGTGGAATCATAGGAAATAAACTCATTGGTCCTTATTTCATTGAAGGTAATTTGAATGGAACAAAATATCGAGATTTCCTAGAACAAGAAGTACCATTACTACTTGAGGATGTTGCTATGGACGTCCGACGGACAATGTGGTTTCAGCATGATGGTTGCCCAGCACATTTTTCAAGAGTAGCAAGGGAAATACTAGACCGTGATTACAATGGTAGTTGGATTGGTAGAGGTGGCCCCATTAATTGGCCTACGAGGTCACCTGATCTAACATCTCTGGATTTCTTCCTATGGGGTTACCTAAAAGGTAAGGTTTATGAACAAGTACCAACGACTCGTGAAAACATGGTGGAACGCATAAGAACTGCTTGCGCAGAAATTTCTGCAGATATGATTCTATCATGTATAAAGTCATTTGAAGAAAGAATAAATAAATGCATTGAAGTGGAAGGTCAACATTTCGAACACTTACTCAAGTAAGTGAACAGTGAGACAGTGAGAGGCAAGGGGACTCACGTAAAACAAGCACCCCAAAGGGAACAGAAAAATACTACGTCCACGTCGTTGTTCCTGGGTAACGCTAAATGTATTTTTTCCCGGTTTTGTTAGAATGACCGTATTCCATATCCGCTACGCGGGCGAAAATTGTCAATATTGGAGAATCCAAATCTGCAATAAAAACTGGGGGTTCCTATTTAAGTATTATTGTTTTTGCCCCCACTCCACCCCCAGGGGATGGGGGAGGGGGTAAATTTCATTATTACTGGATGCCCCCCTTCGTGTCGAACAACTTTCATCCGACAACTTTTTTTATTCTGTGCATAGTTCTCGAGGTATTTCAATGTCTTCGGATAAATTTGGATTTTTATCGATTACAGCGCCACCTGTGAACCAAAATGCAATAGCTCCTAGGTCAAATTCGTGTACTTTTTTCCGGAGCATCCAAATCTGCAATAAAAAATGGGGGTTCCTATTTAAGTTTTATTGTTTTTGCCCCCACTCTACCTCCAGGGGATTGGGGAGGGGGTAAATTTAATTATCACTGGATGCCCCCCTTCGTGTCGAACAACTTTCATCCGACAACTTTTTTGATTCTGTGCATAGTTCTCGAGATATTTCGATGTCTTCAGATAAATCGGCCACCCTGTATATATATATATATATAGATGTCTTTTTTACCAAATGTGTAGTGCCTATTTCGCTCAAAGTAAGCGACAATTTAATATCAAATCCTGCTCCTCCTCCTCCTGATTTGTGAAGTGTATAATTTCTGAAAACAGAATACAGTTCGCTGTCAACAAATACTTGGGATTAATATGTGGTTTTAACCACGTTTCTGTAGTATATCCTATGTAATAAACGATCGTCGAGAGAAAAGTACGCATTTTATCGCATTTGGTGCACAACCCCTATTTGTTTTGATCAAATACCGAGCACAACAAGTCGGTTGCTCATGCTGATTGTTGACTGGTGCCCTAAGTTGACGTGAGACGTTGATCACGTTACTTTGATAAATTATTATAATATCCTTTTAGACTGCGTTCTTGCCTTCCTCTAAATAGGCTAGGAGCTCCTTGTACTCCTGGCGTTCCATCTTTCTTCGATCGGAGATGAGTTTCACATTGGGAAATTGACTCTTGAAATTGATGTTTCTTCTCTTCGAAACATAAGCCCTTGTAACCACTGTAGCTATGTCCTCTGAATTGAACATAAGTTTTAGTGGCCTGGCTATCTGTGATGTTGAAGTGGGGTTTAATCCAAGTCTTCTAATTTTAATGTTGATAAAGAATGAAATGGTGCCAATGTCGACAACAAATTAGTAATCGAAATGCGATCCAGTTCATTTGTATGATTCATTTCACCAATATTATTTTCTGGAAAGTTGTATTCAATTAAAATCGTCTTATGAAGGTTACTTTTATGTAACTCTTGCCTTATGGTTTCCCAATTAAGATCAGATAGAATAGGACGATGTCTGAACTCATGGAATGAAATTTTGATTATCATATATAAGCGATCATAATAAAGTAAGATATGAAGATAAATTACAACTTTTTAATATTTTTATGGATTCTTCGAGTATTTATGATGACCTTCGAAAGAAAGTAATTATATGGTCCAGTATATCTCTCACAATCTTATTTATTTATTTTAAAATTATTAAAACGCTTAAAGCGATTATTGTAATAACAAGATAAATAAATTTTTGTTTATTGTCAACAAGATCATAATAGTCTGTAGAGATATAAATGCAATAATTAATTGAAAAATTACTTCACGTCGTTACTGCTTAAAATCTAATTCATTTTCACGAGATGAAGCTTTTTGTGAAAATGCAACTTTGCATGTGGAGGGGCTTTTTATGCACTTCACGGATCGTTAACTCGCTGATGTACCGCAATTTTATCCTAGTTGTGCCATTCCCTGTCCTTGTTTTATAAAAAATGATTTCATTATGAAAACAATTTATTATCGGTGCTTATTACCTAAATAATATAGGAAGGGAATAACTGTCACTTTTACAACTTGATGGTGAAATTATCAATATTTGTTAACGTGCACAATAATCTTCTTTGTCTCAAATAAATACTTCCTGTTTACTGTATGATGAATTGAAACATTCATCAGAGAGTTGATGGTAGCATTAATTTAATTGAAAAATTATCAATTTTCTACCAGCCATATCAATTAGTAATAACACGCATTAAATGCATGTTTTATTTACCTACAGTAGAATGAGACTTATTTGTTTATTAAAATATATTTATTTTGAATTGGATTAAAAATTAGCTTAGAGGGTCATTTTCAAAACTGACTAAAATTTTCCAATTCATGAATTGCGGGGAACGTCAAGAATATTTGAAGTTTATTGAATTAAATGTGTGTTTTAAAATTGAATAACATTGAATTATTGCTATTGATTAATTCTATTTTTTTGTACATTTGCTAATAGTAAAAATTAAAATATCGCTTTTTCAACTCTGTTTTTGAAATTCAATTTCGTATACTGTTTTTAGTGAGAGAAGTGCCAGATTTGCTGAAATCATCAAATTAGTGCGTGAAAAATGTCTCTCGCGAAATTCCAAAAATAGCATATGTGATACGTACGCTTAACTCGTATCTACATCGCCTACTTCGCGCACTTGTTGCGTAATGTAGTATTATTGATTAATTTAAGTAGTTACAATTTGTGGAGTTTTATTGATAATTTTGGTTTGTAATTTCGATATAACATGAGTTTGATATCTTTGTGTCATTTTAAATTTAAAGGAAATGTGCGGTCAGATTTAATTTAGGACGCATTAAACTCTATAGAATACATATATATTAATATAGGAAATAACTTAACACCACTGAGATTTTATACCGATTCAAGCAACGAATATTCAAAATCTGACGGTCATTAGCTTTTTTTAAATCGTTCAATTTGAAATCGGTATATATGTATTACAATGTCAACATCTAATATTAGTATGTACTGTGGATTTATGGGTTTTGAATAATTAATTTAACAAAGTCGCTGGTTTACCGTTTCAATATCTTTTAACTTCTCGATAATGCGATTGCAAACACATCTCAAAACAATTATTTTGTCAAGCAGTATAATATTATTTAAATTAATAAATAATACTTAAACATCAATCAATTCAATTAAACGTTTCCTAAATCAATCAATCAAACGATTTTTAAATTCTTGAAAATAATACAAATGTTCGAAGTAATTTTATTTTAAAATTTATTCTTACGAAAGAATGTTTCGAAGTATTTGATCGAGAATTTTTAAATTAATCAAATTCAGTTTCAATATTGGAAATTCCAAAAGTACAGTAACTAAACATAATTAAAAACAATGAAACAAGTATTAGTGAAACGAATTGTTTCGAATTATGTAGCAGGATGATTATTGTTTCTCAGGTGGTATCGGATATTCAATCGAAGTCGCAACTATACCGAACATCATTCACTATAATATTAAAAAATACAGAACATTTCCAAAATTCTTCGTTGATTTTATTCCAAAATAAATACGCGATGTTCATACAAAAATTAAACATGATGGGTAAATATTGAGCAGAAAATCGGTACACTGAAAAGTTTACGTGTATTCGAAACTGTAATGTTTCGAAATATATACTTATCGAATCGTTCAGATTTTTGGAATAACAAGTTGAATACGACATAACACACTTCATGTACAATACTGCACGTATATGTGTGTACTCAATTTGCATTTTTATCGGATTTTGTGGGCGGTTGAGTTTGTACCTAATGTGCTGACAGAAATCTAAAAAATTTCGATATTTAAACATTCCTATATTTGAAATTTTCAATATTAATAGTTTGATTTGTTTCATCATATTACTTTTTCATTTTTAATGATCTTAACCTATCGAATAATTGTATTTAAATAAAATTTAAATTTAGGTCAAATATGCGCTTTGAAAAAAAATTAAGTTTTCTAGAAAATCATAAGGCCGTGTGTTCTATTGCTACATTTACACATTTACATTAGATAATATAATTGTAGGAACTATTCAAAGTTAATTTAATGAATGCTCCATTTGGCATATTTATTCTTTTGTTATACTGCTGTATTTTTCATTAGTCGTCCCATATTTAGCAGATTTACAACATCATTGAAATAGTTATACATTCATTTTCAGATAAAATTCACCTATTTTCACCTGAAATGGGTAAGAATTTTTGTTGCGATCAGCGTCATTTTTCAAGCCGAAAGATTTTTTAAAAGTTGTTTTAGAACATCATTCTTACTATTTTCAAGGGTGCTCCAGCGATTTCCGTTGAAAAAATTAGATAAAATAGTATTTACAAGCGACCTAATTTTATTATTACGAAATTAGTAATATTAAATAAGCCTGTTTCGTTTTATGAAAATATAAAAACATGTTTTTTTTAGATCCAACTCTCGGATCATTTTTTATATTTATGTTATTGGTAATAACACATGTCTGTACTTCAAAATGAGTATTTTTATATTATTTTACATAGATAATTATTTTTTATACCATTTAGAAACCGAAATCAATATCTGAAAATCTTAAGAATATGTTACAAATCTTTCCAAAAATTCATTGGGCTCAGGTAATTCAAATAAAGTCAATTTAGAATGTTAGAGATTTCAGGCATTTATAATAATTTAACATTTCATTTTGTTCTAGTTTGTTTATAATTGTATTAAATTAATGTTGTTTTAATTATAGTTTGTAATTAAATATTGTATATTAGGGAAGTTTTGAATACGCGTCGTCTATGTATTTATATGACAAAATTTTACTGAATTTTCATTCAAGAAAAATATCATAGTAAAAAAAATATTATAGTAAGTAAATATTTATTACAAGGATAAAAGATTTGTTAAATAACAACAAATATTTTCTTAATTGAAGTAAATATTTACTAGCTGGTTGAAAATATGTATTTACTTTAATATATAAAACTTTTTGTCTCCGTGGCTCCATGTATTTTGTTCATAATTACATATGTTTTGTATATGTGAATAGCAATTCTAATTAATTTATATGGCAAACAAAATAACGCGAAGGTTACAATAGTAGTAGTATTTGGAGTTGATTGTCATTGTACACAATAAAGTGAAATTTGGATGCAAAACTTGAGAGTATTATGTCAGGTTATCGAAATACTTGGAGTAAGAATGTCCAATAATGTCTATTTTGACCTAATTTATGGCTACGTGTGTGATCGAAATTAATTTTCATCAGGATGTACGTCATGGCAACCTTTAGTTTCAAGATGAATTTGAGTTATTTGTAGACTTCATTACATATATGCATTAATACATTGAATATATTTTTGGAGACATATTTTTTACTGTTGTTTCAATAAACAATGCCGCTGTTAACGTATTATGCATCTCTCAATTGTGATTTACACATTCATTTCTTCAATAAACTGTTGTATCAGCTGGGCTTTAGGAAGGTGTTCCAAATTGTCGATACATTACTCCCGAAACTAAATTTCTTACTATATATAGACTATAAATGGGGCTTTTTAATCAAGTGCCTGGCTGAGTTTAAAAATAAATTGTGTCCGTTATCTTGCGCTTATAAAAAGTAGATTTACTAAAACAAAGTCTTATTTAAACAAAGAGTGTACAAAATTTGATTTAAAAAAATGTACTTTGTCTCAATTTACGTTTGATGAGCTTCAGGGAATTTATTGATTAGTAAATTAGAAGGGAGAGAACAAAAATAATCGTCATATTTATAACGGTATGTTTTTCATGAATTGAATGTACCAAATAACTTTTTTCCGGAATCTAAATAAAAAGCAACTTGGATTATTTAAAATATTATACAATGTCTATTTTGGCAACATGTAGTGCAAGGAAATAAAGAAAAGCAGGTGGCTTGTCGAATAAATCGTAATTAGACTTAGATAGTAAGTGGTTACAAACTAGTTTGTAGGCGTAACTACTTACTTTTTGGGGCAGCCAGCTCATGTTTTTGTGTACTTTAAAGAAGGCGGATCCCAGAAATAAAAGAGGACGGTCATTTTCGACATTGTATTTTTTATCGCTTCGAATAGAATTACTATCAGATTGGTCTCAAATACCCGAGAGTTTGCCTAAAATATCCGATATTATTTATGATGTTCTGAGAATGTCATTATCGTCAAGACGGTAGAAATTCGATTCTATTCTCCAAAGATGTGATTTGGAGAGTAAAATATTAACTATTCTGTTTTTCATTATGCTCCTTTTTTTTCTTTTTTTATAATTTCATGATTATATAAATTATTTTCAAAATGTAGAGGAACATCGATGAGTTTATCACATACTAAAGGATTTATATATGACAGTTGCTTTTTGCGAAAGGTAGACCTTATTTTAATCGATTATTAATATATAATACATTTAATGTCAAGGTTGAATTAAACGCATTAAGGAAATAGTTGAATTATTCAAAAGGCCACAACTTGTATAATTAGGTTATTTTCGGCGTTTATACACAGTGTACGCGATAGCTTTAAATTTTGTAAACCGTAATTTTAATTCGTTTCGTATAACTTGTTTTCAAATGTAAATTTGTTGGCTTGAACTTAAGGATTTTAGAAAGTGAAAAATGACAACCCCCACATTTTGCAAAATCGAGTCGCGACAGCAGTGTAATTTTATCCCTTGAGAGCAAAACATTTAAAATCTGTATAAACGTCTGACAGGGGGAAATTTACATTAGTATCTGTTAAAAATTTAATAAATTTGTCGTGGTAAACTCGTAAGATTACACAGCCTTAAGTTATGTTGCACTACAATAATTTAATGTTTATCTGACAGTCAAGATTAGTGAATTCATAAGGTATATTATAAATTTCTATTATAGTTACTAGTAATAATAGTAATCATCGCAAATAGAGCTATTTACATTTATTTGTAGATATGTAATCAAAAATTGTGTATTTAATAATATCGGACATAGCAAACGAAATAACAATGTCTCATTTGTTATAAAGCATTATTGTATTATTCAATGTCTTATTTATACGGATAATAATTTGCTTGTAAATTTTACCATTTTAGATAGTGATTTTGGGGACGAATTGTAGAATTTGCCATTTTGTATGTTAAAAATGACTAGATTGTATTGAAGTTTATATTTTCTGAATAGTAAAAATGCCATTAATTTATAGCCATTTTTATAAAAAATATGTCTGTCATTCTGTAGGTTTGCTTCAAAATTACCAATCAATAAATAAAATTGTCGTTTGAGATAAATATTAAAACTACCCTTTAAGTGACTATTTTATGATAGTCCTATTCACGGTGTATTTCGGTTAGTTAACATAGAAGTGCCGTGTATTAATTTAATAAAATCGCTGCAGCATATTTCATACAGTTCCTAATTATTTGTAATTAATATACAAATAACAAACAAAAAAATACTTCATATACCCAAAATATTTCTACCGGAAAATACCGTCTTTAAATGCCGCTAAATTTAAATTTTGTAAATACGTCCTATATAAAAGTACTAGTATATATGACATAAAATTGTATTAATATTGGTACTGTAATATAGTATTGCATTTGCAATTTACAAGAAAATTGGTTGCAAATGGTTTCATAACTTTCGCAAATAAAATATTTATCATCAAAATTTATAATTGAAAGTTTAACGGAACAAATTGACATGTTCTGAATAGTTTTCGAATTCTATTCACCCTGTTAAATCCCTCTCGTGGCGAAAATGGAACTAAAATAATTAGGTACACATACAACATACTATGATATATTGCATCACTGCGTAACGTATGTGTACCCAATTAGTTTAGTTCGATTTTCGCCACCAGAGGCACTTCATAGGTCGAGTCCAATATCAAATATATCAAACGAAATATAAATGCTTACGACCAATTATCAAAATTAAAAGCACGCTGATTGTTTAAAGGATATTTCACTTTAAAATTCTATAATTATTGTTTTGATATTAATGTTTAACATATGTAAGGAGATTTGAATTTGATCGTCCCATATTTAATGAATGCACGCTGTTTTGTTAACAGTTTGAAATGTTTCTATTTGATAGGTTAATTTAATGTTAATGAAGGATATATATCGATTGTAATTGTTGGATATAAAATATCAATTAAAAATTAAATTAAGTATCGAAGATGAATATTTCAATGCAAAGATTTCCCAGCAGGGCGTAAAATCGAGTTTTACGCCCGGAGTGTAAAAAAATACTTTTTACAATTCAACTCCTACGTCTCCATAAAGTATTGCAAGTAAAATCAAAATTGATTAAATGTTTTTAAAATTAATAAATCATCTTAACTTTTTATTACAATGCCGTTCGCAACGTATATTGCCCAGTCATCTCAAAAATATTAATCTCATTGAGAACGCTATTTCTAGGGATTTACCGTCGCCGCTAAATACAAAAGATTATGTAAACAAATACAATTTTCGTTACTTAACTTGGAAATTAAAGATATCCATTTACTGATCAATTATTACACTAAAAAAAACAAGTTCATGGACATTCATAAACATATAGATTAATTCTTTATATTTCCTGGAGTTGATATTGAGTAATACTTAGGAAGAATTGATTATTCACTTCTTGAAAGTAACATTTCCCTCGCCTTCAAGTACTATTGCATTTTAGAGTGAAAATTCACTAGCTAAGAGTGAACATTTGGCCACTCTAATGAAAAAGTAAATGTTCACTGTTTTCAATGTCACATTTCACTTTTCGAGAGTGGGATTGCACTTTGTTGAGTGTCTGGGTTCACTCCAGTCAGAGTGAAATTTTATTCTTTTACTCAATGCTCGTTTAGAGTAAAAATCACATTTGTAAAGAGTCAGGAGTAATCTACTTTTACAATGTGAATTTATAATTTTATAGTGATTTTATAGTGATATCCCACTTTTTCTAGAGCTGAAGTCGATTCGCTGAGAGTGGAAATTAAGCCAATCTTATGAAAGAGTGAATTTCCATGGATTTAGCTTCAGATTTCCTTCTTATGAGAGAAAAACTACACTTGCTAAGCTATTTTTTTCAGTATAGTTGTACTTTGAAGTTCAAAGATTAAAGTAAAGTTTAAGGTCGATTTTTCTTAATTTTAGTTAATATTTTCCTGTGACATATTTACGAACATCCGTTATTAAATATACACATGAAATTTAAAGAATTTACGTCAAACTACGACTAACATTGTTTACGAAAACGATCTCAGATTTTGAAAATTCAAAACGTCGGATCAAATATACACAAGGAAAATGTAAAAAGTAAGTTATTTGATGGGGAGATGTTTTCGAAATGATTGATTACAAAAATGATTTCAGATATTAAAAATTAAAAATGGCGGACACAATTTAGCGGGTAAAATTTCATAGTTTACCGTGTGAAAAGTCACATGTCTTCCACTTTAATTTTAAATGTTTTTCCCGAAAATAACTAAAATTATTACGGTAAAAAAATAATATATTTTGTATTGTTCAACATTGTGAATAAATAAATCTAATAATGATAGAAAATAAATAATTATTTGTATTTTTTAAACATCACATAATAACAAAGAAATTAAAATTTTTAAGGAAATCAAATTTTAATTATTTAAAAATAAAAAAGTGTATTGAATAAAAGTGTTGATATGGATCAACCCCATACGTACCAACATTACAAGAATGTTAACTAATATTTATCTAAGTGTTACATAGCTATGTACGTGATATGTGACTGTCCAAATTTCTTGGATTGAGAATTTCATTCTTGTACAGAGTATTTGAAAAAGTCACTGCAATAAAAATGGATTAAGTAAAAATCGATTCTTAAAAGTGTGGATGAAACATAATTACCTTAGCCGCCGCGCCGCGCCGCTAGGAGCGCGAGTAACTTTCGCAGTTCTATTCTCGTTATGAAAACGTATTTCGCTTTTGTATATTAGACTACTCGAAGAATTGTTTACACACTGGATATTTTATTTATTATGACATATGCGGTTCTCATATATTGTACCTAGAATTTATTAAACATTTTGTAACTCTTAATTAGAATAGAATATGAAATTCATATTTTCCCTAATATTACGAATTTGGAGAATTTTGTTTACATAAAAGTTACATAATAAAAGTTTCTTTAAACTATTAAAGTGATGTATTCATTCTTACAATGGAATGAAATAATGTTGCTCTTTACATATGTGAATATTCACCCTAATTAGCGTTGCTTTGTTTTTGCCGTTCTTTAGAGTGACAATTCACTCAAATATGGAGTGACGTTCCATTCAAAGGAATTTAGAGAGTACTTTTGTATTTGCTTAAAACATTGTCACCCCAAAAAAATTAGTACGAAGTGTTCAATGAAATGACGGCGCATTCGTTCGAGTTTGATTTGGAGCACACCTTTAATGAGTATCGGCGTCGTTCGCGTTAAAGTTTCGCGTCGCAGTATCGCATTGTTGAAACGCGGGCTAATTTTGAAATGGCAATCGATATATCGACGGAAGGCGGTGTCAAAATTAGGACACTTTCTTCTCCAATAATCAGCGCGTGACATAACAGGCGTTCCCTTGAAACGGAGAAACCGAGCGACGAATTTCTTATCGGATCTGCGGGACTTGACATTTGTCCGAGTGGTTGAAAAACGCCCTCGAGGTCGTCCGCTGACAGATCGGGACGGATTGGACATCCGCGAATACGAGCTCACCCGCGATGACAAGGGCAGAGGATGGATTTTCTCGGGGTATAGTCTAAAAATATTTTTTGTCTCGCCAATCGGGGTATACTCGGGTCGTCGGGTTTGTGCGCTCGGTTGGGTATGGGTATGGCGTGCAGGACGAGGGTGAGCCCCGCCACGCGCGCACCCGGATCGGGCGTCACTCTTGCCAGCCGGAACCAGCAGACCAGTAAATTCCGTTAGCCCCCTCTCTCTCTCTCTCACCCTCTGGGTAGCTTTCATTCTGGGTATAGCGTTCTCACTCATTGTGCAGGGCGAGTAATTCGTGAGCCGAGGATAAATCGTTGATCGGGCAGGGGGTCTCGTTCGTTGTCGGAGATGAAACTAGGTCTGCTTCGCTATCGTTTTGAAATTACAAGTTTCCCGAGCCAGGCACCAACGCCCTGTTCTGTTCGACTAGAGATGCGCAAAATCAAAGCGACTCTCTGAAAAACATCCATTAAATGCACCGGTTTATTTACCGAGATCTGAATCGAGTAAATGAACTCTTATAATAATGTTTGTCCAATCATTTTCCTTTTTGAACGTTTTCATTTTTAAGATATATCTCAGTTAATTTAACTCAAACAATGAACGGTTAAGCAATGTTATTTATGTTTATAACTTTTTTAAGTTTTAATGCAAAACCGTTGGTATATTTAAAAATATCCGAATAGTCGGTTTTCGATGTTTCACGAATTGCAGTTTTTATAAGGGCGATTCCATGTAAAATTTTTCTATCAAAATATTAAATCACTTGGTATATTTTTTTTCAAATTGTAGAGGGAAAAGTATTTGGTACGTGTTTTTTTTATTTTCATATGAATGGCAAAGTTTTCGAGTTATGATTTTTCTAAAATTTGACCATGAAAATACCGACCCTTTTTCAATTGATTATAAATCAGAAGGTATTCGAGTTATGAAATTTTTGTAAAGAAATAACAGTTTTGGTTTTTTATAGTAATCATATAAGAAAAACAATTCGTTTTTTTTAATACAAAAAATAATGTTTTTTTTTTATAAAAAAGCGGAATATTCCTTTGGTAAGATGCGTCATATTTCCGTAACTATATGCTTCAGAAACATAATTTCTGCTATCTATACTTATTTACTACAAAATACATGTGATTTTTCACAATGTTTTCTCTCAATATCCAAATAGTATCTGGCAATCGTACCTGTGAATCATACTACTGCCAGGATCTTTTGCCAAGTTTAATTCAAATGATATAAGAAAAATATAATGTTCAGATACAATAAACAAGTAAATACAAAATAACAAAAACAAAATTTTTCAAAATAGATAAAAAAAAGAGGTTGTTCACTCACAATAACGATTCACTTTTTAAACATACTTTCTTATGAAAATCCGATTAATTAAAAAGTATCCGATTAATTGAAAAGTATCCGATGCCATTTATTTTTGTTTTGGTCAATATACATGTTCTGTGACCATATGTGATATTTTTGGGAGGTTAGTGAGATGTGTGCCTAGTTTATATACTTTTGCTTGAAATCCTGAATCATTGTGATCGGTTTTGAAATAAAAATTATTGTTTTCATTTGCAAATTTTCAAGTTGGTTTCAAAAGCCATTTAAATGATATAGGCCATACTTTGAAGTCAATAATAATTCCTTTTCTTATTAAAAATTAAAGTCAACAAAAAAGGCAATGATTTAATGGGTTAAGTAAGAGAGAGTAATTCAAGCGTTCATTAAAATCTGATTTAAACTCAAGAATTTCTGAATTATACTCCTTACTAATATCAATAAATTATAACACAGAGTTAAGACTATTAAAATACATATGTCACTAATTTTAAATATATGTTTCGTGCTTTAAAGTCATTCATCTAATAACATATATCAACTTTGTCAATAAAACTTCCATTTTTAATTTTAATATTGATAAAACTTATTTATTAATTATATACAGAATCTGCTTACATTTCCCAAGTTGATGCTGTTGCAAAACATTCTTCTCAAAGCAATAACAGGAGCTTTTCGTTCTTAAAAACTTTTTAAGCAGATATTCAGAATGACGAAGTAGGACTCGGCTTATGCAGCTTTATACATCAGTTTATCAAGTATTATGTTATTTCTAAAGGTTTACTAGCAACAAAGGAAATTAAATTTCAGAGGAGGTCTTATATCGTAAATAATTTCAAGTATTATCGAACTAGATTATTAATCCAATAGATTATGTTCTTTTTTACAGGTTTCGTCATAATTCAATTAAAACTAAGACTTTTAAACAATTTACATTTAAATACAATAAATGTATGCTAATTATTAAAAAAAATAGAAACTATTCACAAAAATAAATAAATCTTTTGTAAAGTATGTCCCATATAGGGGACGTTACTACAAGATCTATTAAAATTAATTTGTTAAATATTGAGATTTGATGTTATGTGTTATTAGTAAGTTTTATACTGATTCATTTAGTATGTACAACTTATATAATAAATATTTGTTTATAATTTATGTAACCTCGCATAATGTCTTATATATAATGTTGTATATTCGTCAATATGATTTAAAAAAGGAAAATAATAAATAGTTAAAAAAACATTTTTACCTCAGGTTGTTAATTATTTACAAAATATATGGAATGACATTACAAAATTTTTGAAGTTAGCAAACATATATTATCATATGAGTATAACGTATTACTTTTATGAAAGATAACGTATTTAAAACATTCAAGATAAAAGTTAAGGATTATTAAATATATAAAAATAAACAGTTAAATTATTATATAAGAAATAAGTAAATTAAAATTAACATATCACATACTGGCGCAGCACTGTTTTAATATTACAATTTTATATATGTCAGTAATCTAAATATCGTAATCTAAATTCAGTACAGTTTACAAATAAACATTTTATTGTTAACAAAATTATTTAGTGTGTTTAATTAGAAAAATAAAAAAGGTATTGCTGCATCATAAAATAAAAGATTTAATTCCAAAGAACGTAAGATTTTTAATAATAGTTTAAGAAATTATAACTTTCCTTCTGTAAATTTTACATCTAATCAAATTAAACTAGACGGATATTTGAGTTCCGTAAAAAATGTTATGTTCGTTCATATGAAAAATGAATGAATTAACAAACGTGTACAAAAGCTAATTTTAAATTATTTAAATGCAAATAAAATGCAAAAAGTATTTCTATTTGAATTTAATTCGAAAATATTCAATAATTTCAGCGTTGTCATTCGGTCTAGTGGTGCATTTCATGCGTTATATTATGTAATAAAGTATATTTTATGATAGTTTAAAATAATATATTCATAAATAGCGAAACGAACACTGTTTAATTTCGAATAACCTATTCTATAAAGAAGATTTTATATATTTAATGTAAAATAATAATTCTCTTTGTTTTTGAGAAACAGTTATTTAATGTGTAGTGCTTTAATTAATATCAACGAGAAACGAAAAGTCAACATGTAAACGCGTAAAATAATTGGAGCGACAAACGTCTGTAATTCTCTTCTTTCAAAGTATATATTTAATTATGAATAAAGTTATATACCTCTAACATTTTCCATTCTACAAAATTATTTTAAAATCCACGTTATATGCAAAATACTATTACTCTTTTAGTTATATTTTACTACTTGAATTCGAATTGCAATACGGAGTAAGAAATTATTGTTGCGGTTACTGAACATTTGCTAATAATTTGGATTATTAATACAGAGCCAACAAAATATGGTTGATATATCGTTTGTTAGGAATATTATCTGAATTTGTTAACATATCAATAAGTAAATAAGTACCAAATTAGGATTATGAAATGAAAATGTTTTGTAAAGAAATATCTACAACTTTGCTTTCGTGATTACAAAGAGATACATGTATATTATGGTGGCCCTTATTTTCGTAATTTTTTAATTTTATTGGTCTGACCCCTCAAAAATTGTTCTATTTTATGAAAAAAAATCATAAAAAATTGGTGCGTTGATTAAACTTAACACGTGCCACTCGAGAAATTTAACATTGTTTTTTATTGTAACATCGTTTAATTGAGCCCAATTTTTCAAATAATTGACAGATTCATTTTAAAGTGGTTCTTGAATAACATGAAATGCGCCGAAAAAATTTTTTAAATTCGGATTAAATTATAACGGTTTTTCAGTCGACAATTTTTAAGATGAAAATGAAAAAATTAGTTTTTTCCGTTTTTCTCTGCAATAATCATTCCTAATTTTTTTTACCAAACTTGTTTGAGTTTGTGTATATTTGACAAAGAAAATGAGAGGTCATAGACCTAAATCGAGTAATTAGAAGCCGAGTTATACAAGTTTTATTCAAGTAATACTTTAAAGCAAAAATTAAGCAAAATAGACGTGATTGTGGTTTATGCCGTATATTTAAAAGAAAAGCAATTTTATCCGGCAAAACTCTATGTACTTCATATTCTTTACCTATTTGCGTCAAGTAAAGTAGGCCAAGTTAAAAAAATCTTAACTATGTCGACATTACTTACAATTGTGTAAAAGGTGGAAAAAAGGAGTTCCTTACTATGGTTAAAAAATGTTGTCTGCCGAATATGTATGTCAAACTTTAGTATATTATCCGTTTGTATAGAAAGGAGCTCGAAAATGAAGGTTTCATGCTTAAAATTTACAACTGAAAGAATATATAGTTATTTTAACTAAAGGTTCAGTTACCTACGTAGCGGGCAGAAAATATATATAATTCTTGTGGATTCATTTAGTCCACTAACTGACTAAATGGATGTCGGATTGACTAAATTTCAGTCAGTTTAACTAAATGTATTTACATAGACTCAAACGTGTTTGGTAAAAAAGGTTAGGAATGATTATTGTAGAGTTAGGCTAAGAAAAACGGAGAAAAATTAATTTTTTAATTTTCATCGAAAAAATTGTCGACTAAAAAAACGTTATAATTCAATCCAAACATTTTTAAAATTTTTCCGGCGCATTCCATGTTATTCAGAAACCACTTTAAAAGGAATCTGTCAATTATTAAAAAAAATTGGACTCAACTAGTCGAAGTTAGATCTAACAAAAAAATGTTAACCTTGTTTTATGAATAACTTCAACACGGTAGTTTACACGCTAATTCTACATTTAACAAACTAATTATCAAACTTTTTTCTACGCGTAAATCGCTAATTATCATGAACATTATAAACAATTGTTTTATCCACTTGATTATATAACAGCTATTTTGAAAAGCGATAAAATATTCTTAATATTAAAAACCAATCATAGCAATAAATTGGGCTTAATTTTCGTTTTTCAGAATAAAATGTTCGCCTTTAAAATGTCGAGAGTAAATATCGAAAGCCCTCGTCGATCCGAAGTTTAAGTTTGAAATCGATATTGCATTATCGGCAACAACGAAATTTCACGTGGGAAATCGATTTTGTTTACGACGGCGTTAAAATTTATGGAAAGCCCGACGGCACAAGACCAACACCCATCGCAGTCGTTTTTCAGTCAGATGCTTACGGGAGCATTTTTTACTAAAATTAAATTTTTTCAAATGATACTTAGCTAGAATTATCCGATTAACGTGAATCAGCTAAAGACATTAGTTCTGTAACCTGAAAAAAATATATTTCGTGTTCATTACACTTTCATAAGAGGATAGATGTTAGTCGTCTTAGAATGAAAGAAGATGAAATTTCACGTGTTTACCTATGCGATCAGATACTCGTATATAGAGAACAATTTTTTATTGGAAAAAATGTACAAATGTCACAATGGCGGAAGATGAAATTTTTTTAATGTGAACATTTTTGAAGTTTAAATTGTTCTTGTTTAGACAGGATTGATGAAACTTGTACAAAAAGTTCGTATTGTCATTGTGATTAAACAAACATGCAAATCGTATTCTGTGGCAATATTTTATTACCACAGAATACTATTATCAGTGACAGGAACTTTCATACTTACTAATAGCTTTCAGGTCATGTATATATTACACACATTTTTCACGAGCTGCAAATATAGACATCTGTCATGAAACGTTATACCTACACTCTGTAACTGTCATAATAAAAATATTTCACAAAATAAGCTGAATTAATCAATAATAAAAACATACCGCCTATTAAACTCAACGTTATGGAACAATTTTTATCGGTTAAAACTTCATCATCTAATTAATAATTAAAGTTAGAGCATTTTGTGGATGTTTGTCTTACATTAATATCTAAAATGATAAATATGTATTCTTATATCCGTTTTCTCATACATCACTTTATTTTTTCATAATCTCAGAATGAATGAAAATTTAGATTCTTTGAGCTGTGTCATAATAGGAGTTACTAATAAAAAATGTCGATACTGTTGCATGTGCCGGAGATATTTTATAACAGGCACAAATAGGTTACTGCCTTTATTAATCAATACTTATTAACAACATATCAGTAATTTTAAATTAAATTTAGTCTGATAATTTAGTTCAGGTTAAACTTGTGCATGTTACAGAATTGTCCAGTCTAGATTCCTTAGTAACTTTGATAAAAATTAAAATCTCTCAAAAAGGTAATTTGAATAAAAGTCACTTGCATGATTTTGAGAATTGTAGAATAATACTGTATTGCTTCCATCACAATTAATATTGTCATTCCACGTCCAATGTTATAATATGTATGTTGCACTTGTGCAAGAACTATAGTAGACTGAAATGCATATTAATTTTTGCACCAATCATATGTGTAAAGTAATAAAGCACCAGTTTCAGTATTTATATAATCAGTCATGCATTTCTCAATATTATATGATTTAAAAGCTTACAAAGCATGTTTAATACTCCAATTAATTTCAGTTTCATAGATTGGTATCAATTGAAAATGATATACAACATTTTATAATAGAAAAATTATGAATGAAATGAATGGAATTTATAATAATAACGTATTGATGAATTTTGAACTAAAAATGATTTAATAAAATTTATTATAGACAATAATTATTATATAAACGAGTAAAGCATCGTTCAATTATGATAACTTTTCTGGATGCGATTTCCTATCTTGATTATAAAAATAAAATCCATGTTTTGGTGATTGTAATTAGCACACAAAACTTGATAATAATCATAAGTTTCGGTAATCATAATTTGATAGCTAAAGCGAGAACAAAAAAAATGATTTTTCACTAAATTGACTAATATATTATCGCTATATGTATTAAAAAAGTTTATAAAAGCTGGTAAATATGTTTTACTAATAGTTGGCTGGTTACATAACAATACAAATATCCAGTGGCATTTTCAAAACGTTTGTATATTTTCTTAAATTTTCAAGTTTTTATTATATAGTTCAATCTATTAACGTCATCTTACGATAAAATTGTACTTTTACAGCGAGTTCTTCATTCAAATTCCACCCACGTCAGTTTTGGCGTATCTTTACTCATTTTAACAGTCGAAAATTTGAATGAAGCTGCATACGTCATGCGTTACGTCACAAGCACACTCGGAATAAGTTTTCACAGATGTACGCATTTGAAATGCATTTTTGAAATATCGTGTAAGAGCTTTTCAAAAAAGTATTAAAAACGTCTTTTCATTTTAAGTAATGACAATTCATATAAAAAAAATATGAAAATGAAATAAACATTGCTCGAGGATTTACATAAAGTATGTGACTTTTCTGGTTGTTATATTTCAATATAATACGTATATCAAGAGAATTAGTACAAATTTGATTTTCATACATTTAGTGAATGTGTAATTGTATGTAAATAACTAACAAAATGAGGCCAACCTTCATGCTCAGAATTCTTTTATAACCAAAAGACTTTGAGAAATCCTAACCTAAAAGAGCACAGACTCCGTTTTTTCCATTTTCAGTAAGACAATTTTTTTGGGGCAGAACAAAACTTTTATTTGTAATTTGGCAAAAATCAAATTAAAGTGCATTCATCAGAAACCTCCGTATACTTTTCCGAAAGTTTTGAAGTGCTGAGTCCAAATCTGATCTCAGTATTGCTGTATCATGTGAAGGTTTTGTGATATTCTCACCTAAAAGTTAAAAAAACAAAAATCATAATCGTACATTGACAAAAATTTCAATTATCTGATGAACGAAAATTCGCATCGGAATTACTATAAGAGCATTTAAAGATGACAAAATGTACTTTAATCTGCATGCTGCCAAATTGCGAACAAGAATTTTTTTCCGCCACAATAAGTTACTGAAAATGAACAAAAACGGGATGTTTTGCACTTATAGGTTAGGGTATCTTAATACCATGGCGTGATAGAACAATTCTAAGACTAGCTTTGAATTTAGCGCATCAAAAACCTTTTGAAAAGTGTAATCTTATTTCTTGGTATGGAGATCCGTCTCATTTTGGTGGTCTATGTTGTACATGTTCATAAAAAGCAGCAAACTTTTCTAAAATCAATGATATCTATGTATTATTGAGGTGTTCCTGAAACGTCAGCATAAAAGCAATAAAAAGAAATAAAAAAAATTGTTTTGTTTGTGACGTTATACTAAACAGCAGTGTAATGATATCTTTCTAGAGGACTGAGTAATTTTAATTTCAATTTTAATATTAAATTGCATGCTAGGGATTACTGTATATCCTCTAAAGGTTGACACAATTACATGTGTCCAGTGACATGGACCGATTTCTTCGACCTACGCTTAGTTTTCGACATCAAAACAGTAATGCTAATTTTTAACAGACAATATTATTCTCGTGTACATTAAAACCTACACGAAAATTATATATTTTTAATAATACTCGGGGGCATGTATTCATGTCCTTTACAAATATTCATATGTCGCTTTATGAATAAATGCAGCTTTGCAAAACATTTCAAATCATTTTATTCCTTTCATGTCATGGAGAAACTTCAATTTACATCAATTCTGTAGATTGAAATATTACGATCATGGGAAAATCGCTATATTTCAATCAAAGAATATGAATTTATGTTATGTTTTCTTTAACATTTTCTTCTTAAAGTTAGTTTATTCGATTTTTATATGGAAATAAATATTAATTTTAGTTTCATGTGTTCTGGGTATGGCAATAATAATAAAATATTGAATGACTGACAACCTTTAACAGATAGGCTTGCCTAGATCCTGTCACAAGTTTCTTGTATAGACGGTTGAGCGCCCTGGGCTGATCCAGCAATGTAGAAACTCCCATTCCCAATTTCGTTAGTTCAGGTACGATTCGATAAGCCGTTCACAAGTTAACAACTACAATTACTAAAATTGGTTGAGTGAGCTATCTCCTCAAAAGAGTGCAAATTGAGAAGTAAAACTCGCAGTAAACTAAATCCAAAAAAATAAATAATATAGGCCTGAAAAAGATGAGGCATGGATGATAGGAAGTTATGATTTATGTCCGAAGTAATTTTGTGTAGAAAACCCAGGTCAGAAATGGCTCATATCAGAATAATTATCTAGTAGATTTTTGTAGTTATGTACTCAACAAACTACATTACTTTTGCTGTTTTTACTGTTCAAGGAGGTAGTAACCTATCATCTATTTTTTGTTTTCAAGTTATAGCCATTTTAAATTGATATCTAGTACTCCAGTGTCAATATATTTAGCGAACTGAGAAGTGTTTCAATACAATTTTTTAAAAGAAATTGACAAGTAGAAATATACCGCTTTAAAAAATTGAATTGGTAGGAAATTGTTGGGAGAAATGTCATAATTTAAAAAGGCTGTAATAGAATAGCTGCTAACTATAATATTTTAACAGTGGTGCACATGAACTTGAATCTGCAATTTTCAACTTTAAATACGATTATAAGTAAGCTCAAATGTGTAATAATAAACAACTTAGAGAGTTTTCCAGTACTGCATTTCATATCGAACAGATAACTTTTACACCTTCGTCTTTCCGATCGATTAATCTACTATGTTTATTGAATCTCTGAGATATTGAGAAACACATAATATGTTAGGTTGTTCTGAGTATGGGTAATTCATATGACAGACCCTGAGGAATACACAATAACAAATGTTAATTGAACATTACAGTAATATAAAAATCACATTTTGTGTAGATAATTTGACTTGTCATGTAGATATCATATGAGATGTTGTGCGGGACATGGTGCATTTCGATTATGTCGCGTACTTCGGTTATGTAATGTGTTCAATTGCTTCAAATAATAGATTTTGGTTATTTTGAATATAATTATCCATTGAATAGAGTCCAACAAAGCTGGAAATATCTACGGAAATTGTTTACGCTGCACGTATGTACATATATACCAGATAAGTCTGAATGAACGGCGCGTAGGGAAATCGACTTTTCAGATGCAACGATCCCATCTTGAATGTTTCAAACTCAGACTAATAGAATTCAATCCCACAGGATTATTTTGTGGAATAAAAACTTTTACGAAATGTTCATGTTAGAAATAAAAGGTATAATATAAATAATATGTTTTTGTAAATATTTATATAATTGAACTCACTGAAAACTGACTGTATATTCCTAGACTATTAACAGTTTCCTTACGTTAATTGTTAGATATCTATCAATAAATTTCAGCTTAAAATGTATTATCAGAAGTTTTTGTCTTATTTTGATGATTTCATTAGAGAAGTTAATTTCCATAAAATTTCCATAAAGCATAAGGTACTATGATTTTTATTGTCGGGTTAGAAAATCGGGAACTCAAAGTAACTTTTAAAAAACTAAGAAATTCTTAAAAAGTTATTTTAAGAATAACACCGTTGTGCAGTGTGGCACAGTTATTTTTTTCACCATCGGTCAATCTACCATTTTAATGGGTGAGAGTTTATTTAAAAATGAACGTTTAGCCGTAAAATGCATTTAACATGTTTTAAGTAATACATTATTTAAGTCAACACTCTCGACATCTTTATATCCCATTTAATTGAGATAAAAAGAATATAAATAAAAATTTCGCTGAATATTCCCGCTTAATTGACTGATGTAAATTGCGAATGGATTTTGGATTAAATACACGCATACACCGATCAATCAAATTCAGTTTAGTATAGGTCGACTATTTCGGCTCGGCTGACATGTATACTATATGCGAAAAGATAATGTCAGCTTTCATATACGAAAAGTACATATGGGCAAAATGTGCTGCGTTCAGTTTTTGCATTTTCGAAAAAACTAGATTTTTTTACTACATGGTTAGTCAGTTTTATATACTACGTACATTGAACTGCTTATATTTACTTTTTGTGTCTAAATGTTTGTAAATATAAGAAGTGCAACCAAATTTCAAATCCACCATTTCTTGAAAACCAGTTACTTCATCGGTCGAATTGATTCTTTAAAATGGGGTTTTCAAAATGCCAAGAATTTTTCATGAATTGAGTTTGCACGAACATTATAATGTTTGGGGTAAACCGTAACTTTCTTTTTACACCGTAAATTAATATTTTTTTAATAGCTGTCGTTTACTTGACACTATTTAACAGATCAATTTTTCGTAAACTTTCATGAAATTTATATAGTTATAAACTAAGCAGATTTTTTGTTTCTTTTTATCTCAGACGAAGTGACCAGAGTTATTGTGCTCGCCGTTATGAAGCTTTTGAAAAATGAATTTTTTAAAGCTGCCCAAATGAAAACTTGTTTATATACATTTGAACGCAAACGGTTAATATAAGTACCTTAGTGAGTGTAATATATGATGTCATAAAGCGATTTCTGTAATAGATATTTCCGTATCGTGGGCGTAACATTAACGTTTAAACCCGCAAGTGATCGACATGACTGCAAAGCAGTGAGAATAAAATTAGAGTTTATATCTCAAATTTGCAATTCGACTTCTTTATTTTAGAACTCAGTGACGAGTAGCATTAATTAAATGCTTTTTCTCCGACTAAGCCAGAATGACCATATTCCACTCCTGCAACGCGGGAGAAAAGTGGCCGATTCTGTCGCAACGTTTCCGCCCATGCGCACATCGGATTTATTTCTCCCTATAGGGAGTAGTGAGATACAGAAGGAGTAATAGCGTAATAAGATACAGAAGGAGCAATAACGTCCGCAGCCATCTAAAGTGGTATTTTTGTATCTTATGCAGGGGCCCCCAGCTGGCTTACGATCACCTCATGACTTGATTGAGACTGTTTACGACCACCTTACGACCTCCTTACGACCGTTTACGACCTTCTTACGACCGGCTTACGACCGGCTTACGACCGCTTACGACCAACATGCGACTGACTTGGGTATTAGAATATCTAATATTGTAACAATGTTATAGCCCCTCCGTCCTCAGTGATCAATCCCTTTTATTGCTATTTAATTATGATTTATGCAGTTGCGGCAATTGCAGGCTCGCGAATAAGGTCATTCTGGTAGTCGGGAAAAAATAGCGTCTGCCGCACGGGAGGGTTGCTCAGATTATTACCTCGTATGGGGGCTGCCCTTGCTTCGCTCGGGTAGCAAACCTCGCACTGGCTGGAATCGCGCACTTTCCTCCCTCGTAGTATAATATACTATTAATTACACATAACAAGAAAATTTAGTGCACATTTCTAAAGGATGATGCCCACGGGTATAGGTGGTTTGTTCCCTGGAGATGGAACCTCCTTCATTGGTATATTTGTTTAGGGTATGAAAGGTAACACATAATACCAAATTCGATGGCCCAATCATAGCAGCAGGTTGAGAAAATCCCTGCTGAAGTTTATTGTCTGATCGGTAGCTACCACTACTACTAGCTTTTCAATTAGGATACTACATCAGACAAAAATGCATTAAATATAAAATGTAAGTAGATACGGTGACACGAACGTGTATGCAGGTCCACGAGGTCAATATACACATTCAAATGCACAATCACACACATGCGCTAGACATGGCGACAATTAGTATCGACGACTAAGGGAGTAATGAGATTCAGAAGGAGATTCTATGTGCATATTCCTGTCCAATAGCATGCCCACGTCTGTGTCCATGTCAGCGGACATGGCCATGGACATGTTCGTGGCACACATGTCCCGGTGCATTAATGTCGTCGATACTGATTTCGCTGTTTTTGGAAAATGCGCCCATGTCTACCGTGTGTATATGATTGTGTATATTGACCTCGGTGACCCGTATACGTGTGCGTGTAACTGTATCTACTTACTTTTCATATTTTATGCATTTTGTGTCTGATGCATTAGTCTCAAATAGATCATTTGAAACATAAGTAGTGATGGTAAGTACTGATCAGACAATAAATTTCAACATGGAATTTATCAACCTTCTGCTATGATTGGGACATCGAATTTAGTTTGGGGTGTTACCTCCCATCATACCCTAAACGAATATGGCAATTAGGGAGGTTCTATATCCAAGGCACAAACCACCTATAACCGTGGGAACCCGCCTTTCCGGCCATTTGATCTGGTATTACACGATGGGCCTGAACCGCTGGTAAATAAATAATCCACCTTAATGGGATTTTCTTTTTTTTTTTACACTATATTCCTGAGTAATTTGTACCAAAAATCAAAATAATCGGAGGCTCTATTGGATTCAAATTTTACCGAAACAAAATAAATAACGAAGGAAATTGTAGACCTTTTCAAGCTTTACAATATTCTCATATATGCAATTTTGTTAATTGATCAGAAAAACAATTTAAAGAAACCTCAACAATGGACATTTTTTCTTCTTTTATCGGTTCTAACTTGTTGCTGCAACATCATAGAAATAATAATACTTTAATGATACGAATAATTATAATACATATTTGTTTATATATATATATATATATATATATATATATACAGATTTGGCATTATTTGCATTTAAATATGAAAACCGATAAACTCACAAACAAGTAAAGCTTGTAACAATTAGGAGCAATTGATGTTTAGATCAAATAGTTTGAAATCCAAAATGAATTAATTCAAAGGCTTGGGCGCTGAATATACTGAGTCCTACGTGATGTTTTTTCACAAAATGCTTTAACATGTACCAAACTGCGACGAACTTTAGGAATAATTGATTTTTTCGAGCTTCTAATAACTTTTTAAAATGATCTATGTATTTGCTATAATCAGGATCTAATGATTGACTAAATCAAGCTATGCCATGACCGGGTTGACAACGTTGTTACCATTCATTGCCTTTCTGTTGCTTGGGAACCAATAAAATTTAAAAATTTGACAATGGAATAGTTTCTGATGTTAGTATCGACAAAAGAAGGAAAAATGTATTTTTTATGGGTTTCCCTCCTCTAATTGTTTTCTCAATAGTTAGCGAAATTACATATATGAGAAAGTAGTGCCGCTTGAAAATTTCTACAATTTTCATTCATTAGTTGTTTTGTTTCGATGAAATTTGAGTCTGGGAGTGCCTTGCAAAGTCACAATAACTAAGGTGAACTACAAAAAATAGATTTTTTTAAAAAAGGCTCTAACGACTACTAAAAAATGTTACATATAAGAATTGGTTGATTTATTGCGTTAGACGTGAACGGATATTTCAGTACGTCGTTTTATTTATTTATTTACTTTTCACTCTTTGTATCATATGATCAACCGGGTCGTATTACCAAGAAATAAACATTTATTTAAATAAACATGTAGCTCATACTAACGGTATACCGTTTTCATAGCGTATTTTTTAAATGGTGTATCACATTTTTTACTGCAAAACCTGTTTTTGAGGAGAATTTTATTCTCCATCTTTTTTTTTTGAAACATTTCTTTGCCAAACATGTACTTTTCAATATAAGTGAAAAAAATTTTAAAAACTCTCGTTTTTTTTACAAGCAAAAATACGTCGGAAACACCTAGTTCCGATTTTTCTGGGGAGGTCGAATTTTCAAAGATTTACCGATAATAACAATAGTCATTAAAACAGGATTTGCAATATTTCGAACAACTGAATTATATTTTGAAACGAAGTTTTCAAAGCCCTGCAAAAATAATAAATGCCAGTTTTCGAAAAAGTTAAAATCAGGTTTATCCAGGCAGTCCAGCTTTCATATTTCGACTAATTTATTTCAAGATTCATAAAAATTCTTAGGTTCTTGACATAGATACATAGTATGATTGCGGGCGATGATGAGTTGGATTTTGCGGATGCAATATTTTCGCCGCTGAATCGACGTTTCGTAGGGGATCGCGGCCGGCATTCGAGAATCTCGGGGAGGATTATGGGGCACTTTGCCGGTGTGTACTCGACGCGAATAGTACATATATAACGTAGGCGACCCGCGAGAGAGCGGGTCGGTGTTATTTACGTACGTTGACGCTCCGATGCGAAGGGTTATTGGTTCGCTTACGCGCGCACCGACCGAGCGACCGACGATGCCCGATTACCCCTGGAGCGCGCGCGTCCTCTCTCACACAAAATGCACCGCAATTCCGCCCTCTTCCGTTGTGATGCCGTCGCGCGTAAGTGGCGTCCTCGAAATTTCATTGCATTACGTAAATAAGCGCGTTGGCCTCTCGGGATTTCCAATTATGCTTCGCACGTCATGAATACGTTTTTACGTATGTACGCGAACATACGGGGATTTCCAAGTGATTCTTAGTGTGGGCGCGTAAAAAACTAAAATACGTCAGGTGACGTTCTCAATCTCTTGAAATGAAGATCGATCCGGGGAGTGAAGGTCAATTTTCCAGATTGGCGCAGTAATCCGTTGATCGCTCAGTTTTGAACATTGTTCACACTTCTTATATACAGTAGAGTCCCGGTATAATTGCATCTCGCTATATTTGAATCTCAGCATATTTTCCGCTTCCGTTCCGTTATATTTGTCTGTCACCGCTTTCTTTTCCCCCCACTTTGCGGGCTGCTGTGACGTCACGAGCATAGCGCGATTGAGGAGAGTGGGAGAAGCGACGCTTCCCTTCCTTTGACAAATATAAGGAGTCGGGAGGGGAAGGCGAAGAATCCAGCGGACAAATATACCGGGACTCTGCTGTACCATGCTCATTCTGCTAAACGAGTATGAAAAATGCAATTAAGAGTGAAATAGGAGTAACAAAGAACGAAACACTTTGCAGAAGTAGAGCATCGGTTCTCCCACTCCCCTCAGTCGCGTTATGTTCGTGACGTCACAGCAGGCTCTTCCTGAGGCCCCATCCCGTAAAGTGGGGGAAAAAGAGAGCGGCGACGGATATGTGTAACGAGACGGAACCGAGAAAATATGCTGGGACGTAAATATAGCGAGATGCAATTATACCGAGACTCTGCTATAGTGTCGTTTAACCCTTTACAGCGACGATTTATTTATACAATAAATATTTTTTTAAAATGGAGACATTCATATCCGACTAGTTTTGAGTCGTCCCTTTGAATGTCGCTGCTATAATTTTTGAAAATTAACATTTAACCGATACTTAAAAAATGCGATTATTTAGCTAATATTTGTTTAAAAATGCATTTATCATCTTATTTGTTTTCATACAAAGTACCAATGACTTTTTTAAGCATCCATATCCTACAATTTTCGGGTCTGCTTTTTTCGAATCTGCAATCCATTTTGGATTATAATCAGCCATTTTTCCAAAATGTCGGCTTAAACGCAAAAATTACTTGTAAAAATCTTTTTTCCGGAATAAATACTCGGTTTTAATCAGCGTTTTGATCAGGTGGCATAATGACTAATACTAAAAGAGAATACTACAGGTACAATTGAAAATTCAAAATGATGGCTTCACAATGGCGTGCTCGGATGAAAATTTCTTTGAAAAATTTCCGGGCGGTCTAACTAAAAAACTATGAGCATTTTTAAAAAAGTGATAAGAATCAGAAGTTCTTACAATTCATTAAGAATTGCAGTGGATTTTTTCAGACTTTCTTTAATGGTATTTTGAGAAAATTTTTAGCTATTTTTTTTCAAAATTCATAGTTAATAGTAAATTTTAAAATAAATGTAGTATATTTTCTGATGAATTCTAAGCATTTTTGTTGTTAACAATTTTTTCAAACGTTCATAGTCTTTGACAAAATAATCCTAGACTGAAATATTGGAAATTCCGCCAGAACTAACGAGTTTTGGAAAAATGTCTATAATTCATCGTAGCAATTACTAACCTGTTTTCAGAATTTTTCGAAAATAATTTTGAAAGCATTTAGATAATAAATTGAAAAAAATTCCACTATATTTCTCGATGAATTCTTCAAACTTTTCGTTATTAGCATATTTTTTAAAAAAGCTCGTAGTTTTTGAGTTAAAGCGTCCTTAAATTTTTCAAAGAAATTTTCATCTCAGCAATGTATTGTGAAGCCGCCATTTTAAATGTGTAATAGTACGTATAGTAATCTTTTAGTATAAATCATTATCCCATTCGATCCAAATTCACATTCCGATTGGACAACGTCTTCACGTACAAAATTGAGCATTTATTCAGAAAAAGAATTTTTTAAAAATATTTTCTTGCGTTCAAGCCGTCATATTGGCAAAACGGCTGATTATAATCCAAAAATGATTGCAGATTCGGAAAGAGTAGACCCGAAAATAAATGCAAAAAAATGCTCAGATTTCAATAAAAAACTTTAGAACGTTAATTTGGAAAAGAAACTGACACGCTCAACATAACCTAAAACTCGTTTAGCAGACGAAAAACATTCTGCAGAATTTCTTATCCAAAGAATATTGTGATTTGTTTGCAGTTGCACCGTGTAATTGGTTGATGAATTATAATCTTGATAACTTTGAAAATCTTACATTGTATGTGATACTCTGTCTTTTTTTAAATGTATAAATAATGGAACTGGACCATCTTAGATGTTGAATAGGTGGTAACACGTCATTTTATTATTTATATATAATTAATATAAGCTATGTCGAAACATTTTATATCGATACATGGACTGACATTAATACGCGGTGTGGGTGCAGATGGGTTTCAGTGTAATTTTTCGAATTTCCGCTTAATTGTGTACCGATTATAATGAAATTTGTCGTGCATTCTGTAATAAACATGTAAAATTACACTAAAATAGATTTTTCAAAACAAATTCAGTTTCTGTTTAATTTGAATATTTTAGGTTAGAAACCTAAAAATATATGACGTTATCAATAGAGCGACGATAGTAAACTCTTAACCCTCAATCCCGACGCATGGTTCGTTTTCGACCCATAGAAAATTCAAATTGTACTTTATAAATTGCACAACTGTAAGCATGTTCAAACGGTAGGACATGTTTGACCTATAAGTAGTGGGAGGGAAAGGCCTTAAAATAGGCGTCGGAACTAAGGGTTAAAGGGTGCATAAATACTAACTCACTGTTTTAATCAATTGGTAAATGTTTTCTGAACAGTGTTTATAGACTGAATAAAAAATTGGTGACACTAATTGGCATATTTGCATCACTAGGATTTATAACGATGTTCTTGCTTCTTGCGTTAGTCCATAAAACACAAGGACAGCACGATACTCATTGACATCCCCTGGTACTTTTATTTATGCCGTAAAAACGTTTTCATAAATCCGTCAACGTGTTTTCATCGTTATTGCATTGAATATAAACATCGTATAAATAAATAAAAATGATATTTAGAAGAGCAATAACTCTTTTTAATATAGAGGATAAAATTATATTTTGCCGACACCATTGATCGAAAAATATTCGTTTTGCCCAATTTTTATGTACTAGGATGAATGTCGAATAATGGTGGTGTAAATTTACGAGTTTGCATCTTCATCACAGTCAGTTCTTGTGTATCTTATGATCCTGAAATTAAAAAAATGTCACGTTATTTGCGTTAAGTACGTTTTTTACGTATCCTTCTGCACTATAAATAATTTTTATATGTGTCATTCGTCTTTATGATTGAAATATGATAACAGTATTTGGATTTCGAAGATTTACACAATATGTGTAAAGGAGTATCAACATATTGCAGAAAATATTTGCTTACACTGCTAGCGTGCCTGACTGTTTCGTCTTTATTTCCTGGCTGGCTATTCCTCTGTGGATAAAAGCACAAAGCGAGCATGAAAGCTTCACTTTCATTTAATTTAAAAGTTCCTTTGCACGTGGAATAGTTTTCACGCAAAATGTCCGTGGCTCCCATTGAAATATGATGATTTTTCACTAGCTGGCTACTAGAGACCTGTTTAGTCAATAATGAAAGAAATCAACAATAAAAACATCTCTAATAGCATATTAGTTTTCAATGTAGAGCAGACGGTATTCAGGTGTTGATCACCGACAAAATAGGTCATAGTACAGAATATTCATGTGTCATCATCAACAGTAACTGATGTCGGTAACTTTTATCAAGATCATAACCTAAATTATAAGTTTTAATAGATATACAATAGACATTTTATATTTTTTGTTCATCTATGCAATGATTATGATAGTACTCCCATTTAGTGATATGCTTCTGATGGTCATCGATAGTTTCGATGAAACTTCTTCTATTGGTCGATACTTTCTTTTGAAAATTTTATTGTTTCATTATCTAAATAATAATTTCCCAAAAACCTTTTGCATAATTTGTTATAGAAAAATTTGTACGATTGTTGTTTTTTACACAATTAAATTTCGTTAACGTAAAAGTAAAAATTAAACTAAATATAAAATAAGGGAATACATTCAAGAATTTCTAAGTTCCAACCGTAATATTGCAAACATTGAATTCTTGTGGATACAGTTACCACAAGGGAATCCTTTTAAACGAAAACCCCAACTATCTAGTAAACGACTCGAAGGTAGGAAATGTTATATAAACTGCGTAAACAATTCTCTTATTATGATGAAGAGTTTCAAACTTTTGGAAAAATAAACATTCAAACAATTATTAAAAATACTTACGTAGAAAATGAATATTATCTGTAGTTCCACAGGATGATTTTTTGAAGAATAACAAATCCTTGATTTTTAAAATTATTTAAATTTTTATAGTAAAGAACAGAAAGTTAATGAACGAATAGTCGCTATTCTATTTATTAATGTCTATGAGTATAAGATACGATTACAAATTAAACAGTACACAACAGTTTCTTTGACAATAGGGTAACAATATGATTGTTTGAGTTTAATTTCTTAAATACTGAAAATTGAATTTTAGAAGAAATAGATTGTATAATTTCTGTTTAAAGGAAATAGCTCGGATAAAATTTAATACCAATGAAAATCTACAATGGAATGTAATCTGAGTTTAATAATCGCGTGGAAGATTTTGAATTGTTTAAGAATACAAAACATCTATCGTAAGCATTGTCAACTGCACTGTAAATTGTATAAAGGATATATCATTTGTTAAGCTTTTCAATATTACAATCTATGACATCAAAATCTTGCAATAGACTTTTAAATTAAATAAAAACAGATCTTTGTGCTTGTAACAGACAAATTAATTTGTCAAACCTTTTCACGAGAGACAGAGCACAGAAGCAGATAGCTCTTGATAAAAAATCCATTCAATTAAAAAAAATCTCTTCGTTTTATTGTAAATTGTCACTAAAACCCTTAACATGTATCGAAAAATCTGTTTCATAGAACGTTACAAAAAGAATAATATTAATTGGAATTTTTTTATGCGAGAGCATATTTCTATTTTAAAAGATTGAAGGGACCTAAAAAAGATTAGTTCATTTAATCTCACGACTACATAAATTAAATTATTAACTACAATGTTTAGTTGCTGAACTGCAAGATTTTTACTCGTGAACTTTCAATTGAAGTATAATTTTTTCAATTAAACCATGTCTAACAATAAGTATTTCTTTTTTTTTATATATACGGTCGACGAGACTTTCATTCAAGTTATTTTTGCCATCGTATAATTCCCGAGAATATTTTTATCATTGGTAACAATAGAATATAACAATCATATGGAAATGTCATTACCAACTTAGCCACAACCTCTGAGGGCTGAGAAGACAATTCCAAACCAAATTAGATTGCCTTAAGTTCGCTTTGCTGTTAATTATTCGGAAATGTTTTTAATTAGACCCGTAGTTTATCATTTAATATTACTTACTTAACAAATAGTAAGTAAATGTACCACTGGTTGACTTATTGTTAATATTAAAGTTCCTACAGAAAATTACGGTTTTCGAATTGTAACTTACTTTGTGGTAAAATATTTTCATTGGGGTTTTAAATCAAACCAAATCTTTGATTTGCAAAAAAGACGATATAAGAATTAACGTTATATTCAAGTTAACAAAATTGAAAAAAAATAGGCCATTCATCCCAAAAAAATGGACATTTAGTAAGATACAAGTTATACTTGTTGTTGTCTTTTCGGGATGGAAAATTTTAAATATTACCAAGTTTAGACGCTTTCCGAGAATAAAAATGTACAAAACTGTTATATTCTACTGTACTTCTTGAAGAGTACTTTAAAATATTGTATTTAATTAGAGAAAATTGTAACTTATCAAAATTATTTAATTTGGTATTCTAATCTCAAAACTACGAAAGCACTGAGGTGATGTTTTAATCCAAATTGTCTCGGTTCCTACTAATTTCACTACAGCAATCTTATTTTATAAATATTAAGAAATCATAACAAGTATAACAACAATATGTATTACGTCATCTGAATTATCTAAAAATTGATATTCGTCTTAAACTGTTAGGCCGTCTTCCGTTCCTTTAAAATTGCTTTACTGTACATTAATCCCAGTAGGGCACGAAAACAGCTCGGCTACGATGTATGTTAAGTTTATTCGGCGCCACAGATTTTGTATCCCAAACACCTCGAAGTGTAGTAAAACCTAACCTATTCGGTTTTATACCTGCATAAGTTTATCTTTTAGTTCGACAATTATAGAGTTCAAGCACATATGTAATATAGGGAAAGTTAGCTCCATATCAACCAGTCGTACACCTTTGTTTCTCATAGATGGCACTTTTTCCTCAATTGCTAGTATCGGGGCTAGAACGCTGTCAGAATATTGACAATTTCGTCTTAGGTTCCGCCTATACTTATCATTTTATTCAAGATTGTCATGTCCGATTATATTTTGACAACAATGGAGTTCAATACATTTACTATATTCGTTTTAAAATGATAGTAAGGTGTATTATTATTACAAAAATATTACAATATTGATTTAGATGCCCTTTTCCTAAATGAACAATACTTGCTAACATTCTCGATTCATAATTATTTTACAGATTACAACAGGATTGCGAATTTTTAAAATTTTCTAATTGCGAAATAGTTTTCTCGCTCAAGGATTATTCCGAATATTATTTCGTGAGATGCCGCGTATAACTTGAGTTCAAGTATAACAACGGAGTAGTCGGAAAGTCATTCGGGAGATAACGATCGTGATAATTCATATTCGATAGAATTAAGCCGAAGAAAATCCGGTTTAACAAGGTGAAAATGGCGCTACAGATAGTTACATTTTATTAGGAAAATACTCGATCTCAATTCTCATAAATTGCGCACCACGTAAGATCTCATTGACCTGATGATTTATCACAGAATATTCTCAATGTCAGTTCTAGCGCATCTACAACTTATTTATGTGCGATTGCCAAGTCGTGCTTTCGAAATTTCCCCAAAGTTCAGAATACCCGTCATCTATCGAGGGAAAGGGTTAAGTTGGTCAACATGCCTCATGGAGTACCATTCAACTTCTATTTCTCCGTTGTTTAAAGTCACTAGAGTTTCTGGCGTTTCCCTGCTTAACTTGTACTCGAGAGGGCAAGTGTCATTACTAGTTTCGCCACTAGTACCAGGATCATTCTCGAAGTAATACAGCACCACGAGCAAACACTACGTTCTCCAATATCGAAAACAAATGCAATATGAACTATCCGTTGTAGCATCGATACTACTTAAATACAGATACGGATAAATGGTCTGGTTGTCACAACAATCATGTTATTGCTAAGTATTCTATGGCCGATTATAATTGAAAGGAACTAGGGTATTTAAAGCGACCTCTACTTGCATTTTGATGTATGTATACAAATGTAGGTTCGGTCTTTGGTAATAATAATTGAATAACGTCAATAACGAGCATGTTCAATTTTTTCCTCTTTCTGTTATAATCTTTTCAATATATATTTTTTTTAATTAGTAGTATTGTAAATAAATATGGATGTGTATAGTTACATGAAATAAAATTCAAACGTCGTAGAACGCTCGGTTTCTTTTGCAGCTTCTGTTAAAGTTTTATTTTCGATACGTGTATGCATTTTATTCTCGGTTTTCAGTCCGTAAAATATGATTTTACGAACTCTTGCCGATCGGACACTCACAGTAAATGCGCACGAATTCTCCACACATTTGTGTGGAAGCAATATAGTACACAAAGTATATTATACTTAGAAGGCATTTTGAAAGAGTTAGAATTACAATTCTCTGCAATAAATAAGTGACAGCTGAATAAGAATAAACTGCACAGACTTGAATAATTTAAAATAATTCCTAATAATTCTTCATTTGTTGCTTTACATGATCAATGTTATATTATAATCATAAATCTTATTCTTAAATTGCTATATTTAATTCAAATATTTAACATATATAGATAATAACGAAATAACTTATACATAATCATTCCTTTTTCTGTATCTAGCAGTAAGCACAGACATGTATAATCGAGTATAATTAAATTCATTTTAAAATCCCATAGCTGAAAATATGAACCACGTTATCGTCGCAAGTCTTTTCACACGAAACCCATTGTATGTTGAAAACGCCGAAGAGCTTTCAAATAGACACGCTTCATGGTATAATAGGTACTTATATCACAATATTGAAATCGTAAACTGGATATAATGTTATTAAAAAATATTTGCCATTATGTTAGTTGCAGACTAAATAAAGTACTATGGCTTTTATAATTGCATATTTTTTCGTTAAATTTCAGTTAAAATTTTATTTAAATCTGAAGATACCTGTTTTTCGGATTCCCATGTACACAGATTAGGGTAGTCGTTAAATATTTTTTCTGCAGGACCCCTTTTCCCAAGTCGGCTCCAAATAATTCAAAATTATTTCCTGAATTTTTTTAGATCTTTATCTTAAGAAAACAATTTTTTTTTAGTTTTTCTACTGACATTTCCACGTATTGAATCTAAAAATGTACAAAATAAGATATGTTTTCTTTAACATTAAAGAATTATATTTGAATTATTTCCAGTCGATTTGGAGGGCGGCACGAGCATTTATCGAAAATTTTGATTTTAACCACCAACCTAATATAGATATCTGATATTATCTTCATTGAAATTTTATTCATTGAGATTAAAAAAAAATAATTGTGCACATAATGCACGACAGAAAGAGTAATTTCGTAGTGTGACGAGCCGTGATATTTTATAGCCGGGGTTCATTGTAATATGTATATCTTCTGTGAGAAATAATATTATGCTTACCTTATTATTATTAACTCAGTACTGCGTCAGCTAGGGTATGTTAGTAGAATTTTATATTAATATTAATATTTTGCATCGTTGGGGCGTTATTATTATGAACAATTATTTAACACGTGTAAAAGCTGAGTCACTGACTCGAAGCTTGTTGATAATCCTGTTTTAATTCTGAAAATATTCTGTGAAACTTCGTACAAACTTTCAAAAACCCCTCTAAAATTTACTCTTAAGTTTAAGAGAATTTCCTTTAAAGTTTTATCGTATTCATAAAACGATGAATAAGAGTAATAGAAAAATCTCATTAGTTTAAAAACTTCAGCATATGCAATATAGCATATAGCCTATCTAGAAACCAATTAGGTCAATTATTTGAAATCTTGTTACATCCGATACCTATGCATGAGAAAGTTTCCGCTGAACTTTCTGAGGGATTTTTTTTTTAATCGTTTACCGATTTCACATGAAGTTATAAAATTCTATAAAGCTACACTTAGCCTCGTACTTTGAAAAGTGATTTAATGGCAAAATTGTTCATACCAACTTCGTCAGTTGAGCCTTTCTTTAATTATAAGAAATAAATACGATAGATTTTGGGATCAATATTCGATTTCTTCTCTGCGTACTGTCTTATGATAGGATTACGAGTTAAAGTATATCATTTCAAGTATTAAAGCGAGAGTGTACAATTTAAAACTGACAATATGAATATCGACTGTGTAATCAATAATCTCTGAGTAACACAATAGCCTCGATATTTGCATAATCCATTTTAATAATTTCCAACAGTGAATTGATTATACGGTAATGGGAATGCAGAGAAAATATTCGGAAATTGTTCAGAGGACAAACAATGTTTCCCATCGCTTTGCCCCAAATTGTATTTGTTGGAATTTTCGGTTGAAATATTCTTCAGTAATAAGAATTTACAATTTGAAATACGATGTGATGTTCTACATATGGTAATGTGATTATTAATTAAAATTAGATTTTCTAATTACATTTTATTGGGTAATCTAATCTAGAAAATGTGGAATTAAATTGTAAAAAGTGATTTTTTGATATAAATGATTGATGCTGTCATTTATTTCTTAAAATTTAAGATTGTTGTCATGTATTGTGTAACAGTTATATTCATTTAAAGAATTAAATTTTAGTAGCGTTTACCTGTTTCATATCTATAACTGACAAAAAAAACTGAAAAAACGGAATCTTGCTTAATGAGTAATTTAAATAATATAATCGCAAAACAGCATTTTTGAAAAATACACGTGATACTAGGTCAGACTCCCCTGCTCTCTTGTGATTCACTAGGACATTTTGATGACTCCTCCTCCCATGGAAGATCACGAGATTCCCTAATTCAAAATGAAAATTGAAGCAATCTTGCATATCTTTTCTCTCCACAAAAGGTACATTCTCTATGAAAAAAAAAGTTTTTTAATTATTTTCTATTAAATGAATTTGTTAAATAACAATGAAATGTCAATGATCATTTTGTCCTTTTTTGATATTTAAAAAATGTTGGCAATGTTCACTGATATTCACTGCCCTTCCCCTCCCGTCTCCTTATATTTGTGAAAAGAAGGGGAGCGCCGCGCCGCTTCTCCCACTCTCCTCAGCCACGCTATGCTCGTGACGTCACAGTAGGCACTTCCTGAGGCTGCAGCCCGCAAAGTGGGGAAAAAGAGAACGGCAACAGACAAATATAACGGGACGGAAGCGGACAAATATACTGGGATGCAAATATAGCGAGAGCAATTATACCGGAACTCTGCTGTATTCTCAATAAATCAAGTTAATTTAAAAACTTCGACATTTTTTATTTATAATTGTTTATTAAATTACTCAATGTGAATATATAAATTTGTATGATAGGATAGGAATTTTGCATTCATGAATTTTTATACAGAAAAGAAATATACAATGAAGATGAAAGACTGCGCAGATTTAGAAAGTTACACTCTAAATACGACGGTACAAATTTGTTAAAAAATGAATTAAAAATGTTAATGTGAAACAAGGTACTGAATTTGACCAAGAATAGAAATGTACACCGTTTAATTAATAAAATGTAATTTCTAAACCTTAATTGTCTGCAGCGGTGATAATACAAAAATATATTTGAAAACAACTGATATATTTTCATAATTGTAATTGTGTTCTTGAGCGTAGAAAACTGGTGAAATGTCAGTTTTAAATTTGTATATGCTAAAACTTGACACCTTTTATTAAAACCCAACAGTAACTGTTTGCGTTTCATATTTGAAAAGTTTTTTCTTCTTTGAAGAAGGGAAATGTTAAAAAATGTCCTGAAGGGTCGGTGTTATTTGTCCCGGCTTTCAGTTTCATGCATTTAGTTTTTAAGTTAATATTTTATAAATTAATTTTAAACTAGCTTAATTATTCTTTATCTTTTCATTATTTTTAATTTTTATCGTGGCTTTACTATTTGATGTTATTTCAATAGTTATCATAATTATTAAAAGTGCAATTAAATTCTATTCTATATTATTTATCTTATATTAGAAATTACCAAGGAAGTAAGAAAATTGAAAAGAATGAAGATGTAACAATCCTTCGCTACCTAATTTTTAAATTCAAACTATGATTTTTATTATTATGTCTTCAGATTAATAAAGTTCCTGCTGTAGAGCCAAAATTAACTATTTTGTTATTGAGTAAGTTAGTTTAAAAGCTTCGAACTGTTGTTTCGCTAAAAATCTAGTTAAGCAATCAAGCACACACGATGCATTAAAGATTTATGACCGACGACCTATTTATTTCTCAGATTTGCGCCATATTAAATTTAGTCGCTGTAAGTAAATATCTCTGGACTGTTTGTGTTTGCGTTTCAATTAATCTAACCCTATTAGTTTATATGTCTGGTAATAAAAAATCAATGTTCATATATGATGGACGAAAAATAATTCTTATGAGTTTAAATATAGTGTTTTCTCTTAATAATGTATCTAATTAATTAGATCATATTTATAGACAATGCAGTTTTTAATTTTTCCTAAATTGTTCAGTGTGTGCAAATAAATAAAAAATATGATAGAGCACTTAATTCCACAAAGCACATCATAATCATTAGCAAGATGATTAATTATTTAAATTCGACATATGGAGTTTTTAAATATTGGTTTTTGTATTTAATTGATAATAGAAAGTAATTCTATCAAAGAATACTTCGAGCTGCAATCAGTGACTATAAAAGATAAAGAGTGGATCAGTGCAAAAAGTTGTTAAAAGTCGACAATCCGGTTTGATCTTTTTGAGCTTCGTTATCTCCGAAAGCTAATGGGACACAAGTGAAAATGTTAGATTAGAATTCATCTACCAAATTTTACGAGAGATATAAGGTTTTGATTAGCTCTTGACGTTTTATCGACCAACACGCATCCACTCATATATAAGAATAATGGTAAGAGTCCAGTTTTATATATGAATACCCTGTATATAGTATTTTATATAATCTTAAATCATTTAAGCTGTTTTACCTGCGGAGGAAAGACAACATTGAATGAGCCTACTCCAACAAATGAAACTGTCAAAACGTAAAATTTAAAGCAGATACTTATTTATAGTTTCCTTATGTTTACCTGTATAGTTCTCTTCGACATTCCATTTGTTCAAAATGAATCAATAGTCAAAAATACTTTAAATAGAACTTTTGTTTCAAAGTAAAAATCTGTCAGATTTTAATTTTAGGAAAGACCATATTGAAAATTTTGTTTAATCCGCAATGGAATATTAATTTAGTTTCATTTCAATAGTGGGATTGGTTCAACTTCTCCAATAGCAAATTTTCATCACAAGTTCAGTACTTAATAATATCGACACACAGAACCTATGATATTATTTTTGTAGATTACTTAAGTAGCTAATTTTCACCGCAGTAGCACAAACGGCCATGGAAGCTAATCCGTGCTGCGATTACCAAAATACAGCTAATTTTGTATGCAACGTCACCGCAGCTACTTGTGCTATACTTGCGCATAAATCTGTTTTCGTAAATTTTTTCATGCAATTAGGATTAAATTTAACCGTAAATTAGGATTAACACATTAATTTGTGTACTTACGTAGAAGAAATAAAAAGAGAAATTTAAAGAAATTGTACTTTTGTTATATATGAATTTTTTCATAGTTGCGTGGTGCAGTCTTTTTTATTATAAAAAAGATTACGACAATTTTGCGAAATAAAACATATGATTCAAAATATAGAATTAAAATAACCTAATAAATTCATGTAAGCGACAACAAAATGTTTACTTGAAAGAAAGTTTTGATGTTTGCAGTTATTTTTCCGTATAATTTTGAAGTGAAAATTTAGTTTTCTCAAGTTTTTCAGTAAATCTAGGTCAAGTGATAAAAAGAATACTCACTTTTGGTTATTTCTGAACGTCTCTAAAAAAGTACGAGATGCAATAAAATCTGACCGGGCGAAAGAAAGTTTGAACGTGGCTCTTGCAAGCTACAAATCACGATATTATTAGGTGTCGTGAGTTTAAACATTACAGCAAGCTCTTTCTGTATATTCGTTTGAAAGAATCATTATATTGAATATTGAAATACTAACAAAACTACGAAAATCTTTTTGGTGAAAAATTATACAAAAAATTGTCTTAGCTTTTTGATACAATAGTATTCAAACGTTTTCTCGTCGTTGGTGCAAGATAGAGAATAGAATTAAATTAAAATATAAAACATCGGTTTTTATATTTTTAGTTATAAAAGCAATGTTTAGTGGTCACAAATACCTTGAAGAAAAATTATTCTTTTCCTTTTATTTCAATACAAAAAGTAATTCGGCTGGTGGACGAATTGTCAACTTGGTACTGAAGAAAATGAACTTCAAATATTGCAAAATTCTTGCGACGTTGTATGTTTCAACAAAGATTTGTAGTTTTTCATTCATGGGTTACCGCATAACTATAGTATAGAGAAAAAAATAATATGCCAGAATTAGCGATCTAGGGTGAAGTAATGGATTGTATGACAAAATTAAAAAAGAGGATCCAAAATGGTGAAAAAGTGTTTTAATTAAATCTGATAAGTTAGGAACTGTTCCCTTATGAATTTCGGAATCTATGATGAAGAATCTGTTTATTTTCAAATATTATAAGGGCGATTCCAATTTGCAGGACGAAGAGTAAACAAACCGACGAATTTTCGTGAAACTTGATATCTAGGAGTTTTATTAACTCAGTTTAAATATGAAGAAATTCATATAAATTCGAGTATTTAATTGACTTGAGCAATGTCAATGTTTTAATAATACTAACTGCACTTAATAAACATAATATTTGCTTGACCGAGGTAAACTGGTTTATTAAAAATGTGTTTGCAAAAGTCGGATAAGACATTTATTTTCTATTGCTTTCCAGTAAATATATTTTATCTCTGGAATTAATTTTATATTTCAAATGCAGAACAGAAAAAAAACGTATTTTTAATTTAACTCGAATATAATAATTTAAACTCTTATAAAAAATGGACTGAAAGTGAGACTATTTATCAAGAGCATAAAGACTGCAGCCTGCTTAAAACCTTTGAAATACATACGAAAATAGAAAATTTATTGTAAAGAATTTAGAGTCAGTCTGAAGATTAATTTAATAAAAGAAAAAGTTTGGTTTTAAACCGTTATAAAATATAAATTTATCTGTGGATCTTTCACGACTGAATGTTTATTGTTTAAAATGTTTTAAGAAAGTTAACTTACAAAATGGATTTATTTAACATTTCATAAGATTCAATCATAATTGATTTTTGCTGTTCATGCGATTGTTCTTTGTTGGGTTATTTTTATGAATAATCACCTAATTTAGGTGCTTAGTAATATTAAAAGTTACTTTGCTTCTTTTTAAGATTAATATAAAAACATGAAAAAAGCTTGTTAGTTGAGTAATCAGCTGCCTCAATTATTTTTGATACCAATTATGTCCTTAGTAACTAGTTTATTTCTTGGTGGAAACTATTTAATTGGTTGCTCCAACTATGCCTTTTTTGGACAGATTATCTACAGATATTCGGCCTTTGAAAAGAACTAGAAAAACTGTAATTAAGAAACAAGTATTGTTGATATTGTAACTTCAAGGATTCGCGGACTAATTATTGTTAGGCGATTTAAGATTCTAAACTTAAACTGACAGTAATGTTACAATGCAATACTTTGGTAGAATTACTGAATATATAATGTAATGTATTAACGGTATTCTTATATTTCTTACAATTGGAGTATGTATTGAAGTATCTTTATTTGAATTCGAATGATTCCATTCTTTTCCTAGATCATAAATCATTTTAAATCATGGCTGTTTTATCAACAAAAAATATTTGGCATTGGAGCAATAGATGTATAAATTGAATCATAACTTCCTCTTCCCCGTACAGCAAATTTTCTTGAAGATGTTCAAATGTCCGTGTTGATCGCCTTGTTAACGTCTCCATGGCGCCCTACGTTCTAGAAACGGTATTAACTGGACGATAAAGGCAGGCATTTAGAAGTCCTGAGGTTCTCCTGAGGACGTCCACAGGAGGATGTGCTATAAAGCCCTGTTTCTCAAATTTTCTGAAAAAAGTATTCGAGCCTTATTTGTCCGTTTTTTTAATACAACCCATTCTCATCATGTCACATTTTGCAACTAAGCAAAGTTATGTCGAAGAGTTCTTGAGTATGATCCATAGAAAATTGCATCAAATGGAACGTTAAGGCAATCGCATCTCGTGGAAATGGATAATCGGAAAACCCGTTATCAGTAAAATCAAATTCGTGAAATTAAAAGATCGAGAAATTGGAATGACCGGCAAAGAGACAATATGCCGGAGAAAAGCGGTGACGGCCGCGCGCGCCGTTCGCGTTTTATTTTTCCTATAACCAATACTTTTATCCCGGAAAATCTCCGTTCGGGTAGATCCTGAAGTATTTAAAAAGCCGCGAGATTTTCATGAAAGGGGGAAAGAATCGGATATCAATGCACCGCGCAGCCTGTAACAGGAGGCTGGTTGGAAATCGATAGGGGACGTTTAGAAAGCTCTTTCCGCCCACGCCCGTACTTGCAAGCACCTATATTTTAACTCAGCTGCTAATCAGAACCTGGAAAGCTGGAGGGGTTTCCCCTAGTAGGCTGTTATGTTCTTTCGACGTTCCTTTTGATCTCGCTCGTCACGCGAGTCAAATGCACTTCCGTGATTTTCAACCATTTGAACGCGCTCTGTTAAGAATCCACCTCGGATTCGTTCGTCGCCTTGATTTCCCGCTCTGATGGAATTCATCGGTTATAAAAATGTCGTTTACCCGCACCAAGCCACTCCCTTTTCCCAATTTACTGCTTGTGGAAAACCAGGCCGTAATCTCCCGACTACTATAGCCCCAAGGATTTTGTAACTCTGACTTATTTGGTCGATTGCAATGAACTATTTAGTGCGGAAGTATGTTGGAAAATCCACAGAATCTCATGTTACATATTAAGGTAGATGACATAAATGGAACTGAAAATGCTTAATTAACATCACGTACAAAACGCATAAAACAATACGTTGTGCAGCTAGGGAGCAAAATAGGTATTCATTGACCAGGGCGAGTTTGACTCCTAAGCGAAGCGAGTTCGAAAAAGATACTTTGTCCATTTATTCAAAACTTTAAAATATCATATTTTGTAAATATTTGTATACCATATTTATGTACAGAAATACATATTTTATTTTCGTTTGTTGAAATTATTTTGTATGGAATGTACTTTTCTAAAAGAAGAGTAATTTAATAAAGTTACCTGGATTGGACCAGTTTCTAGGTTGCAAATTACCTGTAATAGAGGTGAAATTTAAGCGAAATCGGTGCAACCGAAATAACGCTAATACCGTGACATACATATCACACTCGCATTTCAAATGCTTAGTGATTAATACTAATGCCATCGGCAATTTACCTTATTTAGTAAATCACGCGGTGGCGACAATTTTACTATTGATCGGAATCAAACGTGCGTATTATTCAGTAATATTTGACATTCTATAATAAAATAAGTATATTTTAAACTTCGAATAAAACTAACAATTATTTTTTGTTAAGTACTTATATTTCAAAAGTATTTAATGTATAGCTTTTCATAACTTACCTATGAAATTTATCTTCTTGTCGAGATATATTAATTGTAAGTGATCGTTTTTTGCTATATAAATTGAGCGTTCCCTGTGATTGGCAGATAAGTTATTAGATTACAACTTATTTATCTAATAATAACATCTATTTTACGAACGTTCTTGATTATTTTGTTAGAAGTAGACAATACATCGACGTAGTAGACGCTTGGATTTTGTCTTAATTTTTCGATTTCCGGCTCGCAGGATTTCATTTAAAATATTTGTCATTGTCAATATTTTGAAAGCAAACTTTAGAAGGAATATTTTAAGCCAAATACTATTTTTCGGTTTATCGGTTTGAAGACTACAACATCCATAATATAAACTTCGTCCATAAATTTGAACGAATTACATTTATTAGCCTAGAAATCTAGAAACCAAGTACATCCATTTAGAATTTACGTTTTAAGTATTACGTATGTAGGAAAGTAACATTCGAAGAATCGGAGTAGCCAAATTTATGCAATTAACGTATTTGTCAATTTATTAATTTTGCTAGAAGAGAATAAAGTTGGTTAGTTTTTAAAAATTGATCCTATGCGGATAAACGTAATATTTCGTAGAATTTCTGAAACGAAAACCATTCGTATAATAATCATACAAAGAAAGATCTAAACAACTTTACATTATAACGGTTGAACAAAATCACTGTATATTTAATGATTATCATTTCGTAACTAAAATAAACCCCTATGCAATTATTTTTTCATGTGATATGAAATCGTAATTTGTTATTGTTGAAGATAGAATTCAGTAGAAAATTGGATATTTTTATATATTATATATGTGCTCCTTTATGCGTTATTCAAAAGTGTTTTGTTACATAATATACCATTCATTTTTAACAGTATTGTCTGAATATTTGTTATGTGAGCCAGTAGTCCGCTATATTCATTGCAATTAAAACTTTAAAAATAGCCATTACACGATGGCAAATATTCCTTTGTAAAGACCAAGATATATCACCAAATTTATAAAAAAATATTATTCCACCGATATAAACCAGAGTACTTTGTTTTTGTCCTGTTACTTATTACATATAGAACTGTAGATTTTCACAATTAAAAACTAGAACATACTATTCAGTCATCTATTTATAGCTATATCCAATCATTTTGTGTTAACAATTTTAGTTCGAGTGTTTTTTAATCTTAAATTATGGCCAGTATTAAAATGAAACTTTACAATACTGAAAATGTTACAAAGCTCAATATAATGCTCATTCATTCACTAGGTTGAAAAACGGAGTCATTTTTTATTTTGTTCTTGATGTACGTGGAATTCATTATAATGCGTAGTCTTTTTGTAGAAAGTTATTCGCGTATCACGTTTCCTGGAAATATAGATTCCAAGAAAGGTACTGAGATTACGAATAAATGCTCCAATATTCATAACTAAAATGGTATGTTAAAAACCTGAATATTGGATGATGAAAACTTTTCAATATTATAAATATTATACAGATAATCTTTTATATTATTTTCTAGGCAAATAATATTCCCTATTTATGTTGTTTTGAAGCACAAACATAACAATTATTCATTGAATGACAGATTGGGTAGCTCTATAACTATTTGAAAAACTATGCTCCTGCACATGCCCAGAGCTATAATTATCGGTCACGACAATGAGTGCAGCCCTTGTACCTGGAGCTTATTTGTTTTTCCTGGTTCTGTGAAAGCTCTTCGTTGCTTTGCGAGGGTCTCATATTATTCGAGAAAAATACTTCCATTGTTACTTCATCCAGTTGGTGGAAGAATTAGTCGCGTATCCGAGCGACGATATTGTGATCTTTCCCTCGACCGAGCCAAAATTCATCTTCTGTTAGATCACTTGAATGGAATTGTGCTATGGATTTGGAATTGCAAATTTTACGAAAATAGAAACATGATTAGTAGCATTGCATACCTTACTATAAACGGAGCCAGCAATAAATTCTTGGACGTGTTCAAACCGACTAATGGCGTTTCACTGATTGAATCAAATATTTGAAAAATTATTTTAGGTTTCACAAGTATTATCATGATATTGATACCGTGTAACGATCGAAGGAAATGAATGGAATTTTGTTTCTTTTCTGAAGTTAGAAATTTGTAGACGATAAGTGTTGAGAAGATGCTGAAAAATGCTCAGAAAATATGATCATAAAAATCCTGGAGTTTTTACGATATTTTAGATGATTGATATCTATTTTAGTCAGATTCAGCTAAATAAAGTAATTTTTTGTCCGTAGTACCATAATTGTCTGACAAAAGCATTCATAATTTATAGCTCTTTCTTTTTATAAATTTTCAAGCAATGTATCTCACTCAATGTCCCTTTTTCAAAATCCGGTATACTATTTTAAATAAGCGCTGAAAGCGTATTATATTTTTAAACACATTTTTAAATCAATAAGATTAAAGTGCAAATAAAATTCAACATTAGAAAGGCAAATCTAATATGTCTAACAAAGGAGTTGCTTATTAAATTTGATCCAAATTCAAAATTTGTTAGCATTTTTTAATTTGAAAATCTACATCATATTATAAAATAAGAGATAGGGAATGTGAAGTGGATTACGTTTCACTCTTGCATTAATATCGGGTACAAAATACAAAACAAAACGAAAAACTCATCGTTTTTGTTGGATCTTTTACATGATAGAGTTAACATATATTAATATTGCATTTATGAAAAAAAAAGTTTAAATCAGCAACAAAATTCGATTAACATTTCCTTACATAATTGTTTATAGTAGCACTAAAATTTTGTAGACGTTTTTAATTAAATAGTTTTCAGTATAACGAGTTATACTTCTGTATATAAGTATCATTTGTATGGGTTTTTGGAACTTTCAATACACTTTTCTAGCCATCGCGAAGGGCATAAAACCAACAATTTCATTAAGTATATTCCATCCATTCTGCCTTCATGGAATTGCTGGAAACCCTAGTAAAAAGTCGAATGCTGACGGTCTTACAATATATTATATTGTAAAAAAAATAATCGTATTTGTTTGCAACTTTGATTAAATTTATCGATATATTATTTTTGATAATCTCAAATGAATAATTAGAATGTGTGCAAATATTTTTATATAAGTAAAAGGGTATGTATTTATTTCATAGCCAATGAAGAAATATATATATATATAAAACAGAAATATATGCATATATTATATACGTATTTATTTACAATCGTATTCGATGAAAGTTAGTTAGTCAATTTGTCAATTAACATTATAAAGGTAATAAAGATAACATAAAAAGGGAGAAAAGTATTCATTTTACAAGTAATTTAGCCCTTCGCTAATAAGTGGACGTTTTTAACAAAAACTAACGGTCATATCCTATTGCAGCAATTTCCTCTCCAATTAATTTAAACTTTCATTACTTTGCACGTTCATCGAAGAAGAGATAGCAACATAAAATACCGTCTATTGTGCGGTATTAGCGGTAACGTTTCTTCGTTAGTAGCAAAAGTTACTCGGCGTTCCTGATTGCATAAACGGATTTCTCCATAGAAGGTTATTTCACATCAAGTTTTATCTAAATATCTTTATTTTTCATTTACCGTCACGCGGCAAGGGGGTTTAAAACAAATATTCAAGTCCTGCCAGGTGCTTGATTGGAAATTAAATCAATTTTTAGTTTAATCTTTTTTTCATTCATATTTGTATTTTTATTTGCTAATTTTTATGTTATCTGCTTGTTATGGGTTTTTACCAATAATCGATGTAGTTAATATTAATATTTGTTCATTTGAAAAACTATCGATATTTGAACACTTTATACAAGTACTGAATTTCGAATGCAATAAATAATACACTACTACTCTCAACTATTTACTTAGAACCAATAAAAATACCTTTTTTTATTATGTTTATAAAATTAATAATTAATATTTATTATTCCAGATTTTAACGTATCTATTATATAGTAAAATATAATAAATACGATGAACCAGGTATTCAATATTTTTGAATCCTTCAACAGCGAAATATGCAGATTTTGCATATGGATTTGAAAATCGTTTGTTTGTAAGAAATAAATTTAGGAAAATCGAGACATCCATATCCGACTATTTTTGAAATTGTTCTTTCCTGGCTGACTAAAATTGTCAAAACATCAAAATGTAAAAAATATTTAAAAAAAAATTTTGTAGATAATATATTTTATAATACATATTTTGATTATGATACGGTTTCTGGTCATCTTCTTGACTACCCAAAATATTTTTTTTAATAAAACATTTGATTTTGGATATTTTTATTTTTTAACTTTTTTAAATTGAAAAAACAATTTTGATTACGTTGGATTTTCACATTTAGGAAAGAAGTTGACATCTTCAAACTCGAAACCAGACCCTATTTTTGTTTGCGGGAAAAGCAACTTGAAAGTTTAAAATATGTATTTGAAGTAGGTATAACAAGTAAACAAAAACATAGGGACTTATTTTATTTTCGAGAAATTTTTGGCGTTCGGGAGCTATTTTAAAATCTAAGTTTACAAAAATCAAAATATGTAAATGCTTATTTTTTTAAATTCCTTTAGACTAGAAAGCAAAGTAGAAATCGTTATTATACAAGGTCGACTATCAAAAAAAATTGACAAATCTTTGTTGACAATACTTTCTTCGTATTTTTTAATCATTCATTTCATAAACCCGAATTCTATTTGAAATTGTGAATCCGCTTTACTAATTGATTGAAGATTCTACTAATTCCAATAGTCAAATTCTACAAAATAACTAATTTATTCGTCCAATATCGTACTAATTGAATTCATTAATATTTGACTAATTCAAGAAAGTAAAACTATAGGGAACATGCTTCAGATAGGTTAGAGAATGCTCAGAAACCTGTGTAATAGTAAAAATTGCATTATATAATAAAACTATACCCAAGCAATTTTCGATTTTTTTTTGTTCATGTCCTTATTTAATCATAAACAGTTTTAACATCTTCCTTTTATATCTATCTTCATTTCACCATAAAAGTGGTACTAAACTATTTAAAAATATAATCACCAATGAATTTCGACATAAAGGAAATGTGCCCTGACTAAATAATGATTTTTTATTTTGTTTTATTAATAAGTATAGTTTGGTAATCTCATGTTTGGGGTATAATATCCCATAAATAAATATATTCAAACTCTTTTTTTTTTTTTTTTTCCTTTATTATTTTGAGTCGCATCAACTTCTAAGGTCATTAGCGACTGTACATATCAGATAAAGTTACATCAGTTTTACATTAGTTTTCTTTTTAAATTTTATTGAAGATATTGATTTTTTTTAAATATATACACAAACGGTGGAATGACTTTGCATCGTTTAGGCATTCTTTCAATGTTGTTGGTAAGTTAAACGTTCTTCGGAGGTCTTCATATGCTGGGCAGATGTACCAGTGTTCTGTTGATATATATACTCCACATGAAGGGCATGACGGTTTTGGAGAGTGATCAAAAAGGAAGCAATGCGTTGCATTCGAGTGCCCAATTCTTAATCTTGTTAGGACACTTTGTTCTTTTCTATTTTCTAGGTCCGGTCGCTTTTGCAAGATGTCGGCTCTTATATTGTGGAGTTTTGAGGTTCTCTCGCTTGTCCATTCTTCATTCCATTTAGTTATGGCACTTTGAAATATAGAATGTTTCAATTCTTGCCTTGAGATTGGTATTGTACTTGTGTCATTTATTTCATCTTGGGCGGCTTTTGCAGCTGCATCAGCTTTCTCATTACCTACAATACCTTGATGAGAAGGTACCCAGACCAGGACAACATTCCGTGTTTCGTTTACTCTTCCGATCTTTTCCCTTAAATTTTGGATAGGTTCCTTACTACAGTTGAAGTTTAGTAGTCCATCCAGTGCAGATTTCGAATCCGTTAGGATTATCACTTGATTGATGTCAGATTTTACCACAGTGTCTACAGCCTGTTCGATTGCAAAAACTTCACTTGACAGAATTGTGAACTCCTTAGGAAGCTTAAAGGCGAATTTTTTATTTTCATACACAATGGCACATCCTGGAACTCCATTGATGATGGAGCCGTCAGTATATATTTGTTTGTATTCGGAATATTTTTGTTCTATTAAATTATGAAATAGTATTCTGTATATTTCAGCTGGAGTATTCGATTTTCCTAAGGATTGCCTATATATATCGAGATCGATTTTCAGTTTAGGCATACTCCAGGGTGGATAAGTAGGGATATGTCTGTGGTGAGTTGGTTGGAAATAAATTTTTAGGTCTTCAGCATATAATTTCGCTCGTACTAAGTAGGGTTTTGGAATATTAGGACGTTTCTTGTATATCTGTGTTGTGCTATTAGCTTTCTCTGAATCTAACGGTATGACTCCTTGTAAACAGCGGTAGTTAGCAGCGTATGTACATGTAAATGCTATTCTTCTCATCTCTAAGGGTAGTTCACCCGCTTCAGCCAAAACACTTTTATTTGGGCTCGAACGGAATGCTCCTAAGATCAGTCTTAGGGAAGTTGTTTGTATCGGATTTAAGGTTTCTAGAACACTTTTTTTTTGCCGAGCCGTAGATTATAGCTCCATAATCAAGCTTGGATCTTATTATAGCTTCGTATGTTCTCTTTAATATCACTTGGTCGCTGCCCCAATTTTTAGACGAAAGACTTTTTAGTATGTTTATTCTTTGCATGCATTGTACTTTAAGGTATTTTATATGCGATTTCCACGTAAGTTTCGGGTTAAATATCATACCAAGAATTTTCAAGGCAAACGACCTATTAATTTCGTTGTTTTCCAGGTGGAGTTTTGGTATGCTTTGAGCAGTTGTGTTGGACCTTGTGAAAATAATATATTGAGTTTTGGAGGGAGAAAACTTGAATCCTGATACTTCAGTCCACTTGTATATATTGTTTAATGCTTCTTGGATAATTTTGCTAGTAATATTTAGTTTTTTACCAGGACAATATATGATCAGATCATCAGCGAACAGTAGTCCTTTGATTGGAAGTTTTATTGTTGATAGAACATCATTGATTGCGATAAGGAATAATGTCACGCTTAGGACTGATCCTTGCGGTACTCCATTATCTATGTTTGTTACTTCTGAAAGTATGTTATTTACTCTAACTTGAATAGTTCTTTCTTTAAGAAAGTTTTCAATGTAGTTTATAATACGTCCTTTAAAACCTTTATCCTTGAGACATTGAATTATTCTGGATTTCCAAATCATTTCGTACGCTTTTTCTATGTCCATAGACACTGCAATTAGATGTTCATTGTTTACTAACGCTTTACAGATGTCAGATTGAAAGTGTACAAGATGGTTGTACGTTGATCTATGTTGACGAAAGCCACTTTGATGTTCCGAGATCCAGTTATTCTGTTCTAATACCCATTTTAGTCGACGGTTAATCATTTTTTCCAATAATTTCCCTAGATTACAAGTAAGTGGAATCGGTCTGTAATTGGTTGGAAGTGTGTGGTCTTTATTTGGCTTTGGGATAGGAACTATTATTGCTTTTTTCCATATCCTGGGAAAGGAGTTCGTTTCCCATATTTTATTGAATAATGACAATAAGTAATTAAGCCCATTGCTTGGTAAATGCTTAACCAGAATAGACGGGATTCCATCTGGTCCAGGACTAGAGTTCTTGCATGATTGGAGGCTTAATAACATTTCTTCCATAGTGAAAGGATTATTTATTGGATCTTTTTAAGTTATATCCTCATGTATTTGACTAGACCAGGAACATTCTTTCTCATTTTTGTAATTTAGGAATATGGGATGATAGTTGTTATCACTTGAATTTTGAGCGAACGTCTCTGCTAGAGCTTGAGCCATTTCCTTACTGGTTGACTTTATTTCGCCGTTGACATTTAAAAAAGGCGTTCTTTCTTTAATTCTATTGCCCTGAATGACGTTGATTGATTTCCATGTTTCGCTTATGGGTGTATGCCTGTTGATTGAGTTGATAAAGTTTCTCCATGCTTCTTTTTTTTGTGTTTTTATAACTCTTCTTGCTGTTGCCCTTTGTTTTTTGTATTCAATTTTGTTTTCTAGGGTGTTGTGCTTTTTAAACGTATTAAAGGCATGTTTGGATGCTTTTATTGCTATTCCACATTCTTTATTCCACCACGGAACTCCGCTTTTTTTTGACTTTCTAGTTATTTTGGGAATAGCGTTAACCGCTGCATTTTGAATAGCTTCTGTCATGCACTCTAGTTCGTTTTCAATGACGGAATCTTCGGTGATGAATCTTTTTGCAAAGTATTCGTCCATTATTTTTGAATACTCGGTCCAGTTTGCTTCTTTAAATTTCCATTTTGGCGAAGGAATATTCTCCGTGTCACTGTTCTGATTCGTTGCTATTTGGATATGAATCGGGAAATGATCGCTGTCATGTAAATCACTGTCGACTCGCCATTCAATTGAACTAGCTATAGAGGCTGAGCATAGACTGAGGTCTATCGAACTAAAGGTACCCGAGGCGCTATTGAAGTGTGTAGCAGATTCTGAGTTAAGAAGGACAATATTTGGATTTTCCAACAGTTTCTCTATGATTTCTCCTCTTGCATCAGTTTTGTTGGAACCCCATATTGGATTGTGGCTATTGAAGTCCCCGACGATAAGAAATGGCTTTGGTAGTTGTTTCATGATATCTTTTATGTCTTGGATATTTAGGTTATGACTGTTTGGTAGATACATGTTGCAGATTGTTAGTTCTGCTGGGCATTTAATTTTTACGGCTATTACTTCTAAGGGAGTGTTTAACTGTATCTCTTCGGATGATAAGTTGTTTTTAATATAGGTTGCCACTCCACCACTGGCATGTGAGAAGTTTATTCTATTCTTATAATAATGTGTGTATCCTTTTATGTTTCCACAATGATTGTTTTTAAAATTAGTTTCCTGGATGCATAGTACCGATGGTATTCTTCTTTTTATTAGAATTTGTATGAATTCCCTACGGGTATAGAAACTGTTTACATTCCATTGAATTAGATGCATATTTATTATTAATTAAAATTCAAATGAAATTAAACTTATATTTAAAATGTGTCTTGACTTATCTGATCGTCTGAAACTTCGGTGTTTGATTCATAGTCTGTATCGGAAGATTTATTTATACTTGTTGTTATTCTTGAAAAAATTACTTTTGCTCTCCTTTCTATTAAATTCGGGTATAAATCCTTAAGCATCTTTGCGATGAGCTTTATGTCACTGGTATAATCCTTAGCTACATTAGGTGCATTGGTATATGGTTGAGCTCGATCGATGAAATTTTTTAATGTCAGAAAGTCTAGTGGGTATTGGGTTGGGTTACTGCTTATGACTGATTCTAGTGGAGCTAAAATTTCGTCTAAACTTTTGTCAGTGTTCAGTTGATCAAATTTGGCTTTTTTTTTGGCTTGTTTTTCTTTATTTACATTCTTTTTTCGGACGTTGTTATTATCATTTGTTTCATTCGGAATAACCATTTCAATTTCGGGGCTCTCCGAATTACCAGAGATTGTTGACGTCGGCTTTGGTCGTTTGTAATTGATTGTATTGTTATCTGTCGTGTTGTTTTCATTGGTGATTACCTGTGCCTGTTTTGTATTCAACTTTGTTGATTTTAGTCTTGGAAACTCACTGTTATTGTTTGATTTGTTTACATCTGTGTTTTCTTGGCATTGTCTTGCTAAATGGCCCTTTTGCTTGCATATAAAACACATTGCAGTTTCCGTGGCGAAAAATACTCTATAAGAAGTTTCTTCAACTGTAAGCAGGATGGAATCAGGTATTTTATCTGTGTCTTCTGGATCGATAAAGAACTGTCGTCGGAAACTGAGCACATGTGAGAGGAGTGGATTTTGTGATCCAATTCTCATATGGCTGATCGGTGATTTTGGTTCAACATTTTCTTTTTGTAGCGCTTGAATGATAGTTTCATTTGGTATGATTGGAGAGACATTGGATATTATAATTTTTTTCATACTTTTTATTAAGGGTCTTACTTCGAGATCATGCCCTTGTACTTTCAGGAACGAGTGTTCATTGGTAAATTTTTTAACAGCTTCTTGCGATGATAGAAATATGTTGATTCTTTGATTCGATATTTTAGAGGCGAACCTTATTTCGTTTGGGTTGATGATCTTGATAAGAGCTTCCAGGTAATCTTCAATAGTTAATCCTTCTAAAGCGTGAATAATAATTGCTTGTTCGTTTTTGTAAGAGACGATAGTTGCATCGGCGTAGGTTTTTCTTAGCGATTTTCCATTGGATGATTGTGCTGTTTGCGAAGGTGTATTCATGTTTTTGAATTTGGGGTTGCAGTGCAGAGCACTACTTCCCTTTTATTCACTTTTACAACTTAGCACTTAGAACTGTAACTTTCACTTTAACTAAATATGTAAATAGGTAAATTGATTGAATCGTTGAATCGTTGGTACTCGCAATCTATTTACGCTGCGTACTCACAGTACAACCGTAAGTCCGACGCTAACTGTATTCAAACTCTGTTATTCAAAATATTTTTAAATATTGTAAAATTGCTTATAAGGAAAGTGCAAAGGTATTTTGATTTGTTTGGTATGTTTCTACTTTATTTTCGCATGCAGCAATAAATTAAAATCGATGCAAGCATACCTCATATCTTTCTCGAGTTTACTCAAAGACCTTGCGACCATAAACTAAACTTGTGCAACACGGAAACTACTGAAGGTTAATCTTGTAATGGAAATAACAATTTTTTGCTTCGAAACCACATATGAATTTAAAAATCCAGAAGATACGATGGTTTCTCAACGTGCCATGACCCATTAGAATCTTAACTCAACGGAGACTTATTAATTTCTCTGCACTTTTTGCGAACTGGCTTTGCATTTGGCTGCCATTGGAACTCTTCCAACTCTATACTACGTCCATTAAGAGACGTTATAAAAAAAAAACATTATTGTTTATTCGTACACCTAAATTTAATTAAAGCAACGGAATTAAACTTCGAGACCTAGCTGAATTTTATGTAGATAATTTTTGGTAAGTAGTATGAGTCTCTAAATCCATTTCTTCAAGAGAATAACAAAAATTATACTGCAATATTATGTATTATTATTCTAATCATCATTGCACCTATTATCATCAATGGTTGTACAATATCAAAGGTGAAGATTAATATTAGTTATAATACAGTTATTAACTAAAGCGAAAATGGACCGTTTGTTTTAGAAGCTATTAACTATGAACTGCCGACTATAAACAGGTCCATTAATTTGAATACTAACTGGAATTTACAGTTATAGTCTATAATGCTCAAGTCCGAGTTTAGCTGTCTTTTCTATGCTATTATTTCTGATGTTTTAAAAATATTTACACTACTTTATTCCTAAAAATAATTTAATATTTAGTAACTCATGTAATTAATATTTTGAAATGGAGGAAAAGTTGTTGAACGTCAATGACAAACTTAACATAAACTAATATTCTATACGAAAAATTGGTTTTGTATTACTTAGTGCTTCTCGCACCCTTCAAAATTAGATATTAGTCGATCACCGACAATTTTTTTTTTCATGAAGTTATATTTTAACATTTATCGCAACGCCATGAGTATTCGCGTTTCTCGCTATTTTCAATTCGCCATCTTGGAAATTGACTACATATATTAGTTTCCTGACTTTATTTTTGCGCTAAGCGGAGACAGAAACGTCTAAGTATAAGTATAAGTTTCCCAGATTCAATTATCATATGGAAGCGTTCTTGGAATAAATGTCATAATTAGAAACAGTCTTAGCTTTGTAAGAAAAAATCGTTGGTTATGGACTAATAGCATATTTTAAGTCAGAGTTTGTGGTTCAAGAGTCATCAAAATTAACTTAACATCATACCTCTAAAAATCCTGCCATAGTAGGTCGATTCAGCCCTCGGATTCGAAGCACAATAATACTTTCAAAATGACCAAAATCATCGCACCAACATGACCACGAGTCATCCCAGAGCTGAGCAATTTATACAAATATTGCCTTTAGATTCCATAAAAATTAGTTCTGAAAAGTCGACCGTATACTAGTCTTCTTGCAAAAGTGAACAAAGTTTTACTTATTCGAAAATTGAATTCCTGTGATACAAAATTTCAACTTAATAAAGGTTTTGAATGAAATTTAACTCTGAAGATCGTTTTTAAAATGAATCGATATACATCTCAAACGATTGATGATGCCAGCCTTTTATCAGAATTTTATAACTTCAATTACGTATATAAAGTCTCCAAAATATCTCGAATATTGAACCTGCCAGTCAGCAGCCAACAAAAATTAGGGCGCTCGTGTATGAAAGGTCTAATGGATCTCCAAACATATCCATTAGACCTTGTCGAAAAAAATTACTCCTCTGGTCGTTATACACTATTTCTGATATCTTCGCTTCGATATTTTCTACGGACAAATTTGTCGAAAACAAATTTTCTACTCTACGAAAGTTTATGGCATTATTGAAAGTAACCTTGATAAATGATGAAAAGTATTGTAATGAGTTATTTGAAAACTTTATATTATTTTTTATTACCTGATTCCTGCTTTAGTGGATGCCATTTTTCAAATGCTGCTAAACTAGTTAAACTATCGGTAAATCTGCAGTCGAACACTTACTCTTTAATCACTACTTTAATGAGTTTGCCTCAAAGTAGAACTACTTTTCAAAGACCCATCATAAAAGATGGGCCATTTTTTCCCAAGCGAATCATTGCAAACTTTTATAAGATATTTATTAGGCATTTTTCCGGAAAGTTTTCGTATGTAGTAGATTGATGAACGGTATTGCAAAAACATATAAAAAATAGAAGCTGGAGCAATAAAATTGGAGTGTTCAAATGAAACGAAAACAAATAAGACGTTCTTCTTTAAAACAGATCATTTTATTTTAAAACAAGAACATTATATATTTATGTTACTTTAATTATTTGTGTATTTAATAAATTAATAAATTATTTTGCAAAATATACTTGGAAAACCCGTAAAAACCAGTAATAATTCACCTGGATATATTAAGGTCAAGCGCGCCCAGTTAACCGCGACCTTTACCCTTGAATTATAGATTTTATGTAGTACAAATTTTACAATTAAAATGTACTAATCAGCGCTTTATAAATTTTAACTACATTATACTGATACAAAACAATGCATACATACTGTAGATACAATTAAATATAATTTAGATAAATTTGCAAATAATATACACAACATGCAGGCAATTTGTGTAATCAAATGAGAAGTGCATGGAAAATTATAGTTACACGCTTATTTTATCTCGATACTATAAAGTCAACATACTTCTTGACCTCAAAAATCAATACAGAAAGGGGAAGTTTGTGCGTCATGTTTTGACGTTATTTTAAAACGAATCGATGTTGGATACTGTATTTAATTTGCAAATGCAATGCTGTGAATAATTGTTGTAATTGTTGAACACACAATGATAGCGATTTGACAAAAGAGCAATTAAATAAAGAGTGGCTGAAAAAAACGTTGCTAATAATAATACAACTCCTCTCTAAGGTTAATTCATTGATCAGATAAAGCTTTTGTGACGTTTGACAACGCACATTGGATTAATTACATTCGGAAGTAAACAAAGTAGTTTAGCTTTCAAGCAAAATTTAGAAGAAACCATTGATTAACCTTTTAATGAAAATTTATTCGTAGTGGTATCAGATAACAAAGGCTGGCTGCTGAAATAAGATGTTAAATCAATTAGTTCGTGCAATTCAATTTAGTACAAGCTGCAGGACAATTATTTTTATAAAGTATAAAATTATTTCAAATAAAATAGATTGTTTCATCCTGCATGAAAAAAATACTTGCAATCATGTTTTCTTTGAGGTACGAGCCAAATGTATTCTTAATTGCATATTCATCCAGATTGAATATATATGAATTTTGAAGCATGGTGGATTTAACAACAAATGAGTAACAAATTGCCAAACAAACTTTAGAAATTAATGCAGGCTAAAGCTGTGCTTTATGCAGCTATAACTTTTCAAAAATCGCTGGGCAACATCGCAGCTCCACCCGGAAATTGAGCGCTCAAATGTTGAACAGTATACGTCAAAGAAGGGCGTGGCTGCACTAAAGTTTCCAGAGTGCAGTAACGCAACAGTTTAACCCTGAGGCAGTTCGTGCTTTAACAATATGATCATTTCCATTAATTATAATTATATGTATATATACATCGTATGATATACTTTATGAAAATTCAGAATATTTCGACATTTAATTTATAATATAATCAGATTTCTTTATTTTAGTGATTTAAAAAAACAGCTATCAAAAAAAGCAGGAGTAATTGAATTTGAATGTTTTTAAATGAACTTTATAAGATATCATTTGGTTAAATTCAAAATAATTGAAATGAAACTTGTACATTGATTAACAGCCTTTTGCGAACTTCAGACACGTACATTTAAAGTTTTGAAAATTTCACCTTCCTCTTAACAGAGATGAATATTTCATAATCATACCTTAGTGCATGTAGCAATTAACATCTATATCATAGGATATTGAAACTTTATTGATTGTGACATCCACATAAAAGTGTACAAGCATTTCAATTTATCAGTGTAATTAAATTGAAAACGTTTATTGAAACGATCTGTATACTTTTAATTTAATGCTCGTTTCATAAAAAGTACTGATTACATACTGTAATAACTGTAAAACATGTAATAGAAATTACTCGCTACTTTCAGTCAATAAGTGTTAATTTTATGAAATAGTAACTGCCGATTGGATAGATAGTAACACAATCGAGGATAACCGCTCTACAGAAAAAGTTCGAGATTAGTTTGATTATCGATGTTGATTTTTTAAATTTCTGATAAAGTTATTTTGCAAATATCAAATTTTTCACAGGTTGCAAAGATCAACAATATCTGTAGAACGAATATTTTTGCTAAAATAAAATAGCTGCTTTTATTATCTAAATAGTACGTATGTGTTTTAGTTGGGATTAATATTTAAATAGTAAGCTTGGCTAGCTGCTTTGTCGAGGTTAATATATAGATAGTAATTACGTAAAAACTTTGGCTGTGACTTATTCTACTATCTAGTTAGAAGTTCTACCTACTTTTTCCATATGTAAATAACACTATTTTTGTATGTGTTCTCAAAATCTTTTGTGACATAATTAAAGAAAAATATTCTATTTATAAAAGTCAATAATGTTTTTTAAATGAATAATAATTTGCATAAGATACATCATTTTATATTTTTAAATACTTTAAATTAAAATTGAGATGTGCAAATAAGAGCCGCACCCTTACGACCTTCGTATGTCAATATAAACAGGAACCTTCTTCTGCAATATCTGAAGTCTTTATTTTTTTCACTTATCGATTTTTGCCACTTGTAAATTTTTTTTTAAATATATTAATCATCGGGAGGAAAAAATACACCCAGAATGAAAGTAGTAAATTAGAGCAGTCATTCTTGTTAAATGTTTCACGTTTTTTCTTTTCACAACTCCACTTTGATATATATACATGTTTAGTTATGATAAACATCATATTTCTCGTTTCCTTTGAGTAATTACTTCAAATACTGCTGCTGATCTTTTTGGTTAAGACTTTATTCATACATCTTAAGAAATAATTTGTGTTTATGTGTTTCATAAATCTGATATTTGGCACGACTAAAATAAAATTTATTTAAGTTGCAACCGTTTTATACCGAACCTCAAGCAGGTTCTATTCTTTGTTAAATTTCAAAGTTATGTCAGAACATCATTTGAATGCAATCGTAGACAGTGTTTTAGGTTTTGATGGAATATCTAAAATTGAGCATAGTCGTTTAAGTAAAAATAATATTTGAGCAGGATACATTTTTTAATACCTCCAACTATTTACAATTTTAATGAATTAACGCAACTTAGTCTTCACAGAAAATGATTCTAGTTTAAAATTTACGAGATTACGGTTATACATAATTCGACCGTACTAGGTAGACACGGATATAGTTTATTAATAAAACTAAAGTGTTGATGAAAAGACAAAAAAAAAAGAAAAGTGCTTATTGTACTTTTATAGATTTTACCGGTAACTGCTAATATTTTGATGGAATATATTCAATGCAAAACATGCAAACATGCATTTTTAAATTAAAAGAAAATCGTTTTTAATTTCCAGCAATTTTTTTATCGTCAAAAGAATTAAACAATTCTTTTAAATTTAGCGGAACTCTACGCACTAATTTGTTAAAATTATACAGTTTTTATGAACCGTCGAACTTGGTGATTCACTAATGGGTAATTTTATTTTTGATTTTATATTTTTTTATTAGAAAATAGTAAACATATAAGTTTAATTAGTTGGTATTTTATGAGTTGTCAAGTCCAGTTGTTTATTGCTACGAAACAAATATGCATTCGTACAAATACGGTTGTATTTTACAGAATAATGAAGTAATATTTACGATGTCGAGATAGTCAATAATCAAGTAGTCATTCTTATTATTTATTTAGTAATGTACTATCAAATTGTTACAAGCATTATTGGAATCTAGTAACCATTCATTATTACTAAACAAACAATCACAGTTAAAAATCATCAGTAAAATTACAGTTAATACATACAGATTTTTGGATGTTTATAAATGTATTTTAATTTATAAAAACGATTTTTTAATATATTTGTTCAAATACGAAAATAATCGATGGTGCGATTTTGCAAATAAAGTAAGTGATGAATGATGAAAACATAAACACGCAGCGGTAGAAAGGTTTTAATCAAATAATTACAAAATAACAGTAGATAAAAGCACTAACAGTGTAAAAGTTTATTTCATTCTTATTTAAATATTTTATAGAAATTATGAGTTGTATCTAACTTCTGTAATATTTCATTACGAATTTTATAAATATGTTAATTCTTACTAGACGAAGAAATTCAATATTAACAAAATATAAAGAGACAGTGCATTCGTTAATAGGCAAAAAAACTAATTTCTAATAAGCATAAAATAAAAAAATGGTAAAATTTGCAAATATTATTAATTATCAAACTATTAAAACATTAAAAATATTAACTGCAAATTCATATGCTTAGAATCATCTAAACAACAGTACGTTATGCGTATGTAAAATAATTATAGTAACGTACATAATATGGAAAAGTTTAACCTCTTTTAATAGTTCATTTAACTACCTTCAATAGTTATCCCGTTAAGTTGCTACAGTAGGTAGTCATTTTTTTGTAGATTTAACTATTTTTTCTCTCGCGGTGTATCTTATTATGCTCACGAAGACATAAATCGATGAAGTTTCTATATTATAGAGTAACTAAACATTGAGAGTGAGTTATACGGCAATAAATCTCTGCAAGATGCATAGCTCGCATTTAAAAGGCATTTTTATATCCTATAAATCATAAAGAATAGGTGTATGTGAAATCAAGTAAATGTGCAAATCCAAGTTTGAATTTTAAACTTTCTAAGCATGTTTGAAATTCATTTTCAAAAAACAGTTCGATCTAAGACCATTAATCTCTTTTAGATCTCAATTACTGAATGAAAAGAAACTATTAATGAAATATATCAAAATATAAAATTATATTTAAATTGATAATAATTGGTTCTAATTCGTACAGAAAAACAGTTTATTATTATTCAACCACTATTAACCAAATCTTTGATGAATAACTAAATTAAACTAGGATTTCAACCGAACGTTAAACAAATTTATTATTAATCGTAATATCATTTGGTATATAGTTGTTTATTATTATTCTTTTTTTGTTATAAAAGTAAAAATAATCTGTCAATCACATTTTGATTCAAAAAGACTATAAAAGCAATTTATAGAAAACGCGGTAACTGACAGAATGCGGAATTTAAACTGCATCTGGGTGAAAAATATGCAAGCATACAATGAAAAATGTGCATGATGACATCGGTCCACAAAATTTTGTTGCCCTATGACAGCCAATTTTTATATGATTTTATTCGTAGAATCAAAATTTTATCATAAAAATTCTAGATTGTCACTAGTTTTTGAGCGATTTATGTTCGAAAAAGAAAAAAAAACATATAATGTAAAGAAATAAATAAAAAAGTATTTTAGATTCTTTGAGTTATTATAAAACAATAAAGCGACTCACTAAAACTGCCCGCATACAATGAAAAGACAGAAAAAGTTTAGATATTGCCCTTTGAGATCCAAACATAATACAATTGGTAATATTTACATTGTAAGTACAGGTTTTTTTACAAGGGCTCCATAATGGTGTCCAATGATTATATGTACACGATTAAAACTAGTATTTGAACGGAAAATTTTATTCAGTATTTATCGATTTTACCGAATATAAATGGTTCGGAATCTCGGGATATGCGAGCTATTACTTATGAATCTTAAAACAAGTATAAAAATATAAAAATTGCGGATGATATATGGTGAATACAAACGTAAAAAAAAACTTTGACTTTTAATTAGTCGTAGCAATCTTGTGCTTCAGGAAATGTACAATTAGGAAAGTACTGCGATTATAACAATATACCTATAGAGATTTTTTGGAAGGCGATGAAAAAATTAAATAGGTTAAAAGAGCCGACTGTTAACTTTAATTCGTTTTTGAGATTTTCCATTATTGTTTGTTATATGAAAGGAATATATTTTTCGGTATAGCCGTAAAATCCAATTTTACGGCCTACTTTTAGTCCGTAAAATGAAATTTCACAGACCACGTGAAACATGAATCTGCGCTGTCAAAAACATAACCCATATGGACTAAATGCAGTCCGTAAAATCTGTGTTTACGGCCTTGTATCGAAAAATACTATTGCATTAATCATTCTAATCTAATCTACCTCACCTAAATATCAGAAGTTATTTGTAAGCAATGATCGCTGGGAGTAATATTGCCCGAAGAAGACGTAAAAATTATTTCATCTATGATTAAAATTTGCAGCAAGTAATTTCGAGTATTTCAAAGGCCAGTCACAGAATATAAATTGGGTACTAAAAATTCGGAGAAAGAGCATAAATAATTTTGTCTCGAAAGAAATCATTCAAACGATTTTACTTTTCCTACATATAATGTGTAGTCATCTTCTGTGTCATAAACTTGTGTTTTACAAAAGAGACAAAGAATTAAAATCGCTCTAATTAAAATAAATACTCATTTTTACGAGCGTAAAATAAAAATTCAACTGCAGTACTGAATGTCTGTAAAAAAAAAGTTGGATCTCTTGCAGTATGATTTCCTGCAGTATTTTATAAAATCCGGGAAAGCTTCTTTTGCGTGAGTTTGCGCGATAAGCGACTCTCTGAAAGAAATACAAAAGTGCGTGATGATAGCGAAACGACTTTCATTGAAGTAGAAAAATCATAGCATAAAGCTGTGGGTGTAAATGGGAGTGCAGCGGTGCGGGTTGCGTACTGTATGGCGGTCGGAGACTTTTCCGGGGGAGGTAATTGCTCGCGGAGTGGTGACGTTAACGTCCCACGCGATAAGGGAGTGAAAAACGAAGCGAGAAGCGACGGGTGCAGTACCGTCTCTCATTACGTAATTTTTGCCGGGGACGGTTTTTTTCAAGAGAAAAGCGCATCCGTCGGACCTGACCTGGATTCGAACCAGATTTTATCTCGCCAATCGAGATGGAGTCTCCTCCGCTCCACGCTGCTTGCTTTTCCAGTTCGCTCCTCTTCCTTGGCGCAGCCGAATTGAATTACTTTTGCGATATTGAAATGCCCGGGAACCGACATCAGCGCCGCGCACAGTCGCGGATCGACCGATCAATTGAGTTTCGATTATTGGTTCGGAATCATGATGTCCGCTTCCCATCGATAGGCTTGATGACAGCTGTGGAATGGGACGACAGCAACGAGTTCGACTTCGACTTCACCTTGTTTTCTTTTTCTTTTCTACACTTTTTTATTGCGTGATTGCAGTATTTTACCAATTTTTCTTGTTTTCTATAACTTCCACGTATTACTTTATTTTTAAATTACACTGAGAAAAAAAAATACTGAAATCTACTAAAAAATGACTACCTTGTGTAGAAAATGAACTGAATAACTATTGCCTACAGCCAAATGTACTATCAGCTGTAGTAAGAGGCTATACTATCCGAAATGCAGTCAACATTACTAATCTAAAGTCATTTCTACTATTTTCTCTAGTAAGATATAGTACTTTTTTCACTTAAACATAACCTGCTGTTATACGAATGGCAATATTCGAATAATATATTTAATATTAATATTTTAATTTAATTTAAAGAGCAATAAAAATGATATACACTTTTAAACAGATTATTTATAACTTTTAATAATATTCTAATGATATTCCAATCTATAATAAAATTTAATAAACCATAATAAAGTTTATTTGAGAATATAAAAAACTTTTGGATGCATGATTAGAAAGAGCGATTTTAAGTCAAGACGAAATAGCTAGTGTAGAATTTTTTTAAATGAAGTTTAAATGCCAAAATATCGTATCAAACTTCATGTCAAAAATTTATACATTACGGTTTTAAAAGATTAAATATGAACACGATATTTTATTACCGAATATTTTCTTTCATTCAACGCATTCTTAAACGAAATTTCTCTATATTATATTTAATAGGTATATTTTTGCTAATTATTTTATTACTTTTAATTATTTTTTTAAATAAAATGGAAAATAAAGAAATTTTTTAAATTAAATAATGGAGGCTAGACATATATATATATATGTCTAGCCTCCAAATGTAATTTTATCCATTCTTCTCTTTTCGTTATAAATATGTATCTTAGACCCTATTCTGGTACCAACACTTTAATTGCCTCTTCTGGCATCTCCAAAAAAAAATATCATGGCCTATATTTTCCTTTATAACAATTTCCATATAATTCATATTACGAAATGATAATAATATAGAACATGAATTTGAAAACTTATTTTATTTAAACAGTTCGAACTAAAGTTTATGTAGATTAATATTTCGATTTATCCTATGTTATTTGGTTAAAAAATTAGGACTCAATTCGAAAGATTTTATGACTACAATTCAAACTCGAATGAAGCTACACGCGAAAGGGAAGTTCTCAAGTTCAAATCCCATTGTGAGTTTGAATATATTTCCCAAACAATATAATAAGAGTTTTCATGCGAGATTAAAAGAATGCGTGAAGAACATGTGTAGGCCGGAAATAAATTATACAGCGCGCAACTTGAAAAAAAGTTACGATTATAGATAAATCCACATTTTAATCAATTCAACAAATAGTTTACGATATTATCACATTTGCAGCGCAAAAAATAGATAAGTCTTAAGAATCATTTAAACTAAAACTACTAAACATTGTAATCCATATCTTATCTTGAAAGTAGATATAGTGAGCACCTTTCAGTAATGTTTTTATTAAAAAATATTCTACACTATCGTCACAGCTGTTCGAAAAAAATGAGTTTTTATTTTTAAACATATCAATGGATTAAAAGAATATGCTTTCTTTTTAAATCGTAGACAGTCAAAGTTAAGGCATCGATTTTTAAGTAAAAAATGGTCGGTTTTTTCAAAAGCATCCATTTTTATACAAACCAATCGAAAAATTAGACACTACAATTTTATGTATTGAATAATCCTGCAAAATTTCATTAACATCGAGTTAATAGTTTTCAAGTAATTTTTGTCATCGGGTTTAAATTAACAACATTTTTTAAAAATAAAATAAAAGTAAATAGATATGACGATAAAAATTAAAGTTTTACATTGATACATTTATTTATTTACAATTTTTGTCAATACCAATACTGCATTTGTACATAAGTTTCAAAACTTTATTTAAAACGTTGCTGATAATAGTTATGATTCTTAACAAATATTCATGTGGTACGTATTCAGTCAGAAATCCATGTAGATATACTTAAAAATGCTGTTCAGTCGTGTTGCAAATTGTGTGTGTTTTTTAGGCATCGCTAGTTTTAAAAGGAACTTTTTTCCATGTGTGTTATTCAAAGATAGAAAGTAACTGTTTTGACTATAATAAAATACTCTTAATTATACATATATTCAAAACAACTATATTTGACATAATATTAATATTTTATCAAACATGAAGATCAAAATACGCAGAAAAAGAGTATCTTATAAATATACTTAATTATGTTAATACACTTTATTATATAATGTGCAATATAAAAGCAGCCTGACTTTACAGTATGTTACTACTTGTCGAGCAATTGACCCGTAAGTGGTAACAGTGATTTCCGCCAACCGCAGTAGTAGAGACAGTGTGCAATTACAGTATCATAAAAGGATGCACGTGACTTTATATTAAATGGTCAGTTAGGCACCCCTAAATTACAATTTATTGACCTATAGTATTAGTTTTGAAGTTCCTCTGTATTATAATATGACATAGATGAAAATTAGTTTTATTTAAGACTTTAAATTTGTCATCGAAACAGAATTTGTTTTCGTGCTCATTTATACATTTTATTTATTTATTTATATACTCATTAACATTTTGTTTTATTGTCGTTTTTTCTGCGTTATTCTTGAGTAAAATGCCAAGGGCGCTGGCTTAGAAGTCCCAAGTTCCTTAGAAGTCCGAAAGATAGAAGTCTCGAAGTTCTGTACATATCATACAAAGCACAAATTTTTCCGAGAATAAAAATTTTAGTACAGACGATTTCAAACAACACTATATGATTCAAATATTATTTTGGATGCATTTAATGAAGGAACATCTCGCTGGATGTGAATAAATGAGCTTTTAGATGTTTAGTCACCATAAAGATAATAAATGTTCATTCCATTCGCACTCATAAACCCCCAATAAACATGATTTTTATGTGACGAATTAAACTCTAATTCAGTTGAATAATACACGTATTGTTGTAGAAAATTCAAGTAGATACAGTCGCTGAGACATATAAATGCGGACACTAACAATTTGTTTCTAATTAGAAACATAACTTTCAAACGTTCAGCAAGTTGTCTTTATTTCAAGTAAGAATTGATTACATTTTCTTGACTGCTAACTGTCCTTCTGTATAAATTCTGTATCGATTTATATTACAATTTAGGAAGTTTCTAGTCATTTTTATCATTGAAAATGACAATTTTTCGCCTGATAATTGGCCCTTGCTGCAGTGACTTTGTTTCTGAGCTGGATACGAAATGTACTATTGATACGTATTGGAATATTCATATAAAAAACAATATTTTGCACTGGCTTGGTTTTATTTTACCGGACTCGAGTAGTAATGGAAAAACTGGATCCCATTTGAATTTTGCAAATCCACGATCTAAGTGAAATGAAAATTAAACTGAAGCCTAATTACTCATCCGTTACAACATTAAGTTAAATCGTTGAAGAAGCATTTGAAGGTGCATCGTGAAAACATAGCATAATTGTATTTTAGTGTCAACTGCATATTGAATTAAGCACAAATTCCCTTCTAGAAGCGTGTAACTAAAGTACTATACTATTTATTGTAATTGTTCTGTGAGGTTCATGAACATATCTGCGGATCAGGAATTAAAATTCGAAAGTAAAATTAACGTCGAAATCAGTTATGGATATATGAAGTTTCAGCTTAGTTGAAAGCATTACACCTTGCAGGAAGAGATTGTTTAGCTAAGTTCTTTATTGCAGCTTCTCATTACCAGTAGGAGCCGAGGAAGAGGAGGTGCAGTTGTTGGTCATCTCTAAAGTTACCACTGAATCTCTTAGATTTTCATCTCACATCGCTGCATCTTACATCTGGAAATTTCTACCATATTTCATTCGTAACTTATCTTCATTTTTCATGTTAAAAACATGCTTTTTCTTTCTTCTTGAAGCCTCGTGTCAGTTGAAATTAAAAGACTTTCTGAACAAAACTAAACATAAATTTATTATAATCTGTGCTTTTTGCACTTTTTATAATGACATCAATCCATTTTCTTTATATTATCTTGATATATCTCTCTATGAAAAATTGTATACTGATAAAATTCTGCGTAGGAATTCATGGACGGGTAATTCATAATTCAGTTGTACCCCTTACTTCCATAAAATTTATTAAATACCGAGTCATAACTAAAATGCAAATGAATTTGATTTTGAAAAGCATTTTTGGTCAGTTTTCTTATATGAATTTCAGCGTAACTTTTGTTGATTTGTGATTAGTAATAGCACTCGACTTACAAGAAGGGTTCATGCGCTCAAAATTACAGTTTACATTAAAATGATGAGGTATTTATAAAATATCCATGCTGAGAATTTCCTTTGAATATGCGTGAAGTAGGTTAATTGCCAAATTTGATTGATTGGTTAATTACGCTATAGACACATCGTGTTCTTATAGCAACGTGCTTATAGTACATCAACACTGGTAATTTGATGCACATACCTGTAACTGTAGTAATTACCTGCTTATTGAATTTGAAGATGACTGATTATTCCATCAATTACACGATGATTTTTAATGTGCTCTAAGTACAATATGTGAGGAACGGTTTATACTTGCTGCTCTATAATTATTTTTCGTATAATTCAAGTTTCGAGCTAAAATCAAGATCTATTATTGACACCCGTATTTTTTATAGATTCAATATTGAAGGAAATGTTACATTAAGACTGCTATGAAGAATTTATGCATCAGAAACAATATTTTTATCAAATAATAAATAAGTTAAATGTGAACTTGAAATTTGTTGATAATACTGACAATAATGATCCACAAATGGTATAGTCGATCAAATAAAGTATCTAGCTTATCGTTATTTCTAACATATATAGCAATAAGATTTTCTGTATTGAGTTTGAATTGTCTGAACAGATTTAACCATTTTCACTTACTATATCGAATGTATTTATTTTTGTGGTTTTAAATAAAGTGTAGATTTTATATATAGAATTTTAATCCAGGAAATTGTAAACGTTCAGTAGTGATAATATGATTGATAATAATAATAAAAATCAATTTGTTTAAAACATATCTGACATCCGATAACTTAAAATTAATATTCTAATATTGATTTTAAGTTTGTTTATCCTTGAAATTTAAAATGTTTCAATTATATAAATTATAACACAAAATGTTACTAGCGATGCTTAACAAATTAAGTTTTTTACTCATTTTTTCATAATAATTAAATTATTTTTTGCTGGGTACATCAAATCGCAAATTTTTAACAACATATTTTTTTTTATTTAGTTGCATATGCTCACCTGTGTAAAATAGTTAAGTTTACCGAACAAACTTAACGTATATATTAAAAGAATTAAGGCGTACAATGAATAAGTATTAAAATTCTAGTCGTGACGGATCATACAGGCATAAAACACTAGCAATTTTATCGATGCTAGTGTTATATCTGTTTTACTTCATATTGATATATTGAATAATTTCTTTAAATATCATCATTTACTTGGTTTTTTGAAAATGTGTAGACTGTTAAACCGAACCCAATATTGAGCTTCTTGTACTTGTTTCGAACTATTTTTTATTACTTAATATGTATAAGTTTAACAAAACGTTACCGTGTGTTTTTCTTGAAGGTAGATGTAGTTCAGTATCCCGGATCGGAATAGATGAAAAAATATAAAAATGGAAATAAAACTTCAGTTCGTCTCTTCGGATATTTATATATCCTTTGAAAAGTAACCAATAATTCTCGATACGTGTTTAAATTTCTTTTACAGTAGATTATACCATTTTATAAAGCTCGATTTACTGAAATAGCGCAACATATTGTAAATATTATATCGATTATCTGCGAATCCAGTACCAAAGCATATAACGAAGAAATTTCTATTGTAAGGTTAATCACATCATACAAATTTAGGTCATACTTTGGATAAAGTGGAAGTACATTCATTACAGCTGACGGATTTAATCTCCTGAGCAGAAAATCAATCGGCAATTTATTGCTAATGTAAATAATAATCTCCATTAAAAAAAATAAATTAATGTCTGAGGGCTTTAACCTGCCACGATTATATTCCAGTTTTAGTAGAATTGTATTTTCTATTCAGAGTTTTTTTAGATTCTTAACTATTTTTCTTTTATTTATTTATTGTTTAAGACCTTCTATTTCTAGAATAAACTTATTGATTACGAGTGAATAATTATCACATAGGTAATATTATTTTTATTATATTTCATGTCGTTTTTTATACGTTTGGAATGTTCAACATCTGTATTGTTATTACGTGGAGTTAATTATATTGCAATCAAATCTATAAGAGGTATGTCTTGGAACACGATCACGAAACTTGTTATTTTATTATTATTTTATTATCATTGAAATGTTCAGGGAAGTAGATGTAGTATATACTTAATCGTATCTAAGAATTTGTTAAATATATTGCTCAATTTATTATTTGAATTCTTAATATTAAAATACTTTAACATAAAATGATATTACTTACATGGTACAATGAATATTCAACATACAATATTTCAGCAAACGACATTTCAACACAGAAATTCAACAATAATTTTAATTATATAAAGCAGCTTATATTGGGCAGCTTCCATTCGCATTTGAACTGTATATTTATATGTGATTTTTAGACATCCAACTATTAAGTGCTCTATAAGGATAACCGAAAAGTACTTTCATGTCATTTTAAGACCAGTTTGTCTAACGAATTCTCTTATAGTTGACACTATATTGAAAAGGTCGATCGTTTAACTAGTAAAATACGACTTAAATAACAATCGTAGATGTTCTTATAATTTAAATTGTATTTTGATCACAAAACACTTACTAGATTGCCACCCACGTAAGTAGTAACAACACCAGTACCAGATGTTTAGTTCATACTTCCTTTCTTACCAATCACCAGTAATTCTAGCTAAATTTAGGCATGTACTCAAGTCACAGATGGTGAATGATTCTAAAAATAATTGAACTTTATGGAAGGTTTGGATAGCTTACTAAGATTCGTTAAGAGTTGTATGAAAGAAGTGAAATTGATTCTTGGTGGAATTAATAGAGTGAGTCGAATTAAAGATTGTCGTTGAAAATTGTTACAAGAATTATCTTTACTTTTTTAATACGTTCTTTGCCTTTTGTACATCTTGTATATTGCCTTCTAAACTCACTTCATTAATGTTTAATATAAATTGAGTTTACGTTATACATAATCATTTATACTTATAAACGGATAATTCTATAGATTTATGTATGAAACTAGTGTTTCAAGATGTAACGGAAATGAGGAATTATGCTAAAAACGAAAATAACAATAATTTGTTGATTGTATTTGTTGCTGACGTAATAAATGAATTCTTTTATTTTGGACATTACAATGGGAAATTGACAACGAGTTATTTATCACAGTTGTAATGAATATCTTCCACCCAAGAGCTTTCTTAAGATTAAAGATGTAACATAGAAATCACCTTAGGCGCAAGCATTTTCTTGTCTGTTCGGAATCGATCGTTTCTACTTAAGCAAAGTGGAAGCCGATCATAACTACTTAAAATATCTTGGTCACGAAGATGGAAATTTATTAACGTCTAAACAAGACCCCGTATATTATGTAGACTCGAAAATGCTCGTTGCAAAGATATATATGATCCTTAGGTGAAAATGAATGCCTTTTCCTTGTATGGAACTGAAAAGTAAGCCAGAATGAAATATACTATGAATATTAATACGTTTCTCAGAGTGAAAACTTTTTATGAAAGGTCACCTGACTCGTTTGAAAATCAGGTTGAAAGCATCTTTCTCACGACGATATTTCATACGATTCTGCACGCGAGGGCAATATAAATTCGTGTTTTTCTTTATTCCAGTTAAAAGTTGTCGATAATTTCGAAGCTTTTGGAAGCAGGTGTAGAATGGAAACTTGTTTAATGATCACACTTTCTATTTCTCGTTAGAATTTTTTGTTATTTTCTTATTGTAATCATTTCACATTTTAATATCTCTAAACATAATCGATATATTCCATGTGCGGCATTTTTAAATTTACTTACTAAAGGGAAAAAAGTGATATTTCCTAAATCAAGTCTAGAAGTCCTAAATCTCAGACTGAAGATATATTTTTTTAGATAGTTTTATTAAACATGATCTGGTATTCTAATATGAAACAAGTGTTATGTTAGAATATTATAAATTGTATATTCGATTGTATTATTTTTCATTTTAATAATATAATAAAGACATTATCCAAAATGATAGCATTGTTAATTCAGCTATTCGTTTTACTGGGTATTTCTATTTTTATAGATTCTTAATCCGTGACGGTTGAAATGCTTGACACTGACCCGTTACAATGACTACGATTGATTTACGGGGTCGGGAAATATTGCTGAAGCGGCACATTTCTTTGTCTTCCAAGCAGACGAATTTGTTGATGCAGCTTCCAAGAGTGGTACTTATATCGGTTCTTTTATAGCAATTTTATTCTTAAATTTTAAAAGGAAATACATCTAATCGAAACTATAATTAAAAATATATTTGCTTAATTTATTATAAAATCGATAATAAATCATTAATATTTAGTAAACAGCAGTACTACCGTATTATTACTAATCTCATTACATCAATTTTATGGAACTGTAGGAGATTATAGTACATAAATATGCTTTAATATTTGAATACATATCTCTTTAATTCTGATTATTAACCAAAAACTACTAATGAAGGAGTCACCAGTCAGTCACTATTTTAATTAGTTCCGAGTTTTAGTGTTAAAAATAAAAAAACTACTAATTTATTTGTCAAACTATGCTCCAGTACTTTGTTTATCTCATCACTATAAAGAAAACTTTGTTCAATTTTACTTTTTATTCCGTCATTAATAGATTTGACAAATTCACATTTCTATAGTGTACTATTTATCATATATTCCCAAATATCGCTAAATCTAATTACTTTGCGAGTGCTTCGTCAAATGTGCGTTTGTGTATAAAGCTTAATGATTTATTCATATTTTCCATCTATTTGAGTAATCGAGTTTTGTTATCTTAATCGTCGCAATTAGGCAAATAATAGAATAATTGAATAACATATTATGTTTAATGTTTTTATACCGAAGTATAACGAAATAATTAGATAAACATAGGAATTATATTTACGCATTTTAAATTCGTTTTGAACAGGATTATTTCTTATGAATTTCAATGTCGCCTGAAACGTAAAAATGAAAAGTTTATCTTTTTATATACTAAGTACACGAATATAATAATCGTGATTATATTCTTTGACCAAAATTATAATGAAAAAAAAATCACTAAATATATCATAGTTATATTTTACTGTATTTTTAACGAAATATTTCTAGGATCTCTCAAAAGTAAAATTTCTTTCCTATAAATCGATAGAATATTACGAAAAATGTTTATTCTAATTTATATGTTATTTATATCTCGTGCGTTTTATTTCGAGAAAATCCATCTGTATTTAGAATTTCTTCTGGGCTTTCATCGATTGTTAAGATACTTTTTTAAAAGCTGAGTAAATATTTATGAAAAATATAAATGTATTGTTGATATGTATACAAGTAATTGTTCAGGAAGGTTTACAAAGATTGAGAGTTTAATGTAGAACCTTTTAATGTCTTCCAAACTGACATAATAAAATGTATAAATGTAATATTATATCTTACTACATGTGGTGAAGAAACACTCCTGATTGACATTCATAAATATTAAAGACAAAATATTCTAATTTGTGTAAATTGGTTGAAATTACACTATTGTATTTCTCATAATCATATTGATAATAATTTTACATTTCCAGATAAACAATAATTGGTCTGCTTTTAAGCAAAGTAGTTTAATAAAAGTATAAAAACAGTTAATGCAATTTTTGATTTTTATATTTATTTATATGCTTTCTTCATATAAATATGCTCACAGTACAAATAATATATTTTGAGTTCGTATACGTTACTTATACTAAATGTTCAAACTGAGTAATACAAAAGACAAATATGTATCGGTCAATAATCTTCTGAAAACGTATGCCAGTTGAAACAATCCACCTTGAGGTTAGAGAGAAACACAATAACTTTAATTAATAGTATTATAAACTTAATGTATCAAACGAAATATACTGTCAAATGTAATATGCACACATCCCATTCAAAAACGAAAGATCACCGATCTCTGTTGCGGAGAAACTACGGAATAACATATACAAAATAAGCTCATGATACCAAGATATAACCAGTACATATCATGTACTAAAGTATATATCGCTGTTACAGAATATTTATGTTCACATTATGTATCAGATTTATAACAGTTTTATGTAACATTTATATAACAAATATTCTTTCGCTGAACAATCTTTAGACATAATGTATCTGATACATCATTAACGTCATATAACCGGTATATAACATTTATACGTGACATTTATATAACAAATATTCTCTCGTTGAACAATATTTAAAAATAACGTATTTGAAACATGTCGAATGCTATATAACCGAGGTTTAACAATTGTTTGTAACATTTTCTACAGTAAATGTTCTCCGATTGAAAAAATTGTTAAAAATAATGTATTTGATACCAATAACCATACAGCATAAACTTAAAGAATACGTATTTCTGTTATATATCTGTTGTCTATCCATAATTTGGTTTATCATTACAAATAATTATCCTGTATCAAATTGGTTGAGAACCGTTACCTGGCAAATTCCTTGCAATGTCCGTGTTCATAACATGTTATGTATTTCGTTGCAGTTACATAGGATTCATACATCCAATATCCATAACAAGAACGTTCAAAATACATAATAAATATGTATAATTTATGTAAAATATTTATTTTGAACACTTGTTATTTGTTAGACAGATACAAAACATACTTTGGTATGTTGTGTAGCTGAGAATGAACAATACTTGCGTTTAATGAGTTCGCCGAATTGCTTGAACGAATTATCTTTTTCAATGAGTAACTTGTTAACATTTTGTAGTTGATACATCATAAATGACAGACGGCAAATATACAGCTATTCTACAGGTATTAAAAACAATATAAGGAAATAATGAAATACAAATTATTATATGTTATGATGCATAACAAAAACAGTATATATATGTTTGTATACTATTATCTCTGACAAATTGTATAACATTAAAATCATCAAGACCACGATAATTTGTTAAACGTTGGGTGTTTCAAATATATTGTAAGTGAGAGACCCAGGTTCGATTCCCCGCCGGGACGAGTTTTTTCATATTTGCTTTCGAGATGGAGATGGACAAAATTCATATTTTGAAACATTTAATCTTTCTTTCTGCAGGTGTCAACTTTTTCAACAAAAAAAAGCACTTTAGAAATTAGGTTTAAAATTATTATTTTATTATCTGTTTTCTGTTCTAATCTGAAAAGCTCAAACTGCAAGTTGTCATTGAAACACCACTAAAAATCTGTATTACTTCGTATATTCTTTTCGTCATGCTCCAATAAATGATAAAATTCAATTGTTTTACACTTTATCTTGATTCGTATGAAACTGGTGAAATGAAAACTTTTTTTTCTTTCCTTATTTAATACCGACACCAAAATATTTCACAGATCTAAGGAGATAGTAATTGAATTTTTGTAATTATAATTGTATTCAGAATGTGAATAACACTGTCCGACACTGATTTTTCCTTTGTTTATCGTAGTATAATTTCCAAATGGATTTTTCGTGTTGCCAACGATGGCGTTAGCAAAAGTTGCTATCACATGCTATTTTGGAGAATAGTGAGGTTAAATGTTATGCTATAAAATAATGACCAAAAGCGCACATTTTGACACATTTGACCTCACTTTTTTCCAAAATGGGACGTGATAGGAAAATCCTCCTGTCGCCATTATTTTCAGTAGATTCAAAAAGTAAAATTTTGTTGGTTAGAGTAATTATTGTATTTTATTTATCACCTGACCACGGTATATTTCATTGGTATATAGATGATCAGGGAACAGTAGTATACAATGATAATAGGGATACTAGTAACATTATTCTTACTGTCGAATTACTTCGATGCGTCCCAAGGGTACAATTTGTCCGTTTATGTATCTTGACGTGAGAACACACGTGGTTAATTAGAGGTAATCAATGAATTCTCCTCTCCGATTTAAACGATGGGCGAATACGATAATGTACATGATCTTATGTATTTTACTCTGTCTACAAATTCTTGATATAATTGAAAATTGATATAGTCCTGCATATATATTTCTGTAATTATATTCTCTGTTATTACACAATGCGTTGTGATTCGAATTATTTTCGAAATTCGGGTTGTGACCTCGTAAGTACCTTCTGGCTTGGTGGTATTCCATCGTAATGGAAAGTGAAAACTATTTTATTTTTAGAATTTTTTTAGTTATTTTGGTAGGATTTAATTGCGTTCCTTAGTTTCTTTTGATAAAGGAAACGAGGTTTCGTATGACTGTAGTTAGATGTTAGAATAATTAATAAACCATTTAATCGATTGCTTTTTTTTTACTGGATTGCTTCAATTTACAGCTATTAGCAATTAAGATGTAATTCAATTATATATAAATCATCAATTATTAAATAATTAATGCCTACTTTCAATTAATTATCTTCTAATTGTTAAATCATTCCTATTGTTTGGAATAATGCCATTATTTGTTGATAAACACTGGAATATTTCATTTATAAGTTTTCTACACAATCAAAAGAACAATTCTTCAATAATACGCTTATTTGAATGGGAACTAGGTCATCTTCGACACCAGTAGGGCGTTAAGCATTTTCATAGAGTAGTGTAAATTAGTATATTCTTATGCCATAATTCTGGCGTTACCGTAGATAGGAGATTTCTCACCATTTCGGATTTTAATTTGTTAGCATGAACTCGAAATTTAAACCCATTATGACGAACGATCTTGTTCACATCGAACGGGTATATAAGCTTTTACATCAAAATGTTGAACCATCGATTACCTTGTGAGATCTTCACCATCCTTCTGACACGCTAATGACATGCGGGCGCAAAAGTTTATTTTGTGCTTCTGTACCTAAAATGCCGATTTCTTGCTTGTAAAAGAATACGAAGTAGTCACTCGTAAAATCGGTTTCAAGAAAAAAAATAAAGAAAAATAAAACAGCACCGTTGCTAGCTCGCCAAATATGTATTCGAAAACAATGTTTAATATAAATATGATCGGGATAGGAGTTTTATATATATTATATCCGCCCACTCTATAAATTTAATTTTGAGAAAAATGCGAGTAAATTTTGGACTCGGTCTGTTCCCATAGCAAAGAGGCAGAGTTCATAACCTTGTATCTTGATGGGGCTTACTCCAAATATCCTGGTCTTTTTCAAATTGTTTATAAGATGTTGTACATTCATGTGAACAATTTTAAAACTTAACTTTCTGTACGGAAAAAAATTCCTGTTTCCCTATGTTTTGAAAAGTTCAGAAATTTTTTATTTGGAAACGATAGATTTTCGCAAAAAATATGACGGAACAAAAAGTTCTTAGAATCGATCAAGGAAAACCTCAAGATTTTTTCACAATTTTTCTGCAACGTTTCATATTTTTTCAAAATTTTGCGATTTTGAAAATTAAGAAAAGTGTTTTAAAAATTCTGAAAAAATTTGAGCGTATTCGTTGATCAATTCTAAGAACTGTTTGTTACGCGACATTTTTTCCGAAAGCCTATCATTTTCGAATAAAAAATTCAGGAGCTTTTCGCCGTTCTTTTCGTGTTTGAGCCGCCATTCTTGCAGTTTCCAATTTTTTTTTCAAAATGTTATCATGCACATTTTAAAGTTAAAGGATTGAGGACATAACATTTTCACCGATTAGTGATTTCCCTAACCGTTTCCAATGTTAAAATGCCGAATAAAAAATACTTGTCAGTGAAAAAATTTGATTTTTTTTTTGTGAAAAACCAAGCATAACTTTTTTGGAATGGGCATGATTGATTTTTTAACAGCAGATTCGGAGAGATTGATCAATTTTACGTCGAAAATGTTTTATCTAAAATTTTTTTAATTGGTTTTTAATGTCAAGAAATATTCCGAAAATTTTGGTGAAATTTGTGTCCTCTTGGGCGTTAATGGGTTAAACTAAACTTATATATTTTAAGATTGTTTGAACCAGAAGGAAGACTATGTAACAATTGCTTTGAACTGTTTTATGTTAGTCTTGTTTTTTCAATCAGCCATATGAATTGCTTATATACGGTTTTTAGTGAAGTATATATAATTCTTAAAGAAAGGACCCAACACAGTGTACCATATATGGATTCTCTAGAACTGCGTTCTTTTATCATATACAGTTATCATTCTGTTATTTTATACGTTTCGTTTCTTTCATTCCACGTATTTTCTTATTGGAAGTTTGCCCGCCGTTGTAACATCCAGTAGAATTGCGGCAGGGAATAGTTGGGTATACGTTACTCGTGCGTGTTTCCCTAAACCTTGAAAAGTCCCCATACTCTGAGGAAAAATGTATTTATACGTAGTTTAAGAATCTTCCGATCATAATATGCATATAAGAGTAATTCCACAGATTTTTTGACATTGCGGGTACTGGCAATTTCAGACTTATCCCTCACCGTTTCGAGTATTAATTCATGAAGAGTTTTGGACAAATTCAGTTAGATGTGAAATTTCATCAATTTTCTATATATTGCTAGCTATAATCAATCACTATTTACGCATAACGTGCCAAAATTAGGGCTATATAAAAATGAAGACTGTTTCTATCTTTCTCAAAGTCACGTGGAAGCATACTTAACAAGTACTCTTTAAAAAAATCTTAAGTTGATGAGTGTGCCTCATGTTAAGACAAATTTATTATCCCAAGTACTACAGGTACCGACTTTTTCCAAAAAATGTTTTTTTTTTTTTATATTTGGCTGTTTTATAACAATAAGTTTCGAGAAAAGTATTTTTATTATTATGCAAAAAGTTCCTTTTCTACTGCTAATAAAAACTAAATTTGATAGATTAGTGTCCCTCAATAACTAGCATACGTATGTCATTGAGAAATGGTCAAGAAGAAACGCGAATGACCTAAAAAATACAAATAAACGAGTAGCACATTTAGAAAATTATTTTTTAATACTCTGTAACCAGTGTTCACATTAGTTTCGGATGCGTTTTAACGGAAAATCACATTGCTATTTCAGTATTTTTGTTTAGTCGCGAAAAAAAGCGCTTGAAAAACAATGTCAAAACAAATATTTTATCAATTTCTTTTAATCAGGTAAACTGATTGTAGTCGCAATAGGTAATTGATGTTATACCATAATAACGCCTGAAATATTAAATAAATCCATTTTTCAAATCTTTTCGAAGCGAAAACAGATGTATATTTCTATTAAATTGTTAAAACCAAAAATAAACGTTTATCGGCCAAGTTATTTATAAAACTTTATATGCATATTAAATATATTATTATATATTTGTTATTAAGCACATTTACTCATTTAAGCAATAAATTATCAGTTACTAATTATATTTGTATGTTATTTTCCTAAGCAGTTGAAATAAAAAATAAAAAGTTTGATTTCCTTCGATAAGTCTGCTAAAAAATTATGCACGTCACGATTTTAAGGGTTCATATACATCCTGCTTTGTGATAAATGTCATACCGTAGGTGTGCCATCAATTTTTTGTTATACTTTTACCGAGTTCGAAAGTAAAAAAATCTATGGAATTACTCATAATTGTTATCACATATAAGTGATTATTTTAATTACGACCTGTTAAACAATCATGAGGGTCTAATGAGTTGTTTCTTTTCAGCAATCATGCTTCGGTAGAGCCGCTAGACGTTCATCGCAGCTGGCGGCAACGATGTGACAATAAAGAAGCCTCTCTATTCTCCGACCTCGGGGACCGCTTTCCTGGTTCCAATCAATCCAGTGCTTCCCGAAAAACAAAGAAAAACCAGAAGAAGAAAACTCGTGCCGAGTTTCACCAGCGAGGACGTGTGTGCAAGGGAGGCAGCCGGAAAGGGAGAAACCGGGCGCGACGCGTTGCGGGACAAACGCCAAAGTCGCAGAAGCAGATCGGAAACCGCAGTGCCAAAGTTCGAGGGCCAAGTCAAACGCTACTGTGTCAAATAAAAGCGCCATCGGAACGGCGACAAAGCCAAAGCGGATGCGTAGACCGTGCCACGGGGAGGAAAAACGCCGGAGCGAGTCGTCACGAAAAAAGTCGTCGAGGCGGAAATATCGAAAATTAAAAATAGACGAGTCGATAATCCAAAGTCGACGGGTCCTTGCCAAAAGATCTCCGTTCTGGGGAGGCGCTAGTGTCGAGAGCATAAGACTACAATAGATAGAGGGGCACGTAATCGAGAGGGAGAAGGCAACATCATGGGGAACAAATTGTCCTGCAGCTGTACTCCCTTGATAAGGAAGGCGACTCATCGTTACGAAGACTCGCCGTGGCAAGCCGGTGTCAGGGCCCCCGGCATGAGCAACATGTCCGGACGAAGGGGCGACACGGGCCATTTGCTCAGGTGCGGAAGCTTAAGAGAGAGGAAGAGGTGCGCATACCATATCATACAACCATTCCATTTTCAATCATCTGTCTCTCTCTCTCTCTCTCTCTCACTCTATCACACACTGTCTATGACACACAATGTAGCACTGAGAAAAATAAGTAGTTAGGGTTTAAATATGATGGTCGGTACAATCATTGTCATCCTGAACATCAGTGTCCATGATTTTATTAAGCTTATAATTGAAAGTGTTCGGTGTTTGTTTTGGCCCCATATTTTAATATTAATGTTGTTCTTTCGCGTTGTTGTACGTTACCCCCCGGGTTAGGATGGATCCATTACTCCTCGTACTACTTGCTACTTCCTTTTGCTTTTCGCTCTTCCATTGTCAGCACAGATGCCAATTGTGCAGGCCGTAATTGTGGAGGTAACTAAAAGGTACTAGCACATTCATTAGTTCATTCCCACTTTTTTGGCCTCAGGTTCCACAAAATCTTATAGCTATACATGGACAGTGCCAGTCCCGTAGTTTTACCAAACTGATTTATATATTCGTGGCTTGTATTAACATTCGTTCATTACAACACGGGGATGTCACTAGTACATTTTCCGAAGTCTCATTCCAGAGGCCGATGAACATAGACGAATGGCGGCGCATTGTACCCTCTAAAATTATTCGACTCAATTGCTGAGTCCAAGAGAGAGTAACCGTTAAATTTCACTCCTATAGGCTTCAATTTTACTTTCTTGGAGTCACATTTGCTCCTTTGGGGTATTTCATGCTAGGTTTGAATCCCTTTACCGGTGTAGTTATATACTGCATCGAAACTTGGTGACTACGTGGCCGGACAACAAACATGTTTTATTTCAACTCGCTCTAACTTATTCAATTCTGAGGATTTTGAAACGAATAAAATAAGAAATTGTTCGTTAGAGTTTTTTGTACCTAATGAAGATAAGAACAAATTATATATCTCAATAAACAATGAAGTTATTCAGAGTCCCGAAGCACATGACGCGTTGGTCATCGGAAGTCACCACCTTTAAACATTCATTACTTTTTGACTATTATACCAATAAAGATAAAACTTTCCAGAAAATTTGTTCATACCTTTATGAACAACTTTCTCGCTGTCAGTTTTCGGATACTCGAAATTTGCTCGATAAACGAAGAGCCAGAAGATATATTTTGCAGTTGCATAGAAAAAAATTTATAATTTTATTGTTTATTTAGATATATAATTTGTTATATGACTATTAGATGCGGAAAGCTCTAATGAACAATTTCATTTTTTATTATTTTCAAAACCATCAAAATTGACTATATTATGGCGAGTTGAAATAAAAAAGCAGCAGACTAGTTCTACTATTTATTGACGCCATTAAACGACATTTTCACTCCAAAGAACTTAAATTCTGTCGAACCCTGCCTACCCCATTTTCTACTCCTTTGAACTGAAGTTTGAGTCCAATAATTTTAGAGTGTACACCTTATGCCTCCTCTCTCCACACTGCTGATTCTTGCTCGTTTCCTCCATCGATTTTCACTTCATCTTATATCGAGCGTTATGAACGGATTGTGACAAATTGGAGAGAGGGAAATAGAGCTCCAGAGGAGTAGGGGAATGGACTAACAGGGAGTGGGAGCGGAAGATACTTGGGGTGACTTCCCTGCGGGTAATTCTCCTCTTCGAAACTCGCCTCAAAATTGGTGACAGACATTCCAACATTGTAGCACAGTAACAACCCCGTAACTTCAAAATTTCATAAATTTCCGCCGCACATAGTCTGGAAGCAATGGTATGAATATTGCTTCCCGAAACGTAGAAAATAGATTTTATTTAACCTTTTCTTTTGGGTGCAGGTCGAAAAACCGATAAATCAAAAAGCCGACTGGTCAAAAAACCGACACTTCAAAAAAATGACTGTCCGGTTGTCGATGTGTCTAATTTTATATGTCGGTTTATTGATTTGCCGCTTTTTCGACCCACACCCTTTTTTTAACCTTATTAAAATATGGTCTAGAACAACACGAAAGGACAACAATAATTTTATAATACTTGAATACATGTCTTTATGAGAATTTACATAGCTAAACATGTTTCAGTGTTTGCAATTCAATATATCGCTTAATGCAATAATATCTAAAAGAAGTAAAATGTCTGGTTGTTAACAATTGTACCGACTTCCCTGTAATTCAGACGCGGCACAATTAACTTATGTATTTGCAGTTACTACTTAATTGATTTTCCTGACAATTTAAACAGTAATGGCAACTGCGAATTGTGTGTAACGTTCTTACTACTTAAGTAGTCTTGAGTTACTTACTTTTTTCCGTGCACTTTTTTCTATCACTGAATATCTGTCTCCTATCACAATGCCTTCTGTCTTTCTTCCGGAACACGCTGGTAAGAGTCCGTATCACGCTTAATTCGCTGATTCTTTTTTGTCACGATTGTTTTATGCGTATTTTATTTAGAGTCAGAATATGATCTACCAGAAACGACTGAGAACCATTTATTGAGTCGATAGTCAACAGGTGTAATTGCCACTTGATTCCTGCGCGAAAGTATTTTAGGAAGATTCGATTCAATACGAGTTTGAAGAACAAACTCGAAAGATTAAAGTAATATCCTCAGTGAACAAGTCAAAGAGGTTATAATAATAATATTTTCAAGTTTTCTCAAGTATCAACTATTTTATCTTGAATTTTTAACGTTTAAGAACTGTAAGCATAACTTCTATCGATGTTTTTCATTACCATTAGTTTAATTCCAAATTTTTGTAACATAAGGTATTTTTGTATTAACCTCGTGAAATGGAATATGTAGTAATGATTATTAAAGGTCTTTATGCTTTCATTCCTTTCAATTATGAACTAGTACTTAGGTGAAAATATCGTTAACATGACTGTGATAAAAGATTTTTAAGAGATTAATAATTTCTACATTCAAATTATAAATGGTCATAATGAAATTCGTGGATTATTAAATTAGAAATAAGTGATGTTTTAAACAAGTCAAATATCATTAATGACATATCTTTCAACGATTACGATACTGTCTCTATAGTAAAAGTTAAAAAGAAGTTTAAGAGGCCACTAAACCGTCCCTGTCGATAATGTCACTTCTTAATCTAAAAAATGTAAATTAAACAGAAACAAAATATATTTTCAAGTTCAAATCTATTTTAGGGCGTTTGTATAAACTAAATTTCAACAAGATCGGCTCAAAATTAGGCGAGAATTCGGAAGATTAAATTGTTATATTAGTTAATTAGTTTGTGTTGTTGTCGGCGAATTTTGTTCTTGCAAATTCTTATTCAGTATTTTTTTAATCGATTGTTCTTAACATAAATAATATACTTCGGAAATGAAAAGTGCTCTAATATACTCTGGTATTTAGCTTTTCAAAAAGACAACGAAAAACCGCTGTTACTGAACTTTGACTTTTATCCATTACTTCGACTCTCTAAATGTTTACATTTTAGATACAGATAGTAACTATTTTATTTCTGAAATGCTTTAAAAAATGACATAAAATCCATTTATGGAAATTTCGATTCAGAACCACACCGTTAAAAAAGGGTATATAAAGAATGGAAAATTAACGTCGTTTGCAGTTAACAATATAGAGTTTAAATTCAGTATGTCGGGGAGATAGTTCAGAAAACAAACTAATCAGTTTGAAATGTTGAGGCTCAATTTTCATTCAATGGGAAAATTGATCTATAATTATATACAATATTTTACGAATAAACTTTTCAGTAGTAAATATAATTAGATGATTAAATGAATAGTCCTCTCTCTCTTCAGCAATATCGTTATTAATAATGTTTTCAATATTTGTCAAAAATTAACATTTAGAACATTGATATTCCAAACTTACATGAATAATTTGTAGATATATTATTTCTTTGATTTAATTAATCGCACGTAATAAAACATATTTCCTCAGCCATAATAATCAGAATAAAAACGTTAATAAATTATTAAAATATTATATCAAAATGTTTTTTGAATATTTGTTTCCACACTAGTTATTCACAATTTTATAACATTTTAATAGTTGATTTTGCTCCTTTTTACTTGTAATAAGATATTTATACTAATTTAATGTATTAAAAAAGTATTTTAATATACTTTCTGATACACACCTGATATTGAACAATATTTAAAAGAATAATTGGTCATAAACGATCTTGTTATTTACTTTGAAAGGAGAAGGGCTCCGTATTTTTAAAGTTATAGCTTCCTAACGGTATATACCGGGTCAAAGGGCATACAAAACTGAATTTTAAAGCAAACAATGAAAGTGCTCTAAAAATGAAGAAGACACTAAAGGAAAACGCCGAAGGCAGAGAAAAATATTTACAGATGTAATTTTTACAACGTGAATAAATTGAAAGAACGCAGAAGATTCCTGACGCAAATTTAAAAACCTCTGAAAATGGGAAATTTGCAATAAGCGCTCATGATATTGTTAATTATAATTGTAAAGCAGTCAGTGAAAACATCCCAAATAAGTCAGACGCTGCAATAAGCAGTAATTTTTTCAATATTTTCATTGTTTCGTTGCAAAATTGTTTTGTATCATAACAATTTAGCGATTATATATGAAGACAAATACCAAGTCCATTACTTTTTTTCTAAATGATATACCGGATTTGAAATATCAACCTATAGGGATCAAACACACGGGTTATTTTTAGAGATTATTCCCCGAAACTTTCTTTACAAGAACGAATGATATTGTTTTCGTTATTTTCATATACGCACTCAGATTTGGCAGATATTAATTTATAAACGTGGGGCTAATCTACTGTACAAATGAAAATGGTCGTATTTGTGAAGTCCCCTGGGTCGAAGAGAGATTCATCTAAATTAGAAGACCTAATTAGGTCCACGCATGTCTTTTCTTATTGTCATAGTATATTCTGTGGCAGATGAAGATCATGATAAGCTTATTAAATTTTATATCAAATGAACTTAACAATATAAGTAAAGTAAATGAAAATTTTCAGAATTGCTGAAAGAAGTTAGGTAGTACTAAAATGCGCATTACTAAAAAAAATTTAGTTTAAAAGCCACATTCGGATACAGATTAAAATTGTATTTGATTGTTATGAAATTTTTATCCAATATAATTAATTTTATTCGACTCTAAGTATGCACTTTAAAATGTAACCAGACTTAATTATTCTCAGTTGTTCCTTACAAAAATACGCATCAAACATCACTCACGATTTTCAGATTCGTACTGCGAATATGAAGGAAAGAAATCACGAAATCTCGTTTCATTTCACTTACTACACATCTTGCTTTGCAACTTCGTTAAATGGCGTAGTAAATAATAATAGCAGTTATTCTTATTGTTGCACGATATTTTTAGTTTCAATGTTTTGAAGAAACGAGAATAGTCTTTGTGTCGATCTTTTAATACAACTTTGTAACATATAGGTTATTGAGAGTTAATTGAAAAAAAAGTTAATTTTATGCTTCAATTTTGAAAAGTTTGTATAAAAATATTCAAGTTTTCTTTATGCATGTGCACCAAGTGACTTTAGATATGACTGTTAGTACTGTTAGTATTTAGAGATATATGTTATATGTATTTAAGTATTTACAAATTCGAAGTACAATTAAATCAATGCAAAGTAAACAAAACTATGGAAATCTCACGAAAACATACGTTTCGCACTTTGATAAGTAAATATTCATTGGTTCAAACAATGCTTTTAATTAGTAAATACTAAGCTGATCCTAAATATGTTATGAACATTCATAAATAAACTGTAAACATTCATTATATTTAAGAAATAATCAGTAAATAGCAAAGTAACGGAAAACGTTTTTATGAACTTTATAAAAATTAAAGTAACAAATATAACTTAAAATGAAGAACCGTGTAATTGAAAGTAATTTATTTTATATCTTTTTATCATTTTCAATGACATTTATTAAATTTACTTCCTGCAGATGAATTTAATGATTTAATAGATCACAGTAAATTTTGTTTGGAACTTTTTTCCTTTCAGATAATTTTGTTTCTGTAATGGAGTTATAATATTTTTCAATAATTGATTATAACATATTTGTTACTAACTGTTATAAATGGAATACCATTTATTACAATATCATATTCCAATCATTAAAATGTAAATATTTCGTTATTTTTGTGTTTTATTAGTATTCATTTTTCATTTAAAGTCAGATTCTTTTGCGTAATAAATATTTACTTAATAAAAAAACATTAAATGAATTTTCAAAAAAAAAACGCATTGAACATGAATCTTGAATTTAACATATTTTTTATTTAAATTGATATAAAATCTCATTTAATGCAATAAAGGTACAATTGCGTAAAATTAAAAACATTGATTTTTTAATTTGAGCGCGCATAACTTTTTGTATTGAACAATAAATTGATGAATTACTCGTGTATAAAATACTTTTATCTGCAACCCTTTATAAATGTAAATAATAAATATGATATCGAAAAAATTGTGTACTTTGGATAAAGTACAATAAATTGTATATTTTACAAAGCATTTGTAATTGAGAAAAATAACCATAATCGAAAAGATTAATGAATCAAATAAATTTATTGATTAAAGAGTTCTTATTGGCATGCTTCAAAATTAACCATTTAAAGTAGTTTTTGAATATAAATGTCTGTCCTTCTTTCTCTCTTTCCATTTCTTCCAGTAGATATAGTGCATGTAGTTTCTGATCAAATATTTCGTACTTCTTTAGAGTTAAGAAAATATTACATTTTTACGATTCTGAATTTAGAAAAAATTCTGAATTTTAGCAAACATTTGGTTGCGAATGCAATTTAAATATTTGCTTATTTCTTTAAATTGATCTACAATTTCCTTTTTTGTAAAACCTTCAGCAAAGTTCAAGCAAATGCACAGTATGATTTTTTTATATATGTATATTTGATAAGCATTACCATATTAATCCCATGACTGAAACGTTTTCTACTATGTGGTCGAAATTGATTTTTATAAAACTTGGAGGTTTGCAGAATATCTTATTGTGAATCAGACATTGGTTTTTTAAATTAAAAAATGAGGTCTATGATTTTCAAAATTGTACAATATACCAGAGATGATTTAGTTTTTCTAATTGCTCTATGGAACAGTACATTAGAAATTCTGTCAATTTATTCCTGAATCTGCTAAGTTAGTGATTATGATTTCTTAAATATTACATATGTTTATTAGTTTTCAATTATATATAAGGAAATATGGGTAATATTGTTTCTAAAAACTTGATTTAATATGTTTCGTTCGATTTACCGAAATTTACAAATAACTACTATATCGTAATTAATAGCGATTGACAGCCGTTGCTCTCTCTAGTAATCAATATTTTTTGGAATTAATCGTTTTGATAATCTAAGTGAATCCATGTAAAAGAATAATATTATTAAAATAGTGAACCATTAGTGCGTGTCTATTCAAATTTTCGTAAAAAAGAATTTTTATTTCAAATTTCCTTCATCCAAACTAATATTCTCGAAAAAACAAAATTTTTATTTCTAATTTTGCATTCAAATGCTTTTAAATCAAATTATTTTAAAAAGAAAGTGTTTTTAATTCAAAAGTATAAACGAAATAAATTTTATTTTACAAATTTGCATTTAAAGGTATTTAAAATGTATGTCGAAAAGGAATTATTATTATGTTATTCAAACACATTAAATTATTATTTCCATGTATGAATTAATTTTCATCGACGTTAATGCATTTGTATACAAATTCATTAAATTGCTTAAGAATAGAATTCATTTCAATATACTTTAACGGATTCAGAGTATCAATGGGAATGGATTAAAATTGTTAATACATATTAATTCAATTCCGATTTGTGGGTAGTACGAAGGTGAAAAATAACTCTTATACACTCATTCTACAATTTACCCCTACCCAGTTTCAAAGGCCATTTTGAATGTTGAAAACACAATGTCAGATTTGTAATCTGAGACTACGGAAACCTCAAAATAATTAAAAACATTGGTCCAATTTCTGAAGATTGTTTTGCAATATTGGATCGATCAAGTTGAATTTTAAAAATCTAAAGCCGGATACTCAAAATATAAATATTGACAAAATTCATACATTTTTTACAAGTTGTTACTGCAGTCCACATCGACAGTCAAAGGGTTTAATTGCATCTTCAGAATTTGTTAGAAAATGAATAGATTTTAAAGAAAATTATAGTAAACAATTAAAATAATCTTTATTGAAAGTGTAAAATAAATGTTTATTTCATTCTGCTGATTAGAATAAATTAGGATACATTAAATTTGTTATTAAATAAACTCTGAATATTATACCGTTGATTTCCTATGATAACACGTGCAAGGGATTTCAGACTGTGGGCTGAGGTATTCCAGGTGAGCGCGAGTGGAGCGGGAACTGTAAAATGGCAGCAGGTCTCAGAGGATTTGGTGCCTGTGAACATCACCTGCATTCAAGATCAGCCGGAGAGTATTTTCCATATCACCGCATACAACAGCCAGGTGGACAAGATCCTGGACGTTCGGCTGGTTCAACCCGGTAAAAAGATATTGATTATTTCTGCTTTGCTTTGATCTTATGCCTATATGTACATTTGTATAGTAGATATCAGCTCTCTGGGCCTAAGGCAGATCAATTTCTACGCCACTGAATAAATCAAGGAGTAATTATCCGTTAACTAGCCATTGTACACTTCGTATTCAATTCTTAATTGAGGCTAGAGATCAAATTAATACGAACAGGATAAGCTTACACCTATTAAATTTATGGATAAATCCAAGAAACTTTCAAATTTAATGTAATAAAATATTTCTTATATTCCTTTAATGGTATTAAATAAGTTAGAACCTACCCTGGCGAAGATTTTGTTCTCCCCAATTGACTTTCACAACGGACTTTCCAAATTTCACAATTTGACGTTCTCTCGCCATTAGCTCGTAGTTTAGGGAGTTTTAACAAAAGTATCGAAATTTTCATCTGGATATTATTTTAATTAACGTCCCATTTTGTCAAATAGGAGCATGAAATAAATTCGACTGCGGTCGATAACCTCCTACAATTAACACTGTCTTTACGCGTCGTTAAGATGAAAACAAATCATTTAAATGCATTTCCTGTTTTCGAATATTTTGGAATCAACAAAATTAATGTCCCACGAGGTAATAGTGAAGATTACAGTTGGATATTACCGTCAAATTCCTAAAAACACACAATGGACTAATACCACGTGCATATGGACTTCCAAAAATTCACAAAGAAGGGGAACCCCTTAGATTAATTCTCTCAACTGTAAACTTCCCTACGTATAATTTAACAAAATTTTATTCCAATATATTAAGGAAAATTGTTGGTAAAAATAAAGCTTTTATCAAAGACAGTTGGCATTGCAGGGAAAAAATTAAATTTTGTATTCTCCCTCCAAATCACAAATTAATGTGACTGGATATAGTTTCCTTATTTACTAACGTGTCAACTAATGTAATAATGCTTATCATAGATAAAAAATAGCAGGAAATAAGAGAATTCACATATTTACCTCTAAATGAATTCAAAATAGGTTTGAATCTAATCCTTATTCCAAATACCAGATTTGCATTAGCATTTACACGCAGATATATGGAGTACCTTTGGGCTCCCCATTGTCTCAAGTAGTTGTAAATCTTACTGTGGAATTTTAACAAATTAATATTCAAACTTCCATTATGTCTATGATATGTTGATGTTGTACTACTATCATACCCTAGCAACAAAGAGAATGTAATTTTATCAGTTTTTAATGATCTTCCTAAAGTAAACGGATATATTAATCGGACTACTTTCCCGAAGGAAGTTGAACACTGAGAAAAGTGTATTTTATCAGTTACTATCCCTTGGCTTTTAAAAAGTGTATTATAGCTCTTAAAAGAAATATTATAACTAGTAAAATCCTCCGCCTTTCAGCATTTGTTTTGCCAAGTTATACGAAACTGTATTAAACTCCCCTATTTTAAAAGAATGTTTTACTATGACTAAAAGAAGGCATTTTTAATATTTTAATTTACTAGATAAATTTCCATAAACAACAATTGCTTTTAGTTAAAGAGAAAAGGCTAAAATAAACTGATATATTGGTTAGAATAATTTAAAATCTTCGTCTTTTAACAGGTAATAGAAAGATGGCAATTCCTATGCGTAAAATACTATCTTTTACGGGGCATAAGAATTCTAATACTGAGTAAAAAACACTTTTCTCGGTGAAGTCAACAATATGATTAACTTCCTAGATTTCAAACTGATTAGAAAAGAAAATGGATATATCGATGCAGATTGGTATCACAAAAATACATGGTCTGGTCGATATATCAACTTTTTCTCCAACCATCTTTTAACATATAAAATCAGTGTTGCATATGGGCTTGTTGCTAGAGCCATTAAATTATCAGAAGTACGTTTTAGAACAAATAATTTAAATATCATTAGACATATTTTACGTGAAAACAACTTTCCCATTCAAATCATTGAAAATTGTATCTGTAAGAAAGTACACGAGTTTTAAAAAAAATAGTAATTTGAACGATACTCGAATAGTAAAAATAACGTCTATTCCATACGTGTATGGCACTATAGACAAAATAAAAGCCACAATGAAAAAGGAAAACATACGGTTAGTTTTCATACCGATAGAAAAAAACATAGGCGGGATTAAACCGTATAAAGATATACCTTTTTTATTAAAACACAGCCATGTAGTACATAAAATTCCTTGCTTGCATTGCAATAAAGTATACATTGGAGAAACGAGTATACGATTAGAAACAAGAATAAGGGAACACAAGAGAAACATAAATGGAAAAGAAGAAACATATATCGGAAAAACTATGCATCGCATTAACACTAATCATGATTTCGACTATAAAAATACTAAAATTTTAAATATCAGATTTGAAACATCAAAATTACTAGAAATCTACAACACCTTAACATTCGATAATTAACATTATTTATAATTCCTATTTCAGAATAGATGTCATAGTTTTCTCAATAATATAGTTCCTTCTTAACCCATATATAACAATGCCTCGTGTCGAGTTTTTCCTTATACATTTTCTCCAATATAACCATATTTTTTAATATATTTTTTAATGTTCTTAATAATTTTATTTATGAAAACGGTTGCATATCTGATAACCGAAACGTAATGTATATTTGTTTTGTTCTTTTAATATTATATTAATTTTAGTCCATTGGCCATATCACACAATTTAATACTACTTAATTATAGTTGGCCGTAAATACATCTGCTCTTTCTATATTTCTTACATGTGTTGCTATGTTAAAAGTCAATGCGTTCTTGAAATGAACTTCTAGGTCATAGTTGCGTTACGTCTAAGATCAAGATGAAATAACCAAGGTAAAGTCTTGAATCTTATGTTAAATTTTTGTTACAATATGAATTCCTGGCAAGCTATTGATTTTTATGAATACTTTTGGATTTGTTCTCCATATACAATGGAAATCTTTGAAAGTGTAGACTATTTATGTAAACAATGATACTGAGAATAAATTCATAAATAATTATTATCAAATAATTGAATTTTACCTTGTAAATAATTTTTTGTCATTTCCGGGTGAATTTTAACTTCTTAAGTTAAATCGCATACTTTTAACACGAGCAATTGAGAGCGGGACCTTTACATTTAAATTCGGTGTCGAGATAGAAGGCTGAAATTATGTCTAAGTGATAATATAGTGGTCAAATGATGGATTATTAATAGTGGCCATTATAGGCATGCGGGTATGTTAGTGTCTTCTCGATAGATCATTTGGATTTTATTCAAATAATACGTAGGCGATCTATTTTCTCAACAATCATTAGAGAACATTTTCATCAATCAGGTTGATACTGTATTTGGATGTTAAAATTCTTGCTTTTTCAATTCCAGATATAAACAATATTACGGTCTATTTGAAACTAGAAATGAGGTAACCTTGACATCCAAGGTCAAATTGGAATAATTTTTCGGACTTTTTGCAATCACTGTATGTAACTTAATAGTTAATATTGAATGTCGCGTTAAAAACTTATTGGATACAAATGCAAATTAATGTTAAACGTCGGTATTGAGGAAGTTTCGCTCTTTTTAATTTAGAATGTTGTATTATTTAATTTTATAAGTATAAATTTTGTACTTTCGTACGAAAGATATATTAAAAAATGGAAAATCTATGTATTGGCTGAATGTTGATCACCTTTGTTAAAAAATGAATAGGACAGATTTGCAAACCAACATTCTTAATTTTCTCAATGCTTTAATATTTGCAAATTACAATTTTCCAGTTTCTGTTAATCGTGTAGAAAACCGTAGTTATCTTTCAAATGTTTGTTAAAAATTTATTTGTCATAAATCATCTACTTAACAAAACTTGACTACGTACGCAATGAAATTTCTAGAGAATACACTATGGGTACATCTCGCAGTAGTCGTATGCAATACACGTAGTCTTTTTCAAAGAGATCCAATGGAAAATGGGGTGGTTGTCTTAGTAAAGGAGCAAGGACCTCTAGTAAATAAACGATTCATCGTTGTAGAAAAACATTATTAACCACATATTTGCTATAATCATTATAAACTAAAAAGAAAAATAATACGAAGCCGCACAGTAATCTCTTGATTTTCTGAGTCCACAGCATCGTTCCAATAATTATCATTCAGTTGCTTATCTTACGCGTATGGTTTATTAAAACGGGTGCAGGTCGAAAAACCGACAAATCAAAAAGCCGACGGGTAAAAAAAACGACAGTCAAAAATCCGAAACATAAAAAAATGGATACATCTACAGCGGACAATAATTTTTTGCAACGGCAGTCTATTCTCTATCGGCTTTTCGATTGTCGGTTTTTTGACCGTGGGTTTTTTAACCGGTCGGCTTTTTAATTCAATTGATCTGCGATATAATCTGGTAACTCTGGTTTCGACCCGCACCCATTAATCTGATGCAAATCACATAGTATATGTATATTTAAGTATTTGAGAGATTGGCTTTTATAATTTTGACAATCTCAACATTTTTATGTAAATAGATAAAAAATGCCACCTTCACTAACAAGGGGAGAGTCAGACCAACGGAATTCAGAAAAATTCGAAACTTTCCCTGATGAAAGATTGTTAGGTCACATATCTTGTGGTAACGTACTAAAGCGCAATGTGCAGCAGGTTTCGAGAAAAATGAGTTTGAAAAAATTGCGCTTGCCTATAATGAGCTTAATATGCTTCGTTGGGAAGCGACAATACGAAGCGGCGGTGGCGTAGTGGGTAGAGCGCCAGACTGCTAATATTGACGTCGCGAGTTCGAATCTCGAGCGTTCCGAGTTCTTTTTTTTTCTATTTTGTTGTGTATATATATATATGTTTTTTTCAATAGTTGTAAAATTAATAATATTTAACAACTTCAATTACTTGTAATAAACCTCTTTTTTTAATTATTTTTATTTTTTTTATTTAATTATTAAGAAATTCTATTTAAAATAATATAATGAATAAATATGAATATATTACTTACTCGTATATTGAAAATTATTTTTTTAAAGTATGAATTGTATATTACGTGATTTTTAATAAATTAACTCATAAGTATAACTTATATCGTATGAGAAGTTTGTAACTGCAATAAAAAAATATAATGTGTTCAAAATAATAGTACAAGGATATGAACATATATTATACATCAATCGCGGAATGAGACCCACTACTAATCTTCTCTGCCATTGTATTTTTTTTTTTTTTTTGAGGAAAAACGACGAAAAGCAGAAGAAATAAAATTCTAGATAAACTTTTTTTTGCACACGTGCGCTTCTAATTCATTTGCCGTATAATAGACAACTGAAAACTGAACAACGCGAACACATTCTTGCCAATATTTTCGAACTGTGAAATTCAGCAGAAAATGAACAGTTTTCGCATACAGTTCTTATTTACAATATTTTTAATTTTCCAAAATAAATATACATTTTACATCAGATAATTTATATGTTTATATTACATTATATTCATAATATATGTTCATATCCTTGTACTATTATTTTGAACACATTATACTTTTTTTATTGCAATTACAAACTTCTCATACGATATAAGTTATACTTGTCAGTTAATTTATTAAAAATCACGTAATATACAATTCATACTTTAAAAAAATAATTTTCAATATACGAGTAAGTAATATATTCATATTTATTCATTATATTATTTTAAATAGAAATTCTTAATAATGAAATAAAAAAAATTAAAATAATTAAAAAAAAGTTTTATTAACAGTAATTGAAGTTGTTAAATATTATTAATTTTACAACTATTGAAAAAATATATATATACACAAAAAAATAGAAAAAAAGAACTCGTAACGCTCGAGATTCGAACTCGCGACGTCAATATTAGCAGTCTGGCGCTCTACCCACTGCGCCACCACCGCTTCATACTGTCACTTCCCAACGAAGCATATTAAGCTTATTATAGGCAAGCGCAATTTTTTCAAACTCATTTTTCTCGAAACCTGCTGCATATTGCGCTTTAGTACTTTACCACAAGATATGTGACCTAACAATCTTTCATCAGGGGAAGTTTCGAATTTTTCTGAATTCCGTTGGTCTGACTCTCCCCTTGTAAGAAAAAACGTATCACGGGATAACTATTCCCCATATTAATCTACAAGCAGAAGTTATACAAATAGAAATGTAGTTAAATTACAAAGGAAAAATAATTTTTATTATATTTGTAGTAAGATACATTAATAATCTGCTTTATCCTTTTCAACGACGCAAAAAATTAAAAAATGCATCAGCTCAATTGTAACCTGTAGTTCCATGATATACATAAAAACAGAAGTTTCTTTGAAAGATGAAAAGTTCCCAATAGTGATTATAGTGTCATATATGGTTTTAGTGAGCAGGAGTTATTCAAGGATATATGTTTTGAGTGATATACATAAAAAATGAAAAAAATATTATTTCCATTCTGTAATTTAAACAAAACATTAGAAAATAGATTTTATAATATTTTTATGTCTATAGTAAAAAAAAAGTTCAACCGAAGGAAAAAATACATAAAAACAAGAAGAAACTCGCATGTCATTTACGATTCACATTAATGCTGGTGGAAGCATAACATTGATTTGAGTAGAATTTTACGATAGTCATAAGAGTTCGATCGGGTATTTGTAACGCGAAAACACAAGTACAAATTGATCTGTTTTCTAGAAAACAACTTATTTATTTGTTAACATCTTAATACCATCGTTTTATTATCTCGTTATAAATGTAAAGAAGTCATATTTGCAGTTATGAATTCGTCATGTATATAATTTCATACATTTATTATTATTTTTTTTTGTATACTATAGAAAAAGTGTAAAATTATTTCACTAAGTCACATCAAGTTTTAACACAGAACTAATTTTTAAACATGATATCAGATAAGCCTTGTTGACCATTTGTTTAGCGATATTATAAATCTGTTTATGTCGTAGTTTCCCATTCGAGGTCAAACAAACTTTTGAACGATTGAGTTTCTTTTTTGAAAAAAACTCGTTGTTTTTCGTTGCAGGGACACGAATTGGCCAAGCATCGGAATGCTTCGTCTACTGGAAAGACCGGATGACAAACGACACTTGGGGTCTGAACTTCACGTGTCCCATCGATGCCAAACAATTTCGAGAATGTTGCGTAAGTCAAACTGCTGCACTATATTTCTAAAACCCCTCCCTAGAAACATCAACGAGGATACCCCATTTCCGAATTTATTTTAAATTTCAATGAGCTCGACTTACGACCTATAAAAATTTGACGATCTCGGCTCTAGCCATTTATGAGTCGTAAACTTGGGAATTATCGCCTTCAATGGGATTTCATGCAAGTGTGTTTGTTACATTTTTACTTCGATTTCAATCCCTGCTAGTATAGTAATGCTTGTCGATAATTCCCCGCATCACAAATGCCCGTGTTAATTAAGGTCATCTTGTAGTCGGCTTTCATCTGAAATCGTTCATCGATCGCACCTACGACCTTTTATCGTTTAATGGGTAATGTGCTTTTCCGCATCCGACGGAAATCGAAATTCGAACGTTTATTCTTTATCTGTACGCAATATTCTGATTTAAAATTAAAATAAATTATAAATACAATATATGGAAATTAATCGTAAATAATATATGATACAGATATATTGGATATGAGAAGTTGGAGGGAAAAACTGTAAAAAATATGTACAATTAGATTGAGTTAATTAGACTTGTATCATATATTTTTTTTGCACATGTTGTCTAAATTTTAACTAAAATATTTAACACAATTCATGAAGTTTTGTTCTCGGAAATTAGGACGCTCTCATAAAGATATAAATCACGCGCCCAAATAAATATATAATTTAACGCCACTGTCAAAATCCCGAAAATTAATAAACCAAAATAATAAATTATAAGGAGTTGTAGTACTGAAGTCCCCAAGATTAACTTTTTAGCATAACATTAACCACAATCATTTGTTTTAATTAATTCCAATTTGAAATTAATAAGTGTACAATCAATACCCGACCAATACTGAATAATTTATTTTTAAAATTTTACACCTTCGGCTACCCTATTTTCCGATTTTTAGATTTTCGGATTAATGCACTTTCGGAATACTGTACATTCGAAATATTGAACCCTGAAGTAATTTTACAGAAAATAAATAAAAATGATATATATATCAATTTTCGCCAATGATAAACGCCCATTTAAAATACCGAAATGCAATATTCATCATAGAATGATTTAGTTTAAACAGCGATCTAATTTTTTTCATTAATTAAAATTTAAATAAATGGCACGTAAATTAATTGAATTCGTATGTATATTTTAACTTGATTTTGATATTCGTACTTGCAAGGTTGTTATTTTGATTAAAATCGTTCTCCTTTCCTTACTTCACTCTTAAAATAGTCTTCCTGAGTCCCCTTAATTGTAGTAAGCGGAATCCACTTGAAGCAAGTAGAAATCCATTTACCGCAAGAGGAATAATCATCTTGATCGTATAACCAGATCATTTCCACCTGCAGCAAGAGGATTCCGCTTGCGGCAAGAGGGCGTTTTAAGAGTGCATTTTAAGCAAACCATATTTTACTACAAGGCTTTTTTTTTAAGAACAGCATATTATTGCTTGCTTTATCTAATATTTATCGACCCACTTTATTTTTTATTTGCCCCCACTGACATAAATAACATCTTAAGATATTATCGAATTGTTTCTTTTCTGTAAATCCCACTTCGTTAAATGTATTTCTGGAAATATAATATAGATTTTTTATGTAAAAGAACGAAGATGAAAGTCTGAAGGACTTTGACAAAAGTCATCGGACTTTAGTCGATTGTTTAGAGTTGTGAAGTGCATTCACGGGTATGAAAAGAATTTTCTGAGGCTGTTCGAAACTCGTGAAATTTACCGAGGTTTTTCTTAGGAAGAGTCATTAACAACTATATTCGCAAAGTAATAATGAATAGGATATGCTCCTGTAACTGTAGAATAACTATTATATTCATATTAGGAAATAAACAAAAACATGATTGTTTTTTACATAATAAACACAATTCGTTACAATGAAAAGTAAGTGATAAACAGGATAGAGTTATACCGGTGGTACATTACAAATTTTATGATACAAATTAATCATTTTGATGTTAGATATTTCACATAATCACCACCTTTTCATTTCAGTTTTTCTAGTCTTGGGTCGTTCCATGATCAAATAGTCTAGCTAGCTTAAACCCGCCATTTTATTTTTTGAAAAACTTTTGCAAGAATCATCGTTTGTTTGTACGTACTCCCACGTAGATCCTGACCATAGAATTGGAGAAAGGGTACCCGAAGCTATAAATTTTGACTGATTTAAATTTTTAAAATAATGTTAGGATCAAAAGTGACAACGTAAAATATTGCGTCCATGTGTTTGATTTCCGGGACGAAATAGATTAAACGTGTGTGGTTAAACAAAAGTGGTTAAAAGAAAGTGCGGGAAATTATCGACCGATGCCAATTCTAAGCATTATTAAAAAAACTTGAGGTTCATTGTAATCCATGAATCAATCATCTAGTGATAATTTATGGGTATTTAGATTGCGACATGAACGTAATTTAAACAAAAAATTTGCGTATCAGCAATACGCAGATTTTACTTTGATGTACACACTTATAGAACTCACAATGCAGCGATAAATTACTTAATTGAAATTTAAAGATGTTTGGACGTGATTTTTTGGAAAACTGCATTTTTGCATACCTTCCAAGAAACTAAAACCCACTTTAAAAGTTTAGATGACATTTTTTGGCATATTTGAATAACGTATTTTGAATATAAAACAGATATTGGATGTAGACATATAAAAAGTTAAATTTTATATAAGAAAAATCGTCCAAATATGATTTTGCATACTGAGAGAAGATGAGGGCAGCAGCAGCTCAGTAATGAGCGTTAAAAAACATAGGGCTCTTTTCTAGGAAAGTTCGTGCTCTACAAATCTTGCGCCGTTTTTGATACGGATTTTGTATTCAATATCAAATTTCGCTTACACTTTTTTAATGATACCAATTTTCTGACCACTCATTATTTCAAATTATGATTTATATTTTTCTGTACTGCATACTGCCCGCATTCCTCGCTTAGTTGCTGCCCTAAATTTCCCTGACAAGTAACACTATCTAAGTGTGACACGCCGATTGGACTGCAAGTTGGCAAATTTTCAGAACTCCAAAAAATAATCGATACGTATTTTTTGATCGGCAAAGAAGAAAGGTTAAGGGTTGAAACTGATGCCTGAATTGCTCGAAACCTCCGAATTATATAATAGCATGCACGCACATGTAGAGTAAAACTCATTTCCGTACATTTTGGTGTCTAAGCATTTCTTTGGTTCGCTGATTTTGAATCTCAGGTCATACGTACAAAATTCAAAATTGCGGGCCCACAATGGCAGACCAATTTTAGAAAGCTTTTCTTTTTACATAATATTTGGTATCTATAATAGTATTTTATGTCGCTGATTTTTATTCTGAAGTAAAATTTGCAATATTCAATATAGAGGATCGAAAATGGCGGTTTTATAATAATTTTTTTGTTAAAAAGTAGTATGTAGAGGTTTCTAGGGTTATAATTTTATATGAAAAACGAAAAAGCTTTGTAAAATTTGATCTATCATTTTGGGTCACTATTTTGAATTTCGTAAATACGACCTCATTTTTTAAATTAGCGGCCAAAAAACACCTTCAAACACTCGTTTTCATTCATGTATGTGTATATTACATAGGACCACAAACAAAAAATTGTTTCGAGATCAGAAATAGTGGACCTTATCGATTTTTGTCCGCTGAAAACGAATCCGTTATTCGATTTGGCCCGTCGCGTCAGGATTTTAAGATATCTGATCCAAAAAAATGTTAAAAAATATACTTTTTGGCAATTTAAGGTTAGGGTATGAAAAAAATTTGAAATGATGAGTTACCTTGTACAACTAATTTATTTTCATCAACCAAAAATCTGTAAGTTCCTCCCACTTCTGATTCCAGTTGTGTCAAAAAAATAAATGTTGCGATCTTGTGTTATTTTTTTTAATATTACCTTCAGTGATTAATTACACAGGACCGCAAACTTTTTTAGGAGAGATAAGTTGAATCAGAGGTACTGGATCTTATAGATTTTTATTTGCTCAAAATAAATTAGTTGTCCAAGTTAACTCATTGTTTCAAATTTTTTCCATATCCTAACCTTAAATTACCAAAAAGTATATTTTTTAATATTTTTCGAATCAGTTATCTTAAAATCCTGACGTGATGGGCCAAATCGAATAACGGAATCGTTTTCAGCGGACAAAAATCTATAAAATTCGCTATTTCTGATTCAAGCGATCTCGAAACAAAGGAGGGTGCCCACGGGTATAGGTGGTTTTGTGCCCTGGAGATGAAACCTTCCTAATTGGCATATTCGGTTAGGGTATGATGGGAGGTAATACCCCATACCAAATTTGATGGCCCAATCATAGCAGAAGGTCGAGAAAATCGCTGTAGAAGTCACGGATTCTACATGGAAAGTGCAGTAACGTAAGTAGTAATATGCCGCACTGCGTGTTGTTCGTACTGTTACTACTTAGATTCCTGCATTTTTCTATGTATAATCCACGACTTCTACAGCGATTTTCTCGACCTTCCGTTATGATTGGGCCATCGAATTCGGTATGGGGTCTTACCTCCCATCATACCCTAACCGAATATGCCAATTAGGGAGGTTCCATCTCCAGGGCACAAACCACGTATACCCGTCGGCATCCTCCTTTTTTTTGTGGTCCTGTGTTATTATATATTTTATGGGGTTTTTGAGCAATTCCGGGATCAGTTGCAATCCTTAAACCTTTTTCTTTGCCGATAAAAAAAAGATATGTAAAATTATGCCAATTCGCAGTCCAATCGGCTTGTCACAATTGGATAGTGCTACTTATTAGTTCAGGAGACAGTGTTATAATATGCATTACAGGACCGCTGTTTTGCAAAAATTCTCATGTGACTCGAGGGTATCTCATATATATTTCTGTATAAACTATTAACGTATATAAATAAGTAAATAATTACATGAAGGATAATAAAACTGCATCTTGAGCATGGTATTTTCATCGGAAGCTCGGTGAGCGCAGAGCGCACCGGGACATCCGCGAAGATTGACATGCGTTCGTTTTTCATTGCAGTCACCTTGCTTTAAGGTTCCCCGGAAGGCGTCCTCATCGTACTCGTTGAAATTAGAGCCGCTGAACAAGCAGAAGATCAAAACACAAAGAAAGCCTTTATCGACTCCAGCGTCACCCAACAGGGGGACGAGGGAGCTCCAGTGCACCTGCAACGCAGAGCAATACGCGCGGATTCAGCAGGACCTCAGATACAGGGATGCATGTGGTACGTTATCGATTATCCAATCTCTATTATTCATCCTCACTTCGAGTCGAATAATAAACCGGCTGGTTCCGAGTCGGCCGCCCCATCCGGGGAGTCCGTTTCCTAGGGGTTTGATGGAATTTCATTACGGATTTAGATTTGCAATTCCGAGAGCCTTTTTAAATCAATGGCCGGCTTTCGACTCGGACCTTTTCACTAGCAAATGTCACCGGTGGCGGGTGTAACGATGTTAAGATAACGATTTGTCACCCTTCGAGAGGATCCACCTCGACCGAAGGGTGAATACCTCTGACGAGTAATTCGTAATCCGTGTTTCACTTTTCAACATTTCCAGCAGAATATTTTCCGGAGAGTAATAGTATTAATAATAAGGAACCGGTTCCATTCGTGATTTAATATGTCATAGTTGTTTGGCAGTCATAATTGACGTAAAGAATAAACGTAATAAAACTACCATTTTTAAAGGACGCCTTGACATCTAACAATATTACATTCTTATCACACTTTTAAATGTCCAATGGAAATAACCAGACAGCTCATCTATCTGAGAACATTCTCAGTCGTATTTGAGCTGTCCATGCATTTCCTTTTATCACTATATTACTACACTCAGAACATCCTTAGGACATAAGACGATTTCAGAAAGTAAAGAAACACGGAACAGGTTGAATACTCTAACAATAAGACACATATCCAGAAATGTCAGTAGAGCCATACCGTCACCGCACTGTTATTATTCCACAATAGAGAGTTGGAGAAACGTATTACTTAATCCAGCTGGTAGAATGTTTATTTTATAGCGCAAAATATCAGCACTGTTTTACGAAGTGAATTTCATTTAGTTAAACTGTTGAGAATGTTAGCTACTACTTTTTTGTTTTGTTTTTTATTAACTTATGAAACACGAATGCAGGTTTATTAAGTACAATACAATTAATACATATAACTTAAATATAGTCTATACAATCAGAGGTTAACTCCGCCCTTTTCCCTGTAGCATTCAGAATATTCATTGTTTTTGGTTTTATATTAACATCTATATTTATAAAAATGCCAATTGTTTTTCTAAAAACCCCGGGACTTTTACTATTTGAAGTTAAAACTCATGCAGACACATATTAGTGACTGACGTGTTTTGTACTTTTCTTTCTTATTAACTATTTTGCATAATCTCACCAAGTAATCGCTGTAGGAAAATCTTTAAGAAAGGTTTTAATACATCACATTACTTTCAAATGTTGCTCGTATCCAGTCATAATTTCACTAACTGTTACTCTAATTTTAGCAACTAAAGCGAAATCCTTTTCTTAGAGTATATGAATGTAAGGTTAACATTTAAAGTTTCTTGTAATTGGAAGTACCGCATTTTAGTCATATGCCTTATGCATAAATTTGTAGATTCATGACTTTCCAAATTATACGATGATGGCCATTTTGTTGCTTTGTATTCAATTCTCAGTTTGTAATTTCAATATACATTTTAAATAGGAAAACATGTCAGTTATCGGCGAGTTAAGGCTCTTAATTCAGTGAATTTGATTTTAATCTTTTTTATCCCGAAATGAGAAAAGCAGGTACGTCAACTGCAGTTATTTCTCCGGAAAAAGCGTTTTTTCTAATTTTCGAACGATACCTTCCCCACTATTTTCAATTATACGAATGCAGCTGTAATAGTATCCAGATTCGGAGGCGATTTTTGATGAAAATGGGAGAAAATTTTTCACTGAAAACCTAAGCGAAATAACATCCACATCCAGTTGAGTGGGAACTATTCTACAATATTCAGATTATAGAATATTTTAATCTGATTAAATATTCTACATTTTTATACTACCACAACTATGCTTCACCAAATACTAATATTAAAACTATTTTTTCAGTTATGACGTATATCCCAGAATTTTATTGCCATTGTAAGCATACATACATTATAATAACATTTAAAATTACGCAAACATGACAAACATACCATACTTATTGTCAATCATTCATTATCATTCATCCACTTTTTGCCAAGTCAAAAAGAGCTTTTTGAAAGAAATAATTGTTAGGAATTAAAACTCTTAAGCGATATACATTTGAAACGTGACTTACTTTTGTCTTAAAATCTTGATATCTTTTGATTTTTCTTCTCTGTTTAATGTTGCTTGAAATGTAGACGGAACTATTTTTTAATCTTCTTAAATTTTTTTAATATAAGTTCGAGTTATTTCACACGTCACAACATACATTAGCAGAAAATTACTGACAAATCATAGTTTTTAGCAGCATTAGGTAATATATAATTTTTTGCAATCGTCGAAGCACAAAAGCAATATGTAATGGACGTTCTGCAATAATACTAAACCTAAAGTCCAAAATTCTTAACAATTATATTCTTTCTCAAAATTGATTTAATGTGTGTGTGTGTGTGTGTGTGTGTGTGTGTGTTGATGTAACAAATTGTGTTGTGATGTAATAATTTGTAAATAAGCCTTTGAAATAATTTGTTGGCTTTAAAGTATTTCTTATCAGCAGTAAATATATTTCACCATTTCAAATGATACATATTTATAATTGCATTAAAATTATAATTGCGTACAAAGAAAAAGTAGTTGGAAATGTGGTTTCATGTCAATGTTGTTATACGTGTTTAGATCTAAGAGTTGTCAAATAATTTAATCGTAATAAGAAACCCGACTAGAGTAAGGTTCATTATCAACTAAACAAAACGAAACAGGTAAAAATATTTAAGTTCTTATTGTTATAAGCATAGAAATGTAGGATGTTAGTCAGAGAGAATTACAATTGCCATGAAATCAAAATCGTGAAGATATGTATTAAGTTTTGTTAACTAAGTAAACATGTATTCATAGTTTGTTTGTGCTAGAAAAATATAAAGTGACACAAAAAGTTTCGAATGTTTAAAATAATATTTATTACTGATATGGTATTCTATGTAGCGATTTGCTAATTAGAAATCTATACTAAAAGTTTAAAATCATTTACATAATGTAAATCAGTTTATATTTTACTTTTTTTAAAGTCAACAAATTATTCGGTCATAATTAACACTTACGAATTTTAATTGTATATATTTAAAAGATATTCATAACGCCTGTAATATTATACATTCAATCATTTTTCTTTTTTTTTTAAAGACTAAGTTGGGTATGACTTAGTTTTTGTCATAAACCTATTTTATTATCAAGTTCAATTAAAAACTTTTAATTATTGAGAAATAGTTTCTGTTACGTGTTGCAACTGTGTTATACTTATCGCAAAATTAAATTAAATTTTGTGAATCACTTCCTGTAATCCCCATCGAGTTTAATTAAATCGAACGTTACAATGGTAAATTGAAAATGGAATATATGAAAACTTGCTAGAACTCCGTTTTAAAATTGGAGTTTTATTTTATACCTTTGCGTTTTATATTTATTACTATTTAATAACTTTCTACAACATGTAATTTATTATAATACTCTTTTTTATTTAATATGATAATTGTGTATTCACTTAACAATTTATGTTCTATTTATGTTTAATTTAACTAATTTATAGAAGAGTTAAATTTAAAATTTTTCCGCCAAATTATTTATCAATAATTTCTAATCCAGACAATATTCCTTTTCACATTGTTTGAATTTTACCCAAGCACATATGCGTTAATACTTCATATATCTGTATTTTTTTGGATTGATTACGTCTTGATTGGCAGTGGGTACCGCAACCTGCTATTTTATCGATTTTCGACGCCCTCGTGATTTTTTTTCGAACCATCCATTAATCTTTTAAGTAAAGTGTATCCCAGAGTTTTTTTATGAATAAGCCACACCATTCAATACTTCTTGTTTCTTTTTTTTTGTCTTTTACTGCATAAAATGTGGTATGAGATAAAAATGCTCTTTTAAATCAACGTCACTCCGAAATTAACTCGTAATTAACGCCGGTAACTAATTCGTTCATGTCAGAAGCAAAGTTTCGAAGCATTCAAAAAAAGAACTAGAAACCATAAGCTGACAAAATCTCGTTGTTATAACAGTGCACTTCAATTTACTCAATATGTAACCATATGGCGCGTTAATTTCGCCGTCAGCAACGCATTCAGTATGAAAAAGTCTGAACAATATGATCCATTCTAATGCAAATGTTTTGTTGTACCGTGTAATCAATTCTCCAATGGTGGAATTCATTACCGAGTTTGATCCGCGCCCAATCGATTTATTATTAATAGGAATTTTGATAGCTCTTCCATTTACCTGATAATAAAAATTTTGAGACATTTAAAGTGCTCTTTTCTTAAACAACATATAATTAGAGAATAATAAAAAAACGCTGCAAAAGATATCAATGTATAACCTATTCATTTTTTATTTAGGAAAGTCACTCGAACATTCTACTAGATATCTGATGTCATCAAATGTTATTATCTGATCACTAATACAAACTAAAAACAGCGGTGTATTTTATTTATTTTTGATTTAATCGACCTTAATAACAATGAACATAAAATAAACAAAAACTTATAATAAGTTAAATCGAAGAATGGGCCAAAGGACGACCAACAGCTAATAGTAGCCGTTTCACTTCACCAAAATATATATATAACTATATTAAATCGTTAAGCGATTTCCAGTTACTAGAGACTTTTATTTTCGAAGTTTCTAAGATTTCTTTCGAATCTAAATGTACACATATATAGTGCAGATAGTTTGGGCGTGGCACGACTTGTCAGGATAAAAAGCTCTTTTTCATGAAACCGGAGGAAACTAGAAAAGTGTGGTAATGTGTTTACCACATATTTTATACGGTCGACGTATTTCCATTGATTTATCTCCAAGGTTCTGTAACAAAAAGCGATACTTGCGTTATGCCGTTTTGATAAGGAAATATTATGTTTCCATTATTGTTGCAACAAAACTTGGATTTAACATCAAGAGAAAAATCTTATAAGAGTATTTTCACATAAAAATGATTTTTATTTCTGAAAATAGTTCTTTTCATACAACTAAATAAATAGAATATTTTTTATAGATTAACTAAGAACTTAATAAACTTTGAAGTAATCAATTTTCAAAAATAACGTTGTTCAACGTTCAGTTATAGGATACAAAAGTGCAATTTTAGCTATGGTCAGTAAATCGGAAATGCGAGGACACGTGCACATGGTGCAGCCTGTACTATATATCACATATTTATAAAAAATATCGAACCCATTTTATGCAGTACCACGTAATATCCGTGTAACATAAAAGCACCCTGTTTAAGTGCAGTCTGTATTCCATACGCGTGCAGCGAGTTTCATTTATGCGTGTTTGAAGTTGTCGATGTTGTATATACCGGTGACCCTTAAAGGTTAACGACACTCTTAACAGTAGTTTTCCGTGGTATACGATACGGCTTTTACATTTCCTATCTTTTAATGTTTCAACAGCTGCATCTACTCTACCGAGGACCATGACACGTGCAACGGACACAGATATGACAGCTCGTGATAAAATAACGACAGCGACATCTAGCGCCTCCATTTATGATAACGTGAACAATACCTCTACTACATCTGGCAAAGGACTCAAGAGCGGTGATTCCATTAAACTGAAAGATAAGCAACAACAGAGTGAGACTTGTCAGACCCTCCCAAAAACTGCTAATGTGGCCATCGGAACTGTAACCGTAGGGTCGCAGGTGAGTTTATTTTTTTCGTATTTATTTATCATTATTGTTTTATTTTATTTCAATAATTATAAATTCTCGAAAAGTTATGTTCTTTATTTTTGTTTCCTTATCGCGCGGTTTCAAATAATATGGGAGTTTTAAAAAAAACGTGATTTTCTGATTGGAATTTTAACCGGTTAACTGGTACTTTATCATATATGTACAAAAAAATGTGGCATAACGGGTACTGTATCATATATGTACATATTTGAATAACTTTTGAAGATTACAACCGATTTGAACCAAAATTTGGTATGCAACATACTCTATCGTTATTGGACATACTCTATCTGAATATTTGGTTGTTTTTTTTTTAAATTATGAATCCTAACCTTAAAATGACAACCTTCTATATAGCATAAATTTCGGCACTGAGATTTTCGAGATCGCTGATTGCGAATTTGTTGTCACTTTCACATAATTTGTGATAACGGACATAAAATCGTATATAGCACACTAGAGCCTCGATTTAAAGACCTAAATCGAGAATGACGACACGTCTTCTAGAAAAAACTAAATATTCCACCCACAACTCTTATTTTTCCACTACTCTACTTCAACCTTTATTTTTCAACCCTTTACGATGTTTTAAAATGAAAACTGAGCTTAGAAATAGAATCAGCAATATCAAAAACCCCAAGATCTAAGATAGAAAAGCTGAAAATTTCACCCTCAAGTCTTATTTTTCACCCCTTTGGGATGTTGAAAAATAGAAACTGAGCTTGGAAAAGGATTCAGGAGCACAAAAAAACCTCATAGAAATAGATATCACGTATTTTAGTGGATGATTCGCTTCTACCAGAATTGGCACGAAAAATGAAAAATGGTGCACCAGTTAACCGGTTAATACAGGCATTTTAATAATCATTAATAAATCAAATTTGTAGTAACTGACACTCATTGTATTGTTTAAACATTTCAACATGTCTGAAACATTTTCCACTACCCTCTGCTGAAATCCTTACGATTCTTGAATGTCGTTTTTTTTAACAAAAAATGTATTAATGCAAATGTAAAAAATGCTATTTCATGATGTTAAGTATATGAACAATATGAAAAAACATTTTAAAAAATTCGGAAAAATGACAGGGTACTTGGAAGATTATCCGGTAGGCTCTATCAACTGAACTGTCTCCTCACATCCCTCCTTACTGTGGATTTTTAATTCGTCACACATTCCGTACTTCATCACATGTTTCGTCATGCATGTTTTTGTGCAGAAATTTTATAAAGACTTTAGTGAAAATTATAATTCTTTTTTGGCCAAGAATAATTGTATTATGCGATAGTAGAAAATATTGCCAGGAATTGTCATATATTAATATTCTGAATAGTTGGTCTGACCGAATTATCGGTTACTACTGCGACGTTGCCCCACCTAAGGGACGAAGAATAATAAGAACAGTAATAGTAAATAGAATTCAAGCAGTTAAAATTCTTTAAATTTTCCCTAAATAGTATATTTCAATACTAGTGCGTAAAATGCGATTACATAGGCGGGTGTGTAAAATCGAATTCTTACGCACGTGTGTCGAACGATATTTCTCGATATACTATGCTTAAAATTTGTGCGCCGTTTTTTGTGGGTCCAATATGATGTTACGCATCATGAGACAGCACGAGAGAGCCCCGGTCAGCAGTAGTGCGTGAAATCGTATTTTACATTATTTTACACTAGAAACGGTGCGTAAAATCAAATTTTACGCATAGTATATCGAAAAATATATTAAAAAATGTTCTAGGTTGTACATATAATTCTCTCTGCGCAAATATTATTTTGCTATTTGACACAGACATCGTATGGCAGCCCTAATCATTTTTATGATCAGTTCGATTAGCAAGGTAATTTGAAGGTGAAGATTATTTTGTTAAATAGTTTAAATACTTGATTCCAAAGAACCAACCATTTTTGCATCAGGAATGATTGTTAGATAATTTATTAGTGTGTCCTTCAGAAGGTCAAATCTCCAAAAATTGTTAAGCTGTTTTTCTTTAAACTTTTGAAAATATATAGAAGAAATGATTTCGAATGTTTAGAGGCTAATGGTCTTAAGCATATTGATCTCGATAATAGAGCTTTTCAGTAACATAAATAACTTTGACCTCTAAATGACCTTGAAAATCAACCAGAAGATCAAAATTGTTAGAACTAAGATTGAGGTAAATAAATTCGTTAACATTTGTAAATGGTTGTTTTCCACGTAAAATCCACAATGTTTTTGAGCTTAAAAAAAGAAAGACAGGATCTATTCGTCGGTCAAATATTCTTGTATATACTCACCATGGCAATTTATTCTAAAGCCTGATAAAACAAAGAAAAGAAAAATACAAATAACAAAATTTTTTACTTACATATCAATAATTAAATGACGTCACTCAAGTCATTAATTTTCAGAATAATTTTAAGTGAATTCATATAATTTACTTACAGTTATTGTGAAGTATGATCTTTTATAGACCAGTTACAAATATACCACATGCACGATTATCGCCGCATGCAGAAAATTAATTTTAGATCTCGTTTAACGTCATATGAAAACTCTGTTTACCTTACCCTTAAGTATGTGACGCAAAGAACTTGTTCAACATTCGTCTTAAAATAAAAGAGGAATGATATTTTTTAAGCCTTTTAGACCGTATTATTAAGAATATTCTTACAAACGTTAACGCAGCTTAATACTACAACAATTACAAACACAAAGGAACGTTTACATTGTAATAATGTAATTTTACTAATAGTTTTCTGTTAAATTAAATCAGTTTTCTACCTATCTTGAACGAACATAGTACTGTCGAGGGACAGAATACTTAGGTATTATACTTATAAACTATATTATTACTTTAATTCTAATAAATTACACTTTTTCCAAAAGTATATTTTAGAGCCATGTGATCAATTAATTAGGTATTCATAATATATATTTCATTACGAACAAAATTCTACTATGAACCAATCTTTTGAATTTCTATCGGTGTGGTGATATAATTCAAAACACATGATAGAGTCTTTCTTTCTCTTGACTATTCCATCATTTTTTATTATTCTTTTAATTACTTGTTCTATTTGGAAGTTAATAAATGGTTCGGAAGTTATCCCAATTAACGTAAACTTCACAAAACTACGTCACATTGCATTTTAGCACACGGTGAATGTCAAATGTAATATTGCGGTTTAATGAAATTATGAACTATTATAAATTACATTTTCCATTTCTAATACAAGAGGAAGAGTGGAAGGATAAAATCAAACTTAGATGAGATAATTTTTAGAAGATTCCACGAATAATCAAGTTCTCTATAATAGAGAAATATGCAGGCAGGAATTAAATTCTAAAATTTTATCCAAAAGTAATTATTAGCTGTAATGATGTAGACTATTAACATAATAAATTGTATAATTTGTAACTTTTAGAATGTCGTTTTCAGAATGTAGTTTAAAGTTATAAATAAATGATTTTACGTTTATTATACTTTTATAAGTAACAAATGATAGACTGAAGTCGCCTTATGATGTACAAAGATGGATTTACAATTTAATATTTTAAGAAATTTCTTCTGACATTAATAAAAGTAGGTCATGTGTGAAGATGATTATAGATGGAAGTTATAAAACGATTTTTTTTTAATTTATTATTTATTATTTATTTATAATACAGGCGGGTGATAAATTTACTGCGGTTATAAGAGAGTATCCGAAAAAAAATATTTTGAAGATCTATATCTATAATACCTTCATGACATTTTTATGATTTTTTATTTTTGAAAATAATGAAGTCCGAATTTTTTAGATATTCGATACACCGAAACTTCAACCTGCCACCTTCCGTTTGTTCTGTTCCTATTAAGCTATGGGCCTCTCGATAAATTGCATTATTGATTTTGAGATCTTTAAACATTTCTGGAGTTAAAATCCGATTTTACAAACAGATTTTCGTCCGCGAAAATTACATGAGTAACATAGGAGTTCCTCCTCACTTTCAGTTTAAAATCCGAGTCATAAACTGGAATTTTACGCCCACTTGAGCTTTGTTGTCCATCAGCCATCAGAATCGCTTGCGGTCGTAAAACTTCACTTAACATGCTCAAAACAAAAACTACTATTACGTTCATTATACTTTTCTAAGTAATAAATTATGTCAATTTCCATCTACCATTTATTTATTTTTATTTTACTCTGAATTTCCAATTGTTATTACATATGTCTTACTTATAAGGTCTTCATTCCTGAAAACCATGGTACATCAACAAACATATTGAACAAGCTTCTATTGTATTTTTATGATATATTACTCGGGGTCCATAAATATTTCTTCCAATATTAAATACAGCTTAATATATTAAATTAATTACATATGTCAAAATTGCCTTTAAATCAAGTATTAAAAGAAATTTAAGTTATGTTCTCAAACAACGGGAGTAAATTCTATACATCGGTAATACTAAGCTACGAAACTATGTAGCGCAATTTTACTGTTTTCTCTTCCTAATGTACTTTTAATTGCAATTTTGGGTACACAATGTTTTTGCTACATACTAATTTGGAAAAATTATTCAGAAGGATTTCTATACATATGTGATAAATAATTTCTTTCAACCATTCTTTCATACAATTTAATGTTGGAAATGCAATAAAATCATAAGTCAGAACATTTTTAACCATTTGCATTTAATTGCGTCAAAATTACGTCAAAATTACGTCAACGCACAATAAAAAAAGATTAAAGGTATTTCATTGTAATCTTAAATTATATTCTAACATATTTTAAGACACAATTATTCAAGTTTACTGATACAAACCGAATTTTCACTTTGCCGTGTTACATGCAATAGAAATACCAGAAATGGCAACTGATAATAGTATCGATTAGCGAATAACGAGGTGGTGGGCGGTTCATATCGTGTGCGCTAAACCATAATTACGACCCGCATGAATAACTTACTGTCAAATTCTCGTCTTATAATCCTGCCTCCTACATTAAATATATGACAATTGAATACAATTAATCGTTTATCGATATCCGCGTATAAACATGATAGACATCACCTAACACGAATGCAACTATAATTTAACGTAACTTTAGCGCATAGATTTCTATTACTTAGCAATAAATAATAAAATTTACCGACGTGTTCTTTATAAAAATATATAAAGAAATTTTTATTTACTGAATATCTACGAAAGAAATGGAATAGTTGGGGCAACCAACCTCTTAGTGCTCTTAGATTGAGATGAAAAATTGATTGGGTCAATGAAGGAGCTATTCGCACTAAGCAATTGATTAGCTTCTTGAACCAGTTAATTCTTTATTAAGCAACTTATTTTTTAGTTATACTATTTACTTAGAGGTTGAATGACCCAACGAATCCATTTTTCCCAGTCGGATTTCTGAAATAGTGAGAATAGTATATTAATATGAAGTTCGTTGTCCGAACGTCTTCGCCCTAGGGCGCGAAATCGAGCATCGCGCCCAGGCTGTTCAAAAATGTTTTTCATGCAGATTTCTATTCATTATCTTCTCTGAAACAACGTGGAATTAGCAGAAATATCAGTACATTGTTTTCATTTACTTTTATGAAAGTCATTCTTGGTTACTGTTTGTTCCCTAATTTAGAATTCTTTAAACGTATTACATAAGTTCGCTGTAAAATCCTTCGAATAGTAGTAATTTATATTTCTATTGATGCCCCTTAGCATACATTCATTTATTATAAAATAATCTCACATTCATTTTTAACTGAATTTTCATTCTATTTCCACCCATAATACTATGTCGAAAATGTTACCATGAAACTTATAGCAATATCGATATCTTGCAGATCGACAGTCCAGAAGCGCACATCTCAGGGATTTCACCCAAGAAACAAAAGCAAAGTCAGGACATCTCAATCCAACAAAATGGACCAGAGATGCTAAAGTCTGAAGGAACCCAAATCGGAGGCGCTCTGCACAACAAGTTCCTGCGCAAGGATCAGCTCCATCAAACCAAGTCAGTAGATTATTCTGACTTAGAAATGCGGAATGCCAACTTCGTGAACATTGTGAACAACAATCATCGCAAATCGAAAAGCAAGAGCACGGATGATATGCGAATCGAAAATGCACAAAATGGTGGAGTACCATACGGTCATAACGTAATGAAGCGAATTACCAGGCAGATGTCCAGTATCGAAAGTCCCGTGACGTCACCGGAGATGTCGAGGAAGCGTCATAGCCACCACGGTTATCACTTCCATCCCAGCAATAATAATCAGAAATACGTTATGTCGGAGGCTGAAAACGAAAATTACGTACATGCGTACAGAATGCCCTACAACAACAAGTATCAGCAACAAAGGGCAATGCATGATATGAACCGACCGTATCCTGGTACATTTTTTAGGAAATTATGCTAATACTTATTTTTTTATCAATTTTACGCATAAACTTTAGATTCCTGAATTAGTACGTTTGCATTATATATTTAAAGAATGTTCAGCCGAATGTTGAAGTTCTCCGATATTTTATAAAAATTATATTTATAGTTTAAAGTTTATTTCAGTCAGGTACCTTGTAGAGCTAACTGTGGATACAACTTAAATGTGTACGAACTTAAAAAGAAGGCATTGACTTGCTAGACAAGAGAATATTAATTGTCAAAATATTTAATTACAAAAATAAGTAGAGAAGAGGAAGATGCAATATTAATGAAAAGAATGTCGGAAACTTGATAAGAACTGACTGTTTACAATTATTTTTGTAATAATATACCCTTTAACCGGGACAATTTAGTAGTTACAGTCAATCACTTAGAAGTAATTTTAAACACAAGACTATTATTAAATGAACACATTTAGTAGGAGGAGTTTTTATCTAATGTTGTATAACTCTTCAATATCATAAAAATGAACTGAATTTTAAAATCCATTATAAAGGACGATATTCAAATTTTAAAATAAAGTAGGCGAACAAATAAAATCACGAGATCATATACTAAAGCCAACTGAGAAAACAGTGTTGAGCACCAGAGTCTGGATACCTTTTTTGTTTACAATTCTTGAGCACTATTTTTACATTATTTAATCTGGCATTACATTTCATAAAATCTGGCTTCTACACTTAATTTTTTTCAGCTTTCTTTTACACGTGAGCACATTCTTTTTACACTCCTTTCGATTAAACAAATGACATCTTAATAAGTATTAAACTGTGACGGAAGTTAACACTTTTGAAACGGTAAACAGACTAGGTTATGTTCGGCTATTGAAACTAAAGTATCTTCAATTTTTCAGGGCCTCAAAATAGAAACGTCTCAAATTACCTAAAACTACTTACAAGTAGAACTTTAAAATTTACATTATAAGTCTCATATTGTATTACATCAAGATGTCTTGTTTGGAATCGATAAACAAAAACAATATCTGAAAGTTTTACACACTTTGCATCGTAAATAAATATTTGAACAAGCATTAAGTGCCTAATATTTTCATATAGTGCCTTTGAAATCCACTTATGTATAGCATATTAAAATAGTTAGATTTGATAATAATAATAGTCCTGATACCTAGTTTAATACCAGTCAATACAAGAAACTGTTTACTAACGCTTAAACTAATAAATTTATCACTCAATTATAATAATTAATGAAATCAACATTAATAGTAAAGTATTGATAATAACCTTATTTTCGCTGATTACAGTAATTTACTTAAAAAAGTTACATTATCTAAAAATGTTATCCACTCAGCTCTACATCACATTATATCTTGATGATTCTTGATTTATTACGTGCAAATCTCAATAATTCAAACGTATATTCAGGAATTTAAATATCATTGTACACATATAATATTACAATTTTTTAGAAAAATCATATTTAGATATGAATATTGTTTTTATTTTGTATGAATGATATAATATAATCTTAGGTAAATGTATACAACACTGGATATCACAAGATTAAGAGAAAGTATTTTTTACAAAATTATGACAACATTATGACATTCGTTTTATACAATTAGTATATTGTTTTGTATATTTATCCAAGATTAATTCACTAATTTAAAACTGAGATACAGGAGAAATATTCGAAAACACTATTAAAGTATTTAATATATGTATTAGTAACTTATTGGCTGGTTAGAACATTGACATATTTGTCACTATAGACTTTAGCATATTTATGTAGATTATGACGTTTAATAATATTTAGCTTTTTGTCTAATATATGTATGCATAGCCTAGGTATATTATTAGTCTTTTTAGTAAGAATTTTTATATTTATGGTAATACATATTTGATCGAAATCTTTTTAAATACGTAGGTAGACAAAATAATCAACAGGAATTGTATTATACACTTTTTATATCTGCAGTATCAAGTTTTTGCACTTTTCAATCATTTTGCAATTTTGCACATTCATTATGATTCATTATCACTCCCTCTAGACATTTGCTGAGAATTTGATACGTAATTAATATCAAAATTTACATTTCATGAAGATCAACAATTTCTGAGATTAATTGAAGTGAGTCTTTAAAATAGTATCGTATTATCATATTGTAAATGTCAGATATCTCGAGAAAGTTATCCATATTTGTATTTTTAAGTAATTCAAATTTATTTTCGCCTTAATATAATAATTCTCCACCGTCGATTATTTCAAATGTATTGAAATTAAAATTTTATATTGAAATTTAAATTTACGCAGGAAACTAAAATTGTAGCTATATTAGAGTTTTATAAACTATATTCACAAAGTGCTTAATATAAAATCTGCATACACGAAAATTATTCAGGATTTCTTATTCAAACTAATGGAGATCCCTAATTAATTTTTCAAATTTAACATTGGTGAAAAATTCTAATTAGACAAATATGGATAGAAAGTTTTTAATTACTGCCGTTAATAAAGTTGTTGCTCTTCCAAAATTAGAAATTTCGCTGCTTTCTCGCAAGATATACGAAATGAATTCTTCACATAAAATAAGGAAATAAAGTGAAATATATTATATTTATTAGAATTGAGCACTTCTCAAAATTTAGCTGGTTTGTAATAACTTATTAATAGGTAATGTAGAAATAATCGATATTAGCTATTATAATGTTACATTTTGGTATACAATCTCTTTGATTTCGATATTTTTTTAAATCAGTGACAGCTTGATTAGAATTCGTAGGGATACAGTCAGTAAAACTTTAGTAATTGCGAAGCTAAGTTTCCCAACTGCATTTCTAGATAATTTAATTTCTTCACAAAATTTTGAAAGATATTTAAAAGTTAATACAAAAGAATAACCGGTAATATTTTGTACAAACAGTGCTAGAGGAAACCAACTATATTATTATTCATCAATTACACAACAAAAATCTGAAGTAACATAAAATTGGACAGTGGATATCAAAAATCAATAAATTCAAATAGTTATTCCTTTCAGCTTTTGTAACTTTAGTCTGAATATTTGTAACTTGACTAATTTTTCATTGAACATGGGATCATGAGATTTAAGAAAAACATTGCTCCAAATTATAGGAAAATTGACCACAAATTTGTTCTCATACCTAAGTAAAAGTGTATGTAATAGGCATCTAAAATGATGAGTAGTAAATGTTTAGTTTACTATTCCAGTACTATATTATGTCAACAGTATCGCTTTCATTCGCGTTGCACAGAATATCCTTTAAATACCGAACAATAAACGTTTTTCCATTAGAAAATTTTGTATTATCTACTGAATATATGACAATAAGTATCAAAGTACATAATTAATAAATATTTATGAGGCTAGATAGTAAGAAGAAACTTGTGTTACGGACAAGAAAATTTAGTGTTTCCGTGCAATAAGAGCACAAGTGTACGAGATGTGAAAGTATTCTGCAAGTTGAATAGGAAGGACGAAATTATCCATTAATACCGCCGCAGATTATAGAGTATGATTAAATGGAATTTTTGACACAACACCATTTCACCCAAAAATATTTCATCCATAATATCGAGGGTTTAAAAATTCTGAAAAAGTATTTTTATTTTATTTTGAGATAATAATATTTTTATATCTAAACTTAAGATGTGTGATTAAAAATCCCCCATATAATTTTTGAAACAATCTTACTAATCCCAAAACTGTCGTCCGACAATGTTTTAAAGGAGAATACCCGTGGTCGCAGTGTAAGACAAAAAATCCCTGCCGTTATAATCTATCTACCATTTTTATTGAACATTTTCAATAAAAAATAAAGGGTCTTAGGTGAATGGAATTTTGGAAAAAATCAACCCTGAATATTTACGTCCGATTAGACCAGACCATTTCTACTTATAAGGAATAAATATTGTATTGTCAATTATCAGCATTTGCACGCCCTTAGATTACCCAACGAGACCTGATTTAAACGTTTCTTGTAAAAGCAATATTCCACTTAACTGAAAGTTATTTAACAACCCCTAAAACGAAATTTCGGCGATAAAACCCGCCCTTAAATTTCTAAAATCCACCAATGCAGAATTTTACTTCTGTGAGTTTATCAATAAGGGCGCTACCTAAATTTTTTAATATGAAGATGTTTCTCTTTCAATAAGCTTTCAAATAAACCACACTCGTGCAAGTATTGATATAATAAATAGACAACCTAGCATTTATTCCTGATAAGCAGAAATGGTTGCGTCTATTCAAATGTAAATATACAGGCTATATATTTTTAAACTTCTCTTTATCTAACATCTTCCATTTTTTATTTAAAATGCTCAGTTTCTCGACCGCTTTTTAAAAACGAGACAAATTACGAAACAGACATTTCAAAACCGCGACATTTCAAAACAAGACATTTCAAACAGACATTTAAAAACCAGACAGTTAAAAAAACAGACATTTAAAAAACACACATTAAAAAACTAGACATTTCAAAATGCACATATATTTTGAAAGTATTTTTTGAAATGTCTGGTTTTGAATGTCGGGATTTTGAATTGTCTGTTTTGTGATTTGTCGAGTTTTCGAGGTGTACAGAAACTCAAAAATGTTTAAATGTACGTTTCACATTTTTAAAGCATGGATATTGCAGGCGCGATATTTTTTAGGTGAAATGGTGCTCGGGTTACTTATTACAAAATTCGTTAAAAATTCGTTAACAGATCCGGAACCTATTTTATCGGAAGTTCATTAGCAGGTTCTGAAAGGATGCAACGATTCTCGGAAATTTTTATACGTTCTGTAGTATAGAAAATTAACTTTGGGATGAAAGTACTAATCTTTACACGGGTATATAAATGTATGCATTATCAGGAAATTTACATACTCTATACGAATTTGCAGTCAATTATTTATATAAGTATACCAAAATCTATAGAATATATTAAATCTATACTAAAAAGTATAGAATTCTTGGTACGATTTAATGATGCACTTATGACGTCCTATGTTGTATGGGATATCATATAATTCTGGGGATGTTCTTAGGATCTTCAAATGTCACGTTTTATAATCCTGCTATAGCCTTAAGGCATCATAGGTATTGAAGATGAGCTGATGATTGGCTGGATAATAAAGGACGATAACTAAGAAAGTTTGGACCTACCAATAAAATTCTGAGGATTATTTCTGGGTAACATGATGTACGGAACGATATGCCGAAAGCATCGCTGACAGTAAACGTTAAACTGAAACGATTTAAAAAAGTCTCAGTCTCCTCGTCTTTCCTCATAAACTTGGGCAATAATTTTACGGTACTTTGTGTCCTTATTGCACGAGACCACATACTATTTTTAGTAATGCGTCATCAGCTTTGTCTTGATTGATTTGCTGGTGAAAATTTGGTTTCCAATTAACAATTTGTTTAGACACGACGTGAGTAGCACAAAGTTACTTCAATCTTTGAGTTTAGTCGAGTTTTACTCGAACCACACTTAGTTTATCTTGGAAGTAGGTTTAACATTAGCCAGGCTTTAGGAAGCTCAGCCTTATTTTCCGCGTAATTTTCTCGTTTCTGACTGGAAACGAGAAAATGAATATAAGCGTAGCACGTGACCTCATCGCTGCCTGTACTCGAGCATCAGCACCATTTCCAATCGCTGCACGTAGCAAATGTCTGTCCTAGGAGGCAGAGGCAGGATGTACTTAGATTTGGAACGTAATCGGTGCACAGGTGACATGTCGCCCCCGTCGGACAACGTGATTTTCGATAACCAGTGTTACGCGACAACGCCGAGCTCTTCAAATGGGAATTCGGACATGGAGCAACCCATCCATTGTAACTCGCGTCGCTGCAATGGCGGTCAAACATATCAGCAACAACAACAGAATATGCAGTCCGCCTCAACACCCGGCAGCCCGACCAGTCGACTTCTCCTCGAATACGAGATGCATCTGCGAAATACCCTCGCCAAGGGAATGGATGCCGAAAGTTACAGCTTGCATACCTTCGAAGCTCTTCTCACTCAAAGTATGGAAAATCTTGGTATGTTGTAGAGTAACAAGTATTTAGGTGTCCATTCCAAAAGGTTACTCATTTTCAATTTTTAATAATTCTTAATTGTTATAATTAAGGCAATATGTTCGCACTTCCAGATATACATTTATGGAAAATTCAGCCAATGGGATTCATTCGTAGTTCAAAGTAACAATTGATTTTGTCAACTAAAGTTTCTTATGAAACCGTACATTTTAAAACTTGACAAATCTTTATTTATCTTAACGTAATTAAAAATATGAGATTTCTAGTTTTAATTTTTTTGGCTGGGGAACAAAGTTCCGAAAATGAACACACCGAAAGGCCAAAACATATCATTGCTCCAGCGTGATTTTCATCACTTTGTCTTTGAAAATCTGACAAAAATAAAGCAAATTATAATACCGTGGACTCGCGCAATATCGAAATTTTAGCCTTTCGGGGTATTGATTTTCGGAACTTTGTTTCCCGGCCATTTTTTTTCGTCCTACCCTGTCGGTCAATGGTACAATTCCATCTCACTATTTTCATGTTGTAACCTGGATAAATAAAAAGAGGGCCTTACGAATAATAAATAGATTTTAATTTTTGTTGTTGATTCTTATAGAAAAAGATGTGACCATTTTCTACATTTCTAACTAATAAATGTTCTTCAAAGAAAAAAAATGGTTAAAAAACGTATCAGAATTCAACAAAAATAGAAGTATAAAAATTGAGGGAATTTGCTTGAAACGGGTGCGGGTCAAAAAACCGACAAATCAAACAGCCAACAGGTCAAGAAACCGACAGTCAAAAAAACAATTAAAAAGCCGACAGTCAAAATACCGACACTTCAAAAATGATAGCCCGCTTGTCGATGTGTCTATTTTTTTACACGTCGGTTACACGCTTTTCGATTGTCCGCTTTATGACTGTCAGTTTTTTTATCTGTCGGTTTTTGGACCCGCACCCTAACATTTTAAATGTTTACATATGACTGATTTAAAAATAACAGCCACCTATCAGTTTCAAAAAAGGTTTGTTTAAATAATATAATTTTTTAGTGTGCGGGTCGACAACCGGGTGCGGGTCGCAAAACCGACAAATCAAAAAGCCGGCAGGTCAAAAAACCGACAGTCAAAAAGCCGACAGTCAAATCGTCAGGATGACAATTATTTTTTGAATGTCGCCTTTTCGATTATCAGTTTTTTTATTGTCTGTTTTTCGACCTGTCGGCTTTTTGATTTGTCGGTTTTTCCACCCGTACCCCGAAAACCGAGAAATTACAAAGCCGACAGGTCAAAAAACCGACAATCGAAAACTCGACACATAAAAGTTATGCACATCGACAAGCGGATAGTCGTTTTTTGAAGTGTCGGCTTTTCGATTGTCGGTTTTTTTGATTTGTCGATTTTTCGTCATGCACCTCTGCAGATAACTAATTTTAAGATGTGCACAGAGAGAAAGAGTGGTTAAAGAAACTAAAGAACGGCAGAAATGTTTGTAACGTGTAATACATGTATTAGTTAACCGTAACCAAACTACAAGATTTCACGTCATAAAAAGTTGCTGTTAATATTAGGTTAATTCTTAGTTTTTAACATGGCTTTTCAAAACTACTGCAGAGTTGAGATTATGTAATATAATGCATATTTAAGGATTGACAAATAGAAAACGGATATGTATTGTTTACTTCTAAAATTATTTTAACAAGCTGCAAAATTTGGAATAGCAGGAAATATCCGTTTTTGTTAGACAAATATCTCACGAGCGAAACTAAAAGCAATTTGTCGAAAAATATTGGAAAGCAGCTGTATGGCCTAATAAGTGCTAAAAAACCTTTTTTGTGTTTTATCTGAACCCAGATGTATGTTTTGAGCAAAAAATTTGTGAGAACGAATATCAAAATTGTCCAAATACGTGCACATAGTTAATTTTTAAAACCGCCTTGGAGTCCAGATCAATGTCGTTATTGGTTATAGCCTGTATAAAATTAAATAATAATATATTTACGAGGTAATAATAAAGTGAAGAAGAATCTAAAAGGCATACGAAATTAAGTGATTTAATGTTGTCTATATACTTTTGACCAAACTTATATATTCAGTTCTCAATTTCACAAAGAATGATTTATAGCATTATACTCCAATAGTGAAAAATAACAAAACAAAAACAATAACATAATGTAATCCCGATTTACTAACTTTGAAAAAAAAATACATAAATGTAAAAAAAATTATAAATATAAACCACGAAAATACAATATATCGTTATCGACCGAATGGACAAATTAATGAAATATATCTAAAAATGAACTTATGACTAATTATTATAGTACGAACATGCTATGTACTTTTTACAATGATTTTTCAATCGTTTTATTATTTCGTCATATATATATATTATATGAACGATGTAGAAGTACAATCTAAATACGATTGATTAATTTTTGTTTTTAGCAAAATACATGCTCGCAATTTTTTTCGGTTAAAAAAATGACACTGCATAGTATTACATGCAATAGCGTTGCAGTCAAAAGGAAAATTTATTTAGAATTTACTATGTTTCTTGATGCTTTGTCATGACGAATTAAAGTTGATAACTACGGCAAAATTATAAACTATTATTATTTAATGGTTATTATCGAAACTAAAAAATGTTTTCTTCTTTTCTTTGATGCTGCATAAAATATAAAGGTTTAAGCGTCATCACAGGAGATAATTTTAGAACTCCGAATGTTCAGATTAATAATGTTCTTTCTACGAAATTAATTGTAATGTTACCAACTTTAATCTCGAATAAAACTGGTTAGGTTTCTGAGAATTAACCTTATACTGGAATACGGTCTGATTATGATGTCCGCATCTGTTGACCAGCAGATTAAAGCATACATCATGAATTTTAGGGTAAAAGCACTATAATTACTCCGCTTCGCATCAATTTCGGAATTTTGCATTTTTAAAAACCGTATTGTAAATTAACCACTCTGTGGACTCTCCTCTAGCTCTGACCAAACTCTATTTGCGCTTAATGTGGTAATATATTTCAAACACTGACTTATTAAGTCTCTATCTATTATTATTTTTGGTTTTGAATGTTGATACTAAATTACCATTACTGTATTTCAAATTCTTTTTTAAAATTTCGATACATCCTTCCACATATTTACATTAATTTTGGTCTCACAATTTACACTTTATATAACAACTTTTAGGACACATTTGGCTGCAAAGTACTTATCAGTAGATATAGACATTATGGTCAGACAAGCTATCAAAACAAAATAGGGAATAACATTCTGTTTTAATATAAATGTTTAAAAACCGGTAATACTTTGGTTTTATATTTTCAAAATACAAGATGTAAAATTCGTTTTATTCTACTTAAAAGTTTATAATGTGTAAGAAAAAATATTCATTACTACCATTTTTTAACCTTTACATGCGTCATGTCCATCAATGCTGGCAATTTAATCAAATCATCAATTTTAATCAGTTACTTACATTTTCTGCTTGAATATATTAATGCTTGTGGGTTCCTTTGTGGGCAGGGAAATTCAACATCCTTAAATATCTCGAAGTAAATAATATTTTCCCTTATTTCACGTGTGGTTTCAATCACATAGAGTACAACATAATGTATTATAAGAAAGGTTTAATATAACTCTCTATTATTTAAGATATTGTTATAATTGAATTGATCTTAAGAGAAAACTTAACTACAATTCAAAAGTTATAAAATTATATTTTGAAGTACGAAAATAAAAAAGTGTATAATATGAGAATGATTATTTGGCGATTTTTCCGAAAGGTAAACTGGATTTATTAAATTAATAATTATATTATGTCAACAATATCAGAATTATATTTCGAATGTATTTTTATTCGAGTTTCTCCGCAAATCGTTCACACATTCTTTTACATTTTAACTGAATTAGAAATGTTATTTTCCTTAACAAAGATTTAATATAGTTCTCTATTATCTAACTGATTTATTCCGAACGAGTTTAAAGGAAGTTTAACTTAAATAGGATGTTATATACAATTCGCTGTTGTTTTAATAATGATTATTGTTTTTTCTACTTTCCAAATAAAGACAATCAGTCACTCTGTTATCATTGTAATGCAAACATTTAAGACAGTAATAAAATTCTTCGAAAAGAAATTAAGAAGGATAGTTTGCATCAAATGTGATGATCGTTTTCCGGAGACTCATTTATATCTTTGTTTTGTATTTTTTACTAAGTTTTTAAAATTAATTTCAATGGTCACCTTATTGAATTAGTGTAGTATTTGCACTATTGTATATATGTTTTCGTTTGATGTATCGTTTACTTATCGTTTAAGTGTTCAATTTTATAACGTTTAGTGTCTTATTGTATTTTCCTTCTCTTTTCATTTTATTCTTCTTCTGCAGGCAAAAAGTAAACATAGTTTCTGAAAATTCTGTATTTATTATGTAGTTAAATCTAAGGTAGTAGTTAGTATCATTATTTCATTAGTATGTTGAATAGTTTGAGACTGTAAATAACTAACGATGATATAAACTTTCTCCCTGAAAAATATTGTAAATGTGTAAGAAGAAAGTACATATATGTAAAAAATGCATTGGGTCAATTTAGTCAGATTTTCGGAAACTATCATCATCACATCGCTGAATCAACGTTCATTTAAGTTCTCTCCATCACTGCAAAATTTTAATCATTCTGTGTTTTTGAAGTTGTTACATCCAAAGTTTTTGTAATTACAAGGAAAAATGGTAAAATATTAATAAAACTTGTTACCTTTCTTTTCCTAAGGTATTTACTTTCTGCATTAACTAATATTAAATTTTAAGATATTTGCTGAAAAGGATGGAATCTTACTCATAATAATATCGATCGAGTATGTTGAAATATATTTATACAATTTTCCTTGTAAAATTTGACTTAGCATCTTTTTCATGCCAAAATGTATATATATATTTGTTTTCCCACATTTAATATATTTATGTTAAAATTCAAGCTCCATTTGCAATTGGTGGATTATTGTATTTTATTGATCTCTGCAATCTTGGTACTGCTATAAGCACATTGCTTTCTTATATAAATAATATTGACAAACTAGTTAAATGGCTAATGTAAATACAACAAAAAATTTTAATGGAAAATGGAAGGTGATGGACAGAGCAAATTTAGACTAAAAATTTATTTACATAAATTACAGAGAAAATTAACTACAAACCTGCAGTGCATTTGACCAAATGTTATTTTTTTCGTAAATAAACGTAAAATTGCAGAATAGTATATGAAAAAAACTTAATTTTTTTAATATATCGAAAGATGCCAACGAAAAATGTCAATATGTGGAATATGTACATTGTAATATAAATATGTCATATTAAATATTACATGTCTATAAGTATAGTAATAGATTTGTCAAATTTTTCAAATTTATAATCTGCAAAGATTAGGACCAATTGCAGCATCCAGCTAATTGCAATTTAAATTATGGTTATATTTTATTCAATGTGGATTACCAATCGAATGCGATAAATAGCCTTCTACAGCATAGTTGAATTAATACTGTGAAAGAGGCTATTAACGCCATTTTTAAAATTCCTGAAAATATTGACTAGCCAATAGTGAGTATAATCGATATGAAGCATTTTAGAGTTAAATGCTTTATTTTATTTGGTATACTATTGGCTCTTTTCAATTTATTAAAAAAAGTAAGTAGAGAATCAAAATCGTTCGATTGGAATTCATAATGAGGTTGCATGAATGTTTCAGAATTTGCTGAAAATCTTCCTATGAATGTTCAGCGTACTCCGCACGCATCGCGAAAACGTATGTACATACACTACCACTAATCCATACGTAGTGCAGAAAAATTTATTCAAAAATCTCTTAATGTTTTATATGCTCGTAACCCATTAAATGTAGGTTCTACTGCAAATAAGTCGTCAACATTGCCGTTGTCTTATCGTTATTGTACAGAGAGGCAGAATAGCAAAGACAGCAGAGATGGCTATTATAGCGACAGAAATGAAATCATCAGGGAAAAGAGGGACCGTGAGAATGAGAGAGATCGCGGTTACCTCAGCGATTATAACTCCAGGTAATTTGATTTTTTGAAATTAATTTCATGTTTTAAAAAATTGCATAATTCATATCAAGAGTATAAAATAACATCTTTTAATTTTGTTCACTTTTAAAATTAAACAAGCAATCGAATTTTGGGCGAGGGTGCTACAAAAAATAGTACATTACTATTCAAGAACGAGAAGTAAGCGAATTGTGCACGAGTGTAACGAGTGAAGTAGAGTAGAAAAGTAAATCATAATCTATGGTAGTAATTTGAATTCCAAAGATTTGTTGTCTTTTCCTCTACTACTGAGATGTTAGTTCAGTATCAACAGCTATAAACTTTATCAAAATACCGATACCGCATGAGTAAAATGGGTTATTCCCTAAACTATATAACACATATTATAGTAAAGACAAAACGAAATGAAATAATGAGGAAATGCGTTATGAGGAAAGGCCAGTTCCCCGAAAATGTGGACATCTTAAAAAAGTAATTCGTTGCAGTTTTGATAATGACTGAAGCACTTCTTAATTATTTGGTTGCTGTTTCATCTTGTTTTATGAAAGAGTTGGTCAATAAGTTGTCAGAGAAAATTAATGTGATACCACGAGATATTGTGAGACGATTTTGTGTACTGCACTAAAAATAATACGATGAAAATATAGATTTAATTTTTTTTTTAATTAAAGATTTTCAAATAAAAATAGACAATTGATTGTTGAATAGCTTCCAATACCTATTTCATTTCTAATAAAATTAACTTGTTTCTGATAAGCAACAAAAATTATTAAGATGTGCTTTAGTCAGCATCAGAATTACTTTTAGATATCGAATATTTTTGGAGAGCTGTCTACCTCTTAAGAGGATTCTTCTAAATAACTTTAACAATACTGTTCTCTGAAAATAAATGATTACGCAGATCTACAAAAAAAGGAGTCATGGATATTGCTGGGAAGCTATGGGTCATTTCCGACGTAATTTTGAGTGTAGAATCCGAATATGAAGTAACGATTTTGAGATATTTGAGGTTATGTTACCGAAAAAACGGGTTTTTTGCTATGTTTGAGGTTACGTACAGGATGCAATAATTTTTGTTACCTTCTGTACTATTTACATGTTTTCGTAGTAGTATCCTTGCCCTTCAAAATGAGCTTTTGTTCGGCACAAAGTTACAGCAATTTTAAATGATGCCATTGGTCGAGAAAATATCATAAGAAGTCATATTACTTCTTTAAAGTCTACATGTTTCTACTTAATATGTTTCTTAAATGGATAAAAAATGACATAAATATCATTTTGTGTTTTTAGTTTATAATTTTTAATACATCAAACCATCTACTGAAAAAATTTGAATTCATTTTGATTTCGTTATTAACAAGGTGAAATACGCAAAAGTACACATTAATAGAGCCAATAGCAATGTCAATATTTTTTACGAATTTTCGAGCCACCATATACTGATATTCATAAAAATTTAATAGATGATGATTTTGTTGATAAAAATGGATTTTTACATTTATTCGTTTATAACTATTTTGTTAAACTGTTAACTTTTAATTTTAAATGAAAATATCTGTGGAAATCTGTATTAAATTTTTTTTACAGTTTACATTGGATTTTTTTAAATTTTGGTGCTAAATCTAAAGCAGATATTAAAAATTCAATACGGCAGATCTAATATTATAATTGTAATAACGTAATAATGCTCGTTGTTGATCATAAACTACTTCCACGTTTCAAAGTAACAATTATAAAGAAAATCGAAAAGTTTGTTGTACAGTACATACGCATAACAGAAATTCTGTTGACGGACAATGTCATAATTTAGAAGGGCCGTACCTTTGTTAAAAAAATCTTAGGTGATCGAATAAAAGTTTATTTTGAAGGGTAGGGGTAATACTAAAAAATGCAAATAGTGAAGAAGGCCAACAAACATTGTTGCATCTTACACGTAACCTCAAACATATCAAAATAAACGCATTTTTCGAATACATAACCTCAAATATCTCAAAATCATGATGTGATGGGCCACTTCTAACTGTGGATTCGGATTTTACGTTCAAAAATTACGTCGGAAATGATCCACAGCTTGCGAATCAAAATCGCGTTGATTTATTATAACAACTCTGACTCTTCGTATTTCAGAAAATGTTCCAGAGTTACCTTTCCTCTTTCGTTATTTAAAAAATTCAGAGCAAAAGAAGGTGCATAAAAATCTCTATTTCACCAAGAAAATACGTAAAACTTACTGAAAATATTTCTAACGGTTGAGTTCGATGTAATTATAAAAAATCCGATATATCAAGTAAAGATAATTTTAAAAGTAATTCCCAAGTAGCTATAGAGATATCATTTTAACCAAGCCAAAGTAGAATGCCCTAATTAAGTAAATTTTCGACCTTTTTCGTTTTAATATTGTACGACCAAAAATTTGTTTTATCAGTCAAATAGATTTTCAATACTTGTACATATTATCTCAGAAACTATTTAAATATAATTTAAAAGTGCATTTAAAGTACTGAAATTTTAATATCTGCAGGTCGATATCGGGTCCACTTTTAAGTATATATAATCTTGCACTATTACTACATTTCGACCTTGAATTAATTAGTCAATGAGGCTTTATATAAGACTTTACTTTGTACCTTGGGTTAAAATTAGGACTTAATGGTGTGTTGCAAGTCTAACATGAAATTCCAATTTACGATGAAAAATTACCTCGACAAATTTTCTCAAAATTTTCTTTCACACAGTTTTACTCAAAATACTACAAAAATTACTCCAAGAAGATTAACGGGTAAAATAAAATCGACGTTTTCTTCAGGATGAATCTGTTATTTCTTTAAGTTGCTTATTTTAGAGACGAGTTAATTTTTAACGAGGTAGCATCATATTTCGATAAGAATAGTTTTCGCCACATGTAAATTTAACGTTATATTATGCAAAATTTGACCTTAAGGTGGTTAGACCCCAGAATATCATATTTTAGGGAAAAAATATTAAATAACGTTTCCAAGAATGTCGTTTTCACTATTAATGATATTAATGAAGAGAAAAAGCATTATTCTTCTTGAAAAAATTGAAACCTACAACAAAATTTGTTAACCAACTTTCGCTGTTCATTCAAATTTTTTCCATCTCCGCTGTTAAGATTTTTTTTAAATGAACGGATTTTAACGAATGACGGCTTATTTTTTCGAAAAAACGATTCTCTTTAACTTTACCACATAATTTTTTTTAAAATTGATTGTCTGAGCACTAAAATTACTCAGAATTTGTAAAAAGTAATAATTCTTTTTTAAAATAAATAGAGATAATTTATCGTTGGCTTTGGAAATTTGAAAATACCATACGGTGAAGTTGTAGAGAATCGTATTTTTGAAAAAATAAGCCATTATTCATTAAAATCCGTTCATTTTTACAAAAATCTTAACAGCGAAGAAGAAAAAATTTTACTCAATAACAAAAGTGGCTTATCAAATTATTTTTTCACATTTTAATTTTTTTTTTCACGAAAAATAATGCTTTTGCTTTTTAACAATATTATTAATAATAAAAATTAAATTCTTGGAAACGTTATTCAATATTTTTCGATAACATACATCATCCAGGAGTCTAACCACCTTCAAAACCTGATTTCACCTGTATATTTACTTCATTTACTATATTGTGTCTTGATTAAAGCTTTAGAGAATTGCAGTACTACCATGACCTTTATTTATAAACACAAGTACCTTTTCAGTCTTACCACGTATATATCCAAGAAAAAGTTTTAAAAAAAGGTGTGAAGATTAAGTCGAATTGAGGAAATAGGGGGAGGGGGAGGGATTATACAAATATTACCAATTTTTAAGCTACTATAGGTCCATTTAATTAAATTCGACCTTACGGTAAAAATACCTCGTAATATACCGAATTTCAATCGTTAAATTACTTCCAATACTATACTTAATGTAAATCTCCTATTTTCCGTAAATAAACTTTGATTAAGAAAATCTCTGGCACTGATGGAAAGAGATAACATGCTGATTAGAGTAGGGCCACGTACAGTTGTCATTAATTTTCCAGTCTCCTATATTATGATGAACAAAGATGTCATATACTATTTTTGAAAAGTTATTCGTATAATATTACCTCAGAAAATAAAAATGGAAATGTAATCTTGAAATTATGTGTCCACAGTAGGTGTACAAGCTGTATCGGAGAATCCGCGCGAGCTCAGTGGTTCCGGCATTCTGACGGATGGCAGTCGGGGAGCTCCACTTTGGGTTCCGCAGCATCCAGCACCATGAATCAGGGATATCCAGGACCTCACAAAAGGGAATCCCCTTGGGATTCTTTGCCTTCGTTGCGGCATGAAGTCAGCCTCAACGACAGCGGCTACAAATCGAATAGAACCGACTCTATGGAGCAAAGGTGAGACGTCGTCACCTTCTTGGTTATGAAATTAAATTTTCGGGCGAAAGGACGTCGAATGAAGGGAAAGCTTGTAAATAATCGTAAAGAAACATTGACGTAAGCGAGAGATCAAAAGACGAAGAAAAAAAGGAAAATGAAAGAGGAAAATGTTTTTATCTTCAAAATAAACCGCATCCCATCCACGTTCAGGGAACGTAATTGCGTTTTCGCAGAGTAATTCGATATTATAACGAACGCGGAATCGTTGATGTAATCACCTTCGATTTTTATTGAAAGACTTCAAGCGATTCGATTTCTTTGATGAAACGGTTACCGGTAGTCCTACTTACTGCCCTTCCTTCGACAACTTTCGCTAAAGTTTTCTCTCGTATTTAATGCTTACTTATTTTCATACATTGTGTATATATTTAGTTTTGTATCATACAAATTATTTCTTTCACCTGTTTCATCAAACTGTAAATATCATCTGTAATATACGACATAGTAAATTAATTATGCATAATATATCAAAAGAAACTCAAGTTGTAAAAAGAAGTGCTACAAAGTATAGAACATAATTACATAGCTAGTAAATCTTGCGGATTCACTCTCAACAAGTAAAAGAATATTCACTTCAAAATACCCTATAGTCTATAACTTTCGAGTGTGCTCTTTCCAATGCAGAAGACTAAATTGTATTTAAATAACTCTTCTACAACTAAAATGGTGGCTATCACATAAAAAAACAGTAGAAAATTTAAATAATGTTTTTTTCAAATTGAAAAAGTAATAGATACGATTCCCGATTTCAACCAAAAGTTCATAAAACAATTCAATATTACAAGAGAATTTGTGCATAGGCTAAAATCACACTGACATCTTAGAAATTTCATTATTATGACGTACAAATTGATTATGGTAAACATTTGAATGGTTGCATCATTTGAATAAAGGGAAACAGTCCTTCACTGCAGATGCGTACATTTTTATCCATAACATTTGTCCTGGGATGTCACATTTTTGCCAAGTATATTAGATTCATAATATTAATTCGAAAAAGGATTGTCGCAATAGTGTGCGATGACATTAAAACCGTGCACAATTTCTGGAAGATACGTGCTCACAGTGTTTCTTTCAGACGGTACTAACCATAATGAAATTTTTGAAAGGAGATTACTGCGATATCAGTCGAAAAAAATCCTCTGAACAGTCCACTTTTATATGTATATATTATAATTTTAATAAGGGCTCTGGCTGACGTCCTAAGTACAACGCCAGCATTTCAACTAGGGAGCTCGGGCTTTTTTATTCACTTTAGAAACCCATGATAATTTCCATTAGGTTACCAAAGTCATAGAAATTTTCTATTTTTATTTTTAGTGTTTATTGTTTTTGTTTAATTGAAAGCATTTATTATGACTTTTAAACGGCATTTAAATGCAATTCTGATTACTCCGAATACGCAAAAGGTTTTACATTTCATCACTCTGAAAGTAATTAAGTGTTCAGTTCGATATCAATTGTTCAAACTAACTATAGAGAAATCGATATTAAATCGAAGATAGGCAGAATTAGTTATGTTCAATTCGATGTCGGTGAACAGCCTTATACTTCAAATAAATAACAAATAAGCTAACCTATCACGTTTTCCGTTTCTATGGGCTGCAATTTTATTCCGTTAGCATGAGTGTAATTGAATTTCATAACATTCAATTACCTGTCGGTGGAAATGAAGAAATAACGATGTATTATTCATATATAATAAATTAATTAATTTGTTTCAATTTAATATCTTTATTGATTATGATACAAAACGACCTGTATTCGCTGGCTATAATACAACATTTTTAAATAAAATTCGATAGTTAAAGCTTGATTTTTAATACGTATAAATTACTTTGTGTTTTAGAGATAAAAAGTATTAGTACTTACAAAAATAATGAGATTTACAAACGCCCATAGCTACCCCTTTTCTTGAAAAAACTACGATGCTCAACAAAATCTCAAAACTCAAAACTTGATCGTTGCCAACTATGCGTACCTATGTTTTCGAGATCTTTAAGATTCCATATGCAGAATTACGGAAAGACTAATTAAAAATTAAATATGCCGTTTTTTATACAAAGATGACGTCATCAAAATAACGCAAAAATATCTATTTTCATAGAATAAACTGATAATTGTGTATTTTACTTTAAACATTAAAATATAAACAGTTTCGTGCAAAATAGAAAATTGTCGTATGTTAATCATTGTATCAATGTTGCAAAATGAATTTTCATAATTTATCCCAAGAGATAAAGTCGTTAACCCTTTACATCCTTCAAAATCATTTATAATACAACGTTGTAAAGAACTAATCTTTACATTAGCCTGATTATTTAGTAACTTAGAAAATAAATGACTTTTCTTCTGAAAATTGAAGTATCAGGAAAAAAGTTGATTAAAATGCTTTGTAGAATATGTTAATATTTTTTAAATTAAAAAGCATTATTCAATATTTTATCCGCCATTTTGGTTCTGCATTTTTTGAACTACCAATATCAAACTTATCATCTTGAATTTGCGAAAGTACTAATATATTATATTGCACAAAAGAATAACTATTTTTCAGAAAGACAGAAGAGCTCATGTGAAAGCAGTAAAAATTTTGTAGAATATGGTATTTCATAATGAGAAATATCTATTTATCGTTTAATAATCATAAATTTTGTCAAATAAGGCAGATAATGCCATCACCTATAGGTGCACAATATATCACCCGCGGTACGAGCAACATTTTTTGTCAAAATAGTTGTAAAATATGTTGAAAAACATAGATTTTAAGGTACAAGATGCAATCATTGAACTTTCATTAATATGCTCAAAACGTTAGTTGCTGCGATTTATATTTTGGATCTAACTATGCGTAGCAGCTGGACGCCGATTTTCGATGCCGCTCGAAAGCCACCGTTTAAATTATTTATAAAATCTCTCCCTGAGACTCGAGGGCAGATCAACAGTGTTCAGCCGCTAAGCCAAAGATACTAAATGATCTGAAGCATGATCAATGGGAATTGGTCCCATTTTGCCCCTTATATAACAAAAGTGCAAGATTAGAATAATATCTGGAAAAGCATGTATATAGAAACAATTTTCCGTTTATTGGATGAAATCGGGTAACCAGCATTTTCGAATTCAATTTTTTATTCACAATACTCTATTTTTTACGCATTAAAAAAAGATCGACTTGAAAACATAGGAAAAAAATCACAGTTTTTTCTGACTTTGGTATAAAAGCTACCATATTGAGTTGAAAATTGGTCATATCACTGTTCTGACTGGGGAATCTTAAAGATCTACCTAGAAATAGGGGTGCATGGTTGGCATTGATCGAGTGTTCAGTTATGTTAGGTTGTCTAACGTCCAAAGTTTTGTAAAAAAATAAGCGTTTTGGACGTTCATGGGGTAATAAAGCTCATATGTTCATATACTTATCCTTATATTTATTATGTATCTAACATTAGACCCTCATTATACAGTAATTTTTACTCCTCCTTCATTGATTCTTCAAAGGTAGATCTTATAATGTCTTTGATTCTCTACATTATTTAGTTTATTGACAGTTAATCAGTAGATCGTAGAATAGGTGGGTGACAGCGTACCTGAATACTATAAACAATCACCCTTACTAAATTGTTATAATTTCCTTATTAAACTACCAAAATGATTTTCTTTGAAATATGTGAAATTTAGAAGTTGTACTGTGCAGATAGTAAATTACTAGTACCTATAGGTTTTCAATTTTCTTGAATGTTTTTAATCATATTCATGATATGCATTTTCAGAAAATGAGATTTAAAAAATAATAAATTTGAAAAAAAAGGCTGATTAAGATATCATTTAATTAAAAGAAGAAAAATTAAAAAATTGCATTCTTACAATAATATCTGTAATTGCTTAACATCTATCACATTATGAATATTCATAAACACGTCCATAAAATCTAATTTAATTTATTACACCATTTACAATAGTGATAGAATTAGTGAAAATTATAATTATTGGTAATATCATTATTATTATTAACAAATAGAAATATATTTACGTGTTACTTTAATTTAACTGATTTGACAATAATAGTAATTTTTTAATTCTTTTTGTATTGATATTAACAAATGTTTCTTTCATTTATTAGTATAATTCTTGCGTAATTGAGATCTTTGATTCGTTCTTAACTCATTCGGATATTTTATTAAAAATACCAACTTGCTTTGAACGAATAAGACTGTTAACATAGTCTGTTAAAAGTAATGTGTAAACTTATTTCATGGTATTTGAAAAATGATTATATTTTAAAATATCGAATAAAACTGAAGAGACGTCAGTATTATTCAATGGTTTTATAGTGGTGTTAGTTTCCGAAGCTATAACATCTTACGGCACAGCTCTTATAATCTTTTCATAATATTATGTTCAGGTTCAAGTGGAAGGTGTTATTCTTTCAATATTCTGTCTATAACTTTATGCACCTTAAGGGATGTTTACATACTGTATTATAAAATATAATCATAGCGATTACCAGTCATAAAATGCTCACGTTGCAAGCAGCGGTGTTTGGTGAAATTAATAGTTCTTAGTTACAATAATTAATATCGGCTCCATGTTTTTTAGTAAATATTTGAACTATCTATTTTTGTGATTACTAGTTTTATGAAGGTGCACCTATCGCAACTAAATTTTTCGTTTGTATGATGTCGGGAAATTAGCGTATAAACTGGTTATTTCATCATTACGCAATTTGCTGTTTGATTATCAAAATTCCCAGGGTGCTTTAATAATGAACTCCATAATTATTGATGGATCGTTTAACGTATAATTGGGGTCCCGACTGAAAAAAGCTCGATTTATGGTATTATTGAATTGATTAACGGTAATATTTGTTCATGCCATAATTGCAAGACAAATAATGTGTAGTAAAATTATTGAAGATTTAATTACTTATATATTCTTCTATTCGCAAAAAATTAGATACTGTGATATTTATTGAAATTGTGACTTTAAGTAATAAATACATATGTCAGGCGACCACATTAAATTATACTGAATGAAATAAAAAGTGGAAAAAAATGTTTGTAGTGTCAATTAGTAAAACTGTAATTTCAAATTTGTTTATTAGCACATTCTCACGCATTCTATTAATTTATGAGAAGTTAAATTGAAGTTCATTATTATTTTGTTATAATTGTATACACTAATAGAATGGTATAGTTGTGATAGTAAAACTATGTTTTTCTATCAGTGCAGTTATCATAAGATATTCCCAACAAATTACACACAACACTGATTGATTCTTTGTAATATTACAATTTCATTGATGAGAATTCAAAAGGGAAAATCCTGTATGCTCCTATACCTAGTTTGAATATATAAAAAGTAATAATACAGTTTTTTACAATGAAAATGTTTGGTAGAAAAATGAGACTTGCATTTAAAAAAAAGTTTGTTATTTTTGAGAAATCTTATTTGGGTAATACCCGTTTTTAAATTCTTGTTATTCTGATTAAAAAACAAAATCGACCACATTCACAAAATTAAGAACATTAACAAAAATATAAAAAAAAAACTTAACAATGTTAATTCTATCTTCATAATTATTTATAAAAATCGTTATTAAGAGACAACAGTTTTAAATCAGATACACTTTTAATTTTTTTTGTTATTAGTTAAAAAATGTTATAAAAAGAATTTAATCGATACATTTTTTTAAAGTTTTTAGAAACATATTATGTAATGTTCACAACAATCCAAACGTTAATAAATTTTTTCTGAAATAATGGTGTTTTTGCATAATAAAAGTAGGCAGAGTATTAAATCTAAAAAATGTATTTCCAACATAATTATTTTCAGTAGATAGAAACTTCAATATAATTATTTAATTTTTAACGTTGGCTTTATTCTACACAAATAACGACCCAAATTGATGAAGAACTATAGTGCATAATTATGCTGGGTACATTTCAAACTTGAGTGATACAAGTGAACTGATTATTCACGAATGTCGGAAGTAATGAATGTATTGCCTTTAATGTATTAATTCTTATCCGCAACTACCATTTTGCGTTGGTCGCGTACTTGACCTACATTCTTGACCTATATCTGTGGAGCATTTTTTTAAGCTAATTTGACCCACATTTCATTAAATTCATTAAATTAGTTGGTTTCTGTCGGCGCAATAATATTCGTTGGAAAATCGGCCATCCTGGCATGTATTTGGTCAGTCATTGTTTATTCAATAAGATTTACAGATTCATAAGCCGCAAAAATGTTGTAAAAATCAATTATTAAGCTTCTATATTTTATTCATTATACTGTATTATCATTTGACATTTGTTTAATTTAGTTAATTTCGATATATAATCATTGCATATTAAATAAGAATGTCACGTAAATTCCTTTTGCTCTTTGCTTTTTGAACAGAGAAATTAAATATTATTGCTTGAAAGGTGGAATTTTTTATACGTGGACGTCACCCTGACATATAACGGCGTATATTGTATCTCGGCCCTTCCAACACAATACTCGCACTTAAGCTTCTAACATTCTCTGTCTTTTTTTCTACTAAGAAAATACCTCTTTTTTCGATACGCCTGTCGGCACTCGCATTGTATTCATTGTCTTGGTGTCTTCATTGTCTCGACACTGTTTCTTTTTACCATATTTAGAATGAACTTCACTCTGCATTATAATCACCCGAGATCTTTAAATTTGTGTTTTTTATTGCATTTTACCGAAGTGTCCAGTTTCGCTTACTTATTCTAAACTTCACAATATGTTAGAAAAATTTTATTTTGTATCCGTTATTGAAATTAAAGACTGGGAGCTGTTAATTTTGTTATTAGAAAAAGAGAAATGTACTAACAATAAAAAATACGCGTTTTGTTTGTAGTATAACCAAGACAAAATATAAATGTATATTAAATAAAATATACCTTGAACACTTAGTATCATCTAATAAGAATTATTTTCATTCAGATAATATCTGTTACTTCTTAATGCATTACTAGGGAGTATTTTTATGTTTATTTTTTCCAATTGAGTAATATTGGGATTTAATTTACTGTATACGTAGAACAAGACATTTTTATTTTATATAACATTAATGATACATCACTTAATTAATACTTTATCGGTAAAAATAGAATCTTTCTTGTTAATCTTACTTTTCTCTTATTATTATCTTATTTTATACAGATAGAAGGGTTTAGGTATTTTGAGTCTTCTTGTAATTGTTATAAATCAGTTTAGTAAAACCATCGGTAGAAACACTTTGTACCAGTTAAACGATTTGCCCAAAATAGCTTTTGATCTCGTAAAAGTCGAATGTATTATTAATTAGTAAACGGTGGATTATTTTGTGCTTTATAGTCGGGATTATTATGAAAAGAAGGTCGCAGATTAGTACGTTTATGAAATTTGAGTTTTAAGAGTAATCGAATTGTCAGCTACAAATATTAAAGTAGCAATTATTAAAGTAAAAACTGGTTACGCCTTCTATTATATATACTCCACCAGGTTGCGCTTTCTTGTCAGTATCGGAAAAGAAAAGTTTAATCGGATGCTTTCCAGAATATTAAATCTATCATCCATCAATAACATTGTCCTTGGACGTCGAACATTTAATACTCTCCTATTTATGTATTATTCAGTGTCGCCTTACCATCAACATCGCTTTTATAATGCATCGTATATAAATATTAAAATATCGTTTAGTCTCAATTTAGTTTTATTTATTTAATAGCATAAAAATAAGTACCATGCACATTTTTTAATTTCGAATTCTTCGTGTTGCTAATTAAGGTTTGATTCTCCAATATAAATTGCAGGAAAATATTTTAAAAAGTACTTTGCATATCAAGAAAGATATTTAATTGAACTAAATGGTGACTTGTGTAGTGGGAACTATATTTTTAATTGTTTTTCTGACCACATTTTTTTAAATTGACCTTAGTGTACCTTAGTGTATACGACTTTCATTTAGTCATCTGATTTACGTGCAGTTACAAAAATTACAAAATGAATCCACACGGGTAACACATCATTTAGTGGAATTTACTAAAAACTTTTATCCCTGTACGGATGTACAATCTGTGCGGGACAGGAACGCAATACTGGAACATTTCTTCACGTAAGATTTTTTCTGAAAAGGGTCAAAGTCATTAGTTAAGTAATTTGCAACAGAAAAATGTAATGGAGATTTTATACTTGACAGCATTTCCGACCAGCAGCATTGCCTGGAGTACAATATTTTAGATAAAAACACGTTTTAAAAATTAGCAAATATATGCTGTCAAATTATTTAAAATAATTAAAATGACTTCATTATAATGATTTTCACCTTAAACAAATAAGAATTGAGACATTCTTTTCAAAGTCAAATTTGACCTTGTATTAAATTTCAATTACTGGAATCGTTTGGTATTATATGCGACAACATAAATTGAACTACCAAACGCCGTCATTTTAGCACATACTCATCTATGAATTTCAATACAATGCAAATACCTAACAAAATTTTTCAAGACCATGAACATTAAAACACGTTTACAGGTTATGTTAGGAATAATCGGAATAATTTTTTTAAGTGACACTTTTATGTACGTTAGTGTTACCGACATAATTTCTCCATTAAAAAGTGAAATGTACTACATAGAAGTGGAAATGACGGATTCAGTTTAAATCAAGTCGACTTGGCTCAAAATTCAATTTAAGAAATATAAAGTTTAGCAATTTTATTGTTAAAGTTTTTAATGAAAATGCTTTTCCACTTTTTCTGGCACCATGTGGTTAATTTCATGAACTGTATTATATAAGTACATGTATTTTTGTTAATGCCATTACAGTTGAGCTACATTAAACCGCCCCACAAAAATAAATGAAAGTCCGGATCTGGAGGTCCGATTTTGGAGTTGGCAGTTTTTTGAAAAAATAAAAAATAGTTAAAAAATATTTTAAAAATTCAGACAAATTTATGAACGATTCTGAACATTTTTTGTTCTATGGCATTTTATTCTTAAAGAAATCTTGAAAGTTCACCAATCCGTAATTTAGGACGCTATATTAGATTCCATACATTGAAATTAATTTTTATAGGCCCGTAACTGTTTAGTTCGAGTTTCAATTGTACGATTTTGAAAGGTTTCATTTAAAAAAAGAGTGCTTTAAAAGATTTTTCTTTGTTTTTAGCTTTTAGATTTGAATTATAGGTATTTTTGAGGTTATGTCAAAAATCTGATGTGACTGGATTAAATGGACTTCGGAATCAGATTCGGACTTTTATTTTTTCATGGAGCTGTGTTATTGGTATCCCAAAAATGTGTTTCGACTAATGTGATGGTCTCCTTCAGGAGCATCTGAGTAAAAAATAAACTATATTATAAATTTTAAAGTTCATTGTAAAAACATAAAATACACGATAGGTAGATTACGGAAAACAACAGTAGATTACCTTTTCAACCCAGCATTTTAACCATCGCATTTGTCGAAACACTGGGCTAAAATGGTATCACATTTGTGTTATACTAATAATTTACGTAAACTGTAATGGGCACTAAAGAAAATGCATATACTTATTAAAATAATAAAGCTGACTTAAACATTAAAGACAAAAATACTTAATGGAGGAGCCCACGAGTATAGGTGATTTCCGCTCTCCAGATGAAACCTCCGAAACCGACAAATTGGGGTAGAGTATGATAAGAACTAACACCTAATGAAAATTCGGTTGTTTTATCATCTGGGAAACTTTAAAAAAACGCCTTTAAAGCGGCGGATTATACATAGGAAAATGCAGTAATTTTAGTAGTAATAGGCCGCACTACTGTTGTTCGCAGTAGGTGCGGAATGTTACTACTTAAATTTCCAGCATTTTTCTATGTATGTATATTCCGCGATTTTGACAACAATTTTCTAAACTTTCCCAGATACTAAAACAATCGAATTTTCCATTATGTGTTAGTTCTCATCATACACCATAAGAATTTGTCGGTTTCGAAGGTTCCATATCGAGGGCGGAAATCATCTATATTCGTGGGTGTCCTCCTTACTACTGCCTTTTTAAAGCAAACTTTTTTGAGATAATAGACTTCAGACCAGGAGGTTAAAGTCGATGATGAAACGCGACCTTGGTCTTGAAGAAAAGACAATACTTACTTTAAGAGTTTAATAATCGATATAGAAGTACAACGAATTTACAGCATGCCTCCCCGTATTTTAAATGCGTTCTACGTTTCAGGTCATTCCTGTCTATAGCTCAAAATTGTTCACTTACTAGTCTCTGCATCGCTCGACTGACAATGCATTCATGTAGAAACGATAGTAATAGCTAATTTTCCCGCACTCCAAGTAATGCAGCTGAGGAGAGAAGTAGGGATAAATCTAATAATCGTCAAAATTCTTTACTTCAAAAGTTAAAATATCGAATGGCCTACTCCAGAATATATCGGCATTTAGTGGCAAATAAGCTGTTCCCTACAATTAGTAATATTCCTTGAATGCAGTAGTGGGATTGGCTATCACTTCCGCACAACGTAAATGCACAATGTAATTAGATTCGTCTATTTCTTGAAGTGTTGATAAAATACAACACAAAAAGCACGAAAACTCTCGTATAACGACTGTCATCTAAGTCAATGTAAAAAAATAATGTCAATTACTTAATTTTATTCGGCCACGCTGGATCCGTTATTTATAATTTTTACATTTCGTCCATATCACCACTAATAATGTACGTATAAAAGGAGATGGAATCTCCGAAACTGATAAATTAGGTTAGAGTATAATAAGAGCGAACACATAAAATCAAATTTGAGATTTTTATTATGTGAGAAAGTTTGAGAAATCGTTGTTGAAGTCGCGGATAATACGTAGAAAAATAAAGTAGTCTAAGTAGTAACAGTCTGTTGTTTAAACAGCCAACAAAAGACTGCGGACTATTACTACTTAGATTACTGCTTTTGTCTACGTAAAGTCCGCGACTTCAACAATGATTTTTCACATTTTCTCACATGATAAAACACTCAAATTTGATATCAGGAGTTGAGTCTTATTATATTCTAACCGAATTTATCAGTTTCAGACGTATCCTCGTGAGCAATCTCCTTTAGGATAACGTAACTTGTACATGTGCATTTGTATTTTGTTTTTCATGAAATCTCATTTTTGTCATTGTTCTCATTGTAGACCCCTAATAGCTTCGAACATTGTATCCCTTATAAAAATTAAAATGTGTAGGAGAAAGTCTGATTGGACAAAGAATGCCCCTTATATATAAGTATATTGTGATAACTTTATGAATTCTATATCTGCCTGATTTTAAAATACCGTGATTATATACATATATTAAAATTTTTTAACAAGAATTGTGATTAAGTAATAGATTTCATTCTTACATATCATAATGAAAGTAAGAGGTAATAATTTTGATTATTTCACATATATAGATATTTTAGTAAAACGTCCATATAGTCAAAATTTATATTAATTATGAATGAACCCACATCAAATAAAGCTGCGAATCAAGTTCAACACCTAAACTTTGGAGGTTGCGTGCGAACATGCATAGTATGACCGTTCCATTTACGGTTTCAGGCGTGTACTTTTATTGCCGGAAGCTATACAGTACCTTACGAAACTAAATGAACAGCTGCGCTATAATTGATCTTTTAACTTGTCGGAAGCCAACACTATCTAACTTAGATCTTGAAAGCCTACGTTTCTAAATTAATTATACATTGAGAGCATTTATAGGCTTAACATAAACTATTATAACTTCGGGACGTACAAAATTTCATATATGGCTTTTTTCTCTCGGTGAACTACATTTCATTTATGTAAACTTTTTTATTTACAACGTCGTTTTTTGTACGTAGGTTTATTTTTGAAATTCCTTATTATAGTTATACACCTAACACTGATGGACAATAATTATATCAGAGTATTTCTTTAAATATATAATTGAATTTTTCGAAAATTGGTAATGGTGAGGATTTGAAAAAACTTTAAAAATGGTATGAGTTGATATGTAATATAACGCCATTGCTTAGATTACTCAGAAGTCATTTATTTGGATGTCATTTTTGTAGTCAATGAAATTTTACTCCATTGTATATTTCAATCTGAAGTATTTCATTAGAGAAATATACGTTTATTTTATTATCGCAAATAAAAAAGAATACATACCAGAATGCACCATATGAGCTGACCAAGACTTGATCTTTAAAATAAAAATATTTTATGGATATTAATTAATTAATTCACTAAAATTTTAACTTGTAATTTGTAAATATATTTTTTTAGATAACTGCTACCCTTGACATGAAACTTTTTTATTTTATATTAATTATATAAGACAAAATTCAGTACTGTACGTTCATGCAGAAAAGGGCTGCTATAGTCAGACGTACTGTCAGGCAACGATGTATACAAAAGTATTATTCTATATGACTTAAATGGCGTCGTAATCAGTTAAATAATGTTTTTTCCTCTGTTGTGATGTACTTTGAATATAACTCGTAATATTAAACATGATTTACTTTTTAAATCTGTATGATCTAGTTAATACATTACATCCAAGATGTAGTTTTTTTTAATCTATTCTTTTTTTTATTTTAAAATGAACACTATGTTTTTCTATCGAAACATTTAATACTTCTGCGACTCTTAAACTGGAACATCAAAAAATGCTATTAAATTTCAAACGGCAAAACCATATTTTTATTTATTTTTATTAATCATTGACTATTAAGTTTCTACCTTATCATATAATTTTTAAATAACTGGTGATCATAGTAAATTTTTCAGATCTTAAGCTAATCATACTTGATGACTTCATAACTCATTCTAACTACATCACATATGCACTATCGTAGAAAAATCTATAATAATAATCAATTATATATAATACAAGTTACAAAATAATAAATATACTGTATATATTTGACTCACTTGACTAAAAATAACATTTCTGATACATCTTTACACTTACTGTACATAATGCTTTCACATTTTTATATTTATTTGATTTTACCATATTTTTATATTTCATCCTATCAATGTTTGTGGCTTTCGTTTTTTATGTGTGATTTTGTATTCTTTTATCCTGTTTTTCCATCGTTTTGTTTTTATATTAAACATTTAAGTGTCTTTTTCTCTATTATTCAAAATTATAGAAGCAATTGAAAATCACATATCAATCGCAGGATCAATAGTTCGTTTATTACACATTCACTTGGACTCCAGTAGAATCTGATCCAAAGAACTTTATTGAAGATAATCCCATATAAAAAAATTCAACATCATGATTTATTTTAACACTTTTACTCTTTCAGAAAATACAGGACGGTTGGTTCACGAAAAAGGTAGGTGAACGCAGCATTTTTACGAATTTTTTGATGATTTTCAATTGCTTATAGATTCTGAAATTATTGAAAATTATTGAAAACAAACATGTTGTAGTTTAAATGTTTTTTTTTGCATAAGAAATCTCATGAAAACTGATCGTCTTAAACTAAGCAAATGTAGTTTCGTATAATTCTGAAATTTAATTGAAATGAACAAGAAACATGGTTATTTTCAAAAAAATATGTGCTGCGCAGTTAGAACGACTTGGAACTTATTTACTTATAATTTAAATTAATAAATATTATTGATATAATATTGCACGTGTCTGTATACAAATGCAAATATTTAGCATGCAGCAATGTAACATATTATATGTTTTGAATGTTTTGCTTTTCTATGTAACTAATTAATATTCTCATCGTGATGAGGAGTTTTGAATTTATATTTTTGTACTGTCCCAGATAACACTTTGTACAGAAAAATACACTGACTTTTTTAGGTACACATACATATGCACAGAAAAGCTAACACTCCAGAAACATGTAATTCAACACTTAAATTTCGAACGTTTTTGATTACTTGTATCCTAAAATTACAAAAAAAAAATTATTCTACACACGCCCAAATTAATATGCGATCATTTGCACTTGAAATGTTGTCTAGTTCTCTACAACTTTGTATAATTTTAAGTTGGATAATTGTGGACTGAAATATGATTTGAAAAATAATATACATTTGTGGACAATTGTATATATCAAAATATTATAAAATCATATTTAAGTGTATCTGAATCATTTGTACTCGTCATTCGATTGACGAAGAAAACGAACCGATTGTAAATTTTAAATAAAATTTAGCATTGGTTAATTTCTCATTAAACAAAATACTTGCGCGAAATTACGAATGCTTCTGCACTGGTATCATTAAATATAAATTAAGCGAAAGCATAAAAATCAGGACAAATTAGCAGAGTTTGCAATCGATTTGTTTAAAGCAGACTGCGTCTGAACTTGTTTGATGTTCTGTGTACGTATTTAATGTGTCCGATGAATATTTGAAAAGACAGTTTTGATCTGAATATTTAAATGATTGCAGCTAAACTGGCTCATTAGTAATCCAACAAGTTTTTAAATGTACATAATTGTGTACAGAAATTTTGATAATTTGGAAAAACAAATGTTTTTATTGTTATTCTTCGAAAATATCGTTTTTTTATGGGATTTTAGTATTGTGTCGTAAGATTCAAAATTATTTCGAAACATGACAAGAAATTAATAAGTTTTGATTTATTAATATGCTTAGATAATGAAAATGTAACGTAAACTACGACATAGACTGCATATGGGTAAACTCGCGTTTACTGAAATGTATTTAACTCCGTTTTTAAGTTTTTAAGGTTTAAATTAAGTTACACGGATTGTATATTGTGAGAAATACAATCAGAAGTAAATGTTTCTTATCTAATTTATTTAAGTCCACTTGGAGCAAGTTGGAGAATGACGTTTAGCCATTTGCATTAACAGATGCAAGAGTTCAACGATTATTGGCTAGAGAAATGCGACTTTGCAGAACTTTGTCCAACTTGTGACATTTGGTGACGTTGCGACGCGTTGCTCCGATTCAAATCCCTAAACAATAATTTCGTTATATGAATTACAGAGGGACATTCGACAGGCAGGACAGCGTCAGGTCGGACTACATGTCGGACAGAGAAAGCAGATACGGGATTGTGCAACAAGCCTCCCTGGAGAGTACAGACTCGAGGCTTTGCTACTTGACGTCTTCAGAGGTGAGTTTAACCAAGTGCTTGTTGACCTCATCCTACCAATTTCACTTGCCCCACGCGCATCGTGCTCGATTCTATTATCCCTATTGAATCCAGGATCTATTTCTTCTTCCTCAACCCTACCCACCTACTCAGAGTGCGTAATGTTTCATAACCTGTCTGACCTTGCCAAAAATGAAAAACGTCATATAAACACATTTTCATAGTTTCTTTAAAATATTTGAAATTAAAATATCCTGGTGTATTGGATAGTTGACACCCAATATATTTTGAGAGTTCCTTTGATGTATCAAATCTGAAAACAAATACTATATATGTTTAAATGTTTGTGGAAATGCAGGTTAATATATAACAATTATAAAATGCAATAAACAGGTTTGTGTAACTCCGTAGCATAAAACGGAATTACGTGCGCTTTGTTCATATCATTATATAAAATATCGTATGCCACACGAAAGTGTATTCTTCTAGGATAAAATACTTTCGTACTACTAACACAATGTACTATTATGTAACAGAAATAAGGTAAAATCGTCTGTAATAGTAATATCCTATTACGTAAGATTTTTGTATCTTCAATTTTTTATTTTTTTGTAGTGACATGTAGACCCTATAACGATTCCTTACTAGCAACGTGTTATTCTAATACCAGTGGATCATGTATTGATTTCCATGGATACAACATCACTGTTAGAAAATATCTAATACCCAATTGAACTAGTTATAACAAGCATATGGTCCCGATGTAATTATGTATGTACTAAACTAAACTTCTATTGAAAGATTTATTAAACATAATAGAGTTCTCGTAGAAAGTAAAATTTACAAATGGTGGATACTTTAAACAATCCGAAAGGTCAAAAAACCGACAGTCGTAAAACCAACTGTCAAAAAACCGACACTTCTAAAAACGCCTGTCCGCTTGTCAACATGGCTATTTTTTATGTGTCGGATTTTTAACGTCGGCTTTTCGACTGTCGACTTTATGACTGTCAGTTTTTTGCCCTATTGGCATGATTGCATTAAAAAACCATCCTTCAAAACAATAATATATTTCAGATGTATTGCTGATATTATTACTGGTACTCTTAATAATACATTTCAGAAATCACAATGGTTTTTAATAACTGCAATGATTCTCTGCTAGAGAGACTAAAAGAGCTTTGAAACTTTTTTAACACAAAAATAAATGCCAAAAAACGTCACAAACCGAATTTGTAAAAAGTAGATGAAGACAAAACACAATGCACAATTTTAAATGCTACGATATCAATATTTATAGAAGAATATCCGGAATGGTAAACATATCACTACTAAAAATCCAATACACAAATCAGAAAATACACCAAAGTTACCCAGTGCAGTAGTGATTTATTCGTAACATTGAAATAATACAAATAACTCCTTCCACCTTTTCTTATAAGACTGTAAAAGGTGATGATAAAGACTTTAATCACAAACGATTAAGATAATTTTAGTTATTCTTGCACTTAAAAAGGACTGCAAGAGCCTATTGTATGATTTTTATATTAAAAATGTTTAATTTCCTAAGTACTAAAAATACTTATATTTTAAAGTTTTTGAGAATTATATCATATCAATTATCTTCGTTAATACAAGTCATTTCTACACTTTTACACATTAAATTTCTAATTATGTATATAATCAAAGCAGTGTAAACATATATATTCAGTTCGATTTTCGATAGTCATTAAACTTTATTATATTACATGTTGATTACGTGATATACCGAGAATTTTGAAGGTAATTACAATTACGTTATCTATATGTTTAATTCGCGAAAGTTTCACCTGACTTAATATATAACGAATAAAATATTGATAGATTTACAAGAAAAATATATACATTTAATCACATTAATTCGCTTAAATTATCTATTAAAACTAGTGGCTTCGACCGTGTGGCCTTTGGCTCATGTACTGATCAATTAGGCAGCGTTTGGTAGACCTAGGTATTTAATTGACAATAAAAAAACTGAAAATGATAATTTTCCAAACTCCGTCCCCAACAACGTAATGGATATTATTATTAATTTTTTATTTTGTTGTAATATTTATAATTGATAAAAGTTTAATTTCTTTAACAAAAATTTGATGTTCTATAGTTTTGTTGAAAAAATTTTTGGTTTGACTTGTGTTTTTGATAATAATTATAGTCTGTTCCAAAACGACAAATTTTTCTATTTAATTACGTTTATTTGTTCGTTATTTAATTTGATTCTTTTTGTATTAAAAGGGAATTAGTTAATAGGATAAAAGCTTGAGTCAGTATATTTATTGTAACAATTATTAAATTATGTTTTGAAATTTTAAGACTGACAATTATATTCAATAACTAAGTGCAACTCTTGACAAAGTAGAGCGCATGTAAAATCTGATAATGTTAACTTTCCATGAACTCACGGAAACTGTAAAATATGCACCCTAATCTTCTCTTGGAGACTTGGTATCCGATATTTAAAACATCTGCCCATGTTCTAATTAATACAGAACTAACAGAATACTCGAGATCCTGAACTTTGATCCTTCGGGGTACTGGCTCTAGCACTGAAACTTTCAAAGGATGTTGTTGCGGCAGCAAACGGTACTACAAACAATACAGAACATTCATTAATTACACTCTATTCCAACAATATCTACTCTAACGTAGATCAATTTAGATAAGAAATGTAATTAAGGACCACATTTCTTCGAATATACGATTTTCAATGAGAATATGAATATGTTTCACGACCCAACAGGCTTTTTAATTGTCTAAACTAAATAAATTCACGACAGATAAAAGCGTCATTCCTCAAGTATTTTTACATCAAATATTTTATATTTATGATTAAAGATTTGAGACTAAAATGGAAACATTGATAGGACAAGAATTTCAAGTATTTTATTCGTATTAATTAGGAAATAATAAATTGCTCCCGTTGGAACTAGAGTGATCGGTAGAGACAAAATAATTTACGTACCAGGTACTTGATAAATGTTAGGTCAATGTTTTAAATGCAAATATTATACTAGTAAGTATGCCACTGAGGTTGTGAACCTCATGTATTCAAATCATAAAGTTTATTGCACACCAAGTAATGTACACGTTACATACCAAGACGATATGTCTATACATCGATAAAAAGCTTAGAATAAACATAAACCGACACAAACACCATTTTAGCAGAATATTAACTCACGCGATTTAAGTTTTGCACGCAATTCCTCGATTATGAGATCCAAGTGATAATAGACTACATTTATGAACAGCACAATAATCGGATCAGCGTCCTAATAGTACATAATAAGAAAACCCAGATTAGTACTACATTGAATTGTTATCCGATGTAATAATACACACGTCAAATGATCCATACTGCTGTAAGATGTTTTATTAAACGTGATAACATATTTGGTGCTTTTAAGTGGAATTTGGTTTCTTGACCTCTTATGAAAATAACTGAATGTTATAGCAAGTAATTAAAAGCAATTTTATTTTTATGTTTTGACCATTCTATTCACAATCTGAAGAAATTTATCATATTACTAATAATCTACTTGACTAACTGCCCTGGAAAATTTCATCACCACTCAGCATCAATCTTGTAAATAGAATTATTCTGACATATAGACTTTATATATCGCGTTTTTATAATAAGTAAATGAATATAGAAGTTTAACAGTATGTTTTTAATTGTTCGAACTGCTTTCCTGATATCAGTAACCCTACTAGAAGTATTGCAAAATCATGTTAGAAAAATACACAAATTTTAATGGTGGAGTAGATGGAAACTATTGAATTGTTTTTTAGAAGTAGAATTTCGAAAAAAATTAATTGGTAATTCGAAAGGTCCCGACTTCAAATCGCAATAAATCTTTTGACTTTGGTCCTAATTTTTTTCGAAAATATATAATTTTTTGGGATGAAAAATAGAATATTATTCAATGCATAAATGGACTGCATCGATGGAAATCATTAACACTTACGAAGTAATAATGTGCAATAACACACTGAAATATTATTATTTTCTTCATAACTATATATTTATCTTCGAAATTGGTAAAATACTAATAAAACCAGACAAAATTTAAAAGAAAAGTACGCTGTAATCAGATTTTCCGCTGAAACATTTGATACGCCATTGAAAATGGTTTGGGGTCCACAAGAGCATATTTGATTTCGTGTTTTCGACTTAAGTAGTGATAATGTAAATAGAAACGGCGAGAAAAATCTAAAAAGTAAAATTCCTTGCCATCACTATACATTCATATTCAAATCAGTCTTGATAGATCATGTAATACCGCCCCAAACGCACAACAGTTTTACTGCATAATTTTTCTCTTTTCTGTCAAAATATACGTGAGGAATAATAAATAATCGATAATGAAAATAAACGAGCGTTATGTTGCAGCACTACATCGTCATAGCTGACTTTGGATTTTGGCTTTATGCCAATCATTCTGTAAATCTTTGTGTGCGGTAAGAAGATTTTGCTTTCTGAATGCTTTACTGGCAAACTCCCCAAACAGATAGTTTCATTTTGTTCTTATTTTACATGAACTTTAAATTGATTACTTCCATTCGATTGAACTTTTTTCTATGCCGCGAGCAGCTAATTTTTGTTGCTTTCATTTTTACGTTATGTACAATATTTCAATAGTGAAATCGATGACCTGAGAAAAAATTAATAAAATCTCATTGCAAATCAAATGCTTCGTGGTAGTTTCCTTTTCAAGTTGGTTCATAGATAGTTTATTTTTACATTATTACTTTTAGAAGATATTTTTTCATTGCATACTGTGTAATTATTTCAGAATACGGAATATAAATTATATTATATCATCTACAGTTATTATTTTATCTTGGTATTTATTATATTTTATGTACAAATATTAAAGTATTTTTATGTTTATAGCAAATATTTTGTCGGGTTTTAGGATTATACAGAAAACATTGCGACTAATATTTTGAATAGATTGAAACAACTAATAGACTAAATATTTCACAAGTTTTGTTATTAAACAATTTTTAGAAAACGCAGTTTCCACTTATTATACATAAAAAATAAGATAATTCATTGTGACAGTTATAATAAATTGTGGTTCGAAAAATATATTCTAATAGGTTGATAGATGAAAAGTATTTAAAAAAGGAACGGATTACAGCGTCGCAAAAATAATAACTTTCAACATTTTCTCTTTTTGATAGAACTCTACTCTAGCTGTTCTATATTATGTACTTTTCGAAAATTAAACTTGAAGAATTTCGTGGATTAAGAACAAAAGCACTTTGAGTAATAACTATGGGAGATATCGTTGGCACCATTTTTCAAAATTTCTTTGAGAATCGCTGTAGTATTTTTCCATGAACTTATTGCAATTTGGACTGAACCATGCTATACTATTGAAAAAAGTAACATTATCCTTATAGAAAACCTGGAAATGCTCCAGTTGCAAGTGCTATCCAACCTAGATCAGTGATCAAATATTAAAAATATAAAGTAAAAATTCCCATGAATTCTTCAATTGCAAATGTTGGACAGGCAATATCCATTCAATTATTAATAAAATATGAAATTTGAAACCATATGGCACCAAAATTATGTGTTATATTTATTGTAACGAAACATATCAGGTTTTATCAAGTTTCAAAATGTTTATTTGTCACCAATTGTCTATTGTCACATTTTTCAATTCCACGTCTACCAATATTCAACAAGGAATTAGAATTTAAAGGTAAACTGTCGAAAAATATCAAAGTGAGTAAATGCAGCCTTGGCCAAGTCTAAAAATATATGGCAGGGATTTCAGATCGATCAGAGTTTTATTGCAGAAGTTATCGATGGTTGACCACCCGAGAAAAAGTTTTATCAACATTTATTATCTCTTATTATTGTTTGGAGTGATGTCGTCAGTATACAAATTACTCTTTATTTTTTAAATGATCATTCGACAAAGATATTTTAATAATTCGATATATTTGAAATTTTGGTATGGACATCATTCTTTATTCGTGGGGAAATGTGGAGAACAAATTGTGTCAAGATTATTTATCAGAATTATATGTGAAAATGCGTGGATAACATATTTAGATTTGTCTACTTTAAGTTACATCAATTATAATTAATTAATCATACTGTTAGTACCACTAATTAGTTCATATTAATTATGAATTATTCTGACAGTATCTAAGATATAAAAATTATATATAAATTACATAGAGCACCGTAGTAGGTTTATAAACATTTTTACGTTTTGTACAATTGTAACGAAATAAATGGTTGAAATTGAATAACTTCATACTGTACGATGGCCACTATGCGTCTTGACGTTCTATACGAAGCAACAATACTTACAATTCGAATTAGTAAAACACATTACAAGGTAACTTAAGAATAAAAAATGGGCAACTCTAAATTATTCACGCAAAAATTACTGTCATTATTTTTCAAAACAAATTTTAGAGGAAATTTTGATACTAAAAAACGGGCTCCAACGTTTCACATTAATAATATCTGTAAAGGCGCTACGAAGAAACCCATTTTTGACGGCCAGGCAAATTTCTTAGTTTTCTATTTTATTCAGTTCATGACTTTTAGATAGAATGAAGCTCATATTTTGTGAGGTCATCACACTCTAATTTTAAATTATGAAAAGGTACATTATACGACTTTCATTTGAAAATTTAAAAAATTTTAAATATTTAAAACAATGTAGATTAAATGAAAAAAAAAAATATCATGAGAATATTTTACAATTGTCTTAAGAGGGGTAAATTGATTGTGTATGTACTACATGATTGAGGTTTTTGACAATAATCAACTCTATTTTTCAACTCGCATGTACCAAAATTGCGTCAGAAAACCTATTTTTTAATTATCTTATCCTGTCTTGAGTACATAACAAATCTGCCATATTAAAGTTATTGGTTTGCTGAAAATGGGTAGTACATTATTTAGTAAAAAACAGATATTTTGGTGGAAAAAACATGTTAGATTTCGTCTCTAGGTCATTAGTAACTTAGGTAAACTTTTACTGAGCTCGAATATGAAAAAAATCTACGAATATCATTTCTAGAAAATAGGATATAATTGAAAGCTTCTCCATAAATATACAATGTACAAACAAAATTAAGGAGATGCTTTACTTTTAAGATATTACCTAAACATCCTTGATGATTTTTTAATACCGAGTCGCGCATTTATGACTTGCTGCAGTTAGATGCTGCCCTTTGAATGTAACGACAGCAGGATATATTTTAAGATTCAAGTAAAATCTGATATTATTCACGATTTATATAAATGGACTTAATGTTAAATAATTTAAAAAATGTAGAAACATAGCTAACTTTCAAATGACATTTTTATTGGCTTCAGCACTTTAATTTACGATTCAGCATTTACTAACAAAAAATTAGACCTATATGAGAGAACATGCTGACGACATGTGACTTCGCTGCAGCAGACTACAAGAACCTTTATAATCGTGATCTTTGAGGGAACCAGCTGGTTTCAGACGACATACTTTGGCTCGATACAACGAGAAATAATTGTTACCGTGTTGAATTAAGCGTTGCAGTGGAATACGCATAGAGATACGTATGAAAAGCAACCCTGTCATATTCGTCTCGAAACGATGCGGTGGGCCGTGCATTACCCTTAAGCTGCTTTCAAGAGATCTGTCGTTTAGTCCCTTTGCTCTTTTTATAAAACCATTTGCGAATTTAAAGCAGCACTGCATTACCTACTGTATAGCTAGCTAGTATAGCTAGCTATCTCGCACCAACATCGAATCCGAGCTCGCTGGATTATGGAATGAGATTCGGTTCCTATGGTAACATGCGGTTTACTTTTCGACTTCGCGTGGTTCAAAGAGCAATGCTCTTAGCTCTCATAAGGCGAGGAAAGTTATATCCTTCCTTTGTTATAAAATATTCCCCAGTACCGACTTCACGCGTATATAAAACCAAATTCTCCAGCTTTACAACGATAGCGTAAATTTTCGCACTTCAGCATTTTTTGCTGAAAGACGATTACCGAAATGCAAAAAGTCTTAATAGTTTCCGGTTTCAGCACGTAAAGAATGAAGTTCCAAATTGTTCTGTACTCTTCACAGTTAATAAAGCATATCTTTCTGCAGAAACGCGGTAATCACTTGAGTGGTGCCATAAAAGGAAGATTTTAACTGAGATTTTATGACGAAAAATATACAATCCTGTCAAAAGCTTTACTAAGCATATATTTTTGTAGGGCGCAGTACAAAATTTTACGTTTTTAATATCGCGAAGTGCAATTATGTCATCAAAAATACGATTTACCAATCGATAACTGTCCTATTAACGTGCAACCATCATGTATCAATCAGCCCAATTATGATCCGCTTAAACCTATGACGAATTATCTAAATCTTGCAAAATATATAATCTAATTCTTTACACAGCATCACAAACAAAATCAATGAAAGGTTGATCAGACCTAACATATTATAAGCTTGTGTGCTCGCTGAATGCAAAATCTGATTTACTCTACTCTGTCAGGATATTATCCGTGCTAGTTATATCACAATCTTAATATCTGGAGATTTATAGGGTATAGCTGATTACGAATTTGAAGTATTTTCAAAATAAAAAATGGTGGATTCAATATAAGAGTCGAAGGTTCAAAAAATTAATTTGTTCTGCAAAAGTGTTATTTAATAGGACACTGCTTAAAAATGTAAAATCAAGATGCCCTTTATTCTACGAAGTATTTATTTACAGAAAGTACTCTTGTCGTATACCGTTCTGAAATGATGTTAACAAATGAATAAAGAAAAATTTCATGCCTTAACTTTTTTCACTCCAGTGATGCATTGACAAAAATATTTAATAAATTTAACTAAACGGTGAGATACCCAAATGGGGACTAGTTATTTATAGTTTTTACAGCATTATATAGTTGAATAATAACTAAATGAAAGTTAGGTTGATTAGATTATAGTCAGTTTGCTATTTACAGCTATAAAAAGATAAACAATTTTTAGTTAGTCACCATTTAGATCAATTTACTGCGTATTTTGCTAAGTGTGTGTGTGTGTCTTTTAACTAACAGTAGCATTCCAAAACTTACCTATATTATACCTTTCCAATCGCCTTTCTAATTGCCTACTAATGTTCAGATTTTTTAAAATATAAATAATAAAGTTATTCTTAAAATGGACGGAAAAAACGGACAAATTGCGTCAATAATGGTTAAACAAACTTGAGATTTTCCAATCCCAAAAACATAAAATACACCAGGCGTGGTCGATAGATTTTTTCGTGAATTTCATTTTTGGTTATCTTACAGCACAGAATTAAAGACCATTTTCTAAGTGCTCTTGATGCTATTATATTCCTGCAGTAACCAGTCAAGTAAGCAATAAGTGACATCGAATTTATCCCAATCTTGGTTGACATAAAGATATAGTTTTTGACATCGTCACAGCCATTACAAATTTTATCATTTGTTCCGTATTCCTTAAAAGGAGTTTGCTGGTTGAAATATGACATAGACTGCTCTGTTGCTCAATTATTAACTAATTGGTCTTAAATGATGAGAAATTTTAGTCAAAATAATTAGAGAAATTTAAGATTATTAAACCTAAAATATTAGAAATTTTGTCATAAATAAGCATTTCTGAAGGGGTTAAAAAATTAGAAAACAGCCAAATTTTCGTACTTTTTATAAATGTTACAGCTTTATCCTTCATCTAAACACAATGAAAAAATACTACTTTTTGAGTTTGTAATTGCATTTCACTTCTAATATGCACAAGTGGTGTGTAGCAAATACCGAATCACTTAGTCATGCATGAAATATTCAAATGATGATGCCCACGAGTACAAGTGATTTCCGCCCTCGAGATGAAACATCTTTAACACATAAATTCAGTTAGAGTTAGATGGAGTTAACACATATTTGAGTGTTTTAATTGGAATTGTAAAAATTTAACATATCACTGTGGAAGACGTGTATTGTACATAATAAAATGCAGAAATCTAAGTAGTAACAGTACGTAGTGTGTTTTTACAAAATTACTGTTACTACATAAATTACTCCATGTCGTGTTTACTATGCACCTTCAATGGGTTTTTAAACTTTTCCGCGATAAAACAATCGATTTTGCTTTCAGGTATTGCTTAGCCTCATGATACTGAAACCGAATTGATCAGCTTCAGAGAGTCTATTTGGTGTTCTCGTGGGCATTTTCCTCTCTTGAATTTAGCATCTGGGTAATAATCACCACCACTTACGTAATTGAGTTTCATAACGAAAACAGAGTACAATTTACTATCCAATATTAGTTAATTTAACCGATGCACTTGTGGAAACTGGTACTGCCGTAGTGCATGTTGTTATTTCGGGATTGTTGTTGAAACAAATTGTCTTTTGCTGGTACGACGATAGTTTTCTAAGACTAACTATCAGCATTTTTAACACTAAGTAGGAAAAACCATCATATTTCACAATTCTCTTCATTATTGAATAACAAACATTGTAGATCCTCAAAATTTATAAGTAAAATATACTTAAAAGTTTATTTTACGTCTTCTATTAAAAAATTAATAGAATTCAGTTAATTTCCACCGTATTATCAAGGATAATGTCAAGAATGAATGAAATAAGTATCTCGTTAAAAACTGACATATTTTTTTATAATTTAATATTTCAATAATGTTTCCACATAAGTTATTTATTTCTTGTAAATTATTAAGTTATTTATAAAGTTTCTGATCAATAATTACTGATAATTTTAAACTACAATTTCCCATTATTTTCTACTGTTGGAAATTCATATATTAAACATTCCTGCCTATGAAAATAAGTGACAGGAAATGCCTAACATTAACAATTGAATGCTACACCCGAAAATTTGACTTTAACGGCATTTCTCTCCATCTCACTCGCTTGTTTTTGCTGGGTTTCTAGGTCGGGGACATTTCCTCTCAAAATTCAATCCCCACGCAGCCTGTAGACTTTAATCAAATACACGTTTAGTGCTTTCCCATTGCGTCTGCAGTCGACCTTGTACCTGCATTCAGATGTGCCATATGATAGAAAAACATTTAAAAAAACTTTTGTCAGATATGGTTTCTAGACATTGAAACAGTAATTACCGTTTTTCTACACCTTCAAAATATATAATTGCATATATATGATGTGCTAAATTTCTTTTCGTAATTAAATTGATAACTGAGTTTTCTCTAAGATTACCTTAAAGTCAGAGAAAAATAACATATACTGTATAGCAGGTTTCAGATTTTTAGAATGGAATGTATGCATTTTTAAATAGATTATACAAACAGATTTTATTTTATACTTTAAGAGGTAATATACCTTTGCGAGTACTACTTTCCGATATCCTAAAATCTATATTAACATATTTTATTATTGTTTACTTATTGCTTACTTAATCGTACTATACACGTACATTATATGTTTTTTTATGTCATACTGAAATCCATAATTAAGTATATATTCAAAATCGTTTGGGGCCTGAATTAACCGCTATTGTTTTGTTTGGTATACTAACAAAAGTTTTCAAACAATGCTTCTCAATTTATTTAGTTTCTGTACATGGATAATTGAAAGTTTCTTTTTATTTTAACAGACATTCTAAAAATTTGATACTTAATTAAAGCTCAAACTTTTAAGATATTGTGATAACAAGGCAGAAGATCATTACTTAGCATTAGTAAATGCAATGAAAAGTTAAAGGAGTACCAAAGTTTTCGAAACTTTATTCTGCAGTTTTTGTTTCTTATTGAGAAGCTGAAGCTATATTAATTAAAAATTACTAAAAGAAAGTTTTGTTTTTTTTAATTTATATATGCTTGTCATATTTACAAAACAATTATAAAACTACTACTTACATGTAGTCACCGGTTTTAATTACTTATAATTATTTGACGATAAACACGAATTCAATTAAATCAATAATAGTCCCAGTCTGATCACTCTGATATAGTGGTGTCTTGAATTAATTACAGTGATCCGCTATCTTACTATCACATAATCTAATGGCAACAATGCAACATGTACAAGAAAATAATTTTTTAAATTGTCTTCCATTATTATTATAAGAAGACACTTAATTCTTTCTTACGAGCAAGTTTCGTTATATTTTCTCATTCAGAAAAACTTCTATCAATTTTTAGAATCTTGCCCATTTTTAAAGAAACCCTTCATTATCTTTAATTTGCTGTTCCAATTTGAAAAATGTTCTTTTTTTTATGTGAAGTAGTGGCTCATCTTATTTTTATCATTTTATGCAAAATATTTTGAATTACTTCCTAATTTGTTTCATCTTCTTTTTGTAACGTATAAATTGTGTTAAGTTACAGACTTGAAAATCATCATAATTACTTATGTGCAAGCATTATAATCCATTCTGAAATGGTCTCAGATTTATATTTCGTAATTAAGTACACTCTAAATTCCTTAAAGTGCTAATTCATTCTTAAAGATTACACCCCACATATAGTTTTAAATTAAATGACTCAAATGTCACCCTACTAAAAATGAATTCTCACTCTAAGAAAATAGAGTAGTCTTCAATACTTGTAAATTCACTTTCTTTAAAATGTTAATGTAACAAATTGTACAGATTTGAATCTGATACATTTTATTATTAAATTTAATTAAAGAATGTATACTACAAGGTAGCATGATATTTCATATGAAGAATATGTAATTATTTTCTAGAATCGTTATTGTTAACAATTTGAAACAATCACTTTATATTTTAGGTTAGGTTAGGTTTGGTAATGACTTATATCATTCTAAAAATACGTATTGAGGGTTTAAGAGGTGGTTAAAAATGCAACTAATAACTTATGTATTTACTTATAATTTATTTATTTCAAAAAGTATAATGTCTAAATAATCACTTCATTATGCATTATGAGTGGAGAATAATGTGCTGCTTGGAAGTGCAGAGAGATTAGCATAATTGTTAACTACTCAAGCTCAGGAGGGTTAAAGCTTCTACATTTTTATATTGATTGCCAGTAGCCTGTCTGCATTCGATCTCCAAAGAACGATTCTTAATTAGAGATCGAAAGAAATTGAGAGGTTGAGAAATTTCATAAAAAGAGATCAGAAATTAGGGAGAGATCAAAATGAAACGTGGTAAATCGATTGACAAATATCGAATGGGAGCATCGATAGGGAGACAAAAATGAAGGAGAGAGATCGATAGGCACAAATATAGGTCTATAAAGATCGAACGTGATGGTGAGGTCGGAAGAGATTGATAATCACTATTTCGTAAACTGATCTACTAATTTTCTCGAACGCGTTTGAGAACCATTTTTGAAAATACCGTTTGGCATCTCATTATTCGCACCAGTCATTCTTTCTCTCCAATAGGAAGTAACCAAACCGAAGTGCGCATGCGCGTAGTAGCTAGGATCGAATCGGCTATTTCCGACTCGTTTTGGAGATTTTTATGAAGTCGGCGAAAAAAAATTGATGATTTCAAAAATTATTCAAGATTGTATATTATCATTTATTGTATCGTTATTGTGAAATTTCTTGCGAATGTAAAGCATTTAAAAAATTCCAATGTTGATTGACAAATCACATCGCGTTTTTCTTCATTACTAGCCATGTGACATGACGATTAACTTATATAATAGACTTTTTTGAAGGATTAAACGCGCACGCATACATTTTTGTATATTCTTATTTTTCCTAAACTATTTCACCAGCTAGCTTGAGGTTGAAGTAGCAGATGACATAAAATAAAACGAAACACTAGAAAAAAATACATGAATAGTACATTGTGCATGTAAGTCGTAAAAGTATTACGACGCGGGCGTTACTGCAAACTCCTCCATTATATCAAATTCATTTTGAATTCATTACAGCACCATATTGTTGACGTGGCAAATCACGAAACAGTGCAACATAATATTTGGCATTATTTTGAAAACGCACGTCATACACAGAAAGAAAAAAAAGGTTAATGGAACAATGAAGAAATCGTAGAAACAATTTTAACAATGTAAATAGTAGCATTAACAACATAAAAGGTCATAATTGATATTTGAGGTTATGTACGAATTCTTTAAGTACCGGAAATAGTACATGGAACAATCTTATTGTTCTAATTAGTGTGGAAATAGTTCATTTAAATACTTTTTGTACTGAAGCGCTTTACTATTAAAATATGGTTCCATTAACTATTTTCTTTCTCTCTATGTAGCAATTTAGACCAGTTTGATCATTTCTGTGCAATTCATGATTGTCAATGGATGGGGTCCATCTGCTGCTTTGCAAAAGTTCTAAGTACTCTGAAGCAGTTTCCATATATTCAAAATATACTAAACTAAATGGAGATGCGCATTGGATATAAGGTGAAACTAAAGTATTGAAAATAACATACTTATAAATATATGAGTTCTTCTACCTTTTTTAAAAAAGAACAAGGACGCAAAAAGTTACTTAATTTAAAATTACACCAGAAGTGTACGAAATGAACCAATCTTGAGGTTATTCTAGTCTACTCCCCAGCGATCCACAACGTGCCATCTTTTTTGAAGAGGGTCGTTGATCTTATCATATACATATGTACATATTTAAACATTTTTTGACGATTTAGTATGTTTCTAATGATTGTTTACATCAAGAATTACACAAGAAAAATTCGGGTAGAGTATGGTAAGAACTAACACGTAATGGAAAAGTCGATTGTTTTTAATTTGGGAAAGTTTAAAATATCGTTGTTAAAGTCGCGGATTATACATAGAAAAATACTAAAAACTAAATAGTGACAGTCTGCACATACTGCGAACAACACACAGTGCGGCCTATTACTACTGAAATTACTGTATTTTCCTATGTATAATCCGCCGCTTTAAAGGCGTTTTTTTAAACTTTCCCAGATCATAAAACAATAGAATTTTCCATTAGTTGTTAGTTCTCATCGTACTCTACCCGAATTTGTCGGTTTCAGAGGTTCCATCTCGAGGGCGGAAATCGCCTATACTCGTGGGAATCCTCCTTTAATCTTTTATAATAACATATTTATATAAAAAAAGCTTTCATTTTATATAATAATATCAATTTCACAATTTTAGGCCAGAGTAATTTCCCCCATCTCTAATTACATTAAAAAAGCATTTTGAATAATTTTTTTACGTTCATGCTCGGTGTAAATGTGGCGGGAGTGAAAACATCGAATTACGTCGAATTCCAATTCATTTCGAAAAAAAATATAAGTGAAGCTCGTGCGTGATACTGTCACGTTTGATCACACTCGGAAAAGGAAAAGACCGAAGGAAATATTTGCCGTCGTTTTGTGGAAAATGTCGATCGGCCACCATCATTTCGCAAAGGGAGGAAAATATAACGTACAGACGACGTGTAACGAACGTCGATAACCCAGTAACCCGCCCCCGCAAAATAATCTACCGAAGCCACCCTCCAGCCCCTCGTCCTGGTGCTCGTTGCAGTCCCTTCGATCTTAGGGCATGGAAACGTATCTTGTTTTGGACCTTTCGACCCGTTCTGCCCGTTTCGACCTGTCACCGACATACACGAACATACGAGTTCATGAATACGAAATATCCGCCCCTCGATCGCCGAGATCACGACTTGCACGAATGCACCCGTTGACGTGCAGTCGCTTATTTCTGTTTATAAACACGCGTAAACTTTGATTTCGCATTTTCCCATTTGTAAACACGTGGCAGCTTCGTGTGCTTAAGCAGTCCTGTTATACAAAGTTTACGTTTTCTGCATTACTTATCGGGATGTTTCCAACTTTGTTCTGTGTACGTTCGATTTGTATGTACTTGATTTCTGAATTCTTGAGTTCAGCAAACATGCTACGACGAATCGATTTACATTTTTGCTGACGATGAAAAATTAGAACGCATGACGTAGCTCGCAGTAATGTACATTTTGAATGTAAAAATGGTAAATACATGTATTATCTTTACCCCTTAAGTGCGGATTATGAAGATTTTGGAACAATGGTAATAATTGATGTTTTAAATATTTTACCTCTTATACTTTAAACAATCATTTTGAGAAGGACAACAGTAGTATCTCTTACACTATCTAAGAATGGTCTTGTATTAAATATAAATAAATTGTGGACTTCGTTAGTTTAATTTATATTTCCAATAAAAAATCATCGGCATTAGCTCGCTTAAAAGGTTAACGAATTCATTAATTTTTTAAATGAAAAGCATAAACCTTTTGTATTATACGATCAAAAATTCCTTTTTGTATAACAAATGACGTGGTGTGTGCGATGGAAAGTAAAAGATCAGTTTCAAGCAACCTCTTAAGAAGATCACTGTATAATTTTCAGAAAATCTTTTGTCTATTTTGTTACTTATGATTGCTGACAAGTTTCCTTTATTAACATTATATTCATAAATATTAATGTTTAATATAGAATTATTTTCAACAGTGCTTATGTTTTCTCGATGGCACACATTTCTCCCTAATCGACACCTCTTCCGAAATCTTATATCGTTTGAAACGTATGAAGACTATTGTCATATTTGACGGCTAATTATGAAGACTATAATTTTTATGCAGTAATTTTTATTTAAAAATCCTATTTCAAGATTTCTCATGAAAATACCTGCAATGGACTATTTTCGCAATAACAATTTAGAAAATATAGAATGTAATTATGTCGGCCCGGGAAAAAATGGATTATATATAATTATATATAATTTTTGATACAATTAGATCCAATTATATATAATAATATATAATTATATATGTTTATATACGATTATATACAATTATATACAATTTTTTATACAATTAGATCCAATTATATATAATTATATATAATTATATATAATTATATATGAGTTTTGGCCGTATATAATTATATACAAAGCCGTCAATTATATACAATTATATATGCTAATATATAATTATATATGTTTATATACGATTATATATAATTGGCTAAAATCCATATATAATTATATATAATTATTTATAATAATATATAATTGGATCTAATTGTATCAAAAATTGTATATAATTATATATAATCGTATATAAACATATATAATTATATATTATTATATATAATTGCATCTAAATTTATATATAATTATATATAATCCATTTTTTCCCGGGGGTCTTCTTGAAAAATACAAAAACATTTTTCTTGAAAAAAAAAACTTTTCTTGGTGCTCCAAACGTATAATATATCTTAATCTACGGTGGAAGAAACCACACATCATATATTTTCAAAAAAATTAAGAAATCTAGTAAAAATATCTGTATTAATCTAGATCGCTCTAAATTTGAAAAAAAATAGTATTTTTCGATACAAGACTGTAAAATCTTATGGCCGTGTGTCGAACATTATTTTTCGTTACTGAAAGCTATACAAATTCGATTTCGCGGATTGCATTTAGTCCGTACGGGTTATGTTTTTGACATCGCAGATTCATGTTACACGTGATCCGTGAAATTTTATTTTACGGACTAAAAGTAGGCCGTAAAATCGGATTTTACGGCTATAGTACCAAAAATACTTTTTTTTATAATAATAAGTCTAAAAAAGTTAATAAACTTTTAAAAAAATGGAATTTGCAGAAACTCTTGTTAGTTATTGCATCGTTATTCATATGACCCAAATGGTTTCAGTGGAAATTATATTGGAGTACCAAAGTCCGTGTGCTTAAAAAACTTATCCCGTGCAAGTTAATATTATAATCTTTTTTGTGATTGATACTGCGTAAAAGGTATGGTACCGAGAGATTCCTGATTTTTCGATTACTGAGCATGCTTATTGAAAAATGCCTAGAGTAATTCTGATCTACTGACGTACTTTAGAATTTTGTATACTTAAAAACGGTACTATTTTGCAAAAATCTTGTTACATGTTAACATGTACTGTACAGATTTGCATATAAATGAGTTTCAAAACTAAATTTGAATGTTATAACAATTTTATTTTACATATAAGATTATCGTAATGGAATCGTTACGATGCGTATCTAACCTTATTATGTTTTTCAAACGTTTATATGAAAGCCCGTAGTAATCGTCATGAACATCAAAATTTAGAAAACAGCATTCTTACGCTTTCTGAATAGAGGAAAAGTACGTAAAACATGAATTATTGGATTCGTGTATGTGCAAGTTTAACCAATTTGTGTTCGCCATATCGAAAAAACTTGAATGACATATATAATAGATTGGAAATTATACAAATTACAGATTAAATAATTTCTAAAAGAAGTTGACATGAATTACAGAACGCGTGCCAAGTCGCTAATAATTTTGATGTATAACTAGAGAATGTACTTAAAAACTTTCTGAAGGTTAGTTCGTCGATTTTTTATTATTAAAAATTTCTGATCTCAATTGTGCTGGACAGATTACGTACAGTATGTATTAAATTAGTACTCATACTTGGTTTTATTAAAATCGTGTGATTTTAAGAAATATACTAACTAGACGATCGAATCTGTTGGGTTTGCAATACCTTTTTTACTATTTTTCACATTACTTTTTAAAATCATAGTAATCGCATGCTTCAAAATAGTAAAAATTGATAATTGTAGATAATAAAGTAGTAGCTGGTTACAAAGATACTTTAAAGGTTATGATACTTTTTTTTACTATTCCAATTTTTTATTCCTAACCCACGTACAAAAGATTAAATTAAATTCGTCAACTGTTAATAACGATATACTGAGATGTTTTAACACGAATCCTCTGTTTACACTATATTTTCAACTGCAATATCACGAAAATACGACTGAATAACAGAATTATATAGGGTGATTGGATATCGACGTAATAGTTAACTCGTATCATACGCCGAGAACAATTTTGACTCAAGCTCACAATTGAAACTTCCATTGAAGTATAGATGATCAAAACTTTCTGGTGGTTGAAATCAAATTCAGTTGTTGCATTCGATAACAATTTGTATACGTTTGCAACACGACTTACTCCCAAACTCCGCGACGAAAGTTTCACCTGAACATCAAAATAGTAGAAATATTTAATTGCATTTCTGTACTTCCAAGAACATACATAAATATCGAAATATGTATACTTGATGCGTTATTGGTAGTGTGTTCTATTAATGGCACAGCTGAACGTTGATCGCTAACTTTAAACTTGATATCTCATTTCTGAATAGTAAGATTTTATTTCTAAAAAAAATAATAATACTTGTGACGTCTTAAATATTTGGATATAATCAAATATAAATAAAAACTATAATAAGCTAATTAAATTATTTTATTTTGAACAATTTCTTCCATTTCTTCTTAGCAGAATGTACTGCTAAAAAATTATTCAATTATGCTAATAGCATCAGAGTCAATTCAAAGGGGTTGCCAAAAGACTTTTATTCGACAAATACGATTTTTATACTATCAATTGTCTGATTAACTATTTAGTTCAATAGTTGTATATACCATGTCCAAAGCATTAAATGATAATATAAGTAACTAAAAGCACTTTTAAAAAAGAAAATATGATGATTTACTTGAACTCGTTATTAATGATAGTTAACAAGTAGTTGGGTTGATCGGAAAAATACCTCCGCACAAACCCCACCAAGTTTCTTGTTTAAATTATGAAATTAAATATATTTGTCGTTTACGAAACAAATTTTTGGTAATTGTGCCCAAATCTTAATTCCATTAAGCCTGTTCACAGTTGAATGAACTAAATATAAAAATCACATTCTATGAAGTAAATATAACAATCATTCAATTTGATTCAATCGCTCGTATCAAACCACTCTCTAAATCTAAACTAGTTAAAAATTACCAATAAGAAAAAGAAAAGTGAGTCACCAAATGAATTAGTAATCATTTTTTCTAATAAAAAGTTAAAATCTACTAATTTATTACTAATTCTACAAACTACTGAATTGAAAAGTCAATATCTACTTGTAGATTAGAGGAATTTTACTAATGAATTAGTATTTTCGTACTATTTGCCAGTAAAAATACTTACTAAATGATGGTAACCCGCTTTTCGCTGTATATAAGTCGTTTTTGATTAATTCAAGTTTAGACGAGCATGACATTGTTTAACTGTTATCAAATCTCGGTAAATATAAATAAATTTATAATTTATAACCCTTCGCGCACTATTAATTAAACAATTTCTTTCATGCTGTGACTATATCTGTTGAAATGAAGTTTATTATGAACTATTTATTAATACTATATTAAAACGGATAAAATGTTTTCCTGTGCTATAATATTATATTATTTTTTATAAAAAATCTATAACTAGTTATAAATCTGAAAAGTGGAGATAAGCCCTGATTGATTGTTAACTTATAATGACTTCAAGGAATCCTCTCTGACGCCCGTAGATTAAAAATTAAAGGCGATGTCACCGACCCTTAATGTTGAAAGGAATAACAGTGACTTTCTTTAAGTAATTGACGTAAAATAAATCTCCTTGCTCTGAATCAGAACAAACTCTAATAATAACGCGGTGTAAAACGTTCATTATAGTCATAATTGTGCACTGTTTTGTAAGTCGTTCAGGCTCTTAATTAATTATTACTTTGATGATATTTACATATAAAATACAATAATATTATAACGTTAATATTGAAAAGGTTCACTGAAACAAAGACTTAATTCACACGCAAAACCATGTATTTCCTTTATATATGAAAGAGTTATATACTGTTCGAGGTTCAATCAGTTCTTTCCAATATTCTTCATCACTATCAACTTTAATGCAACGTATTTCTATTGTACACTGACTTTTTTGTTACAAAAAGTGGAACAAGACAAAATGCTATAGGGACTTTAAATATATACTTTTTATAAATTTTATAATGCTATAAAAATTGTTTGATACGTTTTTTTATCTATAAGAATCAAGAATTCTTATGAAAAATAATAAAATGTTCTATTATAATGAAATGTATCAGATCAATACTCGGAATATTTTCAAAGTGTAGTTATTATATCAGAGATTTACATAAAAATGTGAGTGAATTCTTATTCATTAAGTGTTGAAAATCCATACCAACATACGACAGAAAATGTTTCACTACAAATTAATTCTCATGTCGTGCATCTTAATTGCCACAAGAATTATGCTGTCCATTACAATACAAAGGACTAAACAACTTGTATATTTTGTAAGTTCTAGTTTAATTCGCTTCTTAACCCGTTTCGTCCTGAAATGCCGTAAATTTTGACTTCTTTTCATCAGGTGCTTTCTTAGGGAAAAAATTACTCAATCGTTTTGATACAACCATACCTATTGTATTTTTTCTCGAACTTTCTAAATGGCGGTTAAAACATAAAAACATCGTGAATTTTGAAAAAATGTGTTCAAATAATCGTATTTTTTAACAGAAAACCGTGTTCTCTGGTGGAGTAAATAGTTATACTAAAAGATAGGATGGTTATTAATTCACAATTCAAAATGGCGGATTCAAAATGGCGGACCTCACTGAACATTTTGTTGAAAAATTTCTGGACGCTCTAACTGAACAATTATGAGCTTGTTTTAAAAATGCTAAGAATAAAAAATTCTTAGAATTTGCCAAGACATATAGTGGATTTTTTTCAGATTTTTTAAATGAATTTTTGAAAAATTTGTTTCAAAATTCTTTTCAAAATTGTATTTTTTGTTTTGAAAAATTCTGAACAAAATTTAGTGCATTCTCTGATGAATTCTAAGAGTTTTTTATTTTATGCATTTTTTCCCAAAAGTTGATAGTTTTCGAAAAAGAAAAATCTTACACTATAATATTTGAAATTCATTTCCTCGAAAACTATCAACTTTTGGAAAGAATTGCGAAGGACGAAAAACTCTTAGAATTTATCAGAGAATGCACTAAATTTTGTTCAGAATTTTTCGTAAATAAATTACAATTTTGAAAAAAATTTTGAAAAAAAATTTCTCGAAACTTCGTTTAAAAAATCTTAAAAAATTCCACTATATTTCTCAATGAATTCTAAGAACTTTTCATTCTCAACATTTTTTTTAAAAAGCTCGTAGCTTTTGAGTTAGATCGTCCAGAAATTTTTCAACAAAATTTTGACTGAGAACCGCCATTTTGAAGCCGTCATTTTGAATGGAGAATTAATAACCATCCTATCTTTTAGTGTAACTAATTACTCCACCAGATGCAGAGACTTAGCTGTTCAAAAATACGATAATTTGAAGAAATTTTTTCAAAATTCACAATTTTGTTAGGTTTAAACCGCCATAGTAAAACAATAGCGGCAGATATGATAAATCTGAAACCGGATTTAGAAAGTTCGAGAAAAAATACAATAGGTATGGTTATATCAAAATGATTGAGTGATTTTTTCCCTAAGAAAGCACCTGATGAAAAGAAGTCAAAATTTACGGCATTTCAGGACGAAACGGGTTAATGTCATACATACATTAAATATAGATTATAGAAATTTGACTGAAAGACTATACATTTCATGGTTACCCATAAAAAGCCTTTATTAAAAATGCGACAAAAATTTGTAATAGGAGTAGTTACATTGAATCAGCGGTATTGGTTTGCCATTTTAAATGTGAATAAATTCAAAACGATTCGTAATCTCGAATTTTTATTCAGTATCTCCGAAAATTCACATTTTTCATATTTGAAAATAATAAGATCCAATGAATAACTCAAAACGCGGATGGTTGGTAAAAATTTAAACTTTGCCCCCATTCCTCGTTCATCAATCACATAAAACCTACAATTTCAGTTATGGATGTACGTGTATGATCTCAGATTGCTTTTAAAAGTATGCATAACAAAATTCTTTCGTTGGGAGTTGTAGCTTTGACACCGTACATAGACTGCAGACTGCAGACCAAAATAAACGTATTGTGAACCACGAAATTTTACTTACATGCATATAAAAATAATAAATTCTTTTCTACTACTGGTAAATGGCCATTTCGATGGTAAGAAGTAGAATAACAACTTGAAAACACATCTAAACTTTTTGACGGTTCTATAAAACCTTACAAAATTTAATGACTAGTCAAAAGATCATTCACTGAATGAGTTCCAGAACTGCATGAAAAACATTATTTACAAAGGCCAATAAATTCCGTTTTATGAGTATAATATTTAAGCCAACCACATTCTCATGCCATTTTTAGTGGTGTAAGTTAGTCAATCACTACTTCAAGAAGTTCTGAAATGTTAATAGTATCTGCTATTATCGAGAAAATATAAAAATTGTCACAATTGAAGATTCGTATAAAAAGCATTACTACGAAATAAAGTAAGATCAAGTTACTAATAGAATATATATTACAGGGAAATATATAATATCTTTTTTTTTTACAACAGTAATCCTTTCGATCAGGGAATTATTAAAACCTAAATATTTATATTTAACTAAGCATTGATGATAGTGAAAAAGGAAATTACAAGTAATATTTAAAAAGAAATTATATTTAATTATATTATTGCTTCGACCCGAGCAGAATTGACCTGATATGGCCTCAATAGAAAGAGGGTTCCAGTTGGGATGCAGTCTGGTTAACCCGATTAGAAATTCAGGCCAGGTCCTGGCTGGAATCCAGCCGGTATAGCCCGAACCATTCAGAGTCTAAATACAAATCGGATAACCTGTTCGGGTTCCGATCATAGCCCGGTCAGTACCTGACAAGCCCGGTCGGATTCCTGACACAGCCACGGTAACCCGAATGGATTCCGGTCAGAGCCCGGTTGAAAATTCTGCATGGGGAGGAAAGGAAGTAGGTAAAAACCTCCCCTAAAATCTGTGATGTCTGATCATTGTCTGTTTCTACTTTCAATTCATAATATGAAGGAGGATGCCCACGAGTATATGCGATTTCTGCCTCCAAGATGGAACCTCCGAAACTAACAAATTCCGTTGAAGTATGATGACAACTAACATATAATGGCAAATTCGATTGTTTTATGATGTAGGAAAGTTTAAAAAAACGCCGTTCAATCCGCGGATTATACACAAGAAAATGCAGTTATTTCAGTAGTAACAGGCCGCACTCTGTGTTGTTCGCAGTAGGGTCGCTTTACGTACACGTACCAAACTACCATTATACGTACACAATTATGACTTTTTGGAATGGATCCACCTTTTATATAATAGAAATACATCTTTGTGGACTTATAATGGTCATCTAATATAAATATGTAGTACACATTTTGATGTCCATTGAATATATACACGTCCAACGATACGTTCATTTCCTGCCGACGTTAACGTTATATACCTCGACCTCCTTTTGACGTACATTTTTTCGGACCTAAAATGAACTCAACAATGAAGGTTAATATCCGTTGACCGGGTCATGTTGTTCCATTTTTCAATTCACAAAAGTAAATTATCCGATATTTCGTTCGCTAAAAACGTGGTATAACAAGAGTAACAATAAGTTAAGCATCAATACCAACCAAAACGTTCCGCACTGTTATTTTGTTTTTTGTACTTGGGCAAAGCAGTTTTAATTAGTTACGGGAATACGTGTATTCAAAATGAAAGTTTCGATATTTTCGGCGTTCACTTCAGTCGCTTTGATTTTTAATTGTGTTTGTTTTATTTAGTGTATTATTCTAGATATAATCGTCATTAAAGACAGATCAGCTATAATTTTCTGTAAATTTTACTGTGCTTTTGATAATGTTACATCTGCTTCTGAGTACGTAATACAAAAATTTCAGGCATTACTTCGTACACAACAATTTATCAATTCGAAACGTTTACAGGTACAGAGAGAAATGATAAGTATAAAAGTTCAGCAATAATTACAGCATCTAATGTCCTTTTACGTGTGCCATATGGAGCCAGTGTTCTAACAAGTAACAGCTAATGAGTATGAATTAAAGATATGTTAATAGCAAATGCGCATAAAATTTAAAACGTGAGAATCGAATGTACTTTAAAAAATTTGATAACGTAAACAATTTTGTTTAAGTGATTATAAACTCATCATTGAATTTTTCAAAAATTGAAATATACAGTTTGTCAATATTAAGTTTTTACCATACTTAAATTTCTATATGAACATAATAATATATACAATAATACAGAGCAAGGAGACTTATTTTACGTCAATTGATTAAAGAAAGTCACTATTATCCCTTCGAACATTAAGTGTCGGTCACATCGCCCTTAATTTTTAATCTACGGGCGTCAGACAGGATTCCTTGAAGTAATTATAAGTTAACTATCAATCAAGACTTATCTCCGCTTTTAAGATTTATAACTAGTTATAGAATAGTATTCATTATGTAATCATTTTTTATATGTACGATTTGGAAAGTGAGACATTATTTTTTTACATTTGTAGGATAAGTTTGACATTTTTCATAACATTATTTCATAAAAATTGCCTCATTTTTCTTGTTTTACAACTTGAACCAAAAGTAATTACAAAATTACAGAATAGTTATAAATGATATCTCATAACTGGCTAAAGTTTTCGAATATTCGAAATCTGACAGTCTTTTTTTTTTGCAATTTAATCTTGAAAAAAATGATCTAATAGCTACCACTAATGCAGCACTAAACTTTAAAAAGTTCAGATATTCAGAAATAGTGATTTTTTAGTAATTCAAGTAAAAAGAATTCTTCTAAAATATCCTAAATCTACTATTTTTACTTCGACCGAGATCACAGGTCTTCGGCCAGAAAAAGTACGCTGTAATTTTTCATCAAATGTCGACGTTTCAGACCCTAAAGATCACAAAAATGCAACAAAAACATATGCTCAACTCTAATTCAGTTTAGCATAATCTAACTTAGATCTGATTGGTTTTTGGAGTCGATCCATGCTAGAGAATGGAAAGGTCGAACAAAAATAAAAGGTGAAAAAATACGTGTTTTGCGTTTGTTTTTAAAAATACAAATCACGCATAAAAAATGCTGCCAACAAAAAAGATAGGGCATCAAATTCTCTGCGGAAAGGGTTATGTACACTTTCTTCGTAAAATCATGAATTATGTCACACGTTTGTTGGATTTAGTTTCAAAAATACAAATCACATTCAAAATTGATTTTCACGACACAAATGTGCCTTAATACAAGAAATTAAATCACCTAAAAAGATTTGTGTTGATCCATGTGAAGTATAATTGCACTCCGGCTGACATGTTCTGAGGGTCCAAGTTTTGAAAATGATCATTTTCAGTGTTTTTTTTTCTCTAATCAAATAAATAGCCGGGTCTACCAAACCCTGCCCAGTCCAGTATTACACAAGCTAAAGGCCGTAGGGTCGAAGCCACTAGTTTAAATTTTAATTTAAATGTTTGCAGCCCAATATAAGACTACTTCTGATTCCCAAAAAGAAAAACAGTGCGAAGATAGGTTGACTGCATTGAGTATAATGTATAACTCTAAATCTTGTGACTTTAACTTTGTACAAGCAGCGGTACTACAAAGATTAACCCTGACGAACGAAACTAAATATAACTGAATCCAGATGAAAACGCTGTAGTACACCAGAAGGAATCACATGATGCTAAATAATTCGAAATAGATTGTCGATTAAGAAGCAAAAACCTCTCAAAACATATTATAAAATAAGATGACGTAACGTGAACGAGGATATTTTAATATTCCAGAAATTGGGCAAAATAAATCCAATATTTCTTAGCATATCATATTCAATCATATTTAGATCAAATCTTCTGTCTGGCGTGCAAACAGGCGCTTGGGTATATGATGTACCGGTAACGTTACGAGCTATCGCGCATCAAACTGGGAAATAGGGGTGAAACTTGCGATGGTTACTATTGCCAACAGGTGCATGCGCATACGCAAGTTTCGGGAAAGGAAGCCTAGAAGCGGCTCTTGTTCACTTCGCCATTAATGGGTTTACGTCAGCAACGCAACTTGAGAAATTAAACGTCGTCGCCATGCAACGTTACATTTACTCAACGATCTAACTCGTGGCAACCTAGAATTTAATAATACTCTTCTTAGTAGAAAAATAAACGTCACGAATTAATTAAGAGGTGTTCCTGATGTTGACAGTAATGTAGTTGCAAATGCTGTAAAGACACTAACAAATTAACTTCAATTAACGGATTCGTCAGTTTGTATTTATTGCTAAATTATTCAGATCCACGCAGTTATTATGACAAATAATTATAGTTTCTAAAATAAAATTGTTGTCCATTTAATCTCATAATTATTTCTGATGTATTTTGATCCACTAGACTCGAAAATTATGTCGCAAAGTTTGTACATGGTTGGGTTTTCAAGATATGATGTGTTTTTCTTTTCTTTTCAAGTAGCTTTACATCATACAGCGTATGTTCGGTTGCGTGTCGTAAAACATGAAATCAGGGTAATTAGTTCCGCAACAAATACATCCGTATTAGTTGCCATATGGCTGGTACGAAGAAGCGGGTAATCTGACATCTGAGGCGAAAAACAGTACAAATCGGTTTTGGGACGAAGAACAGGACATTTCGGTAATTGCGACGAAGAACTAGACAATTCAAATGGTACTACGATATAATAAATCGCTTTAGAAAATCTTGAAATGTCCGGTTCTTCGCGGTAAGATTGTCAACTGAACGGTTCTTCACCGCAGATTTTGAAATGTCCGATTCTTTGTCGCAAAACTTCCGAAATATCCGGTTCTTCATTTCACGTGTGAAATGTCCATTCAATTTATACGAAAATGATCAGATAATAACTTTTAGACTCAGACAGAAAAATTTATGAAATACCGGAATTTAGAAATAAACTAAAATCGATACTTTTTTGTAAATGTAAATATGTTTTTAAAGCAACAACAAGAGTTTTAATTTATTTTCAACTCGTTAAGTAAAATTAGGATTTTAAGTCATTCCCGCATATTAGTATCTGAATTGACCCAAACAGTAATTACTCCATTAAAATGTGATTACGTAAAACAAAAAAAAAAGTACTAATTAATATTGTAATAAAAATTTACCTAATACTTCTTGGACAAGTGGCTTTATGAATTAATTGTAAATATCTAACTAAATAATGGGAAACTTAATTGGCCTTTTTTAAACGCAGAAATAATTGATAACACGTTTGTAAATTCTGCTAAGTTATTTCCACCCGTCAATGTATTCGACATTTAATGAATAATTACTTAATATTGTAATGTAATTATAACTGGGGCAAATTATGATTCATTACTGGGCCACTCTAATTATTATCTGACAACTAAAATAATCGATACCGTAGCATTTTATTTGATATTATATTAATTACTAAACGGCTTATAAATACAGTATATTGATATTCGGAAATTAGAACGTGATGGATGAAAAACTCTACCCATGAATCAAGTACGGATTCGAACGTGCTGCTTTACAACACGTCTTTTATTGAACAAGAAATCATTTTTTGTAATCTGGAAATTAAATAATTCAAAACTGATTTTACACCATATCTTCAACAGTTAAGCACTTTTTGTTATATCAGGCTATCGTTATTTTTAAAATTTATAACAATATTTTACCAAACAGAATAAAATTTAGGGATCCTGTACACCATACATAAAATCACGATGGTTGTACTCTGGTAACATTATTAAATCTAATTCCTCAAAGTCTCTCTACGGGTGCAATTTTTTAAAATACTACTTTACTTAAAAGGTTCAGGATTAAGAAATAAATGAATCCTGTTCTATAACGGTCATGTCTCAGTAGATCTTACTCCATCTTAGACGAGTTACACACAACTCCTATTAAATAAAACCTATAGTTAAATATTGTTTTTTTTTCAGAAACTATCGACATTACGAAATTTTTAATTATGATATTTAAAAATCTTTTTTTTATCATTTTAATATTTTATATTTTTTTCATTTGTTATAATATTTTATACAATGTAAAGTTGAGTCGTGTCAGTGGGATACGACGAATGTTATGAATAGAATTGAAATATATTTATAAAAATGTTTATTACATTGTAAATATTTATTGATTTTTATGCGATAAGAAAACATTTGAAAATGAGAGAAAAACAGAAACGATTTCACTAAAAACAGGTGATCTGTGACAAATTTGATATTAGAAATCAACCATTTTGACGTTGGGCATTCGCAATTAATGATTGGTTCTTCCACAGAAATCGCACAGCCAGTTTTGCTTGACGTTGTTCGATTCTCTTTTACTTATACAACTTTCCGAATAAAAATAAATAAGTAACATAAATCAATTCCTTCTAGTCGAAAACAATCTCAATGCGATTACTCAAAATTGAATCTTATATCAAAGCTCATTATCGATAATTATTTAATAATGCAATAATTAATTTTGAATGATCGCAATGAGTACGGCGGCTGCAAATTTAGGGTATTTACTATAATTTTACAGTGAAAAATTAAAATCTGCAAAAAGAATTTGAGTAGGTCGATATCCGAGTAATTTTTTAATAAAAATGCGTTTGACTAATTGATATACTAGATATTTATTCATTTTCTCGGCAAGTTGGGAGTTCTTTTAGGAAAACGTATACTTATATCACTTCTTTGTACTAGCAATACTTCTATACGTAAAAATTTTAAACAAAACTGGTTCTGCGGTTTTCTGTGGAATGGCCCATTTATTACTTTCTTAACCTAACACTATTATATTTTTGTGATGTTACGCGGTTACATTACCTATATTCGTACCAGAAAAATATTTAAAAAGGCAGGCTTCATATTGCATTAGCTAGTTTGTTTCTTGACAAAAACTTAACGGGGAAAGAAAAGGTTAATAATAAATACGTTACTGTTACTTCAAAAAGGCGCGAAGTTTAAGAATAAAGGTTCGAACACACAAAAACAAAAAATGATAATCAAGGACTTTTTCTGATTTAAAAGGGAATTGTTAAAATTATCGCTTTGGCTTATTTATATTTTTTTAACGATTGGTAGAAAGTTGTGTCTAAATTTCGGTTTTTTTGGACCAAGTGGATTAAAGTTACCTCCTTTTTATTAATATTACATTTATCTTGATTTATTACCGAATAATAAATGTAGATCTTTCGTACGATATATGTCGACCTCGAGTACGAAATGCGAGTTCGTTTTATATCACGACTTCCTTATAATTTCAAATTAAAGAACGTAGTTTGAGATATACTTGTTTACTTGTTTTGTAGTTATATTAGTATGAATAGGATGTTACATAATTGGCTTACTTCACAGCAGGCCAGAATGAACTCGTTATAAAATGGAAAAGCATAATAACGTATAAACTTATTAGTCTTAAGATAACCCCTTGCCACAGATTTAATGTGATTTAATATTTATGATCAGTATAGTTTTCCTGGAAATGCATTAATATTATAAATATTATTTATACACGTTACCTAATAAAATGTGTTGAATGTCAATCATTTAAAGGCTCCATGAATTATTAATATACATTGATCCAGATGAAAATGATCGTCATCAGAATTCGTTATCGCGAATAATAAACAAACTATTGCAAAACAGTTCTTGTATGATAAAAATATTCTTTCCAATTTTCTACAGAAAACTCAATAATGCAAAGTAAAAGTCGTTTTAATTGGCAGCACTTGTCCAATAAAATTAAAAGGAGCGTTTACAATCCAATTGTGCTGCAATCGAAGCAAAGTCAATTTATATTCCCAGCATTTATTCCAACATAGTACGTAGCAATATAATATTAATAACGTCTTGTTTGTAAATTCTTAATATTTTATTATTAATATTTGAAATCATTGCTGCTCGCGTAAGTGGATGTCGAGTATTACAAAAGTAAATCAGACAAACACAACATTTTCCAACCCCCGTTATTTTACAATTTTTCAAAGTCTATTTTTAGATCATACCACGAGTATTTATTAAATATTTAATACGACTTGTGAGTTACTCTGCTTAAAATACTTTTCAAGTGAAATAGAAGTTTTAATTTGAATTATTTGCAAAATTTAAGATTTAATGGCTGAACTAATATGCACTGTCGGCAATTGGGAAACGTCCAAATTGGTTCATCCCTAACAGTTATCTCGATTATGACAACTGCCATTACGGCTAGGTTACGACATGCACCTGTTTTAGGGGATCATCGATTTTTATTGCATCAATTATTTCTACATGGATTCGCTGCATCCTAGTCACGATACTTACTGATGTTATTTACATCTGTGCTTTATTGTTTGTCCTTCCATTATAAATGCTTCGGCATCCTAGTAATTTTTCATTTTTTAGTCTACTTAGTAAGAGGTAGAATTTCGAGAGTTACATAATTACTGGACTTCATAACTAGTCGGGCTCGTATTGCATGTCTGCGCCAGGTACGTGATCTCACTGTACCGCCCTCCTCATCTTTTTCCGTCCCTTTGGCAAATGCCAAGTGAAAAGGAAAGACTTGGCGGCTATTACCTACGAAATGTCCTATTTTTATCTTTCTGATAAAAGTACAAATAGTAGGTTTATCAATAATTCAGTTAATACATTATTAAAATAAACTCTGAAGACAATTAATCTCAACAATTATAGAATACACCAGGTAAACGAGATGAAATGTATAATCGAGATTAATTCGAATTGAATAAAAATCAATAACAGTGGCCATCAAAGTTTGGTAAGCGGTGACGTGCAATATTACGGCTAATATCACTTTACTTTCAGTTTCCCTATTATGCATTGTCAAACACATTTGCTGCATTTACTGACCACAGCATTAGAATTTAGAATATTACACCAAGCTATCGGTTACGATGATTATATAAATGTAACATGTATAGTTCAAACGTTTATTCACTATGGCAACTGCAAACCATCAAATTTTGAATGATGAATTTAACAGATCGCTAGTGTATTATCTTACTTAAAATATTTCAATGTCTTATCCCACTCGCCTAAATATAATTGGAAGGATTCATTAAGCTAATTAGTTTTTGAAAAATGTAATATAAAGAATATGAAATTCCCGTCCAGGCTACTCCTGCTCCTTATAAATTTCTTATTTGTTTTTACTGACACTTCCAACGTAAATTGGAATCTCGAAACAAATGAGTACAAAGTTGAGATAACAAATGCGCCAACGATCTCTTGCAAAGTTAAGAAAATAAACGCCTCAGTTTTAGTCCAAAGTAATGAAGCAAACGGAAGAAAGATTACGTTCAAACGTCTTTCTGAAGATTTAAATCCTCTTTCAAAGAGACTCAGAGACCGTGTAATAGAGACAAATTCCTTTACCAGTAAAATATATTTTTTCACCAGATATGATTCAAAATTGTCTTTTATCTAAATCTGCCAAACTCGCGAAAGTTCGCGTAAAACCGGTCTTTCTCGCATTTTTGAAACGGACAACATTTCCAAGTAGCTGAACCGGAAGCAGCAGTTCAGCACAAACAGCCACCAGCGCCAATCCGACTTGGCGGCACTGGCGACCCCACGTTTTCTTTCCCCTCTTCTTCCGTTGCTCATCCTCGTTCATCATGATGTCACATCTCTCTCGATCTCGTTAATCTTCTCCCTTTTTAGCCGTTCATCTTCTTCTTTCTTCTGGTTCTCTCCTTTTCTCTTCTTGTTTTTCTCTCTCTGGCCCCTCCCGCCACCCTTCATCTCGCGCCTTCCAGTACCCGACATCCCCACTTTTCACCCTACGATGAAACCCCTAGCCCCGCAACAGCCGGGTATTGATTCCCCGCGCAACGCGAGCCCGCTTCCCTGTTCTCCAGCAGTCAGGAGCAAGCGGAGCACGTACGAGGCTGCGGATTCGGAGAACCGTCGTCGCGCTTCGTTTCTCAGCCATCGCGTCATTTCCGACACTAACCAAAAGGGGCCCCAACATATGCGCGGCCTTTCGTCTTCCGGAAATGACAAGCTCGCGTCGCCAAACATCCCTGGACACCAACCCGGAATGTCGATGAATCTGGTGTCCGAGTGTCGTCAATGAGGCTACATAGCCCGGGAAGTTCGATTTTTCAAAATTGACCCCAAAAAAATTAGCTCGGTAGAGGAAAAGAAGCATTCGAATCTTGTTGCACTCTAGTATAATAAAATGGATCGCTCCTTCTGACATTCAGCCGGTGTGTTACGAGGACTTGCCCAATTTGAGGAGCGAGGGAGAGGAGAGATCGCGTTGCTCGTCCGGGCGAGCACTCGGTGAACGCGCACACGTGATTGCCCGCGAGAAACTCTTTTCATCTCTCGCTCTCCCTCTCTTTGAGTCTTGTGTCCTGGACGTTACGACCCTCAGAGAATGACTTCCGGGCTGTCGTTTCTGCGCGAAACGCTCCCAATTAGGTGCCTGCAGGATTGATTGCTCTCGAGATTAGAGATCCGCGCAATTGCCGACAACTAGCGGCAGCCATGGGAAATCCTCCGTAAGACGCTCTTTCGACCTTGACATCCTTTCGATTCCGGGTATACCCAAACACCGAAGCATATGAAAACAACATTAGAGGGTATGGTGTCGCAACTTGAAGTGTTCAAATATGATGAACCGTTCACGAAATCCGAAGAACGCACAAAAAAAATATCGAGTGATGAAGTGATGTGATAACGAAAAGAGACGAGAACCTTATTTTTTTATAGATGCGTCAATTTCTACAATATGGGCGTATTTAAAAATTATTCTAGATATCTAACGGTAAATCGGTATGCTGTGAGCTGTACAGCTTCTCAAAACTCCACGTAACTTTCCTAATTGTGATTTTCATGGTTGATGTGGTCGTAACGAACAAGAAGACCATTATAACTCTGACTATACACGTGGCAGTTTTTATATCTGACGAAGAGTGGCATAATTATTTAGTGAAAGATACGAATACTGCTCTTCCCGGAATTGAACATTGAAAAACTGACACCATCGAATCGATGTATAAGCTAAGATAAATTCAAGGTTCCGGAACCAACGAATAGTTCGTCATAGAAAAACTATATTTATGCATGTTTAAATAGAAATATAGTTGTTAGGACTTGCTGTCGGAGACCGCAGGACGATCTCGGTTATTTCGGTGATAAGAATGTACAGTGGAAAGTAGAGACATGGCTGTGCCCTTGTGAAATTATTTTAATAGGTCAAAAAGAGTTACAGACCGGATGGGCTGTATTTACTTCGTTCTGGATTTTGCGACTTGCGTAATGCACCGCGAGAAGAGAAATAAATAAAGTAACGATCGGTCGTCAATGAAACTACCGAGGTCGCGTAAAATGAAGGAGAAACCCGTGAGAGAGAGCTAAATTGCAGAAATAGCATCATTTAATTACTAGGAGACGAGCTAAAAGAAAAAGGAATAGGTTAGCGGGAGATATCGAGACAAAGATTCCAGTGCAGTGGCGGCCGTCCTTCGCAGAGACAATAATGGGGGGAAAAACGGGAATTGAGGAAATTGAAGAGAGAATAGGCAGGCGAAAAATGGATAAGGAAATGAGACGAACGAGTCGTTTCCGAGGTCAAACCTCGCAACCGGTCGATCATGTATTCTGCGTCTGAGCCGCACACGCCGCTCAGAATAATGGTAGATCGAGCACGGACACCGAAGAGGCGTAAAAGTTTCACGGATCTGGTCAACCCCAGCGAGAGTTATTGGGATTTAAAAACATTACACGAGAGTAGGAAGTGCAAGAAGCTGTGTTGCATCTGCAGGCGTCATACAGTGAGTGTGATCTGCATCAACGATTCTAAGAAATTGTACTGGTTTAATTGTCGCAACGTCCAAGAGAAGGTTAATCGTGGTCGGGGTGAGGGCTATTATCACAAATTATTGAGACTAGTAAACGGGGCCTTGAATACTTGGGCCCAGAAGTACGCTGACGGATTAAAGTACGTCGGCAAGAAGGAAGACATGTACAAGATCAACGGCACTGCCAAAGGAAACATGAAGCTGCTTAAGGAAGGCTGTTACTGCCACTACCACCCGCATATTGCGGCGGATGTGTGTAACGCCGACTTTCTTAAGAGAGTCGTAAGTACGGATGACGATGGCGAGATTGGCGATGGCATGTTGCCGCCGGCATCGCTGGTACAGTGACAACAATTTGATAATTCATCTTTTTTAACCCTAGTCTTATCGGTGTTTCTCGATGTTATTTCCCTTTTGATAAGCTAGTTCCTTTGCGGAAAATCAATGCGTACAGTTCAAACGGATAAGATTTGTTTGAGTGTTCAGATATTCAAGTCGTCTTGGTAAATATAATCCTAAATACACATTAAATGATCTCTCATATTCCATTCCTGTCGGGATTTTGGTGTACATTACTAGATCCAAGAGAAACTTGATTGGGAGCTGATCTTATCTTGACATTTCCTTGTTTAATAATCATACGTAATCCCAAAATAGCTTCCAACTTATATATTATTCCCCGATTGACTCTTTGGAAACAATGAAAGGAATAAATTTGTCCACACGAAAAAAGCGTTGTCTGACCCAACAAATAAGAAGTTAGGTTAAAAACCAGTGTGTAACGAGCTACTAACTGGTTTATAAATGTCATGTTCTTGTGGTAATTGGTATTAGGACAAACCATGAGATTAAATGTATGGCTAACCAAAATAATCTGACTGTTTCAAGAGCGATTGATTTGACTGGATACAATGATCTATTGTTTATATACATAAATTTATCAAAAAATTAATTCGCCATGTTAACGTCACTGATCTATGCTTAGCCGTCAAAGGAATTGAGTGCTACATACATGCTGATGTGCGTATGTTTAACTTTCAATACATTCAAATCGTCATGTAAGTATCACTCAATTCCTTTAACAGCTGCACACACAGAATCAGCGTTAACAGGATGAATCTGATGTTCCTCATGACATTGACTGATGCAATTCTATTAGTTGTTATCTGGACAGGAAAAATCATCTGTATAAAATTTTGGATGGACAACATATCCCATTAATGGCAATTTTTCTAATCGTTTTTTCTCGTAGACTCCTGACTCAAGATCACCTCAGCTCATTATAAGATCCTAAATATAATTTATACTGGTATGATTTCTCCAATGAAGAATGAATAATTCCATAACAAATGTAAATATAAATATTCACAATAATACATCTCTTATTAAGCAATTGCTTTATTAGTTATATCGAAACGGGAAACTGAGTAAATATTATCTAAACAAAACGCGTATTGAGAATTTGAAATAGAATACAAATTTACAAAAATGAGATATCAGTTATGGAGTGAAGTAAATTACTGAAAGTGACCTACTTGTTGCTAACATTGCTTGGTACCACGTTCGCCACGAAAAAGGTCAGATTTATTCTGATGTGAGTAAATAACCATTTCCATTCTATGAGCTGTTTTTATTTTCCGAATAAAACTTTTTCTGTTTGCCATGTGTTATTGTATCAGTCAGTGACAGGATTATCGAGAACATTATATTCTCTTAATGGAACTACCCCATCTAATGCTTCATTGACAGTTGTTGCGATCCTGAGGAGCAACCACATGTCTGATTATCATTGATCAATAAACCATTTCTCCATAAGATGCACTCTTCTTTTACATAAATGCCATTCATGATTGTATTGTTGTAACCATGGATGTTCAAGTCGTACTAAACTAAGTGGGTTCCTACTATTGTGCTTTTTAATTTTGGATTCTGTAGAGTACCCTTCTAATTACATGATTAACAAAATCAAATAACTATAATTATGATCAAATTTAGCATTGACATTAAACGTTCGGGGTTCCAAAAAATAAAAGAGTGAAGTACGACACAAATAATGATTAAGGCGGTATTAATCTAGTTAATTGTATACAGAAATTTGAGATATTTTATAACTGATGTCCTTCAAGAATTATTTTTCTACTACGATATATTTAGCTGTGATCATGACACAATTACGACAGAATAACTTTGTAGCAAACAACATTTTAAGTAAAGTTATTATGAATTACGTTGTATCGAAAACTACCGAATAAGATTCAATAAGCTTCTTCTTCTGTATCGGATAACTTTTCAATCTAATAATCGAAGTATTCTCTCAAGGACATTTTCCTCTCGCATTGATAGGTTATCTGTATGCTTAGGAGTCATAACAACTAGGTTTTATATCATATAGCCCTTGCAACAATTAACAATCTTTTTATGCCAGCAAAATTTCTTTAAAGAAACCAAGACAAACCTGTCACTACACTTTAACTGCTTTCTACAAAGAGAATAAACCCAGACATGTCTAACTACTACATGACGACTTGAATATCATAACCAACAAATAAAAAGATTAAAGCGTTATGGTTGATAATAAATGTGTTTGATATAGCAGAAAATAAAATGCAAATATTACTTGCAGGAGATACCTTAAGTTTCATGGATAGTCATGAACCATCAAAAATCGGTTTCTGCACTGATAATTAAACATATCGAAACGTCAGATGGTAATATTGATAAACAGATTAACCAATCAACGTAATGCATAGTTTCAGTTTTTATAGGGCCGATCACATTAATTCAATCACTAATAGAATTTCTTTTATGTATAAACTATCAGGTGTTTTCTTTTGCAGTAAATACTAATAATTGATAATGCTTATAAATATGCGATATAAAACATTCTCACTATAACTTTTATCACAATATAGCTGTTTGTGAATGAAATACGTAATTGAAATGTGTTCAAGAACAGCTATTTCTGGATGTACGAATGGCAATCGTTAATGAAGTTGATAAGCTTAAAATAATCTACTTTGGCCGTGACAATAAATTGTTTTATTCCCAAGATCAGATTTTATTAATATTTTAATTTAATACGAAATCAGTTTTTCTTAATATTAAGTAAACGTCATAAATTTGATCAGAATGGACAAAAATAACTATTGTATTTTGTCAAGATGTGATATAGTGATTTGATAATAACGATATTATTATTTATAATATGTATTTTCATGTTTATCTTAATAATACTCTAAATGTTAATTTTGGATATCGAGAACAGCATGTAATTCCGTAATAGATGATAATGGATGTAACTTAGTAGAAACTTTGTTTCCGGACCTAAAGAAATAGATTTCCAGTAAAATAAAGCGGCAAAATTGTTAATAAATTATTGACTATTTCTGTCCAGATAATAGACAAATTATACAATTTAAAATGGTAAAATAAATAAAAGAATTCATTAATACCAATTATCGATGACCTACATAAATTAAGTTTGTAGTATTGATTTTACGTTAAACGCAACTAACGAATCCTTGTTAGTGAAAAACAATTAGTATATGTCAATTCAAGAAGTCCACAGTAGTGAATAAGATTCAAAAATAAATGACTCACCGTGAATAAGAGTTAGAAAGTTTTTCTACATTAATTGGATATTAAATTAGTTCAGTGGATAAATTCACAGCGATTTAATCATAATAATTGTAGTTCATGAATCCATTTTTTTTAAATATAGTGTATCAGTTTATTTTTATGGAAAATCCTTCACTTTACTTATAGACATAAACATTGTATGGTAAGGATAGCCATTTCACTCCAGTAACCGCAATTCAATGCTGACGTTCATTTTTAAAGAGATATTCTAGTTGGAAGACAGATATCGCGGCTTTACCTGATAGCTTTTACTTGGACTTTGCATGCATATCACGAACCATGAATGAATTCTGCACAAATACCCTATAAAACGGAATTACGTATTACGGTAAAATGTATCTATCAGCCATAACGCTTATTTTCAAGTAATTTTCAAAATACTTTTACATTCCGCAAAGGGTGGCATGGGATCTTTTGATGTTCACAAAACCTGACACTTGAGGACTGTTGCAGTATGCAAGGAACAGAGGAAATGTTCAATATTTCAATATTAATACGTACAAAGATACTATTAGTATTTAATTTATTCTATATTTTATAAATCTTTAATGCGACATTACTTCCCTGTTTTAATATTTTTTAAAGAAATAAGTTTAGTGAAATAGAGGACCCAAAGTGACCCTGAAATCAATTGAAATGCGAATCTAAAACTCTCAACATATTTAATGCGAATTATATTACCTTGAATAACTTCAAAATTTAAATTATGTAACTACAGATGACATAAAAATGTTAAAATAGTGAAAATAAAATTTAGGTTATTGAAGACATTAATGCGGAAACATTGTGTGCATCCAGGATTCAGAATTTATCTGGAGCTTTTAACTGGAAAGCAACAAAAAATGTATTTTATTCAAAAATAACAGAAAAAAGTTCAGAATTGTGACGACCTAGATAATTCTATAACTTCGGGTCAGGTCATGATATTTAATATGTGCCAGGATAAATGACGCCAGAAACTCGCTTCCAAGAGTATTTTTAAATTCTAAACCACCTGCGTAGCTTAATTAATTTTCTAACAATATGTTATTTTAGTATCACGGTACCATTAGAGAGAAATTTATATTTTTCGTGATATTTCAAAAACAATTTTATTGAAATAGATCCGACAATCAATGGGATTTCCTGTATGAACTTGATTTTTTATTTAAACATTTTTTAACCTGAAATGTTATTTTTTCGAAACAATTGTTTCAGATCACTTTTTTGATATGCAAACACGATTTCATACTTGTTCTTAAAACTAGTGTTTTAATCGGCATAATTAATGTGTATTTTTAAATTAATCCTCTCGAGGACTGAAATCATACTCAATAGAACCATACATTCAACGACTTTGCTCGATATATGTATTTCAAGAACCATTTCTGTTCGACACAGGGCAGACAAGTCAATGTTAATATTTCAAATATCCATATTTAGTCAATGTCGATCAGTTCGATTATGAGTGAACTTAAACGACATGTGGAGTGAAAAATAAATGTTATTTTGTCATTTATCGTTTCTTACCAGCTCGCTATTTCATTGTGATAACTAATAAATTTGTGGTATCATAAAATTTTTTAAATTAAATCATAAAGTAATTTAATTATTCGTTAAACAGATTAATTGTCACCTGATGCCACCTGTTTCGAAACTTTTTGGGGAAGTCAAAGAAGTTTTTCCATTTTTCATTCAAAAAAGGCTTGCTGTACAAAAAATCATTTATTCCAATCAAAATTAGAGTTTGTTTATTTAGAACGGCTACAGAAAAGTTAGAAGAAAAGAGACATTCAATATTTTTTTAAAAACATACTTTTTGCAAAAATGCACATTATTTTCGTTTTAAAGCCTGTGTAGAATACGGATGTATTTTTAAGAAATTATGTTATTGAAGTTTTTCATAAAAACAACTTCAATCGCGTATAGTTTATTTATTTTTTTCATTACACAAGATAAAATCATTTGGCATTACTGGTATATCAATTTGTATTCCGTGACACGTATACACTCACAATAATTACAATATTCTTTCGTAAATATTGTGATAAATTAAAAAGGTAAATCATACAACTAATCACACATCAAACAAAATATAGTAGCCCCTCGAAGTAAAGTTGACGTCTTGCAATATTCCACTCCAAAAATTTGAAAAGTAGGTTAGAAGAGTTGAAAGTATAATTTGAAGTTGCCCTAAATATGAAACGCAATTAAATTGAGGTTATAAAACAATACGCGGCACTAAGTAACTGTTAAGAAGCTTACCTGAAAAGAAAAAGATTTATGTATTTAGGGAAGTCGGCCATGAGTTAGCTATTTAAGTTTTCACTCTCAAGAATTTCAATGAGAGACTATTGATAATAGTTTTCAGAGTTTGTAATTGCAAAGTTTAAAGTTGAAAGTGCACCGATCTATCAAGTGCATTCAAATTTTAACTGAAGATTTCTCAATTAATTGCGGAAGTGAAGGCGTTACATTTTGCTTCATTTGCAAGTACATTCAAATGTTTTGCAATGTATTCATGCGCTGATTAGTAATTTAGCAACGTGCTGAGCATTAAAAAATAGCTAAATGAGACAAATGTCCGAAGGATCCGAAGTTATTTAAAATGGTCTACTTCGACGATTTATTAGAACCCAATCACGATTTTATATTTCTGCATTTTATATTAACTCTAATCTTTAATATATTCGTACACTTCACTTTGAATCTATGATCATTAATAGCACTGGATATCTTTCAATAATAATAACAATGGAAATTATGTTTCCCAATTGAGCACGATGCGTGTAACACCCAAAGTGCACATTTGAAATTATTGCACATTTACTATTTAGCATGCAATCCATCTTGATGTCGGGAATTTAAAAAAAAAGTCGAGAATAACACTGGGGTTAAGACTGGACCACAAGGATCTAGATCAGTTTGAATATTTAAAAGTATGTTTTACTATACAGATAAGATGTGACATTTTTCAATTGGAAATTTAAGTGACAATGCTGTCCGAAACGTCAGTATTCGCTTAGTAGTTACAACTTGCAACATTGTCATTCTTTGAGACAGGAATATGCATCCACATTGAAATATTTATGAGAACTATTATTATACAAGTGAACTATGTTGTCGTTCGTAAATATTGGAAATTGTCTACATTTGGAATTTTTGTTTACTCTTATAAAAATTTATCCTTGTGGTTCAGAAACAGATGCACGATCCCAGCTTTGCAGAGTACGTAATTAGTCGTTTAATGAGATTTTACAAGTGTTGTATTTGTCTTTAGATGTCGGATGACGACAGGATGTCGTTGACTACAGCCGTCAGTGACGACGACGATGGGGAAAGCGTCATGAACTCCCCGTACAAGGGGAAGCAAACCGGAACCGCAGCAGCTTCGTTCAATTGCACCGGTGCTGTGCGAAAAGCTGGGTAATTAACCTTTAACACATTTCATTACATAACGTAATCAATCACTTAATACCGATAGTCTAAGTAATTACATATAGTACATTTATTAGCTTATCATATTATAGAACCTGGTAAAACACCCTATCAATGCTTAAATTCTTTAGAGCAGTTTCAAAGCACAGATAAAGTCAAATGTATTTTATTAAAAAATGTTATTGATGAACCTCAAAAACTCATTTAATAACATAAATATTTTTACCATGCTTAAATATGCTTTTTAGCTCCTGAAAAATGTAGTTTTATTCGGTATCGTTTTTTACGTACTCCAACATTTTTAAACGCTTTAACAATAGTAACTAAACATTATTTCCATTTCTGTCGGAACATATTATTTATAATTGCAATTATTATAACTTAATTAAACCCAACTGTTAGTCTGGTAATTGCTACATGATATTAATTCTACAATTGACACAATTTTATTTTTTACAGCATCGAAATTTAAATTACTCAATTATTACAGCTCTGGATAAATATAAATGTGGTGACTGTTCGATTTCTAACGTATTCCCTACGATTTAAGATCCGTGTTCGTGATTATACCAAAACATATCAATATAGTAAATTGTCTAGACTAGAAATATTGTTGGTTATACTATCAAAGTATATTGAAAAATAGAAAAGGCAACTATGTGCATTACTAAAAAGTTTCTTGAAGTTTACACTAGAAACTCGGAAACTTATAAGTAATATAAGTTGATTAAAAAAAGTAAGCTTAGTTTCTTTGCCTTTTAAGAAGAATGTCCACGTTAAAAAAATGCAAATGTGGAAGTATAACCTACATAACGTGTATGAAAGAAAAGAGTATAGAACATACTGAACATTTAAACAAAAATTATAAAGGACTTTCGAACAACGTAAGTAAAAATTTTATGTTTATGCAATTTTAAAATTAACGATATTGTAAATAAAAAAAGATGAATCGATTAGACATTACAAATTTTAAAGGAAGCTTTTTTAACTTCCCTCTTTTGGAGCAAATTAATTTTTTTAAATATAAACTTTAATGTTACCTTTGACTACTATACATATTGCAAAAGTTACATCTTTACAAATATTAAATTGATTACCGCGGACACTCATTTATTAATTAATTATAAAATAATTAACATACTTATTACGCCGATAATTTATATAAAAATACAGAACGTACCAGATGTTGGCTATTATCCCCTTAACTCGTTGTTAAGTATTACATTTTTGGTAAAATCAAAACAATGAACTAAGTTTACGTATTAGAATAAAGATTTTAAATTTCTTAACTCAACATAACAATGAATCATCTTACAATACATGGAACTTCAAAAAGATGTAATGCAATATTGTGGTAATGAACATGTTCTGGAAGAACTGCATCATTTTTACAAATAGCAATGTACTGAAATTCAGCGTATTAAACTTTTCTCTAAAAATATGATGGTAATAATATAATATGCATGTGAAAATAATAAATCACTTAACATTTGACAAAGCAATAGTAAAACGAAAAAATCTTCTAAAACAATTTTGTGAGTTTTCTAAAGAAGAGCGAGTCCATTAATAAAATAAACATCTTTACGAAAAAATGTAGGGATGAGCGATCTCATACCAATCGCCTAAAATTGTCAGTAAACAAAGATAAAATTCTAGGTTCCCGATTTTAGTTATTTTGATAGAATTTGTGTTATTTCAAGTTCTCATGGTGGTTTGAAACTGATCTAAATAATCAATTTATTAAAATGCTTTTTACTATAGTATCAAATACTCTCCCTCGAATAAAATAAGAAATGTGGGATCCTATGAGCAAATCAACAATATTATGACACCATTCCAGTCACGCTATTGTCAATTTAGACGGAAACTCCATCTATGAGAAACAGGGGCTAGAGTTGGTTACATGCTCTCCAAATTCCTTGGAGTGAAAATTGAACCATATATTGAGAGTGATATTTCACTCTTCTAGGAGTGGGGATTTTTCTTTCACTCTTGATGTAGTGAAATGTTACTCTTCTTAAAGTGAAATTTTCACTCTTAATAAAAGTGTGGCTAAATTTTCACTCCAAAGAATTTAGAGAGTGGTACAACCGGTCGGTATTGGTCAACTTTCTAATATTTAAAAAATACAAGAATATCTTTAAATGAACACGTCAATCGATTTATTATGCAAATGCCAATAACGTCTTAAATGTTTAGACGATTCGCTTTTAAATGAAAATTATTCTAAATACTTTAGTATCTTTGATTAAGACATACACTAGAAACTTGATATTAAAGTGTATTTGTGTAAATATATCTACTTGTCATTCATTCGTATGGCTGCAGTACAATTAATTACATGAAAAAGATTTGCCGAAACACGAAAGTTCGTGTTTTTACTAATGCCTGGTTACTACCAAAAGATAATTGAATTTGTCGGACAGGATTAGTAAATTGCAATATATATACATATTTATGCACTTATTAATTATTTTGATGTTATTCGACATTTTTCATTTAAAAAATTTATTCTTAATATATATCGGTCAATAAGTGAAATATAAATTAAAAACCCTTTTCTTTAATTACCAAATAAAAATAAATATTTAATTCTGTATTTAAAAATCCGCGTAATTCCTTTATTTCTAATATGTATTTCATGTGCCTAGAGAAAGACAAATTTTACTTTTCGAGATAATGACACCCATCCATACTGAAAACTGTAGTATCTAACTATTAAAATTACTATGAATTTGTTAATACTGACTAATCTTACTAATATAACAATAGTAATAAATTTAATTAAGGAATAAACAATACATATAAATGTGTATTTGAGCGTCAGTTAAAATAGGTCACTGAATTACTATTAAAAATGTCCTAAAAACTCTTACTGTGTAGCACAAATAAGCATTTTCGAGAAATATGTTTTAGATAGTTGGAAATAAGCAATACTGCAGACGAGAAGCTCCAGAGTTTGTCTTGAGAGCATAACAAGGCAACATTTGGCACACTCCGGAAACTTGAGTATCGATTTTGAGAGGTTTTATTATTCAAATTTCCTAGCGGAGAAGTCTTGAAGAACAAAATATCAAAAACGTAAACAATTCCACCGATAACTTTTTTGATCGTATTGTATACACGGACCGTTATTGATGAAATAGAAATATGATTTACTTGCTACAATTGAATGTCAACGACGAATAACATCTTCATTAGCTGAAAATATTTGCTATTCTTTATTAACAACATCTATCTATTGTATTGCAATCTATCTGATAATATATTTAACGATATTCATAGTCAAATCGACTTGAATAGCGAGCATTCAAGTCGATTTGACTCGATCAAATTTGCAGTAATAAAATTTAGGTCAATATCGGTATGGATATTAGATATACGAAAATATCTTGATACAAAGCTTTATAAGATATTTATAATAATATATATTTCACTACATTTTAGGCTTAAAAATTAAGTATAGATAACTGTGAAATAACATTGTTTAAAAAATAACTGAACACTACCAAAGTATACTTTGTTCTACACATAGAATCATCGGATATAATATAAAATCGAAAGAACTGATCGTGCCTTATTTTCTCCCTAATACGATGCATGTCAATGTTTAAATAGTAATATCTCAAAACTGTAATAACCCAAAATAAGAAGATATGAAATAAGCTAATATATTTATTTAGTATAATTATGAAGATCAGTGAAGTTTTAAATTCAGTCACTTGTAATTCCTACATCGTGAAGGTAATTTCTATCTATTTATTTTTCGTTACTAAATAATATAATGAACCAAAGGTTGATAATGTTACAATATATTTTCTTAATGCAAATGGCGTTATGGATATGATCATTTTAAGACCAAGTTTGTCAACACATTAACGTTACCTTAACACCAAACAGACAATGTTAAGGATACATATACAAACATAAATATTGAATAATAGCTAATAATTTACTAATATAATATAGCTACTGATATAAAACATGCAATGCAATAAGATTACTATTATATAATTGCTGAATTAAATTTTCTCAAAAATTTGTCAAGAGTTCATGACTTTTTGAATATCTTGCTTTCGCGAATAATTTTAACCACAGTAAATTACCGGATATGTGTAAGACACGAAATATTACGACCTCATTTCACATTATGAAAATATAATATCACAGTAACCTCAAATTTTCTGAAATACTATATAAAATGTGCTGCATTTATTAATTAGAAATGCGCACCAAATGAGAAAATCATCGATCTTGACGAGATGTAGTCTGGATTTCGACACGAGATTCGGGATTCAGGTTAGGTTTAGTATTCAAGTTTTCTTTTAGTTTTGACAATTTGGACGGATGTTGTCAAGACTCGATACTGATATCGAGAATAAACATTTCAGAACCCGTTGATTTCAAAACCTATTTCAAGAGTTTTCGAGATCAAGATCTAGACTGACGAACTCCTGCCTCATATCGTGCGCATCTCTACTAATTAAATTTGAAGTACTTTTGAATTTATGCGAGCAAGTTTATGTACTTAATTTTCTTTACATTAATCTACGAAATACCATAAAGTACTTTTAACGTCATCTTTTCCATTACTATATAAATGTAAATACAATTTGTAATTAATCAACGAGTATTAAGTTTTAGTAAAACGTCAATGAGGATTAAGCACTTTAATTGTCGACGCAATAGGATATTCACTGATTTATCACTCCACCGGGTGTAGTTGTTTACTTCACAGACCGCTCGTAACAAACAACGAATTTTCCAGAATTCGAGTTTACTGCGTAGACACAATTGAAATCCTCATCCAACACGGTCTGGAAATGCCGAATTAATCTAAAATAATACGAATTAAACGTTGTTACGTAGAAGTCGAAAGTTAACTATGTCAGACTAGATCGAACAAATATTTAATTTGGCATAAATCAACGAAAACTGTCCCGCATGGTGGTCAAATGTCACATGGCGAAATGTTTGTACAGGATTCATCTTGTTACGTAAAGCCGAATAGAAAATAAATTGTTTCTACAAATACTGGGAATGGAAATTCGCTGAGATAAGTACATGCGAATAACAAAATATTTTGTGCAATTTATTGTTTAATTTTCAAATTATTATCAGATCGATGTACCGTAAAGTGGGGCTAAGTGAGCAGCATATTAAGGTTTTTCGCGTCAAAAGAGGTTAAATATGTTAAATTAAATTCTGATGTTTTCAGTATATATTCTCAGACCTGTTAACGTTCGACGTATTTGACATAATTTTTAGTGTATTTTATATCAGAATAATTAATCATATGCTTGGAGGTATCTTTGAACATATATAATTCAGAATTTTCTAAAAAAACAGTCATATTTTTTAAAAAATAGCTCATTTTTACCGAAATTAGGATGATAAACGTTTATTAATGTCATAAATGGTGTTAACGCTAAAAAGTATGGAGGGTTTAAGCAACAAGTTTTGAAAGTAAGTACAGAAACTTGAAAATCATAACTACTTGATATTCGTTTCTTAAAGTACAATATATTTCCGATACTATTCTTTTAAAACGGTACAAATAATTACAAGAGCGCGAGGTAACATCGAGATTGTTCCGTAACGTCCATGACGATATGGTAGTGATTGGAGCATTTGATATTTTATTACAAAGGTCTACTTTAGTAGTTTTGCTTCAAACGTAAAATGTCTTAATTATTCTGCCAAACTGTACAAGGTTCCAATTACTACCAATCGGTCCTCATTCGGGTAGCTCGGATGAATTTAACCCCATTCACTAGACTGGATATAACATGGTTTAACTTTCCTTTTTGATACATGAGAAAATTGTTTATTTTTCTTTTATAGAATAAAATGTTTTCAGTGTCTCCACAATTTACAGTGCATATTTTATCTATTAACCGTCAATAACCATATAGTGTTGTGAAAGATGATATGTCATGTCGCAATATAAAGACAAAACTTAATAAGTACCAACTAAAACCCCGTTTCTATGTTAACGAGTATGCAGCAGGGCTATGCACATACCTAGCGGCAATAAGACCAACTAACCACGCAAAGAACTGACCAGGTTCTGTCTGGGATGTAGCCGAATTACCTTAATTTAATTTTTAAGAACGGATTTCAGTCGAATTAACTCGTCTGTATCACAGCTAAAACTCTGTTTAGAACACGATTAACAACATTACGACGTTCGAAGGAAAATTACATAATCAAAGTTTTCTAATAAAATATCGAAAGTTTGATTTACTACCAAATAATTTACACAATATTAACATTATGTTCACGACACAATTAAAAAAAAACGAGAGTAGCACATCAGTATACTGAAACGTGCCATATAAAATAAATATCTTTTCTTTAAATCGCTTTTCGGACCGATAAGAACAAAACATTTTAAAATAATTTTTAAATATTTTAATACGTCGAATATTCTTTAATGTTTTTATGATATTTATTGATTTATTGGTGTTTTGCCAAAGACAACACCTCACTGGATCAATTTTTACTTGTTAAGTAAAGTATGTTGAAAAATTTAATTATATTAATTTCCAATTACTTTTTTAAAAGGACTTATTTGCGTATTTAAAATAGTCTGTGCACATCGTTTTCGACGTAAATCTCGTAATTACTGACAGATTTAGTAAACTACTTTGTGTACTGAGTACTTACAATCAGTCACCTACAAAAAGACATCCAAAGATGTCTTGGAATATGACCACGTATCAAATAGATCGGTAAAGATGATTCTCCACAAATTGTATACAAATCACTGCGTTATTTTGTGTTTTAAAAACATTTGCTTTTTTAGTAAATCCTACTTTAAAGAAATACTCTCTTCATACATTTAAATATTTCCATATAAATATTTAAGATATATTTCACACATAGAAGAACCAAAAGTGTCTTGGAAATTTTACTATCTCACATGGTAATTTAGGAATAGATTGGTATACAAAAATTTGCCGCTATTTCTGCTAACAATTAATAAATATTTTGTACTTTTACTACTAACATTATAAAAATGCTAAAGAATTTGAAAAAAATTGTAATAATTTTTAGGAGTAATCGTAAATTTTTCTATAATGAGTACCTGCTCCAAAAACACCAACTAAAATGATAAAATATCCAAGCTAATTTTTGTTCGTATACAGTTAAAGTTTAACAAGATAAAATGTATATGTAAGATAAAATATAAATCTTATTTTGAGTGATTTTCTCTAAATTCAAACATACTTATTTCCTCGATTTGATGTAAATTATACATAAGTTATTATATTCGATAGATTTGTTGGGTACTTGATAAGAATATAATCATTATTAATAATGAAATTTGGAATGTACCCCGCATACTATTTCAAAGCTGATTTACCTGGTATTCCAATTTATAAGAGTAGCTTGCTATGAAATATTAGACCATACATGTTTAAATCGAATTGCAACTGTGCATTGTACTCTATTACTGTTCTATAACTATTGTTATTCGATATCAAACGTAGCCATGTTCACCGTCATTCTAGCAGTAAATATTACAAAACGTTCCCTGGTGGGGAAGCTCGAATAATAAAATCAATAGTCAAATTTACATAAAAGTGATATTTTACCTTATTGAAAGTAATAAGTGTCACACTTAACTACAGTCAATTACACACCGTTTCGAATTTTCATAATTCATCCTGTAAATATTGAAGATAATACAGAAATTCAAGTCGTTATGAAAACAAACATTTCTATCGCTTTGTTGCTATTTTATTTATAATATCATTACACATTTTCAGTTTCTTTGTAAGAAAAATCTAGAAACAAATCATTAAGATCATAATTTTCTGAACTTTTACAACTTATACCAGAATTTCGAAATGGTAAATCGCAAACTTTGCAGAAAATTGAAAACGAAATTTACTCTAAGAAAATACGTTAGATTTGGATCAAGACCGTTTCTTGCAATCCGTGTAGAAATTCAACATTATCGAAGAATGATGCTTTTTTAGGCGAGAAATTCAAGGTCTTAAGAGCCTCTTGAAGCTTCTTCAAGGGCATCTTTGTAACGATATCTTTTCTCTCGTTGTCCCTCTCAGGTTCTTGAGCGTGAAAAAATGGCTGCTGAGGAAAAAACATCAAATCGAGCTTGCAAGAAAGAGAGGCTGGAAAGGGTACTGGGTGTGCCTGAAAGGGACCACGCTGCTGTTTTATCCATGCGATTCTCATGAAAGCAGAGCCGTAGAAACAGCACCTAAGCATCTCATCATCGTCGACGGTGCTATTATGCAGCCGATCCCGGAACACCCGAAGAGAGATTATATTTTCTGTCTCAGTACCGCCTTCGGTGACGCCTACTTGTTCCAGGTAAGCCATGTAATCCATAATTCAAAAATACAGTTTTTACATCTAATGGAATTTTGAATTTCATCTCAAGTTTCACTTCCACATCCGTTTTAGAGTTTAAATTATATGAATGGGAGCGAAAGTTCAATGACATTGCTCAACTTTTGAAAAACTCTAATTAACTTTCAGACACAATGAATAATATTTTACAATTCCTCAATTAGTTTCAGTTAAATCATAAGGTCATAGCCGATGATGAATAAACTCTTTGAAACAGATGTTTAAATCATTTTTTTAGAGAGAACATTTATTCGATCCGTTCCAAGATTTAATTAGACTAAATGCAGACATTTAATTTTCATAAAATGAATGTAATTTATACTACTTGCAGAAATTTATTGAAGGTGTTCTAGTTGGAAGCATAAACTGAATAAACCCAGAGTAAAATGAAAATATATTTTTGCAAAACCAGGCGAACTGGTATACTGGCATTCGAGGGATGTAAATAGAATTTAAATCCTTGAACTATTTTGTACCTTAAATACATTTTAAAATGTTTCTCTGAATATGCAATTTAAGAGAGAAACTTTATACATTCTATATTTATAAGCTTTGTACGTCGCATTATTATTCATTAATTGATTAGGTATTGATTTTCATTATACGTAACCCTATTTTAAGACCAAGGTTACCTATATTAATGAGGTGCTTTATTACAATGCACCATGTAATTACTGATAAATTAGTTTCGCAGCAAAAATGCACGTCTATTCCGAAAAGATTGAATTCTACCCATAGCTAGTTACATATTTAGGGTATTTGAAGAGTAAATTATTATATAATTTCTATACGATTTTGAAAAGTACCACGTGTTAGACAATTGCTGTAAACATTCAAATAATTAAGATGATAATTAGAGTTATTGCCATAAAAAAATACCTACAATTTCTTAAAAATTAGAAGCTGCATATAAAAAATGACGTTTAAAGATTGTCGGCAAATATGATTAGCTGTATTCGCTAACTTAGTTTCCTGCACAGCTACGTTTCTAAGCAAATATGACAACAGAATACATCTGTATGCAACTCTAGATAGCAATTATAAATGAATCATGTTTTTTCATATGATACCATAACATTACATTTAGACACTGATATTAGATTTTAAATGAAACACATCAGTTTCACATAAATTCCACGTATGTTAAATTTACTTCTATTATATATTGTATATTCAAATAATATAACCAAAATAACAAATGACAATAGTGAATTGATGAGGGTAAACATTTTTTGTTTCTTTTCAGATTTTATTTAACCGATAAAAAATGAAAACAAGAATATTCAGATATACATATGGCATTTATACCCATTCAGTCTAATTCTTTTTTTTTTAGTACTTTTATCATTTTTTAAAAACTAAACATTTTTGCGATGTCTACATAAATGGACATATTATGTATCTCAATAATAAACAAAGAAACCCTTTTAATCAATAAGTTTGCTTGCCTCGCATCGATGGTAAGTCAAAAGAATACTCGTCATCATTTCAGGCTAGAGAAGTGTACAAATAGTGATTTCAATAAAATAAGAGGAATAAGATACATAAAACTACAGAATACAGCCGGTTTCAAGTACCTACCCTTCAGTCTGTGAATGAGTCAACATTTAATCCATTTCAAGTGTGCCTGGCCAATAAGCTGGCTCAACTACAAAAATATCATGCAATTCAAGATCACTTGACATCATTATTTATGTTGTTCAAAAGCACACTGAACTGTGTTGTTTTTTCAAGTATGGTTTTAAAAGATCAGTTTCTCCACAATTATTGATAAACATCATATTGATTCAATAACATGATTTATGGAGAAAGTATGTACGTGCTGTTTTAGAGGATGATGAAAACAATGATATATTTGAACGATTTTTACTAATAAGGAACTGTTTACCATTCCGCATGTAAAATTTTACAAGAGAAAAGCTTTAGATATTGTATAAACGCAGAAAAATAATCTTTAGATTCTACACAGAATTTTATATTTCTTACAGAAATTATCTGCAAAGTTGACAGATTTATCTATCGATTTAGCAGAATTGTTTGTAAACTTAAGAAAACAGTTCTGCTGGTTTTACACAAACGTATCAGCATTTTCCATTCTGTTCAATCTGGAGATTTCTGGAGAGAATTCTGCATGTAGAATCTACGCTTTAAGTTTAGTAACAATGAAAAATCAATTTTTGCTTATTAAAAGAAAACTTTACAGTATTTACCTACCGACTGTCATAAATAAACTTTTAGTGCGCCGAATAATCCAACAGAAAGAATATGTTGCAGTAAACATTTTTCTTTTATAAAATAAAAGTAATCTTATTAAATACTTTCATAACTGTTTTCGTTAAAGAAGATTTGATCCTTAGATATTGAAGTACATGTTTTGCTTTTTCTGAACGTAATATCAAGTATATTTTTCTTACAGTAGTCATTTAGAAAAGGCGCTGCATTACTCGCCAATTTCGTAAAATATCGTAATCTCTCGCCTCTTTCTTTCGAACATCCACCAGGTCTGTAATTAAACTATTTCCTCAGGGATACATCTAGTTCCAGGTCACAGAAATATATTACACTGATCATAAACCTAAATTAATTGCATAATTTCGCCTGATACAAGTATTGATATCCCAGAACTTAATCAGTTATTAACTAAGTGAAATCTGGTATCTATTCGACATAAAACTAATTGAAATAAATATTCGTTATTGCACGAATTGATTTTAACATTTTTTATAAGATTATGGCTATTTTCTCACCAAATTAGAGTTGGTACCTTGATAAAGGTGATTACTCAGACGCCACTAGTTCAATCATGATTTTTCAGTGCAACGATTACACGCATGTGAAATACAATTTTAAAAGTCGGTAGTGGTGCTTCTTGTACATTTTTTGCGCTGAAAACCTATCTAACCATGAAATTACTCCGGCATGTCAGAATTTCTTGAAATATTAACTTAAATGGTAAAAAAATATCAATTTAAACAATAAATTTATTTTAGAGAAAATGTTTTCGTTCATTTTTCACAATTATATCAGATAGTACTTTTATAAGGGCTTTTTATAGTACACTGTGCAACCAGGGAGTAAAATAGACATTAGCATTCCAAGTGTGAGAAAAATATTTTCCTAAATCATTCTGAACCCGTTTAAAATAATGGTACATGGTTTTAAATTCACGACTTTCACTCATGCAAACTCATCCATTCCTCTGCACCGAACTTATTTTTTAATATATTTTTTATTACTAGGCTTAAAAGTGGCAAGAATATACGCAAACGAAGCCTTCGAAAGAATAATCATAAAATTTATATAGGCCATTTTGAATTTTGAATTTCGATGTTAGATTCCTGGTGAGTAAAATGATTTTGGAAAATGGATCATAAAGCTAAGTCTTAGTAGTATTCGATTCACTTGTCGAAAAATGAAAATGAAAAACTGGGTGCCCTAAAAAAATTCACAAAAATGACCAAAATACCTATTTTATACTGACTGAGCTCCAATTTAAAAAAATCCCAGGTCCTGGAACAGTTTCATAGTCAGAATCATTTGAACGTTACAAAATCTACAAGACTCACCCTCACGTGTTCTCGAAACTGATAAAAGTGAATTTTCGTAGGTCTATCTTATTTAGCATTATGCACAAAACTCTTCCAAATAAGAATGTAAAATGTCATCCAAGCAAAAGCACGTCAACAGAACCTTTTATTATAGTTAATTTATCATAAGTAAATACTAGGCTCTTTTCTGGTCATATTCACTCATCAAATCTAGCAACCAACTAATTAAACTGATGAAAAAATGTTCGTTATGACAATCAAGTTGTTACATGCATAGCTAAATAACTAAAAGAACGTCTATAATTTTATGCCTAGCTGTAATAATTAAAATAACACTCCAACAAGAAAAAACTTAAAGCCCATCTATTCGTACAGACATGACTATTGTAATTTCCGAACATTTTTAGAGTGTTCTAATTTATCAATTAAACGAAACGCAGTAATTAGTTTTGGCATATAAATTCGAAAAATACAATATATGTTTCTAATACTATAATAATGAATAACGTGGATTCAGAGATTTTTAAACCATTTTGATACGGGATATTCAATAAGTAAACGTCAAGAAAATTGGTCTTTAATACAACAATATCTTTTATATTTTTCAGAAAATTTGATATCAATTATATTAAATGTTAAGATCTTATGTTTTCTATAGTCTTTGTCGGATTTAGAGAAAAAAAGTATGCAATAACTTAGGCTATGCCTCATGGAATTCTGAGACAATATATTTGTTAATAAATATTTCGTAATATGAATATTATATCAAGTGTAGTATAAAATAGACTTTATTTCTTCATTGTTGAATAATAAAATATAATAATATGTTTCCAGTCTGTTTTCAACTGTTAAATTAATACACATAATATTGTAACTTAATTTCTAACGTACATTTAAGACGCTTGCTTCTATTATACAACATACACTCGTAATCAAAACTTGCGGATATACCTAACTATTCATGTACTCCGTACCCTAAACGTTCCTGTATAGAGGAAATTCTGTACAGCTTTTGATGTAGATAATGGTAGACTTCTTAACAGAGCTTGTCACTATGTTCAGACTACGTGGTCTGAAAATCCAAGTAATAATAGCTTGGGGTCCTTAGGTACGGGACTGGTCACTGCAAGTAATTTTCGTAAACAATTGATGATGTACGACTCATTCAGAAGTTATAAAAGGAATGATCATATTATACAGAATATATAAAACGACCCAGTTTATAAACTAAATGAAAAACATTTTATTTGTGGTCATCTTATTTCATTTCACTACGTAGATATTGATAACAAATATGTTTTTGATTGAACAGTAAATTGGTAATTATCAAACTCTAATTTGAGCTTGAAGTTAATACACCACGACTAAAATAAAACTACTATTAATTATTCAAATTTAGGACTAAAGTTTGGTAATGAAATGGGTGTATATATATATATACATATATATTAAAAAGTTTGTTATATATATATATATTAAAATTAAAATTTTATTTTTATTTTTTAATATATATATATATATTAAAAAGTTTGTAATTTAACGTGACAATTAAGATTGCCATTCGTCGTGAAGTTTAGTAACTAATCATGGCTGAGAGGATTATAAATTTTCTTACATGGTGTTTTCATTTGTCAACAAAGCATTAATTCGGGCGTAAGCCGGATGCAGAAGGTCGATATATTTCGTGCGCTCAGAGTACTCAGGTCACATTCATTAGCCTTGTATCCGCTAACTTCACAGTAGTATAATTAGAGATCAATCTTCTAGTTTAGTCAGAAACCCTGAAAACCCGTTGATATATTTCTTCCTCAAAGTCGTAGGTACCGTACATAACTTCATTACATACAACATTTCAAAATGATTCCATATTTCAAACAAACATAACGCTATATTGTAAAAAAAAATGTATTTTGAGATTGGTTACCGCTTCAACATATATCTGGTAAAAACTAAATCATACAAATTAAATTTCAGTTCAATTGTTTCTATGCTAGGAATAAATATGGTTTATGCATCCGAATATAAGTTACACTATTTCACTCAAAGACAAATCAGAATGAAAATTCAACTTGTGTACGAAGATATTAGGAATTCATTTCAATATTTATAAATTGAAAATTAACATTGATTAGATTGTCAATCAGTATAAAATTGAGACATATTCATTTTGAAATTTTCACCCCAGCACCATGAACCTTACGTGTCTGGAGGCGAAAGAAAACTATTCGAATTCGTGGAGTAAATACATAAACTTGTTTTGGATTAATTGAAAAGAAATTAATACGACAATTTTATCTATTGGCTTAATATTTATTACATCGACTAGTACATTTTATGCATAACATATACTAATAAAAATTGCATGTCATTAATTTTAATTCAAAATCGTTTCTAAGGCGGCTATCGCGTATTTTTGTTTATTTTATTTTGATTCATGAATGGAATCTGAGTCTTATAAACCCTCCAAACAAATTGCTTCACTTTACGACTTTCTGAACTTGTTCACTTGGAGGTACTGACCAAATTCAGAGCATGATTTCAATTCACGTGTTCGAATCCACCGAATATCCTTTCAGCGTCGAGATAGTGGCAAATACGAGTTCAAACTCATTAAGCTAACAGCCATCTTTAAATTATGATACATTTATATTTTAAATTTCATTTTAATATCATCGTCGTTATATAATAGGCGTCCTGTAATTGGGTAGTTGATGACAAGTAAAGAAGTCACCCGTTCGGGTGTGCAGGGGTGTGGGGAAGCCCCGTCATTCTGAGAAAAATAATTAATAACGTTTTCAAAAATTTAATTTTCACTAAAAATTACATTATCGAACGGAGAAAGTACTATTGTTGTTGAAAAAAATTTGAGACATGCAAAAATAATTTGTTAAACAACTTTTCTTCGCGACTTGAACATTATATCGCGGGTTAAAAATTGTTTAAAAATAAATGGATTTTAATGAATGATGGCTTACTTTTTTCGAAAAAAACTTTACATATTATATCCCGGGGTCTAACTACCTTAATATTATAAAATTATTGCAAAAGTTAAATTCGCTAGAGCTTACTTTCTTATTCGTTGTCAGGTATTGTTATCGATGAACGAACGCAATAAATTCGTAGTTTGAGATTAAAACGTATTTATTTTGTTTAGCCCCGGAAAAGTGGCGAACCATCTACCCCGGCGGCTAATGAAAATCTGTCAAATTTGATTTCTCCTAATCCTCTTGTCTTTTGTCGGAAAAGAAAACACAAACTCCATGCATGCATATACAAGCATTTACGCATCACATCCATCCCTCTTGTCTTTGTCAAGAATAAATTTAATTTCAACAATTGGTCTGTAACAGGTAGCAATAACTTTAGTAATTTTAACATCAGCCTGTGAATTTAACTATCAGTCGATCATGAAAACATTCACATGATTTTCTGAAAAGTGAAATCTGATTATTTGCATCGACTTACGATTAAATGTATAAACTTAAATGTATTACAACCTATTATTTCACTGGGAGTCAGAACTTTTTATTGCGGATATAAATAAGTAACTCTTTCGTGATATATAGGAGATCTGAAAATAACAGCAAGACTTGAAAACAAAAAGTATTAACAAAAAAGTGTCCATGCAAATTGAAATCGATTGAGCACATTTCTTTTACAAAATTTTTTTCTATTTGGCCAGGTTTGGAAAACGGACGTGCACTAAATTGAATACTTTGAGTGAATCTGCAATGCGTATGTTTTTAGCGATTACGTAGAACATGTTTGGACGTTGACGATGTTTTTAAACGAAAAGACGATTAAGTGAAAAATGTATGTTATTTTCAGTTTATTATCATACTGATATATAAAAATTTAACGAATTAAAGTAAATATGGATAAAAAATACGGTTCGTCAATTTCAATCCATATCTGCTGAAGATCAAAATAATGTAGATTCCAAATCTTTTTCATCGCCGAGAGGTCAATACAAAGCAGTATTCATTAAGAACTGACTCTTACATAGTTATATATTCTTATTTATTAATATTAATATTAATCACAAACAAGAAAGATGTTTATTTATTTTAGGTAATTCGATTTTAAAGTTTCGCTATTTTCCGCTTGGGAATTGACGCTGATACTCGCCCACCTCAAAATTTCGCAACCAAAATGCAGTAGCTTCAAGAATATATTTAAAAAAACGCTTTGTAAGAGTTATTCCACGAGGCCATATAACTAACTTTACAGAATTCGTTTTCTCGTAATAATCGCACTAAACTATTGGAAATAAAGTTTGCCGTATTTATAATTATAGCGTTTTGTTTTTGCTTCTGTTATGTGCTATTTCAAACTTATGGTATAATTCAATCATGCCAAAAAAGTACTGCTGATGTATTTACTGACCTGCTGCTTGGTTGGATCTAACGGCACCTAGGAACTCTTTAATGTGATTTGTCAATCGACTTTAGAACCCCGTTAAGTATAGCTGTACATCAACATAAAACGTATAAAAATCAACGTTAAATAATTAGTATGCCATGTTATGAACTACGGAAGCATTCAAAGAATGAACGACCTTAAAATGATTCAATGTGTTGTTCATCTGTTGTGTCGATATTGACCTAAAGATGTTCACTACCCATCATCGTCTAGAACTAACACCAATTTTATGTATATTTTGGAAGATTAATTATTAATTTTCATTGAATTTATTGAAAACTATTTGAAAAAACCTTTAACACAAACAAAAACCAATTCTGGGCATTTCAATACTTGCTGCATCCTACGAAAATAGTCACGTAACTTGACCATAAATTTATTTTTTATAATTTCAGGCTCCTTGTCAAGTGGAACTGGAAAACTGGGTGAATAGCATTCATTCGGCTTGCGCGGCTGCTTTCGCCCGTCATCGAGGTAAAACAGGAACGCTCCATCTACTCCAGGAGGACATTTTCCGTTTGGAGAAGTCGATTGAATCTGTAATTCCTGTACATTAATTATTTTGATAACCCTGTCAGGAGGATCGTACTGATTCTCAAGTATCGAGCAATTTTACATGAATATTTTTTTTGCATAGGATCACAAACTGAAGCACATGGCTGACCTGCAGCAGTCAGTCGTTTCAGACGTAGACACCAAACAACAGATCAACAGTCAAATCGTACAATGGGAAGAGAACCTAGAACGGCTTCACTGCGAACAGTTCCGCTTGAGGTGTTATATGGCGAGCTTGCAGAGTGGCGAGCTTCCTAATCCAAAGGTAATTGATCCAGACATAAATATAACACATTATCATGGAAAAATTCAATTTTAACATTTATGTGCAATATCCAATTTGTTATATTTTATTTACAATCAACCTTTACGATAAGAACATGATTAAAAATCAAAATTATAATCGTCGACTAAAACATAAAACTTCGAATGAAATTAATATTTTCGGTGAAAACAGTTGTGTTGTTTGTGGGACTTTTAAACGAAAGGAAACATATGTTTTCAGAGTTTGCTGACCCACGTTTCTCGAGCAACGAAGCAGACATTGAACAAGTTGGGAGTCTTCACTGTATCCTCCTTTCATGCGTTCATTTGCGCTCGAAGTCCTTCGTTATTGAATAATTTGCTGGCAGGACGTGGTGCTACCAAACGACGTTTGCCCCTTTTGTCGCGTTCTAATAGCGGTTCCAGCAGACGTTCTTTGCAAATGTCTTCGAGGGACGATGAAAAGACTGTAAAGGTCTCAGTACCTGAAAATCAGGTATGTACATATTTTTTAGTCAAAAAATCACAAAAACCACAATACTGTTCAACAATAATTTATTATACTGATCGGAAGGCTTTTTAAAACCAAAGAAAAGAATTTATTTTTATTATGTGTAATGAGTCACATAGGAGGATGTGTATAATTAATTTCTCCCGAACATCAAGAATTTGGTAAACCAAAAAAATAACGTATCCATCATCCGCGAAATATCAATCCCTGACGAGTATGATTAATTCGAATTGAAATCTTTAAAATTGTGTCGAGTATGAGATTTTTCAGAAGAACTTGTCGACAACTCCGTTGCCACAGATTACGTACAATTATAATGAACCTGTGTCCTTATTGTAATATTAACCTCAGTAATTATTCCTTTAGACATCAGACTTAAAACTGATGTTTGCCGCTTTTCGACTAAATATAATGTACAACAAATACCACGAAGTTTGTTCTTATTATAATCTATTACTATGAAACACACTATATATTCAAACTGTAGCATCCACAATTAGAGCATCCTAGTTTTTTTATCTTGTGATGACAAGTTACAAGTTACTATCAGAAAATCTTAAACTTAACTGGAAGTTTTAAGATCAGAATTTAACTTGGTACCACTGTAAAATTAATTCTGTGACAGACTCATGAAATGTATCCTTTCAAGTTTAATCAAACAATCAAAACAAAAAACTGTCATCGAAGAGATTTAAATCAAGGACGCACAATTTGTGAACACTAATTCGGTGTATTAATAAGAAACATTTTTTGTCCCACCGTATTTGAGCCGCTATTATAATATTTTTAAATTTGTTTTGAGGTTCGTAATTAGCAACCCTACAGACCACGCTCAATAAGTATGATATGATATTCCGCACGATTTACATTTTTTTTATCCGTCTTTTTGGTTCTTTCATTTTGAAAATCAGTCTGTAAATACGAAATCAGTGAAAGAGACAAAAATTTCCTTTAAAAAATGTACATAAAAGCATTGAACGGTATTCTGGAGTCTTGGGACAAAAGATTGTTTTTACTTATGTAATGCAAAAAATACGTTGTGTTTCTTGTTTGCATCTGAAAGGTCAACATTTAAGCTGTGTTTTCATCATATGTAGAAAATTTTAGTATGTCACTTTATTGTTTTATAATATCTCAAACAATGCAAAATATGAGTTTTTTACAAATGTCAATCACAAATTGCTAAAAAACTAAAGCCAATCCAGTATTTTGAAGATTAGATTTGGATTCTACGAACAAAATCCTATAAAGTAATTTTGTTGGCCACACGGAGGAAACCCTTGGGTATTAGATACATTTAGTTGGTATCTATTACCAGGACACATGGTAGTACATATCAATAATTAGTATCTAATACCCATGTGCTCTCTCAGTGCATAATGAATTATTTCTTCCGACATCCGACTCAACCGTAAGTGTTCTATTTGACACAATCAAGATCGCCATAACAGGAATCTCTAAGCAACGCAATGCACTGATTTTTGTGTAATATACTCTCCAACTGAATTTCCATAGAGGAAAATGAACAATTTCCCAATAAAAGCATTCATTCTTTTTCTTGTGCAAATAAATTCTTACTAATTTACGGTTACCTGTTATGTCATTATATATATTATATGCAGCAATTTGTAAAATATTTTCAGCTTGTCTCAGTTTTCCTGAGAGACACGATGACAGTCGAGGAATTCCTCGCCAGTGCTTGTAGTAGAAAAGGACTGAATGCCATGGAGCACTTTGTTCGCGTAAAGAAACGGCGAGATATGGAGGATCATAACTACTTTGTGCCCCACAGAACTGACTTAATAGAAACTTACGTAAGTACACACAAGATTAAACCAGAATCTGATTATTTTTTTATTATCTTTTACAATGAAGTAAATTTGAACTATAATTTAAATAATGTTCAGCGCCTTGACCTAACGCAGAAATTTCTACGAGGGAAATGACAATGATTTCTGTTAAATCAAGCGAATCACATCGATCGCTCATTTGCATGTAGAATAAACCATTTTGATACATGCAAATATATTTTTTAGTTTATTGAAAGAATCACTGATAATCTTGTTCATTTTTAATTTAATAAAAACGTAATTTATTTGTATTATAAATTTAAATCATTTCTCACAGTTGCACACGCATGAAATCGTCGAGGTTTGCGCGAAAATTTTGTACCAAGTCGAGCTTCAAAGAAATACACTGGATCAAATGTGGGGATTCTCTGTAGAAGCAGAACTTATTGAAAATGCTGATAGACAAGATGAGCTGTGCTGTTACGTTAGCCGAGTCGAAGATAAAAGTGTCGCCATGCAAAATGGTAAGTAATAAAGGACGCAGAACGTTTTCGCGTGATGAATTTTTTCATTATTCGAAACGATTCTTCTTCATTTTCGCATCATTGTCGCCCTATTTTTCACGAGCGTTTATTATTGAATTTTCTATAAAGAACTGAACCTTGGAAAAAATAGCGCACTGTTTATAATCATTCACGATTTCAAGGATGAAGCTGCCCTCGTCGCCGTGATAATTGATCTTGCAGGCGCAGTGAAACATTCTTATTCAAAATAATTAAAATCAATCCTCTTATTTAAATTACTATACATCATTATTCAGGAGTTGTTAGCTAAATTCATAAACCAGTTATGAATTGTTCTTTTAAATTGATTGAAATTTCTCGAAATGGAAATATATACAGAAATCTGGATATCGTAGGTAGCAATTAAATGTTACTTTCGACCACTTCGATTTATTGCCAATATAGCAAAGTACCACCTACAGGAAATTACAGTTTTTAAATGGATAGTAAAAATTGGTAACCCGTAATTGGTCCCGCAAACAATTTTGCTGCATTTCTCAAATTGCAAATATTGTTACCGGATAGCTCAAGCACGTCAAGAGATTGTCGATAACCCTTAATCAAATTCTTCTCCTTCATCTTAAGCCCGATAAAGTTATTGTTTATTCAGGTGCCCGCTTTATCCTCGATTGCGCCATAAGGTTCCAGAAAAGGAAACCCCTAGAGCAGGACGACAACGTCAGACTGGATTCATTGATTTTTCTAGGGCTATCGCTCACTGATGTAGTAAATTCATTTCGATTCGCTTCGGTGGACCGCGCGTAATATAGCAGATGCGAAGCTTGAAATAAGTAGATGCAAGTACAAGCGTACTCGTGTATACCAATTTATAATTTATAAACTAGAACAGCGGATTATAATCGATGCCATTGAAGGTCCATCCAAGGATATGCTAGCACTGATCTATCTGTTTAAAAACTTGAAGTACTATTTCATACGGAATGCTACAATTTCTATGTGCCAATAGTAATACTATTAGCATTTCAAAACAGTAAAACGTGTGGAATCATAGTTTTTTACCAAACATAAATACAATTTTTGAAAACAATATTTTATTGCTCAACATGAAGCGGTACAATTTGGTTACGAATCACTTGAGAAGATCTAGGTAGAGGAAATGTCTTCATTGGGACCAAAAGCTGTTGATAAAATCAAAATTATATTTCATACAATACCATCAATTTCATATTTTGTATTTGAATTTGGTCTTGCCGTGTAGATTTTACTGAGAACAACGTGAGCATATAATTAAGTGTTGTTATTTATTTGTATCTGTGTATAATATCCATCGTTATTAATTTCTTCAAACCATCGAAGTGTATAATTAGAGTAACTATTCATTTGCCCATTATTCAGATAGGTTTTCTTTCTAGTTATTCATCATCATCTCAGTGATTTAATTTAATTTATTATAATCCTGGCACCATGTCAGCTTTCTGCTAACTTTTGTTATTAGGGTTGATTCTCGAATTGGAAGCAATTTACCTGTAATTTGCGTTATTAAATTCACAAAATTTCTAGTGGTTATAAAATTCTAGTAATAAATTTCCTACGGACAGACGGGCTATTAACAGAACTGGGTAATTCAAAAAAAGTTTTCTGCCTGCTTATTTTTGACAAAATAATTACTTTAGCGGAAATCAATTTCAAACACATTTGTGACAAAATATTTTACTGCATTTAATTATTCTCTCTTTTCGATTCACTGTTAAATAATAATCATGAAAAAATTAATGTTTATATAATAATGTAGTTATTTTAATAATTACACTATTGTTCATGAACATCATGTTTTCAAATAACAAAATGTTTCACGTTAAATATGAATGACATTTTCATTGTTACTCAATTTGTTACTTTCGCTTATACTTAAATTTTAATTCACATAGTATTTATATAACTTTTAAGAATGTGCATAGACGCGATTTTATTGGTTCTATATTAGACTACTGACAATGGAGCCGAAAAAATTAAATACTACAATTTTCCAGCCACTTTATAATTGATGGACTTTACACGAAACGTGTGAAGCAGAGAATTGGATAATTACAAGCCTAGAAATAGTACTTTAATCATCTGTCGCGACAAAGGCACTAAAACTATAAATTGCTACCTTTCGTTCTTTTGGTGCGTTAAATTTTTTAGTGATATATATTCATAAAATTTATTTTCAATATGGCATGAAATAAAAAACATAGTTTTTTTTCATTTCGTAATCGATATTTTATCGTCAATCTTATTGTTTATCTTAATTGAAGAAACTTCTTACTGGTATAATATTCACGGAGAAAAATGAGGAATTTTAATATTAAAAAATATTAATTTTTCTATAGAATTAATGTATTAACTTATTCGCAGATTAAAAAACCACACATTAAAAAACTTATGTTTATTTTTATTTTTTGTCATGTGAAAAGTTTACTTTTATAACGCAACTAAAATTATTAATTTTCTATTATTTTCATATGCATCATTCGTGCACACAAAACATATTTAATTTCTTTGTGAATTAAAAACATCAAAAATTAATGCTAAAGCTAAATTATGAATGTACCGAATAAGCGCCAGCGTTCCTCTAACTAGGGTACCCTCGTTTTTCGAATATAATCGATATTAGACATATACGGTTTTTGACATTTCTTTTTATACAGAGATATTTTCGAGTCCAAAAGGTATAGGGACACTCATCTAGCGTAACGCGACTTTTCTTAATAATCGAGATTGAAATTTTAATCAACTAAAGATCAGAGCTCGTCGTTCGTATCTGCTCTTGTACTGAACGGGTAAAACGAATTCCAACAACAAGAAATGTAGTCTTATAGTGTATTGAATCTCCAAAACTATTGTTAATTTTTTCCACGAGCCCTACATTCTTGAAATCGAGCACATGCAATATGATGCCGTATTCAAATCATGATATTTATCAGCATTACGTGTAAAAAATATACTTTCAGGAATTATTAAAGGAGATGAGATAATGGTGATCAATGGAGCAATTGTAAGTGACTTGGATATGATGTACTTGGAGAGCGTTCTTCAGGAGGAGCTTGCACTGTGCATGATGATGAGATCATCAAGAACCGAACCACCAGATCTCACGGGAATCATGAGAGTTACCGATGACATTATAGAAAGCCTCGTTTGTCCACCGCCACCTACCGATCCACCCGTTATAAGTGAAGAGATGATTTCCGGTTTAATCGTACCTGCACCTAGTTGGAGTAAGTTATTTATATTCATTTCCATACGATTCAAGAATGACTCTTGTAAAAATAATAATAATTTCTTATTAACATCTTCGTTTCATACATCAATTATGCGCTCACTGATTTCCACTCTTTGACATTCTTTCACATATTCAAAACTTCAATCTCTTTCCCGCACATTCTACACATTCTCTCTTCATCCTTCAACCAATACCTATTCCCTCTCGTCTCATTTCCACACCTCCATCTTACTATGAATTGCAATGTATTTCCATCTTTTTTCTTTTAATTTTCTCTTATATATTTCGTAATTCCTTGCACTCTCTTATATTCTTTACAAGATTTCGAATTTTCTATTTTTGCTCCTCTCTCTCTCTTGGTCCTGTACTTCCTTATCTCTCCTTTTAATTTTTATCCATTTATCGCCTCCTTCCTCGTGTAATGCTTCCTCACGTCTTCCACATCTCCTTAAATAGTTTCTTCTCTCTAGAATATTGCTTGCCCATTCATTTTTGTCTCTCTTCTTTTCATCTCTCCTTTCCTCCTTCATACACATCTCTCCTATTTCACCCATTTCTCCTTTCTCCAGCCTTTCTTCGTACAACCGTGCTCTTTTCCCGGTGTCCACTCTCATCTTATCTCTTTTAAGTTCTTCTCTTACTGTATATTCCGCTGTTGTTCTATCCAACTTTAAAATCCACCTCAAATATTTCTCATGTATCCTCTCCACTTCTTCCCATTCCTTATATCCCCATATTTCAATCCCATAGAATAATATTCTCTTTATAATTCTATCAAACAACTTTATCCTCCATTTTATGTCCCCTTTAAACTTTCTCTCCCCATAATTCCAAATCCACCCCATCGCCATTCTTGCTTTTCTTACTATCTCTCTCTCTCTCTCTCTCTCTCTCACATGTTCGTCGATTATTACTCTTCATGATATATCCTAAGTATTTAATTATTTTCACTTCTTTTTTTCTCTCCACCACCATTTTATTTCCTTCTTTTTACCACCATCATTTCTAAACACTGCCACTTTGGATTTTTCCGTACTCAACTCTAATTTCTTTCTTTCCAAATATTCTTTTTAACATTCTCATCATAACATTTAAATCTTCCTCTCTCTCCGCAACAATGACTGTGTCATCAGCATATTCTAGTGTCCATACTTTGATATTATCTACTGTCACCTCTCCGAGACCTTTTCTTATTTCCTCCTCAATATTCTGCTGTAAGGCATCCTTGCCTTACCCAATTTTTTACTCTAAATTTTCTCGTTTGATTTTCTCCTACCATCACTTTAGATCTTGAATCTTCATAAATTTCCATTACTCTCTCTCTATCTGTCCTTCTGTTATTCCTCTTCTTCACATAATTTCCCATCTCTCCATTTAGTCTATCGAACGCTGCCTTATATGCATAAAATGCCCGTATTTTCTTTTTTTCACTCAGTTTTCGTCCTATCATATGCTTCAAAATCTTGATGTTTTCTATCGTTCCTCTGTTTTTTCTAAACCCTGCCTGTGATCTACCCCATCTTTCATTTTTTTCCAATTCCTGTACTATTTTGTTGTTCAACATAGAAGCATATATCTTGTATGCTGTGCAAGTCAATGTCACTCCCCTATAATTCTTAACATCGTCCCTCTTTCCTTTCTTCCATATCGGCACCACTATTCCTATTCGCCACTTTTTTGGGAATCCTTCTCCAGTCCATACCTTCTTTATAATCTCCCCTACCTTCTTCTGTACTTTCGCACATCCTGCAATCCAAACTTCGTTTTTCAATTCATCATGACTCTTATTCACAATGACTCTAGTAATACTAAATGAATTTTTAATCAAAGCCAACTGACATAGTGGTCCGGCGATAAATTTATTTCAGCGACTATTTCAGCTGATTAAATTTAAAATGAGTAATTGAAATAATATTATATGCATCTTTGCTTCTTTAAATATTACAAAACTTAAATAGTATATATAGATTTGAAATGTATTATTCTTCTAAGTGGGCGACTTACAATGTATAATAAGTGAATGTGGGTCACTCGACCTCTGGCTCAATCTTCAATATAACTGATTATATGTTTTGCTGATTTTATCTTGATTATTGCCAATAAAGTATATTAAATAAATAAATACATTTCATGAAATGAAAAGCACACCGAGCGGTTTGCTTATATGGAATATTGTCTAAGTAATACGTTCCAACAATGTAACTTACGAAAAACTGAAGAAATATTACTGAATAGCGAAAATGTTGATTTATATTAGTATAAATTGATCACTTAAAGAAGTTTTACACGAGCTTTCACCAACATTTATTGTTATTTTCATGACTAGTTAAATTAAATTGAATAATTTCGATTTCTAAAATAATTATTCTTTTAAAAATAAACAGTTAAAATAATTATTGTGTTTTTAGTTAGATTATAGTTAATGGATCAAAATTTATTTTCCAGGTAAAGAAAATATTATGCAAGAAACGATTGCAAGCACACACGGAGAAAGTAGTAAACAAGCTTCACGCACAAATTCGTTCGAAATTGAAAATCTACTGAAAACCGCCGAGCAAGTAACTGGCATCTGCCGATCTCCAGGCGAAACCCGAAAATCTAGTCCTACCGGAAGTGTCGTCAGTTCGCACTCCCAGGTAATGACGCCCAGCAGACAGCTGAGCGACGCAGAAAAGTTAAAAAAAGTGATTTTGGAACTGATTGAGACTGAACGGACATACGTAAAGGTAATTCATTAAATCAATAAAAATTTAGTGCTTTTATTAATTCATTTAAGTATTAATTCCACTTTTTGAATTTTCAGAACTTAAATAATTTGCTGGAAAACTATTTGGAACCCTTAAAACGCGAAACATTCCTGTCGATTGCGGAGATAAATGCGCTGTTCGGCAACATTCAGGAGATCGTGACGTTCCAACGGCAGTTTTTGCAAAATCTCGATCACGCCATAGAAATGGAGGCCGACTTTAATAGTTTCGACCATCCAAGTCAATTTAAGGTCAGTAATAGTTCTGTTTTATGGTAATTATTGAAGATAATATTATTTTTCGATAGAACGAAAGTGTTAATCTCACGGGAAAATTAATTCAATTAAAAGTTAGGTCCATATGCCTCAGAACAGTTTATGGACATTGTAACCATATCCGATTATACCCAGGAACAAACATATTCTAGCCGAGATTAATAAAGTGCTTACTTAACTGTATAATCAATACTGAACTATGGAAAACACATGTCTAACAAATATTATTATTTTTAGGGTGTCCTGTTTTCCATTGGAAGTGCCTTCTTATATTACGTAAATCACTTCAAGCTTTATAGCTCGTTCTGTGCCAGTCATTCAAAGGCTCAGAAGGTTTTACATCCGAGTAAGTTTATGAAAATATTAATCGTTGGTTAAAAATTGAAAATGTATATATCATCCTTATTAATTTTTCAAATTTCTCTGTGGAAGTTTGCAACATAGTTAGTATAAACGATCTACTCTTACTATTTGTAGACGAAGGAAATCAAGCACTCCAAGAATTCTTACAAGCAAGAAACCCTCGACAGCAGCATTCTTCGACTTTGGAGTCGTACTTGATTAAACCAATTCAAAGAATTTTAAAGTATCCCCTCCTACTGCAGCAGTTAAGAAATCTAACTGACGAGCGTAGTGAGGAACATCAACATCTCATTGGTCAGTGCAAAGATTCTTACAAATATTGTTTTTATTTTTGAAAAGATATTTAATATTTGTCTATTATTTAATACAGAGGCACTTAAAGGCATGGAGAAAGTGGCCGAACACATCAACGAAATGCAGAGAATACATGAAGAATATGGAGCAATATTTGACCACTTATTCCGACAGCATCAAAAATCTTGTAAACAGGTAACTATAATTCAGGCAAATTTCTACTCCTGAATAAGTTACAGTTGGATTTATTAAATATTTCTCTTACAGCCAATTGATCTCAGCCCAGGAGATTTACTTTACTACGGTGGCGTAGAGTGGCTAAATATCTCGGATTTCTTAGGAAAGATAAAAAAAGGCTTAGAGTTACACGCCATGTGTTTCGTTTTCAAATCTGCAGTAGTATTCCTCTGTAAGGAAAGACTCAGGCAAAAGAAGAAGCTGATGGTATGCAATAATTATCCATCTACATTTAATTGAGAATTTCATAGATCATACATTTCTTTTTAAAACAAAATAGTATTGTTCAAAACATATTTTATTAATTTTCAGGGAGTTTCTACGAAAGCAAACTCTAATGAGGTAGAGATAATTCGTTACCAAGTCTTGATCCCCGTGACCGAAGTCCAGGTCCGGGCGAGCTCCGCCAAGGACATGGAGACCCACTTCCTCTGGGAACTGATTCATCTGAAAAGTCAATTACAGCGACGCTCGGAGAAGGTCTATGTCCTATCGAATAGTACGACGGAGTTCCGAAACGCATTCCTCAAGACGATACGGCAAATAATTCGTGAATCTGTAAGGAACATGAGCATTCCTTCAACGAAACACCTGGTGCAAGCTCCAATAACAATTACACCACGGATGTCAACGGGTCACGTCGAGAAATTCGATAAAATCGGAAACCAGGGTCCGGGACAAAGTAGTGCTGGAGCTCACGTGATGATAGGCACATTGTCCAAAAAAGCCATGAAACAGCAGCTATTAGCCCACGCTCATGCCAAGAGGAAATATAGTCATTCGAAACATGTTGACCGCGAAAGTTCCGAAGACAAGGATGTCGACGAGGGTCCTCCCCAGCAAGTCTTCCGCACCAGGAGCAAAACCATCGGTGACGCGTCAGGTAAATTTGTCACACTTGATGTAAATAATTATATATACTATAATAAGTGAAAAAATCGTTGACAAAGAAACAAAATAATAACATGAATATGACATCGAAATTTATTTGAACAGTGCACATACAACGATTTGTCTTTTTATTTAATATACTAAGAGTTATGGTGTAATCAGCAAAATCTCAAAAATTAACAATTAAAGAAAAATACATGCTTATTTACACGCAAAAGAACCTAATAGGGCATATAAGGAGTACCCGAGCAGAGAAAAGCCCATCAATTTCAAGAATTTGGACGGACTCAAATAATTTTTACATCCCTTTTTAAATCATTTTAAACCACACATACAATTGATACATATTTTAAAGCGACTGATGCGTTACTTTGATCTACACACATTATGTCTTTAAATATGTTTACAATGAGTTTTATCTTATTCTGCAGACGGTATGATACAATCTAATCTGTAGCCAGCCACGATTCATTCTTAAAACACAAAATCGATAAAAAGGCCACGAGCTCAATAATTATCATCACGCCATATTTACTTGATAATTGAATATTATTCCAAACAAAATATGATTAAATATTTTATCTATATATAGATTCCATATCGAATTTTATTGAATGTTTCTTCATTGGTTTTATTACATGTATTTATGTTTTATACCACAGAAATAATATCATACAAAATTAATGCTCGTAACACGTTAATGTTTAAAAATGTTTTTATGTACCCTCTTTTATGGGACCAAGCTCACTCTTTCAGAATATGTTTTTAGAAAAATGAAAATAAAACTTGCAGAGATTTTAAACACAGTTTTTAGGTATACGTTCACATTTTTGGAATTGAATTAAACTAGAAAACTCCATTGCATCCACAATGTATCTAATTTCTGGTTTCTTATTTCTTTTAAATTAAAAATAATCGGAGGAAGTAGAACAAATTTTCCAAAACTCCCAGGCCAGACAATGCGGCTTTCTTAATAAGCCGTGTTCACTCCTCTCAAATCCATTCAAGTCATTTTTTTTACTTGTTGGTTCGAAATCTTGTGTGTCCCCTTCTCGAAGTGGACAATCATCACTATTTGTCATTCTCAACAATATTTATCCCCTAACAAATGTAATCAAAGAATGTTTAAATAATGTACTAGATAAAGTACCTTAAATTTTAAATATTTCGCTCCGAATTACATTATATAAATTGTACGAGTTTTATTTTTGAAAAATCTGTCCGTCATTTCAAATGAGAACAAAAAATTTCCAACTCCATTCTAGATTCACTATCTTCAATCTATCAGCAGCTTATGTTTCTAGAATTCAAAGTTTATCCAAAGATATTTCCAATATTTTTAGAAAAAAAGCTTTGAAAAATATAATTTTGCAAAGCGAAAGATAGAGATATCTTTTGGGATTTTAATTTTTCTGCAATTTTAATACTAGATTCTTAAAGAGTTGGCATGATAGTACAAGAAATTATTCTTATAATTTCTTTAACACAATCTAACATAAAGGCCTCGGCCCATAATATAAATATTCAAATTGTAAAAATAAAAAAAAAACTATTTAATGTGTCTTCATGTTTTTTAAATTCTTTTCCGGCGTCGTGAAAATTGCAGATTGTGATTACTTGTTCGCAGTTAGAAGTTTTCATTGAATTTGATTCCAACAAACTATTATGGACAAACATTTTAATTTTAAACTCTCTTAATTATAATAGATTACTACACATCACCTTGTTCAAATTAAATAATGTTATAATCATTTCATCGCTTCTAGCAAAAAGAAAACAGTTCGCATAAATTTCAAAAATTTCTGATAATGATTCTGAACGTGTAGTTTTCTAATATAGAAAAACTATTTTTTAATAAACTAAAAATATTTTTAACAATACATTTTTTTACTTCATTTTTTGCTGCAGTTTTAGATTCAATTCCATCGAAACAATGCATAATAACAGCAATGGAAAACACAAACAGACTTATTTTAAAACAAACACAGTTTAAGATGCATTTATTATCTTAATTTATTGCGTATACTTGTAATAAGTTGAAGACAATCAGGATAAATGAAAGGTTGAAAATCAATCATTGCAAATTTGTAATTGGTTGTTTGTTCCCACCTGCACCGATTTAAGAAATAAAGTGTTTTCTTGACGTATAATTGTTATTTAATCCAAATATATGTCTTTAAGCACTAAATGGGGATTGTGAATGTGACCAAAAGAATAATACATTTTACTTGTAAATAACAAATTTCGTGTTATAAATGTCACCTTACAATTAAATGTGCAATTTTTTGATGTTATATGATTTTTTTAATTCAAATCCCATAAAATGTAGTTGTCGGTTTTTTCTTTATCCTAGTTTCAAACTGTTGAGTATGGAATTCTTAAATGATTTAGTTACGATTAAATATTACTGTACTTCGACAAATATGTAGTTAGTCGATTTTAATGAGAATTACAGAAACATCATTTAATTAAATAATAATAGTTGTATTTTTTTAAATTCTTTTGCCAAATTCCCAATTTTTTCAAAAACAGTATCTTTCATTGGTACATTAATAACTATTCTAACGGTTTTACATACTATTATTAACCTTTATGACTTAATCCTCATAGTAAATTGAAGAAAGTTCCATGTCATACAAAAGGATTTTCGGTGAAACAAAGTTGACGTAAACAAATTTATGAATATCCCTATTATGCAGCACTCAAAAATTACTCTGTTGACATTATAATCTTCGAATACTTTATTGTTCCAATTGTCTAATTTGTTTATCGTCTTAAGTACCCTTATATGCGTACCAGCCTTTATACAAGCACTAATTGCGATTCAGAATTGGTTCATGTTATGAAAATGAAATGATAATAAAATAATACAATTTAATATTCGATTCCACACTAAGTGGACCAGCTTATTGAAGACGATTGAAAACTCTAAATTTGCAGTATCCTTTGATTTTTTTTAATGCTGCACAATTGGGAACAATTTTGTTATTCGCGAAAAATCTATGTTAATACGATTTATAATGCTTTCTCTACTTTGCATGGAATCATTATACTTGTAAGGAAAAAAAATTAGTAATTGATATTAGAGATATTCATTGGCAGCTCCGTTGTAAAAAAATTCCCCTGAATTAAAAATGGCATTTGAGGGTTGACATTCATTTTTTATCCAATATTTTTCTAGATACTGTTTCAACTGAAAAACGCACCACCGCCATCCTTGCATTCTATTAAAATGTTACAATAAATATAGTTCAGAACTATGCCCAATCAGATTTTAAAAAACGTAGTTTAACCTCTAAATAACCATTATTTTAATTATTTGTTTCTTTTCACGAAGTACAGTAATATTCATATCCAACGTTGATGTATGGATTATGCGCAATTGTTTACTCATACAGAATAATCGAAAACGAATCGCCAATTTCCAAATTTTCAATTAAAATTAACGAACGTCCAAGGTTTCCTTTTTTAAATGTTTGTGCACAATTTGATTAATAAATGTTTCATTTGGCCCAATAGAAGTAAAGGTCGAAATGGATTCAGGCACAAAATCCGAAGGTGAGGAGGACTCACAAGTATTTGCAACCGAGAAGAAAACCAATCTTGGTCGCACGCCTAATCATCTGACCTTGAGCACTACCTCGACTATTTCCGCCGGTAGCACCGGAAGTCAAGCGAGATTGATTCAGTCATCTCACCAGCCGGAAAACTATCATCCGGCAGCTATTAAGGAGCTTGGTAAATTTATATTTTCATGTCAATTTCATGTAAAATATGAATTTTTATTCATATTATGCATGAACAAAATATAAATATATACATACATATACATATATACATATGCATGGAATTGTTCCAAACACGTACGTAATAACTATTTATTCCATGTTATTGGCATGATTGGTGGATGTTTGTGTTCCACATGATATGAAACCTATTTTGACAATTTTCCAGAGACTTTTAAATTAATGTATTAAATCAAACTTCAGTGTTTTGTTTATTTTTCGTCAAAAACAAATAATCTAAACAGGCTTCAAGACATTCAACCGTAAGAGGCCACTCTTGGATACGCCCCTTCTTTCAAATTTGATATAAAAATTGTCATGTATGGAATGGAGCACACAGAGCCCAGAAACACACATTTTGAAACGAAAATAATTATATTTAAAGATTAATTATTGCTATAATCTTATATTACACAATCATTAAATAATTAATGAATGAGGTTTACAGACGACAAATAATGCTGTTCAAAAGTAGACATATTTTTTAAAATCCAAAAGAATAGTATCTTTTCATAAAAACTACTGGATTTTTCTGGATTATAGGATATAAAATTATTGTCACAGACCTATGACAAAAAATTACTATAATATTACCGACAAAGTAAAGAAATTATGAATGTCAAGAACTATTTTGGTAACTTTTCAATATATTCAGTATTTTTTTGTAGAGGGATAATTAAAAAATCTTACAATTTTGTGAACCTTTTTACGCAATTTTTTCAACAATTACTTGTAACAGAACATCAACCAAAGCAGACATCGAGAGGCATCGGAAGTACACTCAAGTTCATTTTAAATAATATGAAACTGCTCTATATGACATTTATAGTAAAAGATATTTATTGTCATGACAAACATATCAAATACAACCTGAAGGTGTAAAATTCTATAATGCCAAAAGAATATAACGAATAAAAAAAACTTTTGTTGCTCTTTTTTTGTTGTATTGATTATTCTTCAATTAAAATATGCTGGTTACACTAAACAATGCAATTTCGACGTCTTACATAAGCCTTCAGTAAACGTGATTCACGTAAATTACAATTGTTACTCTTTCCACCATATTTTAGTTAAAACAAACAACTAGTGCAACAAAGAACGACGAACATTTGTATACTCTACGGCCGATATAACTGCGAGTATATCTGCGATTTATATTATATTCATATTTTGCAAAGGGTGTAACGACAATAATGTTCATAACATTACAATTCTGTGCTAGAGTAAGTTAATCTAGAGTCCAGTATCGTTTCGTATCATTTTAGATGTCCTCGTATATTTAGTAAAATTAGATTTTTTTTTCAATTTAGAATCTGTTTCCTCGAAAATTTGTCACATACAGATTATTACGAAACTTTCCTCCGCATTGAAAATATTTTTATCACAACGAAAAAGCAAAATTATTTATTATTATTCCAATTCTTGACCATTTTGACTGCATATCACCAAAACATTCCTCAAATTCGTGGTCCGAAATAAAAATCATCTTATTTTATACGTGATGTGTATTACTGATCGGTGCGTCGCTAAACGTTGGGTTAGGTTTTGCGTAAGTCAAGTTGATCTACCCCAACCTGTGCGTAATGCCGAACTATTGCTTTTTTTTAATGATTACAAATCGAATTTTGAAATTGTTTATTTAATTTTTTCTTATATCAGGGACTAAGAGGGTATGTCAAATTACTAATGTCGTATTTAGGTTTTTCAATTTTATTGTTAGGGGTTCGCAATTTCCTGCTTCTCCCCTGATCGCGTGCTATACTAATCTTTTGTTTGTAAACATTTGATAACCGTGGTGTTCTTCTTAGATCGATTAAACCAATCATTTAGATGCTGCAAATATAATGAACCTGAAATACTAGTTGAAAATCAACAAAGTCAAATTTGTTTGTGATTGACATTTTGTGTTTCGTAAAATTTTGTATTGTTCTCTTGCTTTCAAAAATAATTTGTAACAGTATTGTCAATAGATCCTTAATACAACAAAAAAGTTGGCTATTATTCTACATCGTGCCACCTTTTATCACACGCGTCACTTCATTTTCTGGAATTAATTTGTTATTGTATGATAACGGTTATCCAATCTACTTCACTTGACTAAACAAGACAAATATAATAATTAAATAACTTTTCGCATTCATGATTCAAAATATAATTACCATTAAGAAACTGTGTGTATGTTAACACTTACTTCTTTAAAAAAGAAACCCTAATTATAAAGCGTCAAAATAGAAGACCAAATATTGCAATGCTTAAATCGTGGCGGAATACGAGGACATGAAAAAGACTACGAAACGGTATTTGCTCCTAAAAAAATTTGATGGCTGGTACGAAGAACCGGACATTTTGAAAGTTTTGCAACGAAGAACCGGATATTTCGAAAGTTCCGCGACGAAGAATTGGACCTTTCAAAATTTGCAGCGAAGAACCGTACATTTCAAAATTCGCGACGAATAACCGGACATTTCAAAATTTGCGGCGAAAAGCCGGACATTTCAAGATATTCTCCACCGATTTCTTATAACGTAGCCACTTTTGAAATGAACGGTTCTTCGTCGCACACCACGAAATGGTTGGTTCTTCATCGCAAACATTTAAAGCGTCCGTTTTTTCGGCGCAACTGCCGGTTTTCACCTCGCGTTTGAGATATCTGGTTCTTCGTACCAGCCATCGATTTGAGGTTAGAAAATTCTGTCAAGAACAAGTTTTTCACTGGAAAAACCGCAATACAATAGGAGACTAGCGTTAACACAACATCGATAACTTTTGTGAATAACACAATGACATTGCATCAATTAAATCTACTTATTACTACGGAAGTAACATTAATAATAAAATATTATTTTATCACTTCAGGTTCGCCAGTGTGGAAACCTCGGGAGCTACCATCACTCGGCGAAGCAACCACTCTACCGCGTAAAGGAAAATCATCGGGAGAATTTCCGGAAATGACCTCCATGCACAACGCCTCCCGAAAGTCTCTCGTAGAAATCAACAATTGTGCTCAACAATCTAACTTTAGTAATCACGTTTAAGTTGTACTTTAATTATTATTAAATTTAAAATTACCGCTAATGGGAATTATTAAGTTTATCCAGGGAGGTAAGCATTAATTAATATAATCCGACGATATTGTGTAACGATTAACATTTAAATGTTCCTGTCCGTGCTAAACGACACTTTCTTTCATTACATTTTTACCATTTTTACGATTTTCATATTTTCTTACGCGTTACAAGCATGAAAGAAAACAACCTATCGAAGGAATTTTATAAGTTTCGACAAACTTAAAAAGTCGCGCAAGTAAAAACGGAAATCGATGAACAGGCGAATTTTAAAACAACGGTTGGGTATTTTGAAAACAGTGCTCTGTTTTATTCGAGCAATAATTATCTTACTACTATTTACATGAGAATATACCTTTTTCTTTGTCGAATGAGAAACGACCTTCCGATCACCTTCAATGGTTTGCGATAGTTATTGAAAAAATACACGAATCGGTAATATAAATTATTAAATTATTTATTGTGTATGGCGCCACTATACAAACTCTCTCTTAAAATAGCCGAGGTAGCTGCAATTCCATGAACTTTACATTGTCAATAAAGGGTATTATAAACTAAAGTAAGGAGGTGTATTCTTCGCCACATTTTAATCGACACTTGGGTTGTTCCTTCTTCTACTTGTTGCGCAATGCCGATTATTGGTTTCGGCTGCGCAGTCTTTTAGCACGGACAGCGACTCACGTATTAAAATAATTAATTCTGTATATAATGTAATAACGATATAAATTAACAACTCATTACAAGTGATTGAGTTCGGATTCGTGGTAAATGGAAAAAAAACGTCGAGCAAACGTGTACGAGTAAATTATACATTATACGGTGATTAGCCCATAAGACTAGAGATACAAATCAATTATATAAATCTACAAAGAGTATATAAGTATAAATGTACACGCGAAAAGGCATCGTAAGCGATTCACGGCGGTTCGCTATTTCTCACTTACATCAGCTGAAAAGGAATGCAAAAAACGTGGGGGATCATGTCCCACCGTTACGGTTTCGTACTACTTGTTATATCGCGGGTATGTAGCTACTTATATATTTATATACGTGTCGTGAAGAATTTTTCGCCCCCTGCGAGGTTGCCAAATCGCCAGGTTCGAACGGCGGTACTTCGTAGAGGGCGGAAAAATCGACTTTTTCGGCGCGCGAAGGTGAATACGGGCTTGCGGTATTTTTCGCGGCGTTGCGGCCCGCGTCGCGAGGACCCGCCACTCACGAGCGCCCGCCGTGAGCATAGTAAATTTTATTTTTAACATTGCTTGATGTATAAAAACAAAAAGACAGAGGGCGCTCGGGAACAGCGGGGACGAACGAAGGCCGAAACGCCGAGCTTTCGGCACCGCAAATTGCGTTATGTGCGTTAAATTTATGAAAAAGAATGAGTGCATGATAGGGATAGCGTGGAACGTATCAAGAGAAATATAAAACTAATTAAAATGTCGTCTCCCAAATGGGAAAAATTGTGTTAAGAGGCGTCTTATGCGATATTAAATACTTGTTAATGGGTATTAAATGATAACGAAACTAACGACGATATCGAGAGGTTTTAATTCGTGCAAATTAGACGAGAGAAAGTATCCAAATAGATGGTGAATACTTACAACCAAAATACATTTATATACATATAAATATATATAAATATAAATACGTATGTGTATATATGCTTATTTATGCGAGTATATAAATATCGATATATACATGTACGTACATACTCAAAGTAACGATGTTATTATTAGAAATGTACGTGCAGCATTTCTTCGCCGATTCACGTTCGTTTTCGTATCGTGAGACTTGAAAGCTCGAGCGCTGACTTTTCGAAAGAAGGGTTTATAGTATGTTCTCCAATTTTATTGAGGAATTTTGTCGATTTGATATCTACAGGCGTTTTCTCTTATTTCACACATTATTTCTTATATTCTTTATTGATGAATACAAGATTGTCAAATTGGTGGATATATCACAACTCTATTTGTATTCGCCTGCAAGTGACAGTATATTGGTGCTCTGTTATACTCTTGACGAAATGTTAAGGAAAATTGATCATTTTTAATGATAGATTAATTTGGCAAGTAAGGAAACAAAAATGCATTATCATTTTGGAAAATAATAATAACATTGCCATATCAGCTGGTCGTTTCCTTTACAAATATCGTATTTTTTTCATAATCTTTGTTTTCAGAATATACCCCGCCATATAAGAGTGTACAATGATTTTTACAATAAAAATCTTATCATTTGATATGATTGTATACGTTAATAATAAAAGTTTCTTTAATATAGAGAAGTAAACGAATAAATAATTATTTATTATTACAAAACAACAAAAATTATTCATTCCCTTGAAGTTTACTCATCATGCCTTAATTAAGGGAAACCAATGATTGAAACTCTTAAAAAATGATGCAAACTATCCGTCTAATATGAAAGGAAAAAAATGAATATATGTAGATACATACAAATTGTATTGTGAACTCGCAAAGTATAAAATATAGAGATATTTATGTATTATGTTGATCGATTTAAATCTGATAACACGATACTAATCCAAAAGATATAAAACGAAGAAAGTAGTCGACTAACCAGAATTGCATAATTAGTCGTCCGTATTGTTCAAGTAATTTAATTACTATTGTTATTAATAACTTGATTAAAGAATGATCATAATCGACAAAATTTCCTCTAAATGACGATTTAAGAATCTTCACCACGACAATCACGAATAGGTCTGAACCGAAAGTAGCTGCTGAAGCTTTAGCACGTAGGTCGCTCAAAACGATAACGCTTTAAGGGTACACGATTACCGAAATGAATAAATCAAATTAATTTGGGTGAATTCGCTCCTTTCGGGTCCAACGATACGATCGTTGTCGGCTTTCCGAGGCACGATGGGATTTCTAAGTGATATACCATAATGTGTCGGGACAAATGTCGCACGTATAACAATGAAAAACGAGACAAGCAGAAACTGTAAGATCTGAAAAAATCAGCCGAGCATGCGTCGCGACGAAGAAGAGAAGAAAAACGGCAAATTTTAAAACCAAAAATTGAATTAAAAAATTGGAAAAATGGCCGTATTGCTACTTCGATCCGCGCGTGTCCCGTTGCGATTAATTCCGTTGCGATGCAACAATTATTTATTATAAAGTAAGTTGAAGTAAAAAAAAGTTTGTATGAGTAATTCATTCTCATTCGAATCATTTCCGGTGGGGCAAATTTCAAACCGAACGAAAAGTAATAGGTCTATTTTTTAAATATTAAGTCCTATATCGATTTAAAACTGAATTGCAGAAATCCAGAATTGAAATTCAAGTATATCGTATAGTCTAGTCAATAATCAAAACAACGATAGAATAAAGGTCGATTACCGGGATGGATACTCGTGGATTATTTTCGTGAAATAGTATGGAGGGAACAAATTGTCCGATATTCTGTGAAACTGTATTCCATTATTTACTTCGAGACGTAGCTTTTTAATTGTGGTTATGTATCGAGTAGTATACATTGTATATTTTACGTATGAAGCAGTTTGTAAAGAAAACGATCTTTCCGTACTTCGATATTGGAACGATTTCCTCGATTTGCTGTTATGAAAAATGCGTATCAGCGACGGCTATGAATTATGTGTAAATATTTTACTCAGGTATAGCAGGTAACCGATATTGATTATGTTGCAATAACGAGAAGATGGATTTCAAGTGAATAACGTTTTCAAAGAGGCGATGATATCAAAGCAAATTTGCGATAATTGTAGCGTTAAAAATCGATGCCGACTTTTACCCTACGGAATACTAATATTCTTTTTTATTTTTAAGCAATCTATTTATATTTTTGTTGTTAATTTAAAGTTAATTATTTATTTATTGTTGTTATTGAAATATTAAAATTTCGGTTTAAGAGTGTACAATTTGCTAGCGTAGATTTTCAAAAACGTTCTAAAGAACGATTTCTCCATACGGCTAAATGATGTGGTTAGATCTTTAACAATGATAACATGATAAAATCACTTGGAAAAGATCCACGCGAAGACTTCGCGTGAATTCCATGAGATATGTTGCATCCTTCAAAGTGTAAAACAAAATTTGGAATCTGTCGTTACGCTACAAATACGTTAAAGTAATTACGAAGTCATCATTGTTTCACTTGGAATCAGAAACGTTCAAAAATGCATAATTATACGGATTTCGAATCCGGGTAGATCAAACTCTCGCTCACTGTGCTTTTCAGATGGTACAGGATCGAAAAAATGAATCAAGTCATCCAGTCGTCGCGAGAGCTCCGTTTTCAAAAGACCTGTCAAACAATGCCAATTGTTCGGATTTAAAAGATGTCTCTATTGAAGAGACGAAAAGCCTCATACGTAAAGAAGTTGCAAATGACAGGACTTGGCCGGAGCCGGGCGAATGACGTTGGTGCGAATGCGAGCGCGAATGAACGAGGGAGCGACTGTTAACGCGAGCAAGAGAGAACGAGAGATACGCCCTTAGTTCGTAAAATGTCGTTTAACTAAGAAAACAAAAATCTTACCTAGATGTGTAAAAAAAACTTAAAGGCAGGAATAGGAACGCGAAAATATCGTTGCCGGTTGACACGAGGATGCGTTGGTTGGTAAAGTGGAGCTGTTATACTGCGGCGGGGGTGAAATTCAATATTAATCGAGGTACGTGTAAAATCTGACAGCGAAGATAAAAAAATTAAAAAATACATTTACTTATCTTCAAATAGGCGGCAGACAGGTATTTATATCGATTATAACTGAAGACCTTACGTTGCCGGAACTCATTGCAATTATCTATCTGTATAAATTTTATTGTAAATTCTGTCGAGGCCGCCGTAGCATCGGCGATCGATCCTTCCGATTTTAAGCACAATCGAATTGGTATCACCGATTTCGAGATGACCTGGAAAACGAATCCTGATCAAAGAGAGGATCGATGGCCCGTGGCGCTGAGGCGAACCAATAGTTGGCCTAGTACCAAGTTTCATGTTTTGCCCGAAGTTCTATAAGCGATTTATTAAATTATGTATATTGACGTCGATTATTGAAATACTTCTAGAAATTTTATTGATATGACAAATCTTTATCGCTACCGTTGACGTATGTATTTGCGAATGACATCGGAAATAATATAGGATTATAACGAGAGCCGAGACACCTGTCTCGGTCCATTCACGATTAAGAGCGACTGGACAGGATTTTTGAATCTCGAGTGATTTGAATTTCGATCTGCTCGATCTCGTCATCGTCATGCAGAATTATTACGGAGACGACTGAACGAATTATATACGCGCGACGTAGCAAGAGAGGGTTTTAACGAAGAAACTAAATGATCAGAATATAATATACCAATAAACGAGTCTTTCCAGAATCTCTTCCTTTGCATTTTTTCGTAAGATCCATATAATTATACCGAGTTATAAAGCCGAACAAAGTTGAATCCTACATAAAATAATATTACAAAAAGCGTATAACTTTACTTTCATTAAGTAGCACGTTCCAATAAACGAAACTCTATTGGATATGTCACTATTCGATTAATTATTATTGTAATGATTATTGTACTGTATTTATTGTTATTACTCCTCGGTTAGGCGAACGTATTTGAACGGGAGATCTATTTGTACAATCATTGCGTCATTAAAATATGATTATTCATTATTGAGATGAGGCGTTGTTTTATTTCTCTATAATTCTTCCATACCCATCTAAAATATCACAAAATGTACTCAAAATATGCTCATGATATTCTATCATATACTTTTTAATGTGTCTCATTTCAATCTATGCAGTCAAATATCTCCGAATGCAGGTCAGCTATAGAAAAATAGTTCAGATGAAAGTTGTTTGTAACGACTTTTGGATACCTTAAATTTGACCTTGAGATCATTAAGGTTAAGATCATTTTTTCAAATTTAAATCCCTATTTCTGCCGTCGGAATCGGATAGAGAGGGAAATTTTACGTCCAAAACCGTTCTTTAAACATTTTTTATTACCTCCACAAAATTAAATGAAGGTCAAATGCTTAAAAATTGGTCAGAACGCTTAATTTCCTATTTGTCTCAAGCACAACAAGCCTTGATAAACTCAACCAATTAAGACATTTTTGTGGCCGCCAGTTGTGAATATGATGTTAGATTTCTGCGGGAGGCGATGCGATGGTACGGCATGGAGGCTGAGCTATCCCAAATGAGGTCATTGCGAATCACTATAAAAATCACTAAAACACATTCTGAGAGCTTCAGCGGTCGCTGATTATAAGTTCGGTAGGATACCCTATTCAACTAATTAACAAAAGTATTGCTAAGAAATACACCTTTTTTACAACAAAGTAAATAACAACAAACTTTCACAAAAGTCAAACGTAAAAAAGTCCTCCTCAATTTCTCACATAAAAGGCTTCACGGAAAACTGCAGAGAAGGCTGAAAAGAAGAACGCATAAGATTATTTTCACAACTTATATGTAAAAACATTGGTAATATAAAACCATATAAAGATTAACTGTATATAAAAATTGCAACGCAGTTTATTCAAATTGCATGTAGTAACTTCAACAAATTTTATACAGGGCAAACTTCAAAGAGACACGTACCAGGAAACAAAAATAAGCGGTGATTAAGATAATTCTATAGGATTAACATAATTTCGAGCATTCTAACGTCAACATTTTAGCAAAAGAAAATAATTGTATTAAAATAAAAAGAATAGAAAACTTAAACGGTTAATATAAGACTCGAAAAATTCACTTTTACCGATATTCACAATATCTTAGTACAATAACCATAATTTAATATATCGTACACCTGGAAAATTCATTACTCAATATTACAAATAGAATTAAACGATACAAAATGACACTCGTTATAAAATCTTGAAAAGAAAACCTTCAACCTTGATTCAGATATGGGTCTTAATAACATTCCTTTGAGTCTTTTAATCATTTGTATAAATCCAGTGAATTTAATACACTGCAAATAGAGAAGACTACACCATCCCTTTAAGTATTTCTATCTATACATATGAAAATAAAAACACGAATTTTTGTTAATTTTTGAAGTTTTTTATTATTGATTTTTGCATTCTCAACAAATTTTTACATATATAGAATCCGTATAATACTATAAATTTGAACTATAAAGTAAGGTTCAGAGGCTTCGTCTAATTTTACCTACGAATTGCTTCACTCCACACGGCAGGCAAGTTAAACAAATTGCTGATCTGATAAATTGCACAAAAAATGACTAGGAAAACTGAAAGAGGGCATGTTTTGAGTGTCGATAACAGATGAAAAATTAGATGCTCCTTGTTAGGAAATGTCCACATTTGTAATTTTCCGCTCCAAGCACTTTTTGAGAAATTCAAAAGACAAGAATTAATCAACATTTTCAGTTTATGAGCTAGGTACTTGGGTATATTACAACCACGAATCATAGACTGTTTTCTTAAATGGATTCTAATCCATATAGATTTAAGAAGAGAAGGTGAGGCATATGGCTTAACTCCATATAGAAAATGACTACATGCACACCGCACTGATTTACGCATACTATTTCCAGTAAAGCAAGATTCATTTCAGCATATACAATTAAACAGTATAGGAAATTGGAGCACTCTCTTCACTTGCAGTATCTATGAAGATTCTATAACAAGATTCTGAGAGGCAAATTCTCGTAGCCAGACTAAAGTTTCTTCATACCAGATTCTGCACCAACTTCTTACTCCAGTCACATCGAAGATCTGCTGCAGAGTCTTCATTTAGGCTTAAATAATCTGAACAACAGTGTCTGCGAACAGCCTTAGCCCAGATACTTTGATTAATTTATAGAATTTTAATGCAGATGCAATAAAGACGTAAAGGTTTGATTACATTTTATTACATAGTAATTAAATAGCATTTAAGACCTCTATGAACCAATTTGATGGTTTTCTACAACAATCAATTTTTAATTGTCCATGTCCATTATCCATACACATTTTTAATTTTCCAACAGGTGTTCTCTTGAAGTCCGAAGCTTGTCCGCACAATTCAGAATTGTTGCGAAAATGTTGGAAAATTAATATTTAAAATACAACTTAAAAGATGGAAATTTTTTTACGAATTTTTTAGATTGTTTCTTCATATTAAAAAAAAATGAGGGCTCTTATTTATTACTCTGAATATTATTTTATATAAAATACACACGAGTGATAAACATATTCATGCTTATAAAGTAGACCACTCAAGACAATCTTCTCGATGAAAACGATTTTAAAAAATGTAATATGAATTTTAATGGCTCATGATTCCTCTTTTCGACCGTACGAAATTATTCGACCAATTGCATTTCTTAAAAAAAATTCTTCAAAAACATTAAAAAAAAGTAATAACAGTAATCGGACAGGTAAAGCTGGACTTCTTTATAAACAATAATCAGGAATGTTTAAGAACAAAAATGTCGCTGTATCATTTGTTTTTCTTACAATAATTCTTAATAACATATTTCGATGAATATATTTAAGAACTATTTTTGTGGTGATTTTTCTCCACATAAATTACATGTTTTAACTACCATAATATACATATAATACTGACCGGATTTTGTTAAGAAACATAAATTTTATTTTTTTTATTGCTAACAATTACGGAGATGAGACTGAACTATTGGTGCATTGGTGATTGCGCATAGAATTTATAAAATAAAGTAGCAAACGACATAACAATGTAAAATTTGTTCAAAAATTTAAAAATGAACTGCTAAAATTTGTGAAATGTCAGACAACTGTAATATTTGCTCTTCATAAGAGCAGAAATATCCTGGGAAAAATAAAACGTGATGATTGAGACCGAACATTGACATACTTCAGCAATATATAACCATGTAACTTAAAGAAAATCAACTTTTAGATCTTAGATGTAACATTTTGAATTTTGAAAGTGCGAGTCCACCGGAAAAATACCAAATAACCACCGGAAAACCATTGGTTAACAAATTTTCACATGAAAAATGTATGTTTCGAAGTAATTAATTCATAAATATATCGGGTATATAATACATTTGTAAAGTACAGTTAAAAGCATAAATTATTAATTGGAATTTGATATTTACAATAATTAATTATATTTATCAGTTATAGTTTGCATTAATTTATTATAAATTTAAGAATACACGCATATAAATTATTAGTTTTGTTGCAATAACTGCATTTACTGATAGTTAAGATATCTTTTTCATTTTGTTTCATGTATTAAAGAAAAAAAGTGGTAGTGCAGATTATTATTACTTTCGGAATACTAAAAAATTTGACACTGAAAAATATTGAAGAGTCTTTAATCCGCCTGATATATTATTCTTACTACAGAATCTTGTTACATTATTCAAAGGAACACGCGGATACTAAAGCAGATTCTTTATTAAGACTTTCAGAAGATTCTTCAATGCAGAATCTTGATGCAGACCCACAGTCAAATGCAGACATAGACCGCTCGCGGTCTTCACTAAGAACTTAAAAAAATCTGCACTAAGCCTGCATGCAGACTGCACTAAGATTGCCACTAGGGGAGAATTGAGGCTGTACAAAGTTTAAGTTTAATTAAAGAGTATATCCTAATATGTTTTGGCACATTGTTACAAAAACCAAATCCTATAAAAAATTAGTCCAAGATTTTTGGCTTAAAATACCGTAGGTGGGGTATTATTTTTTCTTGCAACAACTGTATGTACTAGCCACTCATCTTTAATAATATCGTTATTCGTTATTTGAACACCCAAGTAACCAAATTTTGTTCCTCACTTCAGAAGGTTTAAAAATAGAGCATTGTTTAAACCCCAATACGCAATGGTAAACAGATCTCGGTTTGAACCCCGGAGTATTTTTTGACTTATATAAAGAAATAATGTTCATTTAATCAAAAAGTTTATGCATTCAGCTTATAAATATCGTTACTCTGGATTTTGACACAACCTCAAAAAACACCCGTAAAACCACTGAAACCTTTAAAATCATTATCCCAGCACCTCTTTCTCTCCAAATTCGTAATCCTCTAACTCCATTGCCTCGTAATCCCCTAACCTCCTTAAATCATAACCCATACAACTCCGTAACCTTGTTTTGTAGAAAAATGCGATTCTGGAAAACGCAATAATTTCATGAGTTTTACTTGTTGAGTATGTGAATAACCCAAAGAACCCCATAATACCGGAACCACAAAACCCCTTACAAGAAAAAACCTTCAAGATTTTTATATTTTCTTGAACACTATTTTTATTTCTAAATGGGGTTTGGATCTTTTTGCCCTGGCTTTATTCCTCAAAAAACAGTCACGAGGTTTTTCTGATTTCCAGAACTCAACTTCTCCAGAAAAATGAATTCCCTGAAAAGATATGGGGTTACGAATTTGAAGGAAAAGTAGTGCACGGAAATCGATTTTAGCGGTTTTAGTGGGTTTTCGGGTGTGTTTTGAGTGTACATCAAAGTCCTTAGGTGTAGGAAATAAATGAGTTACGAATTCGGTTTCAGAGGGATCATGTTGGCGTCAAGGACTCAGATATGTTGTTTTTTGCGTGCCTGTGGTGTAAAATCGGGTGCGGGTCAAAAAACCGACAAATCAAAAAGCCGACAGGTCACAAAACTGACAGTCAGAATACCGACAATCGAAAAGCCGACAGTCAAAAAGCCGACACATAGAAAAATAGACGCATCGACATGCGGACTATCATTTTTTGAAGTGTTGGTTTTTTGACTGTCGGCTTTTCGATTGTCCGCTTTATGAATGTCGGTTTCTTGACCTGTCGGATTTTTGATTTGTCGGTTTTTCGACCCGCAGCCTGTCAAATCAAATCCAGATTTGAAATTATAATCTGTTAAAATGAAACACACATTCACACTCTACATTTTTATATTCCATATTTCCATATATGAGCTCTATTGAACTCTTGCAACTATACTGTTTTCCCTGCAATAATCGCACAATTAGGGAAATTTTCGAATTAATTTCATATACATAAAATTAACTTATATATAAAATTATAACCGAGAATTTAAACTTTATTGCATGGTAGCTAGTGAAGGCTATTTTAAAGCACGACTCCAACATGTCTTTTATAAAAATCAATATGGAATTCACATGTTTTACACGTGACATGTTACAAAATAACTAAAAAAAAGAGTAAGACAATTAATAATTCTTTGGAAGCCTTACTATTTATGTGGACACCAACATCGCTGGTTTTTAGTTCCTTTGTTGAAGCACCTTCTTTTATACTCCTCAGCACTAATAAAAAAACAATACTATGCACAATAAGAAACGGCGATTCTCAACCGAGAAGATGGTCGTTTTCGCATATCCATCGATGTATTGTAGTAACATGTACGAACGTGTTTCTCTCTGAAAATGCTCCTAATGGAAGAAAAATGTCTAGCAATGATATATATTAATGAATTACAGAAATTTAAAACTAACATGTAAGTCATTAGGCAATACCTTGACAGTACGTATCAGACGGAAAGAGGATAGTTTAAAATTATACAAACCACTGCCTTCATAGGATTTTTATAGTTTTTACTTTTAATCTTCAGGAAAATCGGCACTATATGACCCAATTGCTGCATATTGCGAGTTCTTATGAGCGTGAAGCTCAGTATGTTTTTGTCAGCGCAGCGGTCTATTTGGACGGGCTGTTACTACTTACGGTGCACTATAAAAAAATCGTAGATTGAACTCACTCTTACCTCTGGCATTTTATAAATTTCAACTGTAATTTTACACGTCTAATACAGTAATGTTTATACACTGAAGGAAAGGATTGTTTACTAAAAAGAAGGCTTCTTAATAGTTAAGAAATCGTATATTTAAATACGGCGAATCGAATAATGTTTTAAGAATGAAATAAATATTCATTTCATATTAAGCTAACATTTCTTTAGTGCAAACAACGCATTTTATATCTTAAGAAATATCTATTAAATGCAACCAAACATTTCTTAATAGTCAAGAAACCGCTTGTATACTCTGCGTTTGTAGCTGTAAAGTAATAATTTCTTAATAGTTACCGAGTAAACGTAAACGAATAGATAGTTAAAAATACGAATTAAAATGAATTCAAGTGAATTAAAATTAATTAAAAAGTGGATTCAATTAATCATTTTCATGAGTTTTAATTCATTTTAATTCACTCGAATTCATTTCAATTCGTATTTTTAACTGTCTATTCGTTTTCGTTTACTGGGTACAAAATGTAATGGTTGGAGTCGATAGCCATCGTAACATAACCTCAAATGACAACACAGATATTTTGTTTCGTTTGTTAAAAACGATTGAGTGCCATTGCAATTAGGTGGTTGTTATTGTGAAAATAAATAAATGAAAGATATTATTTATACCTCGTCTTAAATATGCTCATTTTATAAACAAATACATCGTATAAGACACATGTTCCATGTCTTATTTGTGAATTTGCGCAGCTGCCGAGTTCAAAGTATACATTTAACAATTGAGAAATGGTCAATGCTGATGTAAGAAATTAAATGCTAATATTAAATGAATCGCCTTTAATATTACAATGTCATCTTTACGTTAAAAGAATGATTTCAACTTTTCAACTGAATGATATTTCTTTACAACAAACAATCCTTTTTCTCGGTGTAATCGGGACCTATTTTTTTCTGCTCGCTGTTAAAATTACAGTTCATGGTGGACTCGAAATTACTCACTTACAACATAGTAAAAGATAACAAACTAGCACAATTCTTATGAGTAAAGTTGTAAATTTACAACGAAGTTTGAAACTTTACCCTGAATTCGCAGAAACTGCAACGCCCAACGCTGTATTATTACCTAAATTTTATGCCTGAACAACTCAGTGAAATTACCATAAATACATAATTATATCATTATTTATAATTAGGTCCAAAAATGCAGTAGTGTCACACCTAAGTTAGAGAATTCTTATTTCGAACATGTATATATTGACTAAAAGTAAGTTTCCAAAACTAAAAACAAGGTTTTGAACGCAAATATTGGCTTAATTTAAGAAAATTAGCACAATTTTAGGTTGAAATTAAGCCTTTTACGGTGCTGAATTGAATATGTAACAATTTTAAGACTTTTTTTTTACTGTGTTGGTAAGTAGCAATAGTTTCGCCGAAAATACAATTGCGGAAAACATACCTGAAGACCCAAACTTCCTTCGTCTCGTCTCTGATTATTTCTCTCAACCATATTTTTAAAATAATGACAAAAGAACAATCGTGACATGTATTTACCACTCATGGTATATCTCATATTATACCATGTCTTCCGCTCGATCATTTTACTTTTTCTGAATAGTGTGATAATACGGCCCATCTTGACACCTCGACTGGTAGATAATCATTTCGAACGCAACTCGCATACGTTTCTCATCCAATGTCACTTACAGATAAGTTAGTTTGTTAAATAATAATACGTGTAAAATTTATGTTTTTTTCGGAGGTTAAGTAAAACTTAAATTTTAGATTAACCTTAGTTACAATGAAAACCAGTATCCCATTTCTAAAATGGTTTCTGATTGAATCTGATTTATTCATCAAATCTAATTACAAAATCTATCCACCTCTTTATTATAATCTAAAAAAGGGGTTGTGTTTAAGATAATTATATAGATGTTAGTTAAACGATAAGATGGTTTTCTTACGGGAAACCGCCAAATTGTTAGAGACAAGACTGCATAATGGTTACAATATCTGTTTCTTTATTAAAATCGATCCTTTACCATTCCGTCTTCTAACTAAACCAATCTTTATAGCATTAGTAAGAATTCTTTACAGAATTGTAAACTTAAATGATGTGCTGCTATCGGATACGTTAACTTAAATAACAGTTTGGTGCGTAAAATATAGTGAAAGATAATTTGCTTTATTGATACTGATTAATATCAAATATTAAAATAGATTCATTCTCCATTAACAAAGAATTGAAAAAGAAAAGATAAATAAATATAAGCAAAGGAGATATTGGCAGAAGCATCAGAGGTGAGTAAACGTATTTCACTGCAAATAATAAACATTTGGTTCCATAATATTCACACTTATAACAGATGCTTTCCATTTACCACAATCTGCATGACAGATTAGCGAGAAATATCTAATGCTATAATTAAACAATTGCAATTAACTCTGAATTCCATGTATGCAATAAACAAATTTCTTTTCTGAAATACGAATCATCGAGAAATACACATATGCTCACAAATATTAGCCTAAATCCCGAGTACATTAGATATATTTTCACTCACATTGTAGGTTTTCTCTCTTATTCTATCAAGCCTGTTTGTAATTTGTATGATTTATAAATACCTCTCGACAGCATTTAACCAACAACTAATTTAAACTAAGAGTATGTACCTTACAATGATGATATCACTTGAATATTGTAAATTCAATGCATCAACACTTTCTTTTAGTAAGATTTGATAGAACTAAATTTGATACTAAATATTACGTTTTTATCTTAATTTTTTTAGTAAAACCATAGTACACGTGACAATTTAGAATTCACATTATTTGGTGTTTTTAGTACATTTATGTAATGACGAAAGCATTCCAAAAACAAGTCGTTATGCATTCATTTGATCACTACGTTAGCTTCTTTGTCAAGCGCAGTAGTGATTTGCAGTTATATGGCAGACGTGCATTCTCTGCCAATTCTGAGGTTCGTAATATTTAACAGTTACCTGTAATCTTTTAGTCGAATAACATGTCTGTATAATAAAAATGAAGGAAGAATTTGTAAATTAACTGAAACCAAATAAATTATTTACTTGAGATTACTCTAGTTGAAACTGACTAAAAATAATATCTCCGACACTTAAAAGAAAATATTTACATGTTTTCAAATTTGTTGGTTCCCTGTTAGTTATGAATGTTATAATAAAAATTGATGGTCGGATATATTGAAGATGCAATCCTTAAATAAACTGCAAAAAAACGAACATTCATCTCTTAATGAACTAAATGATTTTATTCAAAGATTTTCTTAATACGCGGTCCCTTCAAAATACCCCCTGTCTTTGTACTAGTTTAACATATGTCTAATGCATTAGAAGAAGTTCACTGTAAAAAATAATTAGATAATACCACCAAAAAAGTATAAGAATTTTATATTGCTAAAAAACGACTTAAGACTTATAAATCAATAGTAGAACTATTCTTTAACAGTTTAAAAACAATTAACTACAAATTTTCAAAACATTTAAACTTTGTATGTACATAGATCATCAAATGACTATTAACCCTTTATCCAAATATGCATAATTTGTACATGAATTTCAGCATCGTTTTAATTGTGCAATAAAAAATTTAAAAAAAAATGAAAACATCTATATCCGACAAGGTTTGAGGTAGCTCTTTAGATTGGCGCTACTGAGATTTTCAAGAAATTACGTTTACCACATTTTTGTTCAAAAATATTGAAAAAACGCGATTTTTTAGTCATAATTTTTGTTTAAATGCATTTTTAACTATGATATCGGTTTCACATCACCTTCTAACCTATCATAAACATGTTCCCGCTTATTTTACTTCAAATTATACATTTATATATTTAGATTTATTTTGTTTTTCATTTCAAAACGGCGTCTGAAAATTGAAAATTTTTGAAATTGCAGAAATTGCTATTATTTGGAATCTGCTTGGGTTTCTTTGTAGTAAAATCGTACAAATAAGTTATTACAAATTTTCTGTGGCCCATTTTGATTTACGGAAGCATTAATATCCCACAGATTGTTAATTAGCAAAGTTTCACACCTATTTTGGTTGTAACAGAACTCGCAATACACGTATTTCTGCTGAGTACATGGCAGTCGCCGTCTTGTATTGGTTTTTATGAGATATTACAGCCTCCGTAAATCAAAATAGATCACGCAAAACTGGTAATAATTTATTTGTACGATTTTACTACAAAGAAAGCCTAGCAGATCCGTAATAATAGGAATTCCTTCAATGTCAAAAATTTTCAATATTTTTATATATTTACTGAAATAAATGAATAATTTACAAGATTTCAATGAAAAAAAAAAACAGTTTAGATGTTTTGTGCAATTCTGTGCATATTTGCAATAGTAAAATAAATTTCCTTCCCACTCAAATTTTTGATTAAATAAAAATTGTTCATAAAAAAATCATACTTTTTTTTTAAATTGTTAATCAACAATTGAAAATCAAAGTTTTGAAAATTTTAGACCATTCTATCGTGTAGAGCCTACCCGAAAATAGTATGGTTGGATATTTTCACAAAGTTTCCTGAGCTCAAACGTATGATACAAATTTTGCCGTTTTGAAACTTATTGGGTTAATATCACCATTGTAGAACTTTTATTAATAGAAGTTTACTTCTATATAAGAATGAAACTCTCAGCGGCTTTACTTTTGGATTTGAGGGCTACTTGGTGCACCATAAAACTAATTTATTTATATATTAATGGATTGTTTTGAGAAATAGTTTAATACGCATAAATGGAAAAGTCAATCGTAGTATGTAAATCGTCGCATAATAGTTAATATAGAATAAGTATAATTATGTAGTTTAGTCTTTAGTAATTTGTAAAACTAAGTATTACAAACCTTTGGGTTTGTCCCAGGGTTTTCCCTAATAAATCTAAATAAATCGAAATACGTAAACAATACCTCGCGCACCTAACATTATCATACAAATGTAGAAATTCATAAATTAATTAGAAAATTTCTTACTACATGGTCTGGAAATTTGCTTATGTCAAGTAATCTATAATGTAGTCTATATCATTTCCAGTGGAGTTTTCTTACAGTATCATCAGGATTCTATAGTATTTCCTCGTTATGATGTCTATCAATGTAACCTACACTATAAGTGGTCGTATCAGTAAAACCGTAATTATTCAATCAAAAGTACATTACAGGTATATTTGAAGTTGCACGCCTGTATCTTATAAGTGGATGATACCAGTCATAATAACATACAATATAATAGATACAGGTGTGCATGACGAAGGATTTTTCGACAATGCGAAATAATCTTACGTTACGCGTTACGTTTTATTCCAACGAGAAATTTTAAAACATTGATCAGCCGATAAAAGATATACAGATTCAGTTATTATATTACTGTAAATGATTATTTAATAACTTAATATTATCTCTCTGTACATGCAGATGTCTATTAATGTAGGTAATAGAGTATCAAATCTCTTATTTCTGCAAGTCACGATTAACTTGATCGCTAAATCCATAATGATAAAATTTTGAAAATTTTGTCTATTTTTTGATCGTATAACTCGATACAGTAGCTCTGATACATGTGTAAACGAATGATCGATTTCGTACTTTCCACCTGCACGATAATCGGAAGCTACCTAACGATATCAGTAAAAATACTCATGAAGCGCACAACATACTGATTTATACTAGTATTATGTATTCTTAATTCGAGAGACAGTGTTATTTAATAAGAGAACGTAATTTGTATATCTAATAGTGAAATATGAATTTCAGCTGACTTTGTCAATCCATAATCCGTTTTTTCAAAGTGTTCCGGATAATACGCGTAAAATGGCGTTGTTTCAAATTCTTTTACTGGCGATTGCATTGTGCTCAACATTAAGTTTAGGAGAAGATCATACGTGTATTTGGTATGGTGAATATGGAAAAGTTGCGGGTAGAATAAAGAACATACCCTCCAACGATCCTGCACGCCCGCTTAATGACGAAGATGCGGAAAAATTGTTGCGTTACAGATGTCCACACTTTTTTAATAATACAGGTACATCCTTTTTATTTATCTTAGTTCATTTTTACATTTTAGTTTCGGCCATTATTTTAAGAGTTATATCACAATTTTAATGGGGGCATTCACACTATGGCATGATTCAACACAGTGAAAAAAGTCTTTAAATTGTTACATATTCAATTCAGCACCGTAAAAAGCTTAAGTTCAGCCTAAAATTGTGCTAATTTTCTTAAATTAACGCACTATTTGCGTTCAAAACCTTGTTTTTAATTTTAAACCTACGTCTAGTCAATATTCAGGTTCTAAATAAGAATTCTCTAACTTGTGTGGGATAATTTTTCTTTAAGCACAAATCTCGACTAAAATTAAACTTTGCTGTCTGAAAGTAAGACTTTAAGTGCAAATATTGACATAATTTAAGAAAATTAGCACAATTTTAGACTGAAATTAAGCCATTTTCAGTGCTTAATTCGTAATGTAACAATTTTAAGACTTTTTTTTCTGTGAACAGGCACATGTCTGTTGCCACAATGAAAGGTAGTTGATTCACAAAACGCAAGCTTACGGATACATTTTTTTCTCATGATTTTCAATATTATGATTCTCTTGACTACAAATGTAAAAATTACTATTACCATAAAACTCAGATATTTTATATAATTTGAAAATTAGACAAAAGTATTCAAAATGAAAATACAATAATACAGAAAATAAAGGTAGAAACAAATTATCTTAACTTTCGGCAGGTTTGTCCGGTTTCAAATCTGAATTCGAAAGATTCAGCATCATCGATTCCAAAAATCATCAAAGAAATAAAATATCAATAATATTGCCCGCTTTATTAGATTCGCCATTTTTAAGTTTTGAAATCTGACAGATTCTTAGACATCGAGTAAAAAAGAATTTAGATACACAGTGTCATAAAAATAACAAATTGTTTAAAAGAAGCCTGCACTATCATTAATATTTAAGGGATAAAACACTTCCGGCAACATTTTTCAGCCGCTTTAAGGTGAAACACTGATCTACAAATATAAATAAATCATGTATTTACATCATTTATTACTATCTTTGATTATTATTGACATTGTACATGATGGCTTAAGAATTAATAATATTTCATACCCAACATTTGGTACAGTTGTTGTTTTAACTCTATTTTAAACTATTTTATTTTAACGTGAAAAATGTCATAAGGAAAATATATATCTGGAAACTAGTTCATTTTCTTTTAAGTTTAATTTAATATTTTTAATATTTTTAATATTAAATGGAAGTAATTTAATATTTAGTGCAGTATTGTTTTTAATATTTATATTGAACTCTTCAAAACAAAAACAAACAAGAATGACATTTGAATGGAATATACACGAGCTCATTTAAAACTAAACTTGGGAGGAAAGAAAAGTAGAGACGTATTTTATGAATGATTGTATGGAAAAAAATATTGTTGGAAATTAGTAATCCTGAACTAACTGAAAATTAATTAATTTGATAAAAATTTACTTTCCAGTGTGAATTTTAACAAACCACAAGTATCATCTTAATATTATAGCCAGGGATTTTTAAAGATTCTTACGAATTTCTTTTTAACTGGATTTCGCAGATCATCCAAATACATGTTGCAATGGCGCTCAAATAATCACAATGAATGCTGGAATGAGGGTAGCGGAAGGAATATTTGGAAGATGTCACACATGCTCAAAGAATTTATTTCAATATATATGCGCTCTTACTTGTGCAGCAGATCAAAGTCAATATATGCATCCAACTAAAATACTCACAGATAAAAAAGGCGAAAAGTATATTAACGAAGTACAGGTACTTTTTTAAATTATGAATTCTATACGTAAATACATTATTTGATACGGCGCGTATTACATCACGCACGTAACAAATGATTTTAGAGAATAGTATAAAGGACGTTGACAATCTCAAATCCAAGATGGGGAATATGTTTCAATCTGATATATACGTAATGAAAACATATTTAACTAAAATAAAATCAGTTAATTACAAAATATTATTACATTTATTTAACAATTTGTTTTAAATCCTGATTAATTTAATGGAGCTCAGTTGCGATGTTCAAGAAATTCATAGACATCCAACATATTTTTCGACATACTCTACATTCCTTCGAGTGAAAATTGAACCACTCTTCTATTAAGAGTGAAAAGTTCACTCTATAAATAGTTGAAAGAAAAAAAACTCATACCTAGAAGAGTGAAATATCACTCACAGTGGAGTAACCGTTTACTGCAAGGAATTTAGAGATTATGTTCACTTGAATTATTCCACAAACTGCAAACATAACTAGTTCCCAAGAAGAAGCAGAAAAAATGTTTTATTTTAAGGCTTAAATTTTATCGCCAAAGCATTTGTGTAATGAAGGAATTCCTATAATATTTCTTGTATCGAATATCACATAAAATAAGAAACAATGTAGTAAGGTTTAATCAGTGTTATATTTAACAAGACTCTTAAGCAAATACACACTACAAGAGCATTTTTCCTCGTTATAAATAATATGATAACAAAAATGCAGGCAGTATTCGCATTCGCACAGCATTCACTGTTCAAAATGCACGGGATTTTCTTTGAAATTTTTTACCATTCCAGGTGGTAATTTTGGGATAGGCTTGCAGAATGAGAAAAATTGCCGCTTTTTCTGATTAAATGTTCTATAAATTCTTAGAATTAGAATACTATTCAGAAATAATAGACATTTTCCGACAACATTTTTATCCTTGTGGAGTTTCAACTTGGAAAGTAGTAAATATCGGAAACCCTAGCGGTATTTTTGAAAATAAAGTTATCGCCTGTTAAAACATGACCTTAAAAATATAATTAAAAAACGAATTTCTTTGCACCATTGCATCGCTAAAACCTGATGCTCAGAATATTTTTAACATTCAGATTAGGATTCAGCACGCCAAAAACCTTCGGGGAAGTATTGTCAGGTTCTTTGGTCTAAATTTTGGAGACCTTTTATCATTGTAGAATTTTGCTTTTCGGGGATGTTATTTGGATGTCGCCTTCATTTCTGAAGCCGGTAAATGACTCCAAAGAAAATTGGCAGAAAATACCTCCAGGAAGACATTTTTTATGATATTCTCTGATGAAGATTCCAGAAAGACCTAAAAAGATATCAGAACTAAAATCTGACACAGTGCCGTTTTTTAAGCTAAGTTTTGTTTTTAAGAACTTATTCAATTTTTTTTACATTTACTCGGCCAACTAAGACCTAATTTGCGATAAGGATGCTCCATAACCTATCTTGCATTTGTAGAAAATTATTATTTTTTCATTTATATATACGTCATGTCAAAATGTGTTTTTTTAATTTAAATAGTACGAAATTGTGAAATTGACAGAATATACACCACATTCTACAATGTAATGTTGAAATTAATAGAATTTTTCTCTGGTGATACACCTTGATGTTTATTTCTTTCCAACGTGTGCAAAAACAGAACAACCCCATAAAGTATTTTATACAAATGAAGTATCAATTACCCACTTATAAAGAATTCAACATTATCTTATATAATAGATAAATTCAAGAATGAATCGTATTTTACTGGTACAGCGATAAAATAAATTAATATTGTTATTAATAAAAATAACAGAAATTTACTTTGTTATTAATGATGGTTTTTTACCGATTGTGCATTCCTGGTGTTGTTTGTTAGATATTCCTGTCCGAAGAGTACGCCAATGGAACATTCAATTCATGTAAAAATATTGTGGTACCATCGAGTGGCCAATTGATTTTAGATATCGCATGCGGATCTCCTGGAGCTAGTATGTGTACGCCAAAAGTGTAAGTTTAATTGCACATGCTACAGTAATATATGGCAACGCAAACAATATGTAAATAAAAGTACACATATAATATGTAGGTACTATTATTTTTATGCAGGTGGTTTACTTATATGGGAGCTGTTGATCAAAATCCATTAGCTCCTTTCCAAATTAATTTTGTTTATAATGCAAATGAATCTCTGTCATCAAATGTTCCTATGAGTCCCAGAACAATACCGTGCAGTGAATCGTTTGATGTAAGTTTGAAACAATCAATTTAAGTCAACATTATACACATATTAAAATGACTGGACTGAATTTTAAAACCACATTACATTTGTTTATTAGAACACATCAACGCCCTGCGGCTGTGTTGATTGTCCACAAGCTTGTCCAATTTTAGATATCGCAGCCGTTACTGAACCTTTCAACATTTTCGGTATGAATGGAATTGGAATTATTTCAGGAATTGCAATCGTGATACTCAGTACCATGTTCATTGTTTTCTATCATTTCAAACAGTCAAGAAAAGAAAGAAGTAGGTAAAATATACTTGTTTAATCAACTGATAAATGTATGAGACTCCACATATTTTGATAACACACCGATTTTCAATCATTCATTATGAACAAATGTACCATTCAGATCTGTATTATTTTATTTATTTATTTATTTTACAGAATTAACGGGGCTAGCCTTTTACTAAAATTATACATAATAAATACAAAAAACCGAGTCACACAGATAAATACATACGCGCTACAACACTTTTGAATGAGCCGAAACTTAAGTTTTGGGTGGAGGAAGGAATTGAATTCCAAAGACGGCGAAGACGAGGAAGAGGAGAAAAATAACGAAAGAAGGTTTTAGAGCATCCTTCAAAAATAGACGTATTATATCGTAGGTGGTGACTCAAGGTTCGAACCGAGAAAAGTGAAGTGAAAATGGATGAATTGATGAGATTATGTTTAATCTTGTAAGCAAAATTAAGATCGTGATACGCGTGAATAGATGAAAGGCAGGGAAGATTTGATGGGAAATGGGTTGATAAGCATGGTCTGTAAAAGCCATACCATGCATTTCCGGACTTCCAAGCAAGATATCTAAGAATTTTATGCTGTGAGGAATTGAGGAGGTGCCTATCCGTGCCAAAGTGAGGAGACTATGGACCCATACGTTAAATTAGAAATAACAAGAATTTTATAAATATAAATAATAGAAGAAATATTTGTAAAACCAGTGGTAGATCGTTTAATGAAGCCAACTATACGATTAGCACGCATTGAGAACACTCAATGTGAGGCTTAAAAGATATAGATTTATCAAAACAGATTCCCAGGTCAACAACAGTGGTGTGTTTAGGGACGCTAGTTCCATGCAGACAATAATCAAAATTGAAGATCATAAGTTTACGTAGATAGGATGCAAGATTTTGATAGATTAATAGTCAGGCCATGATGGATGGACCATAGTCCAAGAGAGTCGAGGTCTCGTTGTAGCCTGGATGAATCCAAAGGACATTTAATCTCCTTAAAGATTTTAATGTCATCAGCATACAGTAGGCAGGATGAGAAAGAGAGTTTAGAGGGAAGGTCATTTATAAAAATAGTGAAGAGCACGGGACCAAGGTTCGAACCCTGAGGCACACCAGAAAAAATATGAATGGGGTTAGATATCGAATCATTGATACGCACAGATTGAGTTTTATCAGTCAAGTAAGAACCCAGCCATGCTAGAAGACTACCACTGATTCCAATCGCATCACATTTCTGCAGCAGAAGAGCATGGTTAACGAGGTCAAAAGCTTTGGAGAAGTCGATGTATATAACATCAACTTGCGAGTGATGTTCTAGGGCTTTTGATACAAAATCAGTAAATAAAAACAAGTTGGTAATTGTCGATTTGCCCCGAATGAAACCATGCTGTTCACGAACAAGACGAGATTGAATGAGGGTGGCAATATAATTCGCTACCAGCTTGTCAAAAATCTTCGATAAAGTACAAAGGATGGAAAGTAGTCTGTAGTTAGAAGGGGAGGATCGATCTTTACTCTTATATATTGGATGAATAAAGGCCGATTTCCAGATTGAGGGAAAAGTTAAACAGAAACAGCACGAAGTCTAATAGAGAGGTAAGACAGTTTTTAAGGAAAATTGGAGGAATGTTATCTGGGCCACCATGTGAATTATTTTCTAAATTACTGAGAACATTAATAAGATGAGTTCTGGTAATGGCATAAGAATTTGATAGAGGGGATTGATAGGTACCGGAAAATTCTTTAAATGATTCAACTCGATAAACTGAACTAAAATGATTCGAAAAAACACCGGAAATATCGGAATCAGAGCTAGCCAAAGAGTCACTGTAGCGAAGATGAGTCGGTAAATTTGTAGACAACTTAAAATTATTGACATATGACCAAAATGATCGAAGGTTTGAATGCAAGATGAATTGAACAGAGGATATGTAGTCTTTATAGAGCTGACGGGAAAGTTGTAGACAACGGGCACGGAATTTTTTAAAAGCGATATAATCATCAGAATCGCAACTAACTTTCCAAAGACTATGCGTACTCTTTTTTAAAATAATTAAATTAATAAGTTCTTTAGTATACCATCTCGGATAAGAGTTACAAATATTAGAACGCCTTTTCAACGGAACATATTTCGAAATGATATTGTTTAAGACAGAGTAAAACTTAAAAGTATCAACATTAATATCGCGGTTACTAAAAACTGAGTCCCATGATATAAAATTAAGATCACGATTAATTGCAATATAGTCCGTATTCTCAAAATCACGAAAATACTGATAACTACGTGAAACGATAACCGATGTAGTAAAACTAACACTAAAAGCTTGAGCACAGTGATGATCATCCGTCTTGACTAGTGAATCACAGAATGGTTCCTGGGTGACTAGATGCTCAGGAGCAAAACAGAGGTCCAGCGTATCACCTTTAGAGGGAAGAGCTGGATAGTACTGCTTGAGATCAAGTGATAAAGCCAGATTCAACAAAGAAGTTGCTCGAATGGGGTAAATCTAACTCAACTACAACGGCAGGAATACTATTCCTTGCAGCAAGCAGCACTCCACCACCTCTCTTACTCGTTGAAACACCAAGCAGTCGATCACATCTGAAAACATTATAGCCTATTAATCCAAGTTCCGATGAGCTCGTACTATTTTTAAGCCATGTAAGGAGTAGAACATCTGGAACAGGTTGCATCATGAACAAGTTCGTTCTCAGATAATCAAGGTTGTTGTTGATGGAACGAACATTTTGATAAAAGATGTTTAAGGTCTGGGCAGAGTATCTAACCGTGGAGGTGTTCTCAGTGGAACAATGGTTGAAAACCCCTTCCGGTATTTGATGGTGCGAAGGTCTAAAGGGAAAGCCGCATTGTGTTTAGTGACGTCATTACGCAGTTTAGCTAATTGTTCCCTCTGTTGCTTAGTCTTATCCGATGACACGGTGATGCCAGCTAGTATTAGTCAAATTTTGTAATTTGTAATAAATCTAAGTAGAAAGGATTACTGCCCGATTGAAAAAGCTATTAATTGACTAAGCAAGTTTGAACTATTTAAGAGATTAGTAAACCTGTATTGTTCCTAAACTGAATTACTAATATTAAATTTAGTTTTCATTTGACTTACCCAGCAGTATTTTTGAAATTTGAATTGTTATCTGTTTTTATAATTAATCGAAACTACAACTAATTCAAACTCGATCAGATCAAGTTATTAATGAAAAAAATAAATAAAATCAGATTCCTATATTACACTATTAATGTAGTTCGACGTTAGGCTTGTAGGCAATATTAAAGCCATAGAATTATATATAAATTACATACATAAGACGTAAAATGTAATAATGTGATTACAATCATCCTTAAAATTTCAGAGCTCCGAATGGAATCAGAAAATTATGACAATATTTCTGTGCAACAATCAAATGTAGCAAATTGCGGAGAAAAGCTTCGAAGTGCGTTTGAAATAATTTTTTCCGCCATTGGAAATTACTTCGGAAAATACCCAGTCCCCAGTTTGTGTATAACTTCGTACATAATTTTGGGCTTAAGTTACGGAATGACACGTCTCGATATAACTGTTAATCCTATTGAAATCTGGGCTTCGCCAACAAGTCGCTCAAGAATAGAACGAGATTACTTCAATAAACATTTTCAGCCTTTTTATCGAACCGAGCAAATTTACATCAAATCAGTCGGGCTGGATTCTGTAAGTTATTTAATTATAGATTTAAATGAACAATGACTATGCACTAGTTAATGAAATTTATTCTGGAGTCAAGTTAATAAATAATTTTGTAACGATTTAGATAAGACACAATACTTCAAACGGTGTTCTTGAGTATGGTCCAGTTTTCAATAGAGAATTTTTACTTGCTGTATATGATCTGGAAGAGCGAATACGTCAGGTAATTTAAAATAATCTAACATATTTGCTTCTATTAATACAGCTGATCTTGTTGTTGATTTATCATAATGGAAAATAGTTTATTTTCGTCAAAAGGAGTATTATATAATTCATACACAAGAAAAAAAGGAGCTTTAATTCCACACATATTATAATAATACAAACTTTTTATATATATTAAACAATCGGATATTTTTCAAATATTTTCACCTTTAATGTCGATATAATTATTACATTTGGATCTTTGCATTCTCAACAGATTGGCCAAGACAAAAACGAAGGATTAGAAAAAATATGCTATGCACCAGTCCAAAATGACATATTTGGTCCTGTAACTCTTCCCCTTTGTACAATACAAAGCGTCTGGGGATATTTTAAGAATAATTTGGAAACATTCAACAAATCGAGTATTATTGATGGTTTTGAAGTTAATTACCTGAATTATTTGTATAAATGTTTGCAGTAAGTTTTAATTTAAAAATGCCTAATTACTCCTACTACGCTTTCAACACATATTTAACACTTATTAGAAATTAAGTATTTTTGAAAAAATCGAAAATTTACTAAAGAAAGAAAATAAATGATTATAAATACATTTATAGCAAAGAATAGTTGTTAAATATTTCTTGTTAAACAGTTACTTTTAAACTAACTGTATTTTTATTTCACGCGCTTGGAGTTTTATCAAAATGTAATTTTTTTTATTTTTAAACATTTACGTCAATAAAAACTTTAAAAAAATGCATAAAAACCGCAATTACGTTAACAATTTCATATGATGATAAAAAAAAGTAAAATTCATAATAATTTTGTTTTTGTTTAACGAACGATTAATGTTATTACCATATAAAAAAACTTCATTCAAATGAAAAGTTTTTTTTATGTAAAAGCCGAAAAAATCTAATGTCAACTTGCACTGGCATGTTCATAAATGACAATAAAAAAAATTAGCTCACCGGTTATGCTATCGTAGCATTTGTAACATAAATTACAATATATTAAATTCATATTTAATCATTCAATTTTTCAGAAATCCATTTAATCCTGACTGTTTGGCACAGTACAAGGGTCCAGTTTTTCCAGCTATTGCAGTAGGTGGTTTCATGGACAAAAATAAAGAATCGCATGATTTCACGGATTATATAAAGTCAACGGGCTTAGTTCTTTCTTTTATGATAAAACAAAGCGTCAATGAAGAAGAAAATACAGCAAAACTCATTTGGGAAAAAAGGTTCGTTTCTTGATATTGAATTCACATGGGAGATATAAACATTTTATATTTAAAAAAATGTATTATTTTAGCATTAATAGTAAAATTTAGCGTTCAGACATTCAGAAGATGATACATTGAAAAGATAATTAATTTTGTATTATTTTACTGCAGAATTTAGTTTAGTAAAAAATAAATATAAATAAAATTTAATTTTCCGCAAACAGGTTTTTCCAATTTTATGTGTTGTCCTAAAACTACGAGCTAATCTCAACAATAATAAATGTATTTATATAGAAGTGTCGAAACTAAAACTCTAAACTAAATCAGGCTAATGCTGGCTAAGATGCGACGCGCAATTATATAGAAACAATTTCAAAGCTATACTATATCAGCACTCGCGTAATAATCTTCGAATTTTAACAAGTTAACAAATATTTTTATGGAAAAACTAAATTGATACTTGCTAAATATTACCGTTTCTAGCATTTCAAATTAAGAATGAAAGTGAAGAAAATAAAATTGACATACAGTAAATTTCGAATTAAAAGCTGTTGCTAAGTCACCTTTTGTCCTGCCGAATTGAAATTCCTTAATTGCTGATGCAGTTAAAAATGTGTGAGAAGGAAAATCTGTACTATATATTTGACTCGAGGTTGCCCAGGTTTCGTTTAAACAAATAATATTGTCATTATCACCGAAAATAAAGCGCGCATCTCTTAAATTTGTAAAACCATGGGCATTCCAGAATACGATACGTGCTGATTCTTCTTGCTTTAACTGACCTCTTCCCTTTTTGTTCAAGCTCGGAGAAATATGTCCATTAAACATGATTGACGAGTAACCGGTACAATAATCTTTTTCACTAAAAAATTATCCATAGTTGATCGCGGGGTACAATCCCCCCCCAATGCCTCCAGTAGTATGATGTTTTTACCGTTAACTACTATTGCATCTCTGCTGACGTACGATAAATGACCCAATGATTTTAACTTCGTTACCGTCTGGTAAAAACTACGATTTTTTTCTTGTTCTTCCTTTATTAAGTCATTGGAAATTCTTATTTTCATTTCTTTAAGAACTGTGACATTCGCAAATACGAGTCTCACCCAGTGACCTGCAATAAATTTAATTAACACTGGTCTTTATGCTGCAATTTTACCTAGTCTGAATATATCTGCAATAGCCACTTCTGGTATTGCGATCCTAGCCTTATCGAAAATTCTTCTAATTGCTGCATAAAGATCTTTATTATATTCATCGGTATCTGCAATATCATACATCACTAGGTTCTTTCGCCTGTTTTGTAAAGGTCCTTGGATTTTCCAAAACCGAGATTCGTTGAAGTGCCGTGTTTACTTTAGAAACAGTCTCTAACGAGCTCTGCTTTTCTTTTTTTAAGTTCTCTTAATTCTTTATGAGATATAACCAAACATTGAATAACATTAGTTAAATGGTCTAACGACCAATTTCCTTTTGTATAAACTTTTATGTCATTTATTGCTGTACATTCTCTGATTACTACCCGATTGCAGTTGAAATAGTAATTTCTTTTTTAAATCGAAACAGGATGTAGATAAGGGTAAATTATTCTGTGACGAAACCAAAGTTTAAGATTATACACGGTGTGAATTAGGCATTAGAAATTCTTCATTCCATGTAATCGCGGAGTGTCAGGCTCATTGTGACATTAGATATTCGTTTTTTCCAAATCGTGTTAATAGCGCAGATAATTGGAGTGACTGGTGTAACGTTTTAGACTCTAAGGATCCATTGACAATAGGGCGGCTAGCGGAAATGATTGTGAAAATCGCTGACAATTTTTAGATTGTAGGTTATTTAAATGTTATAAGTGCGAAATGATTTAAAAATCATTCTGTTTGATTTTTTCTTGGCCGCTTATTAAATAAAGTGCGAAACCCTTAAGGAGTTCTAGGAGGTTCTTGGTGATTTAATTGTTTTTTTATATTATAATTTTTGGACCGTCTCACCAAGAACCTCCTAGAACTCCTTAAGGGTTTCGCACTTTATTATTTAAATGTTGCTTTGTCTATGAATTTATATGTACACTTGTAGCGAAACTACCGTTTGGGTAGATTTTAGTATTCCTTATACCCAATATGCAAATGTAATATAAATAAATACTGGCTAAATGTCCTGCAGCATTTTATCGGGCTTCTGACAAATATTATTTTTCATGCCACCCCTAAATGTAGGTAAATCTAATAGTGCCTTATTGTTGCTTTAACCTTTGCACGCATTCAATTTTCCCCTGGGATTAATTCCATAATATCTAAAACTAAGATCAATATAGAAATTACACTAAATTCTCTTAGACTGAGAGAAATTATTTACTAATAGTTAATGTAAGCTAATATCAAGGCTCTTACAATAACTGTAAAGTTGTAACAGTAACCGTAAAGTAAAAACCGACAGATATCTTTGAGATGAAAATACCAGCACTTTCCCGCAATATTATTGTGTATTTTAACATTCAATGAGCGTTCGTTAACTGTTAATAAATCTTACATTAAATTCTGTTCTTTGAACTGCGCAAGTCAATAATCCGTCGAAAAATTCGCAGAAAATCCGAATCAATGCTCGTGTTATGTTTGTTTATCTCTGTTTCGGTGAAATTGTAAGGACGTAAATGTGCTATATTTTACGTAATAAACCCAACATTAATATTTAAAATTCTTATATTAACTATTAACGTAACAAATTTAACCGAATACGATAACTACAGGATAAAGCACCTTACCTTAAGATCAAAATCTAAATTCTGTTAACTTTACTATGAAGCTATTACATTAACTGTAAACAAACTGTTTAGCATTTAGTGAGAATCAAAATAAACTATTACAACTGGTTATTCACTTAATATAGATATTGGAAAATGGAAACAGCATTCTGCAGCCAATATGTCTCAAAATTGTATAAAACTAAACTTCCTTTAATAATTATCTTTACGTCACATTATTACTAGGTATCTTCAAAAGTATGTGCAAAATTGTATATATTACATTACCTTCGCAGATATCTCGATTTTATGGAAAACTGGGTTAAAAATGAGAAACCCCATTTCATGGACGTAGCTTATTCCGCTGAACGATCAATTGAAGACGAGCTTGAAAGGACGTCAAAAGCTGAAATAAAGACTATGATTATAAGCTATGCTCTCATGTTTATCTACGTTGCTATTGCTCTTGGAAAGATTAAAACTTCTTTTGAATGTTTTGTAAGTAATATAAATAACACCAACCTTTTCATTCTCATCTTGTAATTAAGAAGTTTGACATGAGCATTATACAAAATGGTTGAGAAAGTGAGGATTCAACAGCTCATTTCTTGCAGAACGCATTTTTTCATATTCGTTAATGTAGGAGAATACATTTGGCTGTGACTATGGTTCTAAAGGTGCCGAATGGAAATTGTTTATGTTCACCACCTAGTTTTTCTGCAAATATCAAAGCGGATAAATACATCTACTTTGTGCTGCGAATAAATTCATTTGTTTACCTCGAAATCAATACAATACATGCATTTTTATTTATTTCCACAGTTGTTAGAACTGAATAATTGTTTTGATGTAGGTATGAAGAACTAGCTGTAGCTGTACTAAGAAGTAGCTGTAGAACGCATGCTACTTTGATTTAAAAAATGTAGTATTTCTAATTATAAACCGAAAGGTTATCGCTCTTATATGAAAAACTTCCTACATCATTCTGTTAAAATATTTTCCGAACATCAATACAATTCCTTTAAAAATAATTGCAACAATTTGCTTAAATGGCATACATGAATTTGTCAAATCCCCATAAAACTATACACCCACTAATATGAACTTCTTTTTTCAGATTTATAGCCGAATTATATTAAGTTTTGGCGGCATCATAATAGTTTTAGCATCCGTTGCATGTTCTCTTGGGATATTTGGATATCTTCGTGTTCCAACAACATTACTGACTATAGAAGTTAGTGAAAAATATTATTTTTGCTAATTACTTTAGTAAACCACATGTTTATAATAATTGCTTACGAAATTAACTTAAAGAATTTCAATTTTTAGATTGATTACATAATCAATGAATATTATTACCGATTTAATTTTGTGAGCTGAATCCAAATTACAAAAATTGACTAACAATGCCAGCTTTCATGACTTTAGATAAACGTTTAATAATTTTTTGTGCTAATATTCAATTCAGTATTGGGTCATTAATAACTCGGATTTTTGCCCCTTTAGACTGATGTATCTCGAAATCTTGACTCAATGGATGAATCCTGGCATAGTATTCACGCACAAAATTACATGGGAAATGATGTTTTATATTGAGTACTGTGTATAGCATGTATGTATTGCATTTTTTTGGTGAAATCCAAACAATATACATGCAATATTTCTCCAGACTAGATTTTTACTTGTTATAAATAGGTAATTCCATTTTTGGTACTTGCTGTTGGCGTGGATAATATTTTTATTCTTGTCCGGACGTATCAAAGAAATCCCCGTCAAGATTCAGAAAGTATACCAAATCATATGGGTAGATTGTTAGGGATGGTTGGCCCTTCTATGTTATTGACAAGTTGCTCCGAAAGTTGCTGTTTCATGATTGGTATGTTATTCTCAGTTATAAAAAAATACGTTTCACTGTCAATCATTTATAAAATTAATATTTTCCTAATAATTAACCTTTCAAGGATCGTGTCTTTCAGAAAAGTTATTCAAAAATCGAAAATTACATGGCTTTCGATAGGATTTCCCCACTCATCCTAGTTTAAAATTCGAAGCATTCATTCGAAAATTTTCAATATTTTATTTATATAAATGACTAATCTTTGTTATTCCCGGAAAGATATGTTGTCAAAATCAAAAGTTACTAGTTCTAAAAGTATTTAAACTTTATAATCATTCCATATTGTTACTTTAAACATATAACTGCAAAGAAATGAGTGGGACGGCAATTTCCTTCTTTTTTAAAAGGTATATTAAAATAAGTTGAGAAAGTGTGCAATAAACATTTATTTTTATTTTTATCCGAAGCTAAACGTGGAAAATTTCGTGAATTTGTTCACACATTAATTATTTTACCTAATATTGATTGAATTTAATAATTGAAAACTCACAGAAATGACTTAAATTTAAGTAAAGCTTCTATAGTAATAAATTATATTTATCTAAGTGTAAATGTAGTTTTGTAGTGCCAAAAATTCATACACAATTTAAATCGGATACGTATATTGATAATGCGATATAAATCTTATTGTTGCAGGTGCAATATCTTCTATGCCAGCAGTGAACACATTTGCTATGTACGCATCAGTATCTGTATTCATCAATTTTCTGCTCCAAATAACGGCTTTCGTTAGTTTACTGTCACTAGATTCTAAACGATTTGAGGTGAGCACTGTGACATGAAGTATATCTTAATATTCAAGGTTATTTACGTTTTTTTTGTTAAATAAAGCCTTTTTTCGAGATTAATGTATAACAAATTATTCGTCAATTTAAGTGAAATATAATTCTATAATATAAATAAGTCTATAAGAAGTCTGCAAGACCTTGATATACCTTTTTACATCGAAAAAATGAATAGTGTTTCAAAAATTATATATGTTATTATTATTTTCGTCACATTATTTCTACAATGGCATCTCTTTTTAGTTCCGCTAGTAATATTAATTTTATTTTTTAAGGCTAAATACGTTTCAAAAAATTGGTTCATTATAAAATATCAAGCACAGTAGTTCTAGTTCAAATGTCTTACGTTCAAATAATGCATATTATTTTTTTTTAGTTGGTGTTTGTATACATGTGTTTTTTATTAGTTAGATGGTCTATAACTTCTTTTTAGACTAAACATAATTGCATTCAATCTGCTTATGACACAAATTAAAAACTGAACTCCGCAGTTTATCTGCTGTGGTATGAAAGCCTAATACTTCTAATGCAATAGGCATTGAAAATAGGCGCAAATAAAAAATTGCAGTCTTTCAACTGCTTATATAAATTGTAGCGAACGTTATTTTTAAATACGACATCTAAATAAACAGGACAATAAATAATATATACATATAGGGTAAACGGTACAGTAGTCGGCCACCTTCCAGTTTTAGTCATTAATGTTAAAATTTTTGGGTGATATTTATATGTCGGCAGAGTATGCGGTAAGTACTATGACGAGATATAAATTTACCCAAAAAATTTTAACATTAACGACCAAAAATGGAAGGTGGCCGACTACTGTCGGGTGGCTGACTACTGTACCTACCCTAATTAACGAAATAAATAATTATTATGGTCATCGTCAATATCATCATCCGACATCTTCATCATCATCTTCATCCCTATCATACATCACCATCATCATCTAACATTATCATCATCATCGTCATCATCATCTAACATTGTTATCATCATCTAACAGTGTCATCATCATCCAACATCACCATCATCATCGTCCGACATCATCCGACATCATTATCATCATCACCATCACCATCATTCGACGTCATCATTTAATATTATCATCATCTTTCTAACATCACCAGCACGAGGTCATATCACCACAGATATACATTGTAAAACGTAATATTTAAATGTAAATAAGACCAGAGAGAAAAATAGTTAATGGAAGCATTTTACAAAATTAAAGACTGGAATTAAAGAAAATAGTAATTTTAACTATTTCGGTAATAAACAGGACACATTGATTAAGCGAAAACAACCCTTTATCATAGTAATTATAGTTACTATATTGCATAAATTACAATATTTTGAATTGTAAACGTAACATGCATTCAACGACAAATTTTGATGTTGGTATTTCTAGTATTACTATACGTTAAAACAACTTCTAGTTTTTATCCATGGTTCCATAAACAATTTTTTCCTCTGTGTGCACTTACAATTAAACAAGGGCAGACTTATGCACTTTACATTGGTTGACTTTAAAATGTAATCATTTTAAGCATTTGTTTTTAAAATGTAGATTATTTTTCCGAATAGTATTGGTATTACAGTTACATAACATGTAAAAAACATATAAAAATGTTTATAAAATTATTATAAAAGATAATTTAGTTATTATAAAAAATCAATATATATTATTAATGTTTTGACAGAAAACGTAAACAATTATTTAATGATTTCGGTTATATTTTCTCAATATAACGTGTTCTAAAAATGTATTGTATTTAATATAGGTTTTGTGATTTTACTATTTCCAGAAAAGTAGGTTTGATGTTCTTTGCTGCATTCGTGCAAAGAAAGCCGACAGACCAACTGAAGATGGTTGGATGCATGAATTCTTTCGAAAAATGTATTCGCCTTTTTTGATGAGTACTTGGGTGCGAAGATCGGTTTTGGTGATTTTCATCGCAGCATTAACGACACACGCAATTGTGGCCCCGAATATAGAAATTGGATTAGATCAAAAGCTCTCTATGCCGGAGGATTCTTACGTCTACAAATATTTTGAGGTACCACATCCTTTAGAATTAATATTTAAAAACTATAATGTACGGAAAACATGTAAATTTCCAAATGGACTTTCTGTGAACAGTATATGGACGACCTTTTATCGATGGGACCACCAGTGTATTTTGTTGTTACTAAAGGATTAAATTATAGTAACGAAGATGCACAAAATCTTATTTGCGGAGGTCAAGGTTGCAATATCGATTCTTTGTATACCCAAATTTTTTCTGCGGCGAAGCAATCAAATGTGTTAGTAACTATTCCAAGTTAATATTACTAAGAATTATGCAATTTCATAAACATAGGCACCATAAAGGATCATCACTCATACGCAAACATGGGCATTAGATTTATCTATTTATTATTTCGTTTTACTTATATATAACAACTTTAATGACTAAATAAAAAATTTAGTCGTTGCAATGAAATTAATTTTACTCGAAAGCATAATTACCTTCAAGTAATTATTATCTTCAGTACAGAAAAATTTTATTATAAAATGACAGATTCTATAAAGAAGACAGACTTAATTTCGTTTAAGTAAATAAACTTCATGTGGTAAACATCAATAAACGAAATATTTTATTTAAACCACTTCGTTTTCTCAGTGATTACATAAGTAATTTCAGGTTGACTTGATAAAATTAAATGTTTATTTACTACACAGAACATATCTATCTAAAGCTGCCTCATCCTGGATAGATGATTATCTGGACTTTTCAACGATTGAAGCGTGTTGCAAAACATACGTACACAATGATACATTCTGTCCACATTCAAACAACGAAGAAACAGATAGTGATGGAGAGTGTAAGTTTCTACTCTTTTTAAGAATTTTGATGTAAATGCAAGTTAAGATTAACACATACGATTAATTTCAGATTTATGTAGGTTCTGTCCCATTTCAAAATCAGAACATTACAAATCTAGACCTGATGCTGCCAGTTTTCGGAAATACATTTCGTACTTTTTAAACGATATTCCGGACGAATTTTGCGCCAAAGCAGGCCGTGCTGCATATCTTGATGTAAGTATTTCAATGGTGTGAATCTTTCTACTCCACTTGCAGCCCAAAACATAGCTCATTTTCAAAAATTTTGTTTAAGAAAACTGCGAAACTGGTTTAAACGATCATTATATCATCTTAAAGTACATGCACCTTTCTGTAATTTTTTTTTATTGCACCATATTACATAGACGAGTTATAAATTTATGGTGTCTACATTTTTCGAGTTTAGGGCTATAGTTTTCGAGTATTTTGGTAATCGATTCCAAAAATGTCATTTCGAGGAATTTTACGTAACGGATTCATCTGTTTCAGTGCTCATATCTAAGTTAGCTATGCTTACAATACTATTTGAAATTGTAAGGATACTACAGTTGTACTTTTACAAAATAAAAACAAATCGATATTTTTCAAAGTTACAAGTGGCGTTAACTTCACTGTATTAAACATTATTTATTCCGTTTTTTATGTTCCAGGCTGTTAGCTATCAATCGGATGAGAATGGACACGCTGATGTACAAGATTCTTACTTTATGACCTTTCATACGCCCTTGAAAAAATCGTCTGATTGGTATAATTCTATGAAATCAGCCAGAGTAATAGCAGAAAACATTACAAAAATGATAAATTCTGCTAATTTGGCAGACGAAGATATTACAGTGTTTCCATACAGGTAAATTAAAATGCGCTCATCAATTAGAGCATCAGTAAAAGATTCATATATCTGATTATCACCGGCCAAAATTGAAAAAATATCTTTTATTTCTAAGACAAATTTCGTTTTTTAAGAATTTAGTCTAAGAAAGGATGATCTCAAACATTAATTTGGAGAACAACTGGTTCGAAAATTTACCATGATTCTTGGAAGAAATAACAATACTTTGTTGGAATAGTTTCAGTACTATCTTTTCCTTTTCATCTAAGGAAAATTTGTTACCAATTTGCCTGAAATGGGTAAATTCACAAATCGAATTGTAATCGCGTATATTTAAAATAAACAGTTTTGAACAGAAATAAGATCTGCAGAAATGCACTAAAAAACAATTGTTCCGGAAGGAAGGCGTTAACCGTTTAACGCACTAATGTACAAAATTTCTTTATGAACTTTGACACTATATTTTAGTATCTTATTTCGGAAAGCAAACGTCCCAAATGGCGTAATATCCTAGTCATATGTTCAAAATTGCAAAACTCAATGAATTTTTATAAACTTCGGTAGCCAAGCGTTTTTTAAAATAGAAAATTGGGAAAGGCCGTTGGATTAAGGCAAACAAAAAAGTGATTCGGATTCAGTTGAAACTTATCATATAACAGAATTTTCAGGTTTGCTGATAACCACATTGGAACCACTGTTTTGAATATTTAAAAACCAATTTATCGATCAAATATGAGCAATCTCAAAACCATTGAGCTTTGCGATTTTTAACATATGGATACGATATTACGAATGAAAATATGCTTTTATTGCCATTTTGAATTTTATCTGATAGCAAAACCATATTTCTACACGATATTTGTGACTTTCAAAGGTGTACTGAAAAAAGCCATTACCCATAATAAATATCTATAACTTAAAAATAAAAAGAAAATGTCATATAAATTTTTTATTTCAAAATTTAAAACATGTGACATTCGCCATAAAAAAGAGCAGATCTTGACCAATAAGAAATGACTATTGTTAAAATGTTTTCTCCTGGGAGTTTAAATGCTAAAATATAGTGTCAAACTTGATGAAAATATTTTGTACATTTCGGCGTTAAAACGGCTGAAAGGAACTGTTCAATTCAGCTTAATCGGGTTTTAGTAGATAATTTCACTATTTCTACAAAGTTAATAGTGTCATTTTCACACATAAGCGTAGTTGAAATGCAAATTTTACGGTTAAAAAATTACACAACTTCTTCTAGTAACAGAATTAAAACTATTAAGCATATGAAAAATTACAAATATTTAAAATGCATTATGTTTGACAATGGTTAGGCAAACTTTCAATTCCTTGCGATCATTTTAACGAAAAATAAAAGTAAATGTTCACAACTATCTGTGGAGTAGTACGATTTCAGGAGTTCTAATGTTTGTTTAGAATAAACTTTTCTTCTTTTATATTGGGTGAACGATTAAAAGTTACTTTGCATTAGAATATGTTTTTTAAATTATTTTTATACTACACCCCGTTTTAAATGCATTATATATTCAAAATATTCAAAAACATATCATACTATTTGTTAGTATTAAACATTTAATTCATTCTTGCAGCATCTTCTATGTTTTTTACGAGCAGTATCTTACGATTTGGTCCGAGACGTTAACGTCACTTGGACTTTCTCTGTTGGTCATCTTCTTTGTGACATTTTTACTAACAGGGCTGTCGCTATTTTCAGCCTTTATTGTACTTTTGACCGTAGCTATGGTAATTGTCAATTTGGGCGGAGTCATGTACTGGTGGAATATTTCATTGAATGCCGTATCTCTCGTTAACTTAGTTATGGTAAATATATTTTAGAACATCTAATCTTCGCTTAGAATTTATTAAATTTTTTTTCGTTACTATATCTAAATACTAAAAATATTGTTTGACGAAATGTTAAGTGCTTATACTGCTGATTCGGAATGGCAAAAACTTTTTTTTACTATAAAAACCAAATGTTATTATAGGCAGTGGGAATATCCGTCGAATTCTGCAGCCATATTGTTCACTCATATCTGGTTGCTTATGGATCTACAAGAGTGGACAAAGCCTCTCATGCGCTCTCCGCAATGGGAAGTTCTGTAAGTAACACAAAAAATATTCTCAAAATTTTTAACTGAAAAATACACCTTATTTTAATAATCTTTTTGACGCATAAGTAAATAGGAGCGTAAAGTAAGTGCTTTACGCCTCCGTTCGTAATTGCAAGCACGCGAGACACCCGCAAAAGAAGGCGTAAAATGGCAATTTTAGACCTGCTGAATCGAAAATAACCATTTGATCCCTCATCTCCGAATAGGTAGAAGGCAGATTTTTAACGTCTTCGGTTTTGCTGATGAAATCGTCAGATGTTATAGTTCTTACAATGCAGATACTTTTTGAGAATTTTAATTTTATTGCATTTAACCAACGAAAAAATAAATGAATATAAATAAATAATGCACAAATAAAAAAAAATAAATATGTAGTATCAAGGGATACCACATATTATCTCTTACAATGCAACAAAAATAAAAGATTACAAATGAGATAACAATAGATAATATTATTATCAATCTTGTCAAGTTGTTTTGGATCAACTGATTGTGCATTTAATGTACAAATTTCAAAATTCAAAATGGCGGATAAAATATGGCGAACAGAATATGGCGAATGAAAAGATTACAAACTAATTAAATTTTTGTGGAAATCTAATTTCAAAAATTCTAATTGATTTGTAATTTTTTCATATATCTTATTCGATCCTCAATTTTGAATTTTTGAAATCTGACTTCAGAATTGTAATCGGCAACATCGAAAAAAGTTGGATACGAAGTGTAGTAACAATTGAATCGGTTATATGCTACCATTCCATCATTTTACATATGCGCAAATAAATGAGTACATATTGCTATTAAGTAGAATCAACAATTGAACTGCCCTATGCGTATGACTAAATAAATATCAATTGCAGATAATTCATGTTTTAATTTCATTTTTTGTCCAGTTCCGATTACTGAGTAGAAACGTTTTTTCTATAACTTATAATTTATATACTTTTCACATGCGCATTTTCGAAATAAAGAATGTCCGCAATAAATCGTCATTCTTAAATTATTCACAAAGTAGTCAAGAAATAATCTTTATGAAAAAATATATGAATTGAAATAGCATCGTTCAAAGGTAAAATCTGTATTTCAGAAAATATTTTACCCTTAACTTTTCATGCACTGTCATTACAAAATGTAGCATGTTTCTACTTTAAATTTATTTATAATTAATTTCTACAAATAATATTATAAAATTATTGCAGAAATTCATTCAAAAACTTTTTTCAGATTAATTTGAGGCAAAATTAGGGACAGTAATATAAATTTGTAAAAACTGTTCCGATATTGGGACAGTGTTCCTCTATTGGTACTTTTATCTTAACACTTTTATGAAATTAACTGACTTATTAAATTTCAAGTATCAAATGAAATAATGTGACTTTTGCAGGTATTTTCGGGAATCACCTTGACTAAATTCGTTGGAATAGCCGTGCTTGGATTTGCTAAAACGAAAATCTTTCAAGTTTTCTATTTCCGAATGTACTTAGGCATAGTTGTGGTTGGTGTGGCTCACGGACTGATCTTTCTACCCGTTTTGCTGAGTTATATCGGTATGTAAACTTAAACTACTTACAAGTAATAGATTTCTTACCAATAACTGACGATTGAACATTTTCAGGTCCTCTTCACCGAGAATCTAGTAGAAATAGGGAAAGTAGACGTTCGTCCAGAAATTAGATTATGTTTAGTTTTAAATAGGTAGATAATGCAATTTTCTATACGTAAAAAATATTCGTATGTATTTACAATAAATTTCTATGTATGACCTCAATTTAGCAAACTTCGTGATTTGTTTTGCATTTTAAAGGTTACCAGTTTTGTATCTTTTTACAGCGTTTGTTTACGATCGTTGAATGACAATATTCATATAATCGAAAATAAGCTGAGAAATTACAAATGATTAAATTAAATATTTTTGTTCACTATTGTAATTCACTATTTATAACATGAGAAGTTTTAACAAATATGTCAACGATAACGAGGGGTACAAAAAGTCAAAATGTTATTGATATTTTTTAATGAAAATTATGTACCACTCAACAGTGTACAAATAATCAATAACAATGATTTTCAAATATTATCACTTACAAATAAATAGCTCCGTATAAAAAATACACGCACTGCACCAAGAACACGATGTAACACAAATCAAACGCGTTGTGCTACAGTTTATTTAATAAATTCGGCAAATTCAAAATCTAAAACACACGGTCTTGATAACCGCTGTCAGCTGTACTAGACGTAGGCTTCGCTTGAGCCCCGGATACTGGATGATGAGGATGTCGCATATGACCAGGTTTCCTTGGTGGGGCCAGGTACTCGAACATACTTTGCGTATGCTGGGACAGCATTTTGCTCAAATCACAAGGCATCGGATCTGTCCAAAAAAAATCATGATTCAACGCCGAATCAGCGTCGTACCTCTTGCTAGGATCCAGAATGAGGAGTTTGTCCAGCAAATCACAAGCATATGGATCCTTCACGTAGGGTTTTAATCTATCTTTTACCTTCGCAAAAAAATCAATTGCATTGTCAACACAAGGGACATAATATGTTAATATTTGCTATATATTTGTATAAACTTCGAACACTTCATTATAATTCCTTCAAAAATTTCATCATAGTTTTATAGTGATCCATTCAATGTGTAACTTATAAATTTCATGTACATCACACTCTTAATTTTCTATATTTCAATAAACGAAAAATTCTTAACAAGATACCAAAAACTATCAATGTTGACATAATTAACTTCCTCCATTTTTTAACTAGTTCCATATGTAAATATTATACAATTTACTAGGAAAGTTCCTCAAGTCGGAATGTAGGACTGGTAAGTTGTCAGAGTTCGAGGTCAAAAAAGAGAAGCGAGAAATTGAGTTCAAAAAAGTATTTTTCTAAGTGTATGTAAGACCAATTTAAATCTACATTGAGAACTTGGCAGTAGTAAATGCTATTACATTTGTAATTATTTAAAAATGAAGAGCGAGGTAAATCATACATGGATAAATCATCGGCTATTTTTAGTATTAGCAAAAGTGGAGGGAGTATGCATATAAATAAAAAATAGTTTATAATCAGTATACAGTAGGACCTCTCTTATTTTAACTGCTAAAGTTTTTCAAGATGGCGCCGATCCTTCTTATTACAATTTTTCCCTTACCCCTACTCACATCGCCTGTGAGCGTGCGAGTGTATGCGCACATCTACATTTATTCACACTGCGACATATACAGGATAAGGTTCTCACAAATATAGCTGCAGTACTGTTTATGAAAAAGAGTTATTTTCTTTATTAAATTGAAGTATTCACCGGCCCTATTTTGAATCCTAATTCAATTAGAAGTATCAAAATATTGTTTAATTTATTTTATGTTATTGTTTTAGTTTATTATCATATATCGATACATTTTTACACTGATCTATCGTAAATTTTGAGATAGACTATTGGATTAGTAAAATTACCATTATTAATAAATAATTAAAAAAGATGAACTTGTCCTTTCTCGTCACACGACAAAATTTAAAAGAAAGAAAGTTATGAAAAATCTAGCTTATGAAGAAATAAATTATCATTCAATACTATTCGTTATAATAATTGAAAACATTAGATCAATGTCGATATTTAAAATTGCGGGATTAATTCAATTTTCGGTATTTTAGTTTCGATTTTTTAGTGCCACGTACGACTTTCTAGCACCGCCAAAATTTAATATTAATATAAATAAGTTATCGTATGGTTATCAAATATAAATAATATTTCGAATCTTTAGAACTTTATTGTAAGTTATTATTATTTAATTTTTTTTTGTATAGATCCACGTATTTTATACGTAGATTGGTATACAACATTATTTTTATCTACAGGGTGGACCTCGGCTTGCGGGTCATAGGCATTCCATGTTAAAGTAACTAGATCAGCCGACTAATCACGCGGTATTTAGAGCTTGTCGGCTTTGCTACAATTCTTAATTCTGTTTTGTTTTGCATTGTGAGAAATTAAAATCCTGTAGCAAACCCAAATTACCACGGGATTAATTGACTGATGATCTACATAGTTACTTCTTTAACATGGGATGCCTATGACCCGCCAGCCGAGGTCCACCCTGGTTTGGTTTCTAAGTACTTTTTTGTAAAAGGATTTTGTAATTACTTGTTTGTCCACGGACTCTGATGTCTAGGACAATAATAAATGATTTCATACTCATACTTTGCACACTTTGGGAAGCGACATTTAAGTGCAGTGCGTTTATTGTACTTTTTGGAAAGCGGTACGTAAATGTACGTACTTTTCATGTACTCTTATCGTAACGTACACGAAGTGTACGACCTCTTCATATTCCTTTAATTTCACTCTTACTGTACTCTTTGTGTACGCTTCCATTTTTACCACGATTGCAAACTTGAAAGAAGGCAAATACGTCAACAAATCAGGATTGGAAAAACAGGAAAATGTCGAAACAAAAAATGGGAAGCTCAAAATTAGCCCAGCCGCATTAAACTAAAAGAAAAGAATATATAAAAACAAAAAAAAAAACGTTCGTTTTCCTACACACAGCACTAATTTTTTACTAGAATAATAACAAAATTGAACACTGCTAAGTTCTCGGTAATAAATTAAATATAGTACATAAGCTTCGAAAACAAAACAAGTCATATTTAGATCCCCATCTACACGGAAAATTCATTGGGAGATTCACTACCCTAATAGAAAAAGCATTGCCGCTAGTCACAGTTAAACGGCGCAACTTCGATGTTGATTTCTGCTTTCTGAATTTGGGGCGTCGTCGCTCCCAAATTCTGACGGAAGCAATTTTATGTGTTAGTAATCCAGCGCCCCTTGGATACGTGGCGGTAGAATTTTGGGAATGTCACGCTGCCAAGCTCGGGCGAAATGACGAGTAAAAGGGGAGGGGCGGTTCCGTAACGCCGTTAGGTGGCGTTCATCTTCCAACGAATTTTCCGGGTAGCAGTATTTCTTTCGCTCCCCTATTATAGCGTCAATTAAACGTTTCCTTCACCTATCCTTCAACCTATTTTCCCGCCATATTGATGACGTTTGCGCCTGTCGCTGACGTATTTACAGTAACAGAACACGTGGCTCACCTTGTGTAGCAGCCGTTAGGAAGAAATCGATTATCCTGAGCATGCTACTGGGGAGATGGGTGGGAATATTAACGAAATTGGATCTATTTGCCGCTGCCATCTATCTACCTGCTTTTCATTTCAAATCATTAATATCTTCACTACTTTGGTTAACGTCCTCTTACATTCCGTACATTCTGACTAGAAAAATTCCCTAGTATACTATAGCATTTGCATGAGAAGGTCATCCGATTATGAATCTATTTCATCACAAGATACTTCCTCAAAGAGCCTGGTGCAACTTTTTAATTCATAAACTAGAAATAATCGGCCAGATACTAAATCTCTGCACGTAGTCTAGCGATTTAAACTTTGTCAACTACTTATTGTTTATGAGCGAAAAAAGTTGCCCAAAGAAAAATTGATGTACTTAAAAAATGTATCATATGTTGACTGTATTTTCAAAATGGTAACATTAAAAGGAATAATGTTACGTACCACTTACTATTTGACTAATTTTAAACGATGCATATATAACAAATATTAAACTGTATAGCATACATACTTTCCGTTTCTGTCCTTTCGTCAGTTCCATTTTATTATATAAATCTAAATTTTCTACGCCGGGCCACACATCGGGGGTGATGGATCCGCATAGTTGAAAAATTAGGGTTAATTGTTGCTGTTCGGTATTGCCTTGCATAATCGGAGATCTGTAATATTTTATGATCAATTACATTCAAATGTTAAATTCGTTGTACAAATAATTGCAATACAGAAAAAATTCTCTTCGGCCGCGATATGAATAATTATAAAATTCAAAGTTAATTTATTTCTTCTGAATATCGATCGAAATAAACTAAATAAATATTGAACATGAATTTGATTCCAAATTATTGGATAATGTAAGTGACCAATAAATGGACTTTTTATCAAAATGCCATTTTAAAATTACCTGGTCCACATTTCCGCCATTATGCACCCAGCCCCCCACAAATCAACTGGAGGTCCATAGTTACGATCCCCGAGTAATAATTCGGGTGGCCTGTACCAAAGGGTCACTACTCGATTCGTATATCGATTTGTTTGACCACTTTTGTTCGCGCTGAACGCACGCGAGAGACCAAAGTCGGCCAATTTAAGAACGCCGTTTTTTGTAATAAGTACATTCGCGGCCTTCATATCCCTATGCAGAATCTGTAAATGAAAACCAGACAAATTATCAATTACCCATCAATAAAATAGTTATTACGCTAAGAAAATAGTTTTATAAGTACCTTGTTACTATGTATATAATATAAACCGTTTAAAAGTTGCTGCATTACTTTTTTTATTTCTCCTAAACTAAATTTTACATTTACATTGGACAGTAATCCCGCCAAGTCGTGCTCGCAAAATTCGAACACAAGGTAGAATGTTGAACGATACCTATTGTGCATCGTCGCTACAAAATACAACATAATTTTATTAGTATTTTAAAAAACGTAAAATTTTTTAAATAACTTTATTTTTCAAGCACTTATAATATACATTTGCATTAAAATGTTCAAGCATAGCTGAATAATTCTTGCACATTGTACATTAAAGGGTAAACAATAAACTTATAGAAGAAAACTAATGTGCGCTCTAAAATATTATTGGACTCAAATTTCAGTCCAAAGGAGCAGAAAATGGGATAGGTCGGGTGCGACTACATTTGGGTTCTTTGGAGTCAAAATGTAGTTTAATGGGGTCAATAACTACGGAAAAAGAGACTGAATGTTGTATAGACAGGACTAGTCACTACGCGGCCAGCTTTTTTATTTCAAATCGCTATAACAGTCAATTTTGAAGGTTTTGAAACGAATAAAAAAAGAAATTGTTCGTTAGAGATTTCCGCATCTAATGGTGAAATAATAAATTATGTATCTCAATAAACAATAGAGTTATTAATTTTTTTTCTACGCAACTGCAAAATATACCTTCTAGCTCATCGTTTATCGAGCAAATTTCTAGTATCCGAAAACTGTCAACGAGAAAGTTGTTCATAAAGGTATGAACAAATTTTCTGGAAAGTTTTATCTTTATTGGTCTAATAGTCAAAAAGTAATGAATGTTTAAATTTGGTGGCAGCCGATGACCAACGCGTCATGTGCTTCGAGGCCCTGAAAAACTCCATTGTTTATTGAAATAAATAATTTGTTCATTCTTTATTAGATACAAAAAACTCTAACGAATAATTTCTTTTTTTATTCGTTTCAAAATTCTCAGAATTGAATAAGTTATAGGGAGTTGATATAAAACATGATTGTCGGCCTGCCACGTAGTAACCAAGTTTCGATGCAGTATATAACTACACCGGTAACGGGATTCAAACCTAGCATGAAATACTCCAAAGAAGCAAATGTGACTCCAAGAGATTAAAATTGAAACCTATAGGAGTGAATTTAACGACTACTCTCTCTTGAACTCCGCAATTGTGTCCAATCATTTTAGAGTGTACATTTCCTTAAAATTAAATTATGATTTATTTTAAATCACTCAAATGTAAGAACTTTATGGGCTTAGATAAAAGCATATTGCATAAAGCTAAGACTGAACTGAGGTTTTATACTTTAAAAAAAGTGGCGAAGAACGGAGTCGCCGAGTTCAATCATTTTTTCAACGTCAGAATGAACCAACAAAAATACACGTCTAATTCCGGCCTTTTTGTTAGTCTTTCTATAATGTATTACAATACTTTTATTAAACATTTGATTTTAAAGTAATTCTAACAACATTGATAGGAGCTGCCAAAATTAACCAGCCGTTTTTAATCATGCCGTCATCATTACGGTTGCAATTGTTACAGTAACATATCTTTTTAAGTTCTTCGTCCATGTGAGTAAGACTTTTATGTATTTACTATTTTTTTTATACATTGTAAACATTTTTTAAATTGTTTAAATTAAATTGTAGATGTCTCATAACTTAAGAGGGAACATATTATGACGCCGACACGTTTTCAATAAAGAATTTTTTTATTTTTAATTATTTCTTCATAATGGAACGGTCGTTACAAAAAAATCTTTTTGGAAAAATCTCCTAAAGAATTTTCAACTTAATTATTACTAGCGGTCAAGAAACGTATTACTGAAATCAGAATGAACGAAAATCTTGTTTAGACCAGTAAAACGAAGGCTACGAGACTTCATAAATTTACTACTTAAATACTAATAAAACGAATCTATTGGGTTTTTAATATTCTGACTGTTTGTAGCCCTTTTAAAAATTTCACGTGAATACACAAGCCAGAAACAATTGAATTCATTAATAATTTACTAAAATTCATGACAAATAAATAAAAAAAGTACAGTACCGGCCAAAAGTTCGTGAAAGCTCTGAATGTTCAAACTTGTGTTGTATCTCGAAACCCTTTGACGATATTAAAAAAACTTAAAGAATATCTGTTAAAGATCATGGATAAAGCTTTCAATTGGTATATTCACTTTTATTTTAGACATTATTATTTCTTAGCTGTCAAACATTCAAAATGTTGAATTTTGCAACTTTTTCCTTCCGTCTTTTAGCGCTGACAAAAAGTGTAACAAAATTGTATAGTAATTGCCAATTTTTCATGAATACTACAATTCAAGACCTTTGAAATGGATTTTGTAAAAAGTTGCTACGATTTTTCTTTTCAGAATTATGATTTTTTGAAAATTTTAAAATTTACTTATTGAGTCGGTATTCTTCGAGAAACGGCCAAAAGTTCATGAACATGGAATTCATTCATGTTTCGGCAATCGCAATGCTACGTTTCTTCTCAATATAATGCAAAATACTAACATTTATTTTAAAAAAAACACTTTTTCAGTGTTAACTGCAAGTCCAAAATATAACAAAATGTTATATAAAATATTTACAATCGAAGGAAAATAAAGGAATTTTATGACGGATGGATTGCCACCACAATCTGCTGATTTAGGTCCCATAGAACTACTTTGGAATGAGTTAGATCGCAAAGTTCAACAACATTCACGGACAAATATTAATAAGCTTCATGAAAGTCTACAAGCTGAGTGGCGAGAAATATCACAGGAGACCCTAGAAAAACTCATCAACAGAATGCCAGACATCTGCAAAGCAGTGTTGAAAGCAAACAGAGATCACTTTAACGAATCAAAAGTTTAAAATTTAGTTATTTAATGTTTATAACTAATAGTTTTGTTATGCTAATTTTGTCGTATGTTTTGCAAGTTTCGTAGACTTTTATTGCGTTTTTGTCGACAGAATGGCCAAAAATCTACAAAGCAGTAGTGAAAAGTGAAGAGGGTCATTTGGGCGCATAAAAGATGTAATATTTAATTATAAAGTGTTTATGACATTAATTTTGTTATTCAAATTGGTTGTTTGATTTCTTAGTTATGAATGAATTTCAAAAAAAAATATGTATTGAATATTAATTAAATCCAAATAAATGTTATTTTCTGCAATATATGACAGATTAATGTTCATTTCAATTATTTACATGATTTAATTTTGTTATATTTTGGACTTTGGACTTGCAGTTAACACTAAAAAAGTGTATTTTTTTTATAAATTTTAGTATTTTGCATTATATTGAGAAAAAACGTAGCATTGAGATTCCAGAAAATTGAAAAGATTTCATTTTCACGAACTTTTGGCCTTTTTTCGAAGAATTACGACAAAACAAGTAAAATTTAAAATTTTCAAAAAATCATAACTCTGAAACGAAAAATCGTAGCAACTTTTTACAAAATCCATTTTAAAGGTCTTGGCCTGTACTGTATATTTAAAATTATTCAGTTTCAGTCACCATTTGTTTAGGGTAAATGTACTAATTGCTGCCGGTGTACGTGGTTCAAAAAAATACAAAATATTTTCGTTTTCTTACTTTAAGAGTTATTCAAACAACAAAGTATTTTTGGAAATAGAACTTTTAAAACAATCGGATCATCAAGAAAGCGCTAACACTTTTTTAGAAGACTTTCTATTTTGTAAATTCTAAGGTTTTGATTGCACTTTGTGCACGATTAATATTTCGGCTGTAAAAAAGTTCAATTAAAAAAAAAATATAGAAAATTGTCATATACTTAAAACCATTGATAAATTTCCAATCAATTACCAAGAAAATAAATAAAAATAAAGTGTCAGTGTGCATAATTGATTGGAAATTTTCCAAGAAATCCAAATTTGGGTTCAGATGTCTTCTCCAAAGCTGCGCATGTGCAAATATGCGCGAATACTGCAACAAATCGTTGAAAAAAAATGAATTTTCACGCTATTTTTAAAAAATAACGCAAAAAAACTAAAAAAAATCCCAGATCACTCATGCAATCATTTCAAAGTATGTGCTTTTAACTATATTTTCTGAAAATTTGAGCCAAATCGAAATAGGTATTTTTAAATTCTGAATTTTTAAAGAAAAATTCATTTTTTCGATCTATTGTTCACTCGTTAAAGTAAAATGGGAGTGAATTACCTCACTATTTAAATAATTTTTTTATTAAAATCACGGTTTTTAGACCAAAAATGGGTTTTTAAAATTTAATTTGAAAAAATATGAAATTTTACTAAATTGAAGATTGTGATACTTCTATAAGAGATAAGGACTTGAAATTTTACCTAGACACATATTTTTCGATGTTGAAATCACCAGTAAAATTCCAGACAAATTGATGAACCTCGACCGCGAAGTATTACATTTTGATATGGAATGCTCTTTGTTTATTCAAAAATCCTACGTAATTTTTTCTTGCAATTTAAAATAGACTCTTTAATGTACGGATAAAGTATCACAAAAGGAAGTTTGGTTGAATTTTAAGTAAGAATTTTGATGCAGGAAAAAAAACGGAAACCATCCACTTTTTCATTAAAAATTCTTTAAGCGACTTGCGGGCCTGGTTAATGTCGTTAAAAAAAACGAACAAATGCGTATGATTTTTTTTATCCACTCGAAAGTAAAAATCTTTTTTTTAACCACTCTAGTGTACATATCACTGAGTTTTTTCGGTTGAATTAAGATAAATGATATACAATGATAATTTTGTTTTTAAAAAATTTCCACAAATAGTTCAATATTTATCTTCAAAATTAAACATATTTATATATTTGAGAACACCTAAAATTTGAATATTCAATGGGTGGTAGTTAAAAGGGGGATATTTTACTACTCTCTATATATTAATGTAAAGTTAATAATAAATAAAAGCATATTTAACTAAATCGCTCATAAAATCAAGTCGGTAATTAACTGGTGTTGGTGTTGTAACTGCCGGTATTACAACAGTTACTCGTGGTATAAAATTCTAGGAATCTTTCCCATATGGTCTATTAAATTTCACTTCGATAGGCTTGTTTAAAGAAACACTACTCAAATAATCTCTTATCATCAGATAATATATTATACTACAAAAAATGAGTATCAAATAGTCTAGTTTATTCTACTTAAAATGTATCGCGCCATTATCTCATTTAATTATCAGTAAAAATTGTGTACTATTTCCATTTTTAGAATCACTGTATTTCGTTTTTACAGATAACAATTTTGTAGCTGATGAAAAATAGGTAGAAATGGTCGTAGCATTATAATAATAGTAAAATTAAGAATGTACATGTATTATACTATTCTATAATTATTTTTACTATGATAAGAGGGTATTTTCATTGAATAAATTTCATTACATCTACTTTACAATTCGCGAATATTTAAATAGACTATTTAACTGTAAAACTTGCGGCAGATTTGAGGTTATGTACTCGTATATAATACTGCGTATTTAACGATAGGAACATAGTAAACGGAACAATATTATTGTCTTGCTTACTACAGAAATAGTTCGGTGACCGGATATATGTTCCCGGAAATTCGTTCCCTGGAAAATCGTTCCCCTGAAAAATTGTTCCCTGGAAAACCGTTCCCCTGAAGGGTCTGATAAATTGCATTTTGTAGTATCTAGATAAAAATAGCCTGGAATTACGATTTTCCGCGTGAACGATTTTCCAGGGGAACGAATTTCCAAGGGAACGATTTTCCGGGAACAATTTTCCGGGAACGAATTTCTGGGCAACATATGTCCTAGAACCAAATAGTTCATTCGGCTATTTTTTGTAATCCTGTATTTTACTTTCGTAAAATGGTTCGTTTAACTACATTTTTTCTGTCTGTACACGCATGTCGCGTCGTTACACTGATAAAAGTATTTGTTTGATTCAAAGAAGGCTTCTTAACAGTTAACAAATTAAATTGTGGTATTTGACGAAATAAATATTTGTTAACTATTAATAAGCCGTTTATTAAGACCCTGTAAGGAAGCCTTCTTTAATCGAAATTACGGTTTATTAATATTAAACAATTCATTACTTTCACTACAAAAAATATTTCTTAATAGCCAAAAATACGTTTGTTAACATGCTAAGCAATTATTTCTTAATTACAACGAATTTGTTATGTGAAAGAAAAATATGCTTTTAGTTTGTAATATAAACCATATATTACGGCCTTATGACGAACAAATTTTGATGAAAATGAATGCATTTCCTTTCAGTCCATCTATTCTCTCCTCATATCAGAAATTTACAAATGTACGAGAAAAAATCATATTAACAAATATTTCCTGTGCATACTCAAATGAATATATTTACTAACGGTAAAGAAATACATTTATCAGTGTAGAAAACGGGAGGGGAAAACAGTTAAAATGAAGGAAAGCTTCTATTCAGCCACGTCATAATCGACATCAAGCGTTGACCTAAATTTTCAATTCATAGGAAAAATGTCAAAATATATTTCTAACCTGTAGACCGACCGGAAGTCTATATATAGACTCTGCGTGTGATTGGAACTTTCTATTATATATTTTTAAGCTTTAGCCACGTCATTTTGGAATTTTTAAAGGTCAATACCCGGCAAATTGCTGAGATAATAATTCATGGCATAACCTCTAAATTATGATCCAACGAGTTTATTGCGGTGGTTTCCCGAATATCTCGAAAATATGTGTTTATTTTATTATTTTTGTTTAATGAACGATTAAAAATTAAGAAAGGCAGTATCAAATCATTGATTAAAATAGTCGAAATAATCACGGCATTTTTCAATATATTATTATTATTATTATTATTTTGTACATAAAATATTTCTATTAATCCCTTCACAGTTTGAAAAGAATTTTACTGTATCCATCCAAAAAAGTACAATAGAATCTAGTCCACGGTGTTTTTATGAAACCTTACAAATAAGTGATCTCTGAATTAAAATCGGTCATCAAAATTGAAAAAGACAAAATGATGACACAAATATGGCGGACATGATTTTTTAAATTTTTGCGCCAAAATAAAAGGATACGATAAAAGAAACGACTTTCCCAAGCTTCATAAAAATCTGCGCAAATTAAACAAATTTTTGCCGCCATTTTTGGTCCGCCATTTATCCCAAATTTAAAAATGATTTTCCTCAGTTTTACAAAACTTTTAATCGCCACAATTTTTCACTAACAATTACAAAAAATGTTCCAAAGTTTTATGTGTTTATAAAATATTATAACATTTAAACCAAAATTTAAACAATAAATAATTAGTTTATTACAACAAAAATTAGAATGTTATGTTTGTAGTTTCCCAAAAATAATATTTAAATAAAAGTAATTTTTAAATTACTTATAAATTTTGTCTGTTTTCTCTATAATGAGCATGAATCACAATTGGGTCAATCAACCCTGAAGCTCACAATAAAGTTTAACAGAATACTTTATCTCATTAAAGCCCAAATTCTAAAAAATTCCGTGAAATTTCTCGATGAATTCTGAGAACTTTTCATTATTACCATTTTTTTAAAAAAGATCGTAGTTTCACAGAAATTTTCATTGTTCCGGCCATTTTGAGGTCGTTAGAATGATGTAAGGTATAAAAGTAAAATTTTTTCTTAAAATTGAAGTATTTTATTTACCCTTGTTCAGAGTTTTAATAGAATCCCAATATTCTAAGGGCTCGAGAAAAATTGGTAAGAATAAATTTTTCCCAATTTTTTGGACATTTTTTTTCAAATTCGGAGCCATATTTGAATTCCTAATGACTAAAACTCAATTTTGAACTCGGAATTTTGAAGAGCGAACTCGAAAACAGTATGATTATGTACCTCCCAATTTTTTTTAACTTCGATTTTGATACAAAATACTCAATTGAAATAGAAGCAAGAAAAAGTTTCCTTTGGGCGTTAATGGGTTAAAGTATCTTAAAATATTTGTTCAAATGGATTTGAAAAAGTAGTAATTTTCAGAAATGATAAACAATTTTGGATGATAGTATGTCTCCAATATATGAATCTCAGAGATAAATAATGTCTAGGACACCATCTAGATGATGGTTTTACAGAATATGCTTGACAAACAAAATCTCTTGTTATACTTATATTTGGAGGTAACCAAGTACTACTGAGTTATTAAATAAGCCTTTTATAATAATGATATTTACTGCATTAAGACATTATTAATATCTATTATAAATGTAAGAAAGAAATTGGCTTACCTTTCGTCCTGCATATTTCTATAAGGTTTACTACATTTTCATGTTTTAAGAGTTGTAATATTCGAATTTCCCTTAGCGCAGTTATGGGAAACTACATAAAGAAATTAATTATGTAATACCACTCATACGTGTATATTAGTGATGTGAAATTAGGAGATACTTACCCCTTCCCTTTCGTTATCCATTAATACTTTTTTCATAGCTACAAATTTTGTATTAATTTTCTTGTCCCTGGCTTTGAACACCTCGCTAAAAATTATTTTATTTGTATATTCAGACTTGTTACCAGAATAACTACAAAATCGTTTATGAAATATTGTAAACATTAACGTACCCAAAGGTTCCTTGTCCGATTTTTGCAACTTTTTCATATTTGGAAGATTCGTCGCAGAATGGAAAATCAAAGTCCTGGATATATTTTTCTTTTTCTTTTGCGTTCATCATCGTGATGTACTATATAGTAAGCTTGTAAGCTTACTTATATATAGGATTCTATCCAGGTATTATTATAGGTAGGAATGTATTCCTCCGATTTACCTCGAACCTATTGTTACAAGTGTAACATATTAATTATTATAGTACAGTATTCTAGTTACTATTTATACTATATTGAAAAACTTTAACAGATGATTTGAACGTAATTTAATTAAATGGAATCCTACAGAACGAAACATGCATATTTTCTCAAATACCAACTTATCGGAATATAAATTTGATTATTAGCGGTCTCAAACTAAACAAGTTACTAATATACAATTTATATATAATATTCTTATAATTATAACATATTAGTTTTGCATGAATAGTGAGGCTGATAAAGCTGCGTAAAATTCATCTCTGAATATGTTTTTCACACCCAAGACATTGTTTGATGATTTAATATAATATTTATGTCAATAAAACAAATTTACTTTATATAAAGGATGGTGCACACAAAATATTACAACCAAATAGATAAATTTAGAACATATGCAGTAGCGAAAAACTAAATTACACTCGAGTTTCAGTATTTATTTTTATGTATAAATGAAAAATTGAGTTGATATTATCCTGTGGTTGACTGTTTCATAATGACTTATGAAGTATATTTAATTAACTAAATAAACAATTCAATTTATTTTGACTCGAGGAAGACCCAAGTGTACAGAGAAGTGTATATATATTGATCACTTCATAAATACAAAGCAAGATTATCATCGAGATAACGTAGTTAATAAATTAGCGCAGAATGTCGTTTTTAAATTCTGGAGTATATCAAGTGATCACTTCATATTGTAATGACGAATTTCTGATAAAACTGCTCAGTACCCAGTCTTTAATTAATAGACATTATAATTATTGCAGAGGTGGTAAAAGGATCCATTTAGAATTAGCGAGTAATAAATCCTTTACCCTACGCAATTAATTTTGCAATCTCGTCAATGACATCAAAAGACAAGATATGAATGGAATTTTTAAATTATATAAAAACGATAAATATGTTTCAATATTTAATTATTCATTAAACAATATTTACAAAACTTACAAGCATTGATTTGTCTTCGAGAGCAATATTTCTCGTTTCAATAATTAGTTTCCATGTAGTATCAATCATGCCTCAGAATATATAAAATTCTGTCAGTCAAGATGAAGAGAACCTTTCTCTTGATAATGTAACCCGTTACTTGTTAACATCCCTTAATTTGAAAAATATTAAGTTATAAATGAAATTTTCTGACTAATAAATTTTATGTAGTCAATTTTTATTGTAATATCTTTCTACGACTATGAAAAAACAGAAAAAAAATATATACCATAAATTATTTACTATTCTTAATGTCTCTAAAACTACAATAAATTTGATGAGAGAAGAAAAATTAACGTTTTACATCACAATTTCACTTTTTCCAAATTGCTAGCATATTTTTTACAGCAAAACGACTTAGAAATCTAACTTAAAAATGGTTAAAATCTTTGAAACCTTGAACTGTTCTATTAAATCAGTATAACATGTTTTATAACAATAACAATAGTAGTAAGTAAAGCTTTAGATAATTAAATTAGAATTATTTAAATGACGCTGAAGCTAGCAGCAGATTCGCAGCAGTGGATTCAAGAAAACTGTGGAATTGAATAATTTCTTATTAAAAACTACTTGCATTTAAACATTTTTAGACAAATTTTATACAAATAAACTGTTTTTGGCAATTTTAATGGCTGAAAACCATAGTTTTTTCGAATCCGCTGCTGCGAATCTGCTGCTAGCTTCAGCGTCATATTATTTAACACTATTTATATTGCATTGTTGAGTATTTTTTATTTTGAAAATTACAAATACGATACGATATTAATATAAATTAGATCGATAATTTATTCCCTTATATGAATTGTATTCATAAATTTGCGAGGGCGGAGTACCCTGCCGAAAAAATACTATAGAACATGATTCACAAAACATGTAGAGCACCATACAAATTGTATTTATTAAGAAAAAAAGTAGCTAAATACCTGAATATTTATGTTATAGTTACAAAATGTTGAGGGCATACAATTTTATTCAAAACTTAATAATAATAATGTCTATTGAACGACGTAAGAAAGGGCGAGGCTCAGCCCAAACTGCTTTACAGACTAACCCACAGTACACATTAAAGACACATACATAATTTTAAAACGCAGTAACACATTCGCAGAAATGTTCCATAATGATGATTACAATAATAGCACACAGTAGAATATCAAGTTTCAGAAACAAAAATGAATCTTACACAATAAAGAGACACTTTACATAATTATTATCACAATGTATAAGAAAAAATAAAAAATAAAACATACAATGTAAAGTCAAATGGCTGCAAATGCCAACATAAAAAGAAAAATCTTGAACTACCTTACTGATTCTGCAAATTCAAGAAGTATCTTATCAATTTTGAAACAAATGAATAATATTGTCTTGAAGAAGATCTAAGATCTAATGGCAAACTATTAAATAAACGACTTGATAAGAGAAGGAACCTATGAATTTAGCAGATGAATGCATAGGATATTTAATGGTAAATTAAAACAAATTATTTACCTGGGAGGATATGATCTTGAATTTCCTAAAATATAGTTGTTTGTAAAGAGAAGTGTTCTGGTGAGCCACTAACCACCATCTGGTAAAATAAGGAAAGAATTTGGACTTTCACTCTACATCCCTCCCCCTACCTCTAAACTTAAAACAGTAAAAAATATTATGACTCCCTTGTAAAAGACCTAGTCCTAAATTTAACTTTGTATGGTGGAAAAACTGTACAATGGTACAAAAACCTTACAAAGTTAAATTTAGGACAATGTCTTTTTACATAGGTTTCAGAATATTACTTACTTTTTTAAGTTTTGAAGGAAGTTTTTAATAAAATTGTATCCCTCAACAATTTTATGACAATATTCAGATATTTAGATACTTTTTTTCTTAGTAAATACAATTTGTATGGTGCTCTATATGTTTTCTGAATCTATATGTTTCATAAATGCTCAGATTACGCAAAAAAAAAATATATAAAAATGTACAAAATATAACAAGTCGCAAGAGAAGTAAATTACGTAGAAAAACTTGAAGACAATTCGTGACACGAAAACATAAATTTCAGTCCTGTATCCGCATAATGGGAAAAAACTTATAAGATCCCCGTGAAAAATTTTATGCAGGATTCTCATGAGAAATTGAAACAATTGCCTTATAGTTGTCGTAAATATGCATTATATACATCTATTCGTCATACAAGTATCGTACGGAATATGTAAAGTTTTATTACATGAAAGAAAATAATTTAATAGATAGTTTTGTGAGCATATAATCATGAATGTTTTGAGTTGAAATTTTATGGAAATTACACAAAAATCTCATCACAATCAGATCAATTTTCATACAAATTGGAAATATTGTCAAATAGTGTTTCCGTAATATAGTCGAGTACTATACAACATTTATATGAAATTTACAAGCTATTTGTTTCAAATTCTCATGAGAATCCTACCTAAAATTTTTTGCAGGGATACTGTTGGTACGTTAATATTTGGGAACTAATTGATGCCGTTTTAAGCAGTTTTCGGTAAAGTAATACAGCAATTTTTACATTACTATATAATAGGAATTATATGATACGAATATAAATTCCAGTAATAAAATCCACATAAAAAAAGGTTACAATAATACTGTACAGTAGGACCTCTCTTATTCGAACCTCTCTTATTCTAATTGCCTTTCTTATTCTAATTGTTCAGCCTCTCTTATTCTAATCGTTCCCCCACAAGTTTTCTCCCACTATCACACGAAAAGTCAACGAAAAATATTGTCCACGAATCACAAGCTCGCAAGCAAAGTAAGTGGGGGTAAGGGGAAAATTAGAATAACAGAGGTCGACACCATCTTGAAAAATTTTACTAATTAGAATAAGAGAAGTCCTACTGTAACTTAAGTAAACCAAAACATTTACCAGTATGATATCAATTTCAATAATAAAAAATGAAAATTCAATGTAATAATTTAATGTAAAATGTAAATAAAAACCAATTTTCTACTTCCTATCTACCTAACAATTCTGTTTGATTCAATATGAAGTTATAGAATCTTTTACTTAGTTTGACTTTATTTCTCATCCAATATTAAAACGAACAATCATCTGTTAACCCAGTGAAGCACACATCTTTCTTAACGTGGAAAATGGTTGAAATTTATTACTCAGGGGTTTTCAGGGTCGCTGATTCCGAATATGACGTCAGATTTTCAAAATTCAAAACATATTTCGGGACCCCGAAATTCTCCGAACAAACGTTTCTAGGCATAAGTACATGTTATTTTTAAAATTCTTCTACTGACATATTGAATTTTAGAAATCTGAGCACGCATTTGTCATCAGCGACCATAAAAACACTTTATTAAAAATTGTCTTGAAAATCGAAACTGAAATAAGCTAGAAAACGCTTTTTTAAAAACAAAATAGAATTTTTTTAGTGTTTGTTTACTTATAACATTGTTATAACAAATGAAATTTGAATATTAGTAGTATAATAATGTAGATAAATACCTTAGCTACTAGAGAAACCAATCAATAGTTTTAAATGCCTCAAAATGGAATTTTTATAAATGAAATTAACTGGTAGAAAAGATAGTCCCTGACGGGGATAATACTAATATAGTAAGTAATACTAATACTAATCTGAGTTGGCAGTAATTAATATAATCAATTGTGGTATTTTTAACTAAATCTGATAAAATCTATAGTAAATTAACATTAAAATTTCATTTGATGAAGTCATTTATATTTAAAATTAATATTATATTCTTAATTATATGTAACAGTAAAAATTAAACTAAATATTTGCAATATTTTTTAAATTTATTAAAATATAATTCATATTTTACAATATCGAAGAAATACAAGTTATGCATTTTCCTTAAACACAATATTTTATCTAAAAACAAGTGAAATATTGAAATCGTTATCGTCATTTATTAACAGTATGACTTTCAAAGATTAAAAGCATATTATATGTTACAGGACTTCGAGTGCCTCGTCCCTTTAAAAAAAGGAAAAGAGAATTTGAACTTAAAAAGAAAGGAACTAAAAAAGGGACTTCAGCTAGAAAAATGGACTAAAAATAGTTTTGATTTCAACTTTTTAATCGTAAGCCTGATACAATTATTACATTACAATTTATAATAAAATTGTTTTCGTTTCGTCCCATCACAAGGGGAGAGTCCGGGCACAAAATCAGTTATATCAAACAAACGTTCAAAAATTCCCCAGAAATTATTTCTTTAGTGATTTTTGAGGAGGAATTCAATGGTAATAAAATAAAAATCAAAAACAAATTTTTTTATCAAAAAAGAAAAATTTTTTTTTTCAAATAAAATGGAATTTTTTAAAATCCATACGTAATTATTTAGAAAATATGTTTTTCTGCTTTCCAATTGTTTTTTTTTTTAATTTTTAAAATAGATTAACAAATTTGAATAGCCTTTATTCGGAAAAAAACAAATTTTTTCACGCTAAAACGTAATATATATAGAACCCTCTCTACCCAAAAAATTGAACTCTCAATTTTTTTTTAATTTTTCCACCCGCTTTCTTTTAATTTTTTCGTCGTTTTTAATGTAAACATTCAAAGCAAATTTGGTGAATAAAAAAACATATTTTCTAACTAATTATGGATGGATTTTAAAAAATTTTATTTTTTCGACAAAAAAAAAATCTTTTTTATCAAACATTTTTATAAAATTGTTATTATATTACCATTAAATTCGTCTTAAAAAAAAAACATTTTTTTCGTATTTTTGGAAAGATTGTTTGTTATAGTTCCTTAAAGTTTCAATAACTTAGTTTTTCCATTTCCCTAAGATGCTTTGCAACTTTTTCATAGGGGTCTATGTATACAAGGAACCTATATTTATAAAATCATAAATATGGAAAATTGTTTTGTTTATTTACAATTTTTTATTATTACATAATAAAAGTAATCGTGTCCCAAAACATTTTGACAAAGTTTTTAAATTAAATAGAGAAAAAAAATAATCATATAATTTTTGTTGCATACTACATACTGTATATGTATACTATAAAATAATTTATAGATGAAAAACAATATGGATATAATTTTGAATGGCTTCATACTATTTTTTAGTTTCTCCGAAGTTAAAACGTAAGTAATATTGTCATATTACTTCGGATTTGAAAAACGAATTACTTTTCTTAATCAAACATTTATTCATACGCAGAAAACAAGACGTAAAAAGCCGCAGAAGGACAATTTAAATTTAAAAGGTTAAAGAAGGATGTAAAAGGGACTTTTGACAAAAAAAGGAAATAAACGGGACTAAAGTCGAAAAAAGAGACTAATTTCCTAAAAAGAGACTGACTGGGAGCCCTGATGTTATTAGATCTTAAATCCAACTCAGTCACATTTAAGATTCTTGAAAAGGTTGATATATTGATACCAATAACGAATTAAATTAATAAGGTTAGGTCTACAATTGGAAAGGAAATATAGTGATGATGTAATTTAATTGTACGATTCAATCTGTTTTCAGTAACTAGGTTATGTTGATTTTATTCATTCATTTAAGTACATAGAATGTATATTCCAAAATAGTTGTAAACAGATTTGGTAATAAATTAAGCCTAAAATCAAAACATTAGAAAACATTTCTATTAATTTAAGTTTTATTTATAAACATAAATATACAATGGTGAATTTTAGCTGTGAATCTGCATCCCAAGTATACTTGCATTTTTTTAAATAATTTACAATATATGATCATACATGAGAACTATTGTCTTTAATTTTTGCTGGCTTATTTTTCGAAAGGTCAATTACAAATGCATTATTTTATTTCCATAAGTGAAACGATATCTGTTACACCGATTTTAAGGGAGTAGAATTCACTCGTTCCATCTATTAATATGCAACTACTGATTCATAAAGCATATTTAATTGCAGATTTGCAATTTATATAAAGTATGTATTTAATATTTATAAACTTATTTTTCATGTTTATGCATTATATTTTATACTTTTCAAGTGTTATTGTTTTCGATTATAATTTCTTAAAATGTTATCAATGCCTACTTCGTTTTGTATATTTTATAAGTCTTGAAGTCTTGAATGTACAAAACGTTTGAAGAATGTCGCAAAATGATTCAAATGCAACATAACTACATAAGATCACTGCCTCGGAACATTATTAATTGTTTCACATATGTATATATATTAAGAGGACTTATGGAGAAACACATAATAATTGGTTTCTGTACTACTTTATGTTACTAAATGTGTGAAAACATCGAAAATTTAAGAAAGTAAAACAAACCTTTCGACATTGCGTGCTTTCTCAAACTTCTCATATTCCCAACTCGTTCCATAGCAAGTTCATGTCATACAAATATGTTTGCACCTGCAGATGTTAAGCATTTCTACATTTATATGTATGTATTAACTATACATATTGCTATCAAAGTTTGCAATAGTTAATCCCATAAACTCACACATCTTCATTAATGACCACATGAGTATTTACAATTAGTTAGGAATATTCTGTGAATTCGTTCCTGATGCTCTAACGAAAATAGGACATTGTCGAAATAAACATATTTTTAATCATAGGATCGTTAAATGCGTTTTTGTATTACACGTTGTTTCGTAAAATGTTACCTCCACGAAACCAACCAATCCTTAATAATAAAGTCGAGAATTCAAGGGGTAACTAAGTCGACTAAAATAAAAATTGTGAAACCAGTTTTATTCACAATAAATCTGGTCGTTATTTATTCCTATTTATTTCTACACGAAGAACGAATCAACTAAACTGAACTAAACATCTAAATCAAAGGTCTAAGAGCGCGGCTTACATTAAGGTTAAGGTGCTCTGTTTTTTTCCGGATGTCATCGACTAAAACGATATATGCGCCACCTACAACTTCTGAAAATCTCGATAGTCGTAAAAGTTACTAGTGACTCTGAAAATTCAAGGGAGTACTCCAGGGTATGTACATAAAACGAAGTTTTGTCCAATTTAAGGTGTAATTACCCTGGTAAAAATTGAAGCATGTATTAAACGTTTCTTGTCTAAATTCACGCTTAAAATAGCATTTCAGCGTTACAAAAGAGTAACGGAAGAGTAAAGGAATTTAGGCAATTTAAAGCGTCCGGCACCCTTCATTTTCACCAGCCCAATAAACCAGAAAGTATACGGAATCGATATTTTACATTCTGTATATTTCTGGGGGCGTATTGATTATCCCAATAACCGAAAAAGTATACGGAATCGATATTTTGCATCTGTTTCTTTCTAGGCGCGTATTGATATTCCAATAAACGAAAAAGTATACGGAATCGATATTTTGCATCCTGTTTCTTTCTAGGGGCGTATTGATTATCCCCGATTCTTATTCGAATTTATACTATTTTATACGACCTGTAATTCCAGAGTTGAATTCATTCGATCTCATACGATACCGTACATATATTTAACGCATTCCAAATATCGTATACACTCGCATTCGTAACTGAAAGAGCGGGAAATAAACTTATTTCGTAATAAATCGTATACAGATTTTTTGTATACTTTATATAGTTTCCCAACAAACGAACCAGTGTTGGCGTGGTGCCTCGCTCGCTTCGCTCGCTCAGAAACTTCGACCCAGTAGAGTCGGCTATTCCTTAATACTCGTTTGTTTACTAACAGATTTCAATTACATTATAAAATTATATTGATATTTGGGGGTCCAATCATATTTAGGTCCAAGTGGCTTCGATAGATACGTTACAACAATATAGTGTTTCTTATATGTATGAAAAGTGAAAATGAGCATTTTCAAAACTTCGACCCCGACAACAGGCCAGCCGAAGTATTAATAAATAAAAGTTGCAAAATACTTACTTCATGCACTTGTATTATAATAGACTAATCGATCCATATTACATGTTTACAGTGTTTTACTAATTACTGTCTGTATCATTATGATCTTATATATACAATATATACATATAATTCTTCGAAGATATGTTGAAAGTTTCGAAAAGATCTCTGACGGATATCTTTTAGATATCTATAAGACATCTTTTATATATATCGAAATAGTTATTTTCATCACACTGGGACGAAAGCTGCAACTTTCCTCCCTCGGCTTCACCTCAGGTAAAAATTACACGCAGTCTGAGACATTCTTTATTTTACCTCCCTCGTTGAGTAATATACTATTTCGTACCAAGGGCGTAAAAGAACTTATGCGCCCGTAGGTGATCACCGCGCCCGAGGGGCTGGTGAAATTTATGTCAATACGCTTAGCCGTTCGCGAGTTATCGCGAGACAAAAAAAAACGGGTCTGAAACGTCGACATTTGATAAAAAACTATAGGGTAATTTTTATGCCCGAAGTGACTAAATTCAATACTTCGTCCAGACCTAAGGTCTGGGTCGAAGTAAAAAGTATACGAAAAATCTGTGTATGATTTAATAGGAAATAAGTCTGTTTCTTTCCCACTCTTTCAGTTACGAATGCGAGTGTATACGATATTATACGCGATACATAAACGCACATAACCTCAAAGAAACTATTACTTTGGATTATCGAATGATTTAAATTCAAAACTAGAAAACAACATTTCTTCGAAAATTATGAAATACTGAAAACGATATAATTAATTCTTCGATTAAATTAACAGAATTTAAAGCTATTCGTATCGTAAGGTATCGTATAAGACCGAATGAATTCAATTCTGGTATTACAGGTCGTATAAAATAGTATAAATTCGAATAAGACTCTCGAATAATCAATTGGCCACTAGAAAGAAACAGAATGCAAAATATCGATTCCGTATACTTTTTCGTTAATCGGGTTGTTGGGAGGGTAGGCCTCGCCCTCGTAGCCAATATGTTTACGAAAAATATTATACAGGGTCATCGAAAAGTATCGGACCCCCCTAATATCTTCAGTTAGAATGCACTTAGGAGAAAATGTCCAATAGCAAAGTTGTATGGTTTCAAGCGGGGAGTAAGATGATGACCTTGACTTTGACCTTGACCATGTCCTTCAAGGTCATTTCAAGATCAATCTTATTTTTTTAAATAGAACCCCCTACATTTTATTGCATATTCTTATAGCTTATCTCGAGAGCTTTCCAAAACACTATAATAAAATATTTTTTTATTAAGTACTTTTTGAGTTATAAAGGTTTGAAGTTAACAATTTTTTGACACAAAATGTAGAATATCTTGTAAAATATTATTTAGTTTTCAGTAATCATAACCTTAATACTTTTGTGTGCGGAATAATGAGACCAATTAATTGGTTTAAAGAAAATACATTAATCGGATCCACCTAATATTTTCAGTAAGAATGCATTTTGGAAAAATGTCCAATAGCAAAGTATTGTACGGCTTCAAGCAATTATGCTAATAGGCTCTGGCGAAAAACTGCCCGAACGTAATCGCGAGAAGCTGCTCGAATGCGTGATTTCCGAAGGCGTTAGCGGGAATCTGACCGAAAGCGTTGGCCAATCTTTATTCTCTCACTCTCGCAGGCACCAATGTACGAGCTCTTGAGCAAACAATACGGATAACTGATTTGAAACTTTGATGCAGTGCTGTCTTCTTCTTAGCGAGCAGCAGTCACCTCGTGGACGAAAACGAACAGCCTCAAAAATTTTTTCTGTAACAAAAGAAACCATTGCGCTTCAATTGATTATCCCAAACATCTTCATTTTGTTTCCAATAGCCCAGAAATTTTTCGTCAATATTATTAATTGATCTATTAGATTTTCAGTTGCTCAACGAGCTTTTTGCTAGTGCTGGTTAAAATAAACAAATCGATAGTTGGACCAACACTTAATAATTAGTATTTTTCTCTACTTAATTATCTAGATCAATTTCCTATCACTTACCTGATTAATTCTTCTTCGCTCTAATTAAGAATGGCGGAGCTTTCTGAAAGAGATCGAATAACACTGTTAATGATGCGAGGATGGGGAGATCAACAAAGAGGGTATAAAACAGTAACGCGATTATTTAATGAAAATTTTCGGAATGAAAATAATAGGATCTCCAAAAGTACTGTAATCCGTACTATTCAACGTTTCGAGGCCATTGGTAGCGTTAAAAGCCGCCCAAAATCTGGTAGACCTAAAACAGCAACAAATAATGATAAGGCATTAGATGTTTTACAGTCTTTCGTTGAAGATCCCCATATTTCCATCAATCGCGTTGCACAAGAACACGAAATCGGTCATGCATCTGTCAGTAAAATTCTGAAATTGAATAAATGGCATCCATACAAACTCCATTTGGTCCAAGAGTTGTCCGAAGACGATTTTGACAGACGCATCGAATTTTGTGATCTTATGATGGAGATGATTGTCGACGATCCTCTATTACTTGATAATATTGTTTTCTCTGATGAGGCAACATTTGAACTGACTGGAAATGTAAATAGACACAATTGTAGATACAGGAGTGACGTTAATCCTCACTGGAAAAGAGACAATCATACTCAATATCCACAAAAAGTTAACGTATGGGCTGGTATTCTTAATGGTAGACCAGTTGGCCCTTTCTTCATTGAAGGCAATTTGACAGCACAAGTATACCTAGTCATGCTTCGCGAACAAATTGTTCCAGCTATTCGAGACATAGCTGGTGGAAATATGGATGAAATTTATTTCCAACAGGATGGAGCTCCACCTCATTATGGTGTCATTGTCCGTCAATATTTGAATGAGGTCTTTCAGGACAGGTGGATATGGCGAAGGGGTCATATTGAGTGGCCACCTCGGTCTCCGGACTTGACCCCACTTGACTTTTTTTTGTGGGGTTACTTGAAAAGTAAAGTTTATGCCACCAAGCCTCACGATTTAGATGATTTAAGAGGGAGAATAACTCGAGAGATAGAACTAATACCGCCAGAAACGTACCGGAATGCGGTTTCGGCTGTTTATAACAGATTGACACATTGCCAGGCTGTTGAAGGGCAACAATTTGAACATTTGTTGTGAATTGTTTGGTACAATTAAATATTTTGCCCAAGCTAACCAATTGGAATTAAATTTGCCTTAACTGGCCGGACTCACACATCACTCTTACCTTAACTGGTCGGACTCGTACACCACTCTTGCCTTAACTGGTCGGACTCGCACACCACTCTTGCCTTAACTGGTCGGACTCGCACACCACTTAACAAATTGTTAACTTCAAACCTTTATAACTCAAAAAGTACTTAATAAAAAAATATTTTATTATAGTGTTTTGGAAAGCTCTCGAGATAAGCTATAAGAATATGCAATAAAATGTAGGGGGTTCTATTTAAAAAAATAAGATTGACCTTGAAATGGCCTTGAAGGACATGGTCAAGGTCAAAGTCAAGGTCATCATCTTACTCCCCGCTTGAAACCATACAACTTTGCTATTGGACATTTTCTCCTAAGTGCATTCTAACTGAAGATATTAGGGGGGTCCGATACTTTTCGATGACCCTGTATATACCGTTTCCAACAAATTAATTTTCATTATTAACCCTTTTTTTTTCAAAATGAGAGAAGCAGGTACGTCAACATCAGCTAAGTTTCTGCAGTGGAAAGAATTTTTGTTTAACTTTGGAAAATACATTTCCGACTATTTTGAAGTGTGTTCTATCGATTCCCGTCAAGAAAATGGCCAAAAAAAAACATTTCTGCAAAAATTTTGCAAAATAATAAAAAATGCCATGTTTTTTAGGTCGTTTTTTATTATTTTTCACGATTTTCTCCGCCGAAATGGATTATAATCAATAAAATGCATATATATAAAAAGTAATCCCGATTGTTAAAATATTGTTAAAATATTGTTAAAATATTGTTAAAAATAATATACTAATAGAACATTTTTTAGAAGCAATGGCCAATTCAAAATGGCAGCGGAACAAAACCCCTTTTTTCAAAATGATTAATTTCTTGAAATAGAAAGATCATAGAAAGTTTTTTTTTTAGTTTCATAATGATGATATAAATATTGACTGGTTATGGATGAAAATTATGATCATTTTGATGATCAAATTTTTGCAGAAATAATCGTTTTTTTTCCATTTTCTTGGCGGGAATCGATAGAGCACATTTCAAAATAGTCGGAAATGTATTTTCTAAAAATTAAAAAAAATTCTTTCCATTGTAGAAATTGAGCTGATGTTGACGTACCTGCTTCTCTCATTTTGGGAACAAAAAAGGGTTAATGATATTCTTGAGGAAAGAAAGCATTACTGTTATCAAACAAAACTTGAGAACTCCAAAAATAATTTGTTAAACACATTTTATTAATGATTCAAATTTTCTTCGTTTTGCCAGTTAAGAATTTTCAATATTGAAATAGATTTTGACGAGTGATGGCTTATTTTAACGAAAAAAAGATTATCTACAAGTTTACCGTACAATTTTTGCAAATTTCTGAAGCTAATTTCAAACATCTCTATTTATTTACAAGAAATTATTACTTTTCACAATTTCCGAATAATTTTAGTGATCAAGTAAAAGATTTGAAAATATTCTTTCGGTAAAGTTGTAGAGATTCTTTTTCTCGAAAAAATAAGCCATCATTCGTTAAAATACATTCATTTTTGATGGGAAAGCATGGCAAATGTTATTCGTAAGCTTCATTTTTCAGATTTACGCACACACGCACGCACGCACGCAAACAATTAAACAAAATTTTGAATTTTTCGCCATTTTGGAATTTTAAACTGTACAAAAAAGTATTCAAAAAATACCGAAAAAAATTAGCGCATTCTTTGATCGATTCTAAGAACTTTTTGTACCACAACAAGTTTTCAAAAAGTCTACCATTTTCCAACAATTCATAATTTTTGTTTTTATTTGACTCTTATGAGTTAAGGGTGGTTTTGAAACCCTTAGAAGTAACAAATTAAATAAGCAAATGTCATAACTCTTTATATTGGATCTCGACCGCCCTGTTTTTGGTAATTTCACTGAATTTTATGGTGTATTTTGCATTGAAAGTTACACTTTTTTGAAAAAAAAAATAGCCTTAAAACTACCCTTCATTTTCTTTATTAAAGAGAACATTGGCTTACATCGATAGAACGACCTCGAAAATAGTGGACTTTATGGCTTTATCGACTTTTTTCGGGGCTGAAAATATATAGTAATACGTCGTTGAACGCTGACGGTCAAAACTGATACTTTGGTACGAAATGGGTTAAACATCACATTTGTTAACGTCAAAATTGCACATTCCTCTTGGTAGGACTTTCTTCGCTTGTATCATTGCAAAATAATTGAAGTACTCATTTGTAAAGAAGCTTACCGACTATTTTCAAGGGTACTCTCTCGAATGGCGTGGTCAAAATTTGCAAAAAAATAATGTTTACACTAAATAATGCTAAAAATATATGAAAAATGGCGGATCGAATATGATGGACAAAAAATCTAAAATAGCCTGGATCAAGATGGATCTTGGTAGTCGGGGGTTTTTGGGGTCGCTGATTACGATGCCGAGCTCAAAATTGTGAAATTCAACATACGGGATCCAATATGGAGCACACAAAATGCAAAATAGCCTGGATCAGGATGGATCTTGGTAGTCGGGGGTTTTTGGGGTCGCTGATTACGAATCCGAGCTTAAAATTCTGAAATTCAAATTGGCGGATGCAATATGGCGGACAAAGTGGTGCGAAATAGCCTCGATATGTGTGAATCTTAGTATTTGGGGGTTTCAGTGGTCGCTGGTTGTTAAATAGTTCACAAAATATTGACATTCAAAATGGCAGTTCCAATATGCAGGGCTAAAAATGATAAAACAACATGATTTTAATGAAACTAAAAATTAACAGTAATTCAATAATATGTTGAGATTGTTCTCTTCCGAAATTACGCATCACATATATTAATTTATTTTATGTAATAGAAAGAATGAATGAGAGTACCTTTGGCATTTATGACATTTTTGCTGACGTTTTAGGGTTTGAATTGTATGGTTTTTGCCTTTTCAAGGTAGGATCTGGAAATATGCAGTGCAAACTCTTTTATTCCAACTCTTTATGGGGGGGGGGGGCTAGCAGAATTATACAACACATTCGCGTTTGTAATTAAAGCTTGTATAATTCATACAAACACGACCTATGTCAATTTGTTTGACCTTATAATCGGTAAAATGTTATTACAAGGCTGGTCGTGTAAGTCAACCCCTCCCATGAATTTGTTATAAATTGTAAAGGCATGGGGTAATTCTAAATCCATTTTCTCGCCTTTTTCTTTATTATAACGCTTTACTGGCAACAATGATGTGACTCCAGCAGCAGACGAAATGATTGAAACGGGTTTAGAGTCCATAACAGTAATAAAATTGATGCCACTATTTGTGTCATTTTTTACTCCAAATGTTCTTCGACGGGCATTTTTATCGATGTTATTGGACTCTTTCATCCGGTCTTTCCTCAAAGTGCCAGTTGCTCGTAAACCGAGTATAAAAATGACACAAATAGTGGCATCAATTTGATTACTGTTATGGACTCTAAGAAAAAGTATATAACAAAATAAATAAAACAAAATTCAAAAAATCAAAACGCAGAAAAAAAGATTCTCAATAGATACCTACACATCCTCGCGGTGAGAATCGGACATCGTTTACTAACGTAGAATAAACGGCCAAAGATACTTCAATCATTCTTTCTATTACATAAAATAAATGAATATATGTGATGCGTAATTTCGGAAGAGAACAATCTCAAAATATTATTGAAGTACTGTTATTTTCTAGTTTCATTAAAATCAAATTGTTTTACCATTTTTAGTCCTGCATATTGGAACCGCCATTTTGAATGTCAATATTTTGTGATCTGTTTCACGACCAGCGACTATCAAGATCCATCCTGATTCAGGCTATTTTGTATTTTTTGTCCGCCATATTGGATCCGCCATTTTGAATTTCATCATTTTGAGCTCGCATTTGTAATCAGCGACCCCAAAAACCTATAAAATAATGTTACTTGTTTGAAAACATGATAGAATTCCTTTAAAATCCGATCTCCGAAAACTTCCGAAATCTATCATCAAAAAAGCCGCCTTTTTGGATTTTCTATGATGAAATAAACCAATTCTATTGTCATATCTCTTCAGAACAGACATTTTATGAACTTTTGATGTATTTTTCCAGTCGCCTATCATCCGTTTTCCCATATAAATTTCAAATTAAAAAAAATACTTAAAAAAATTGATGTTTTTTCAGATATTTTCGGCATTATTTAGTGTAAACATTAATTTTTTACAAATTTTGACCTCGCCATTCGAAAGAGTACCCTTGAAAATAGTCAGTAAGCTACTTAACAAATGAGTACTTCAATTATTTTGCAATGATACAAGCGACGAAAGTCGTACCAGGCAGACTGTGCAATTTTGACGTTAACGGATTAATATGTGCGAGAAAATTCGGGAAAAAATGTTTTGATCTGAATCAAGTGTATATTTTTTGTACCCCGATAATTTCGAGTAAATCGCAAAAAAAATAGCTGAATATATGTACTTTACAATAATTTTCTGAATTAGATCGAGTACCGTTTGTCCTATTTGTCTGTTTCATTAAACTTATAAATGATTTTGAAAAAGCGGAATTTCAGTTTCAAGAATGTATCTCAGAAATTTTTAGGAAATGAGAGTAGTGACCATTGCCAGAATTTGGTTAAAGAGTTGGTAGAAAATTTTAAAAATTTACGTTGCTTGATGAATCTCAAAAGCATTTCCTAAATTCTCATCTTGGCTAACTCCCTGCAAACCTTGGAGACTACAGTGAAGAACAAGGAGAATGATTCCATCAATATATGGATGTATGTAATTGGTTAAAGAGACCTCAAACATTTTTTCGCAAGCCTTAATGTAATTTTTTGCAATTTACTTAAACTTTTGGTGGATTAACCCTTTGAAGCATACATTTTGCTTTACATGAAACCGAGTTGAAATTTTTGTTAGTAGCAGGTTCTCTAGATCACTTATTACGAATATGATACCAGATTATCACAATTGAAAATGGGGGCTCGAATATAATGGCCATGTTCTATCTGTCATTTTTAATTTGTATTGACACCCCATTCATAATCAGCGACCCGAAAAACTTCATATATTTTTTTCAAAATATGTTTATCATGTAACTTTGTCGGAATTACATTTATTGTGAAAATAACGTGCTTTATTATATATTTTATTATAACAAAAGTGTGCTTATGACCAATCAGTTTTTAAGCTTTCCTTATAGAAAATTATATCCGCGGACTATAGTACATGTCACAAACATTTTTTGAAAAGAAAAAGGTGACACTAAGGGATGTCACTATGCCGCATAGCCCTGCGAAAAATGTTAAGTAGGATTTTAAGAGAATCTCATGAAAAATTGAAACAAATGTCTTACAATTGTCGTAAATAGACATTATGTACATCTATTAGTCACATAAGTATCGTAAGGAATATGTAAAGTTGTATTACACGAAAGAAAATAATTTACTAAGTAGTTTTATGAGCATACAATCATGAATGTTTTGAATTGAAATTTTATGGAAATTACATAAAAATCTCATCACAATCAGGACAATTTTCATACAAATCACAAATATTGTCGAATAGTGTTTCCTAATATAGTACGAGGACTATACAACATTTATATGAAATTTACAGGGTACTTGTTTCAAATTCTCATGTGATTCTCATAAGAATCCTACCTGAAATTTTTCACAGCTAAGCGTGGTTAATGCACGCTCTATTTCATAAAAGCTATTCTAATTACTGTGTGCGGTTTCCTAAAAAATTGAAAAGAAAGGAAGAACTCGATGAGAATGTTCCCAAATGGCTTTGACTAACCAACTAGGAGCTCCTACAAATGAATCTAAATTCAATCTCTAAAGCCGGCATGAACTTTTTTAAGGTTGAGACACTTCTACAATAATTACTTATGTACACTTGCAATAAGTGAATTAACTTTTCCCCACGTAATATTCTCTTAATGAATATTTATTTATTGTAAACGAGTAAATGAGTGGTTTGATAAAAAACATTTATTAGATGGATTAGTACACATTTTCTTAAAAGAAAACAAATTAAAAACAAATATCTACCTATATCTCTGTTGGAAATCCTATCGTTTCGAGGGGAATCCTATAAGTATACATTTCTTAACTTTGAAATAACCATCAAGGTCATGTTCACGGTTAATCAATGGTACCCTTCAATAGTCGGGGAGAAATCCTTAAACTTTTTTCTGAAACATTTTCCCCGAAAATTTACTCCCGCTGAGATATATCGCCGTTCCTGAACATGTAAGTTTCACCATGAAATGACTTTGGCCAAAATATCAGTCATATCATATTTGGACGTAAAATGTCCCATTATTTCCGAATCCGGTGTCAGAAATAGGACTTTCCATTTAAAAAAATCGATTTCACCTTCAAATAACTTTGAAGATTGATCTCAAGGTCAGAACCAATAATATGCAGTGTCCTGGTACATTTCCCTGCTCGGTATTTCGCCTTCCCCTTCCGTCTCCCTATATTGGTCAAAAGAAGGCGATCGCCGCTTCTCCCACTCTCCTCTATCGCACTATGTTCGTGACATCACAGCAGGCCCTTCCTGAGGCCGCAGCCCGCAAAGTGGGGGAAAAAGAGAGCGGCGTCATAAGAGGGCAAATATGCTGGGACGTAAATATATCGAGATAAACAACTTTTGCTTGAAACATTTTTCTCTAAAACGTATACTTTTCAGAATATTTCGGGTGGGGGATTAAAATGGGACACCCTGTATGGTAATTAGAATTACCTTTACAGAGTAAGGGGGTTCTAAAGAGCTTGACCGATAAGGTAGGAAATTTCACTAAAAACCGTAAATTAAAGATGGCTGAATAACATTTTTAAAATTCGGGCTCTGAAGGGCAATTCTAAGCATTATAAACAGTTTCCTAGAAAATACAAAGATATTAATTGAGAACTGACTTCAGTCATCTTTAATTTACGTTCTTAGTGAAATGTCCTCATACCGGCAGACCACTTTAGAACACCCCCAATTTGAATATTTTAGGTTAGGAATTGATGTTTTCAAGCGAGCGACCTTACCTAACAGGTTCTCTTCGCTTCTTTACTGTCATATAGTAAACAAAAACAGATTAAAAGATTCTATTGCAAAAACGGAGATTAAACCTAAACCTAGAGCAACGTTTGGATTGATGGTGCGTATGACAATTGTATAATTTAGCTAACGGTTTTTATCCTTTTTTATGCAATTTAATCCCTTTTAATTTGTTTTCGATTACCCACTGCGGAATATATATGGAAATTGTACACTGCAAAAACTTTCGATGTAATTTTACTACGTATCATTTTGGAAATAAATCGATTCACGTGTAACGTAGTAATAGTACAAACTGTATGTAAAATAACATGGTGTTACATTGCAGATATTCAATTATTCGTATGTAAACAGCAATTATAAAAATTCGGCCATTTTTACTGTTTTTACGTTTATTTCAGAAATCCACGTGTTTTCTTGTTTTGCATGATCTGAACTTTGAAAATTTAATTGTCGTCGATTACACATCGATTGTAAATTTGCAATATATCACCATATAATTTTACATGCGGCTTGTATTTTTACTACGTTACACGTGAATCGATTTATTTCCAACGTCCCAAATAAACGAAAAAGTATACGGAATCGATATTTTGTATTCTGTTCCTTTCTAGTGGCGTATTGATTATTCGAGATTCTTATTCAAATTTATACTATTTTATACGACCTGTAATACCAGAATTGAATTCATTCGATCTTATACGATACCGTATTTAAAGCATTCCAAAAATTGATTTATTGCGGCTTAGAATAGCTTTAATTTCTGTTAATTTAATCGAAGAATTGATTATATCGTTTTCCGCATTTCATAATTTTCGAAGAAATGTTCAGTTTTCTAGTTTTAAATTTAAATCATTCGATAATCCAAAGTACAGTAGTCCTTCCCTTATTCTAACTTCTCCTATTCTAATGTTTCTCCGCATGAGTTCTCCCCACCACGCCTACTACTTATCTTAGAAGCACTTATGGAACATAACCAACATAACTGCGCATGTACTGCGAAAGAAAAAGAAAGAGAAAAAATGAAGCAGCTAACTTTTAGTGGGAGAGAGGAGGAAGTTAGAATAAGAGAAGAAGGCTGCCATCTTGCCTGATGGACACATTAGAATTTTTTTTTTTTTTTCCGAAGAAGGGGGGGAATGCGTTAAGCACCGTAAGGGAGTCGTGCGAGACTCCCCCGTGTGTGGGACTCACCTGTTGTTCGACACAGGCATACCCACTAAACCCCTAACCTTCTTATCCGACCGACGTTCAAGTGACCACCGCGGAACTAATAACAATACTTCGCAGTGGTATCGGTTATTGAGCAGATACTGGATCCCAGTAGCTGCCGCGTCCTTCCAGTAAAAAAATAAATAAATACTTTACATCTCTTTCGTCGTCTGGTATTTAAAAGCTGACGTCTTGGCGACCCCTGGATCCCAGTGACCGCTGCGTCACGCTGATAAAAAAATAAATAAGTACATATCACAACAAAGTAACAGATACGTACATCCCATTAAATAACAGAGGCACACATCACAGAACGATGTATTCCACAACCACTGGCGCCCAGTGGCTGCGTCGTCTTCTGTTACAAGTAAATAAATAGGTTGGACTCTCAATTGCCTTTACCTTCTCTTCATCGTGCTGCGGCTGCATCCGCGTCCGTCTTCTTGTGTCGAAGGACCGCCTCGACAAAATCGGCAGTCCTTGCCCAGGTGTCTTCGTTTTGTAGCATCAGCCGGATGATATTATCCGGCGTGAATTGTCCAATCTCTTCTTCTAGGCCACACCTGGCGTCCCTCCACTGCTCACATTCAAAGAACGTGTGGAGGGCTTCGTCGCGGATGCAGCCGCAGTACACACAGCCTGGGTCCGCTACCTTTCTCATTTTGTGAAGGTAGGAGCGGAACAGACCGCGTCCTGTCAGGAACTGCGTCAAGTAATAACTTACCTCGCCAAACTGGCGATCGGTCCAATCCTTTAGCTCGCCGATAAGGCGAGCAGTCCATCTCCCTCTTGTTTCCTGGGTCCAGAGATCCTGCCAGGCTTCCATGGTCCTTCTTCTGGCAGTCTCTCTGGCGCAGGACAACCCCATCTGTGATTTGTTCTGGTGGACAAACATTCGTTCCTGGGCGAGGAAGTGGATGGGAATGACACCAGCCACCACCATCGCTGCGGGTTCCGAGACCGTGCGATAGGAGCAGGCAATTCGGAGGGCCCCCTTCGCTGAACAGCGGCCAGTCGTTTGCGGTACATTTCGTGCCGCAGCGAGTCGGCCCAGACCTCCGCTCCATACAGCATGATGGATTCGGCGGTACGCAAGAGCAGCCGCCGCTTGCATGGCAACGGACCACCCACGTTTTCCATAATTCTGGCAAGCGACGTGGCGACCTTTGCTGCCCTGTCCGCCATTCGCTGTATGTGCGGCCAGAAAGTGAGCCGGGTATCTAGACTCACCCCCAGGTATTTAATGACTCGTTTAGTCTGGACCATCTCGCTCCCCACCCTGAGATCAATGATGGTGGGGATCCTCCTCTTAGTTAGGAAGACGGTCTCGGTCTTAGCTAATGCCAATTAGCAATGCAAATTCCAGCCCATGCTCGTCCATCCAGGAGCGAATACGCAGCATTACCTGGTTGAGCCGAGCCTGAACAGTCGCAGCGTCTCTAGCTACAATGACTGCCGCGACATCGTCGGCGTATCCAACCAGGAATTCACCCTCGGGCATTTCCAATCTCAGGATCCCGTCGTAGAAGACATTCCACACGTCGGGACCCAGGATAGAGCCTTGGGCTGCCCCTGCCGTCATTTCTCTCCGGACCAAGCCATTCGATGTTTCGTATTCGATGAAGCGGGACCTCAAGTAATCCTCCATGATGTTCTGGAGGTACTCGGGTAATTTAAAGTCCCGCCTCAAAGCGTCCAGTGCTTTTTCCCAGCTGACCGAGTTGAAAGCGTTTTTAACGTCTAGGGTTACCAGGAGGCAAACGGGGCGAGAAGGGTAACTTCCCCGTTCCGTGCCCCGTGCGGCTTGTACAACCTCCTGGATCGCTTGGATCGTCGACCTGCCTGGCCGGAAGCCATATTGGCAATCAGCCAGATTGCCTGCTGACTGTATAGCCTCGTGCAGGCGACGTCGGAGCATTTTCTCCAGGAGTTTGCCGGCGGTGTCTAGCATGCACAGGGGTCGGTGAGATGATGCTGCCTCTACTGGTCCCTTGCCCTTGCATATGAGGACGAGCTTTCCCACTTTCCAGCGGGAGTAAAATGTGCCCGCCCTCAGGCAGGAGTTGTACATGTCAAGCAAGGGCTGCGGCTGCCTTTCAACTGCGGCCTTTAACACCTCTGCTGGGAATCCGTCCGGACCCGGCGCCTTTTTGTTGCGCAGCGTTGCGGCTGCCTGCTGTAGCTCCTGAAGTGTGAAGGGGGGAGCTACAGGCGGGTCCGTGGTAGCCGGGCGTTCCGGTCTCTTCGGATGGGTGGGGAATAAGGTCACTACGATGTTTTGTAGGGTGGATGCATCGGTAGGAGCTCCTGGCTTGAACGCCCCCACCTTCTGCATGACAATTTTGTACCCTAAACCCCATGGATCGTTGTTCAGATCATCACCCAGCTTCTTCCAGCATCGGCGTTGACTGGACGTGATGGTTTGGCGGAGTTCCTTTTTCTTCCGTATATAGACGGCAGATTTTTGGGCTGCGTTACGGGGATCACGTTTGTGAGCCCTAGTGACTGCCCTTCGATGTTTAAGGCACTCACGTCTGAGCGACGCAATCTCCGTCGTCCACCGTCCAGTACACAGGACGGCGATCCTGCGGACGTGGTTTCTTCGGCACCGCTTTCTCACAGGCCTGTTGTAGAAGGCGCATGGTTGCTCGCGCTCGAGCCTCCGCTTGTATGCGGGCATCTAGGCCGTGAGGAATATCATCGAGGGAGGCTTTTCCTCTTGCTGTGGCCAGAGACAGCTTCTCGACATCCATTTTGGCGATGTTCCACTGGGGAGGAACTCGCGCGGGTCGTTGCTGGTGATGATGGTGGTGATTGGCTGGCACATCTCCTTTAAATGTAAAGGAAATGTATTGGTGATCGCTTCCGGTGTAGTCAGCGATCATATGCCAGCCTTCAACCCGCGCTGCCAGGCTTTCGGAGGCAAAGGAGACATCGATGATGGTCTCCCTATGGACCCTGGTCTCCGAAACGTTGGTACGGTACGGGTGTTAAGTACCATCAACCCCAGTCTGGAGACCATATCCATGACTCTTCCGCCTCGTGAGTCAGGGTTGGGCTCCCCGCATTCGAGGGCTTTGGCGTTGAGGTCTCCGGCCACTACGATCTCTCCCTTAATGCTCCGAACCTTGTCTTCCAGGTCATCCAGTTTGGCCTGGAAGTCGTCGATCCCCTCGTTTGGGGTGAAGTAGCAGCTAATGAAGGTCATGTCGCTGCTCCTCACCCAGACGTAACCCCTGCTGGAGCCACAGTCTGTAACGAGGATCCGACGAAGGTCCGGAATCCATATGGCGGGGGTGCCGAGTTTGTCCGCAAACCAGCCTGGCCCGTCTCTGTCGCGGTGTTGTTCACTTATAAGGACAAGATCTACGTCCTTTTCGCGGCAGATCTGAGCCAGGAGATTTTGGGCCGTCCTGCTTCTATTTAGGTTGCCCTGCAGAACGCGGGGCATCTTGTTTCTTCTTGTTAGATCCGGACAGGGCCTCCTTGAACACATTGCAGCGGGCAGATCCTGCGATGTGAGCTCGCATACTGGATCTTGCCCCCTGCTCGGCGCAGAGAAAGCACTGTGGCTTAGCAGTGCAGGTCGATGCCTTGTGACCCTCTGTGCCGCATCGGTAACAGGTGTTCTTCTTGTCGGGTCCCCTGCATTCGGTGCCTTTATGTCCAAAGCCAAGGCACCGATAGCATCTCGTCGCCACTTGCCGTCGACGAATGCGGCAGTTGACCCACCCTATCCGGATATGGACTGATTGGAGCAGCTTCTCGGCAGCGTCTTCGTCTGTCTCGACGAATACGAGTCGTTGCTCGGACCTATTTGGTCTCGTCAGCCCAATACGCAGATGCCCCGCGTACTCTCCCAGGCGGGCTCGAAGGGCCTCTTCCACCTCTTTTTCTGTGGTGAGGCAGTCTGCGTCCCTTATCTCGAGGCTATTATAGCTCTCGGGACCAGCTCTCGGACGCTGCACTCCCCCCTTGTTGCTGTTTGCAACTGTTGGGAGAGGCCCTTCCTCCCCTCTGCTGAAGTATTCTTCAGCTCGATGAGGACCTCGCCCGTTCTTGTACCACGTACCGCCCTGATTTCTGCACCGTAGCAACTCGGGTCGACCTGTTGCCGGACGATGCTGAGCACGTCCGCGTAGGTCTTCCCTTCGTTCCGCTTCAGGGCGATAGCTTCGGGTTTGGTCTTCACCTTCTTCTTCTTTTTCTTCTTCGTCGTCTTCTTCCTCACCGTCTGCTTTCCTTCCCCAGTCGCAAGTGCGTCTTTAGGGGGGGGGGGGGACACATTAGAATAAGAGAAGGACTACAGTAATCGTTTCATTGAGGTTATGTGCGTTATGTATCGCGTATAATATCGTATACACTCGCATTCGTAACTGAAAGAGTGGGAAAGAGACTTATTTCGTATTAAATCGTACACAGATTTTTGTATACTTTTTCGTTTGTTGGGGTGATACGTAGTAAAATTACATCAACTTTTTTTACAGTGTAGATCATCATGCATAAAAAACACAAGGTACAGTACTCCTTCCCTTATTCTAATGTCTTCCCTTTTATAATTTTTTCTCTTCTCCTATTCTAATATTTCCCCTCGCGCGTTCTCCCCACTGACGTGTGTTGACGTGTGGATTTTCTAAATACAAATTACGACGCATGCGCAACAAAAGAAAATGAGACAAAAGTGAGACTACAAATCTAAGTAGCGGGGGAGAGGGGAAAATTAAAATAAGGGAAGAAGGCCGCCATCTTGCCTGTCCGGACAAATTAGAATAAGGGAAGGACTACTGTATATCTGTGTAACCTGAGAACCGGAAGGAAATTGCCTTTAGGTGCCTGCATAACACTTTATACAATTAGCGCCACCTTCAACTTTATTTATGTACTACGACGTGAATACTCTGCACATGAATCTAGTTATTTCTAATAACTATCGCACACAGTCGAATACTAAATCCTATTGGTTGATGTTTGGACCAGAAAATGCGACTGCGTACACATGTGTATCAATAAATGCAATATTTCTTGTTCAAATTAAAATTAATTATTTGTCAATATAGTTGCTTATAAAAATTAATCAGCTCGAAATTAATCATTTTCATTTATAACCCTGAAAAATAAGATTATCGTGCAACCTTTCGTCTACTCATTTTCAAATTTTAGATTGTTTAAAATTTAAACTATTACACCGTAAATGTTATTTCTGAAAGTATAGTAGGACCTCTCTTATTCTAATTAGTAAAGTTTTTCAACATGGCGCCGACCTCTCTTATTCTAATTTTCCCCTTACCCCCACTTACTTTGCTTGCGGGTTTGTGATACATGGACAGTATTTTTCGTTGACTTTTCGTGTGATAGTGGGGGAACGATTAAAATAAGAGAAGCTGGACAATTAGAATAAGAGAGGTCCTACTGTAAAAGTAAACCTAAATGTATACATCACACCTACTTTCAGTTGCACGTTTTTAAAAATTTGATCTCCTATTTTAAAAAATATTTTCTATTTACAAAACTGAACAAAATGATCTTGCTTATTTTTTTTTTTTTTATAACCAATTACAAGGAGCAACTTTTAAATCAATGGGCCAGAGATTTTTGTACGCGATTTTAAAAATGTACTTGAAAAATCTATATACAGCTTAAAAATGACCCATTTCTTTTGTAGACGAAGAAAATAAAAACTAAAAAACAAGGAGGTAAATAATTACACAATATAAATTCATTTTCACATTTAATCAAGAAAGTCTATTTTTTTCCCTTTAAATTTCTACACATCGTACCAATCAAATATCTGCAAAACAATTAATGAAGAATCTTAAATCATTAGAGATAAAAAACACATCTTGCATAGAAGTTATTACATATAAAAGTAATCAGAATGGTATTTATTTTGAACTATTATCTATTCCAGTCAGAAGCTCGGTAATTAGAACTGTGTATTCTATGGTAGGGATTACATATTTCATTAACATTATGCTTAGATCGTTTGTCATTATTGTTTTGCAGCCATTGTCACTTATTCCAGAATTTACATTCCACCACGCAGACGTAGTACGAGGTGAAGAGTGGATTCCTTTTGAATGTTGTAGTCGGACAGTGTTCTTCCGTCTTCCAGCTGTTTTCCTGCAAAAATCAAACGTTGTTGATCTGGTGGAATTCCTTCTTTATCCTGGATTTTAGCTTTAACGTTTTCAATGGTATCCGAAGCTTCGACTTCTAGGGTGATGGTTTTCCCTGTTAAAGTTTTGACGAAAATTTGCATACCACCTCGAAGGCGGAGAACCAGATGAAGCGTCGATTCCTTCTGAATGTTGTAGTCAGAAAGAGTTCTTCCATCTTCGAGTTGTTTACCGGCAAAAATCAGACGTTGTTGATCTGGTGGAATTCCTTCCTTATCTTGAATTTTTGCTTTTACATTCTCAATTGTGTCGGATGCTTCAACTTCAAGGGTGATGGTCTTTCCTGTCAACGTTTTAACAAAAATCTGCATACCTCCTCGAAGACGGAGGACAAGGTGGAGAGTAGATTCCTTCTGGATGTTGTAATCGGAAAGAGTCCTTCCATCTTCCAGCTGTTTACCGGCAAAGATCAGACGCTGTTGATCTGGAGGAATTCCTTCTTTGTCCTGGATTTTCGCCTTAACGTTTTCAATCGTGTCGGATGCTTCAACTTCGAGGGTAATGGTTTTCCCAGTTAAAGTTTTTACGAAAATCTGCATACCTCCTCGAAGACGGAGAACCAAATGAAGTGTTGATTCTTTCTGGATGTTATAATCAGAAAGGGTACGTCCATCTTCCAACTGTTTGCCAGCAAAAATCAGACGCTGTTGATCTGGAGGAATTCCTTCTTTGTCCTGGATTTTCGCCTTAACGTTTTCAATCGTGTCGGATGCTTCAACTTCGAGGGTAATGGTTTTCCCAGTTAAAGTTTTTACGAAAATTTGCATACCACCTCGAAGGCGGAGAACCAGATGAAGCGTTGATTCCTTTTGGATGTTATAATCGGAAAGAGTTCTTCCATCTTCCAGCTGTTTACCGGCAAAAATCAAACGCTGTTGATCTGGAGGAATACCTTCTTTGTCTTGGATTTTTGCTTTAACGTTTTCAATTGTGTCCGACGCTTCAACTTCCAAGGTGATGGTTTTTCCTGTCAATGTTTTGACAAAAATCTGCATACCTCCTCGAAGACGAAGAACTAAATGAAGGGTCGATTCTTTCTGGATGTTGTAATCAGAAAGGGTACGTCCATCTTCCAGCTGTTTTCCGGCAAAGATGAGACGTTGTTGATCTGGAGGAATACCTTCTTTGTCTTGGATTTTTGCTTTAACGTTTTCAATTGTGTCTGACGCTTCAACTTCCAAGGTGATGGTTTTTCCCGTCAAAGTTTTGACAAAAATCTGCATACCTCCTCGAAGGCGAAGAACTAAATGTAGGGTCGATTCCTTTTGGATGTTATAATCGGAAAGAGTCCTTCCATCTTCCAGCTGTTTACCGGCAAAGATCAGACGTTGTTGGTCTGGAGGAATTCCTTCTTTGTCTTGAATTTTTGCCTTAACATTCTCAATCGTGTCTGACGCTTCCACTTCCAGGGTGATGGTTTTTCCCGTCAAAGTTTTGACGAAAATCTGCATACCTCCTCGAAGACGGAGAACCAAATGAAGTGTTGATTCTTTCTGGATGTTATAATCAGAAAGGGTACGTCCATCTTCCAACTGTTTGCCAGCAAAAATCAGACGCTGTTGATCTGGAGGAATTCCTTCTTTGTCTTGAATTTTTGCTTTTACATTCTCAATTGTGTCGGATGCTTCAACTTCGAGGGTGATGGTTTTTCCCGTCAATGTTTTGACGAAAATTTGCATACCTCCTCGAAGACGAAGAACCAAATGAAGGGTCGATTCTTTCTGGATGTTGTAATCAGAAAGGGTACGTCCATCTTCCAACTGTTTTCCGGCAAAAATCAGACGCTGTTGATCTGGAGGAATTCCTTCCTTATCCTGGATTTTTGCTTTGACATTCTCAATTGTGTCTGACGCTTCAACTTCCAGGGTGATGGTCTTTCCTGTCAACGTTTTGACAAAAATCTGCATGCCTCCTCGAAGACGGAGGACAAGGTGGAGAGTAGATTCCTTCTGGATGTTGTAATCTGAAAGAGTCCTTCCATCTTCGAGTTGTTTACCAGCAAAAATGAGACGCTGTTGATCTGGAGGAATTCCTTCTTTGTCCTGGATTTTCGCCTTAACGTTTTCAATCGTGTCGGATGCTTCAACTTCGAGGGTAATGGTTTTCCCAGTTAAAGTTTTGACAAAAATCTGCATACCACCTCGAAGGCGGAGAACCAGATGAAGGGTCGATTCCTTCTGGATGTTATAATCAGAAAGAGTTCTTCCATCTTCCAGCTGTTTACCGGCAAAGATCAGACGCTGCTGATCTGGAGGAATTCCTTCTTTATCCTGGATTTTTGCTTTGACATTTTCGATAGTGTCAGACGCTTCCACTTCAAGGGTGATGGTCTTTCCCGTCAAAGTTTTGACAAAAATCTGCATATTGGCTAAAATAAAAAATATTATTAGTTAGCAATTTTGTTAATTTGATATATAAAATTTGCAAAATTTCTTTATTATAATATTGCTTTGGGATTTTCTGGCATTTTATCCGCTTTGAAATCTATATCTCATTTTTTACGATTGGTTTTATGTTTTAAAGAATATTAATTATATTTAACAATTACAAATTGACGATTTAAAACGAGCTTTTATGTTATTATTGATCATAATTTGTAAAAACTTAATGTTGTAAAATCCCTAACCTCAAATTAAAATGTTCAAGTTGTACATGCACTGTAAAAAATCCATAATGAAATGAACCACGTATATTGGTAATTTTACAAACTTGTAATTTCCCTACACTGCACTATAGGCCAGAAGGCATCTAAAAACTGACAAAAGTCCACATTAGAATTTCGAATTTAATACTCTAATTGTATACAACTTTTTATAAAATTTTATACTAATTGGTCAAATATTATGGCGTTCATTTTATTTTGTATTAAAAACTTGTATTAAAAAATTTTAAATGCTTGGTATACTAAATGTATAATTATTTTTTCAACTCGATTATTTTTATCACTTCTAAATGTTATATCTTTGTTATAACATGTAGTATGTTGAACCAAAACAAAGAAAAAATAAAAATAGTCTGTATTATAAAAAATAAAGCACATTGTATGTAGGTGAATGTTTTTTTTTTTTTAATGTACTTGCTTCTGTTTTATAGTTCCCTTAACTTCCACACAACATCATAAAAAATCAAAGTGGAATTTCTTCTATGTGAAATTAACTTTCAGTTAAATTTGCCCATTTTTGCCCGTTTTGTATTTTAACGAAGTTACACTTGAAATAAAGCTAAACAATTTTTTTGCCACTACATAAATTCTTACAAAGGAGATCTTGATCTATAAAGTTCGGAGCTCATTAGTATTATCAGGAAATTATTTGTATGTTATATATAACTTCATCTTCTTCCATACAAGCTCCTTGAGAGCTTCTGGGGCCTCTTTGAGGGGTTGATAGAAATGTAAAAAAACATTTACTTTCCCGATTAAAACAGTTAAAAATATTACAGAAGCATATTTTATAAAAATATGTGATTTATTCAGATATTAATGTCATAATTTTGACTTATAGAAAGAGTTTTAGTGCTTTGCTTCATGTTTTGGTGACGTGTAACCGAGCTCCATTTCTCGAAGCGTCGGTTTTTTTAATCAAGACAGTAACCGTCTGAAGCAGTATTATCAGATTATTTGAATCCCTTTTGAATGTTGTAAATTTGACCTCATATTCGTAATCAGCGACCCCAAAAACCCTGAGTACCAAATTTTAAGTGATTTCGTTTAATTTTTCAAAATTCATCCACCATTTTGAATTGTCGAGAATGAATGTCAGATTCGTATTCAAGCAACCCAAAAACTCCCTGAGTAACGAGTTTCGATCAAATCCATTGAAATCTTGCATAGTGTCCATTATGGAATGCCTTCTGGCCTATAGTGCACTGTAGTAAATTTACAACAAGCTTGTAAAATTTACCTTTATACGTGGGTAAATTTACCACATTAAGCGTAGGAAAATTACAACGAGCTTGTAAAATACGTGGGTTATTTCATTACGGATTTTTTACAGTGTAGAAATATAACCAGAGTTTAAAGTGCTATCTGAAAATGTGTTTGCATAAAAATTAAAATGTGTACACATGACTAGTTTGTAAATATGTAGCTATCAAATTTATTCTTTATAGACTAACAATGATCTATGAATCACAAATAAATCTATGAAAACAGCAATATACTTTAAATTCAGAGATACCCTGGTAAAAATGAAGGGTGTTGGACGCTTTAAATCGTGTAAATTCACTATTCCGTTACTCTTTTGTAATGCTTAAATGCTATTCATTCATTTTTTTCAAACTTTTTTATATAAAAGTACAAAGCATCAGGAATGTTGTCCGGAAATTTCAAGTCGATCGTAGCAAAACTGTAGGAATGGGGAATATTTAAAGCGCAGTATGCCGAACGTATCGAGACCGGCTATTCAACCTCGATCTCACAGAGGCTCAGACCCGAGAAGTGATAACGAAGTTTCAACAAAAAAGGAAAGAGGAATTGGACTTGACAGCAGAACCTTGCCTTTATGGGCCTGGAATCGATGATTCCATGTAAGTTAAAAAAAAAATGTTTTCTCTGCTTTATTCTTCTTTAAAACTTTAAACGCGTTTCTCTTAATTCTACCTTTGCATAAACTGCTATTAGACATGCTTTTGTTGTTGAACGCGGAACTTTTTATAGCTTCAATTATACAGCTCATTTTATAAGCCAAAATAGGGCCAAAATTTATGTAAAAAATGACAAGTTTTATAAAAAATTCCATTTTTAACAAAACAGAAAATCCTTTGTTCAAAGACCATATGCACACACTAACAGAAAAACTTTACATTTTTTATTTCAGATGAAAATAACTACGACAGTGGATCATTTTTTACTATTTTTATTTGAAAATGTCCCGAAATTTAGTTGAAATAATATACTTCAATATATCAATGCAAATTGTAAAATTGTCGTGTGATCTTTTGAAAAAAAAAACACAGAAATAGACCTTTTTTTGGTCTTCCAGATCCGGGTAACCCCCATTTATTGAGCTTTTATCAACAATATATTTCATTATATTTATATAATTTTATAAACTACATATTGTTTATTCCATATAAATGTTGTAGTAAAATCTAATATGGATAGAAATTATTTTTTATATAAATTTAAATATTTCACATGGCAAAAATAAAAATAAAGCGATATATGATCAAGTTTGTGCAAAAAGTAATAAAAATAATTGATATTAGTTTTATAATTACAATAAAATTTAATGCTTTTATGATTAGTGAATTATGTCACTTGTGATCAATAAACAAATACATATATTTGAGACGTTTGTGAATTAAAAAATATAAATTTAGATAACGCAATAAATATTTATGACATATTTTACAGGAACTGATATGCCTTATTCTTTTAACAAACAAATTTATGCTATTTATAAGTACTGAACAATGTCATGTAATAATTGTCATAATAACATACATAACAAACAATTGAAATCCTACAAAAATTATTGGTATTATATTGATATGATATACGTTTCTGAAGATTATAATTCCGTTTTTATCAACATTCGTTTCAACTCAGAATAATAATTATATATAATCATCTTTCTAATGCATACGAACAAAAAATTTGTTATTACTCTTTTATTCTGTAACTTGATCCATGATTTTCATATTCAACATTTTTTTTAATTGACTTAATATTTTTTTATGCATGATCAATTTAACTTTTGATGATAATGTTTTTTTTTTCATTAAACAGAAATGTTAATGAAATATATTATTTGATTTACATGTATTCGTTTACCATTAATAGTTGACATATATATAAATAAGCAAGTATAACAGATTATTTAACCCATTTCGTCCCTAAACAAAAAAATTTGTTTCCTGTTTTCATCCTCCGTAAGTTTATGGATACACTGTAAAAAATACGTTTGAATTTTACAAACTCATTGTAATTTTCATTTTATATAAATTTGGTAATATTCTCACGTGTGAAATAGTTTTGTTTACTATTTGAGATTAGAATTTTTACAATATTTTTGTAAATTTACCACACAGCACTATGAATTTACTACTTCAAGCATAGGGAAAGGACAGCCCACGTCAAACGTGGAAATTTTACTGTTCAATGGGAAAAAGCGACAAAATTTGTAAAAATACAATGCCCAACAAGAAAATTTACAACGTTAAAAGTGTGAAATTTACCATATTGAACGTGGGTAATATTTGAGCCCACGTTCAACGTGGTAAAATTCATTTCTATTTTTTACAGTGTATGTTTGAGATATTGTTATAAAATGTAGGTTTCCTCTAGTTTTTAGGTATACTCTTTTTGAATCTGAAGTCCATTTTTTGATATCACTTTTTATTTTTTGAGTATGACTACTTAAACAGAAAGAAACATGGAAAATAGTGACAACTTTTTCAGTAATCTGCAATTTTTACATCGAAGGAGTTTCGGGATCATATTCTCAGAATCCTGTGGCATAATGAGTTTTACTAACAGTTGGTCAATATTACAATTTAAATTACAAAATGGTGTCCTTGAAATGCAGATTGATAAAGAATTTTTGAATTTTTGAGTTTTATTAAAGTATTTCTTATATCTTGTGTATTTTGATGAATATGTTTTTGAGGTGGCTGAATACAAATCTGTTATTAAATTTTGGAACTTCAAAGTGGCAAAATCAATACGACTTCAAAAACCTCTGTATACTAAATACCAGGCAATTTTTATTTAAATTTTGGTCAGCTATATTGGATTCGACTTTAAAATTTAAAAAATTTAACAATGGATTTGAATTCATTGAACTCAAAAACAATTTACACGAACATATTCATCAAAATACATGACAAGATACCAGAAATATTTTAATAAAACACAAATAACAATAAAAACTCTGTATCAAATATAATAATATCTGGATCAAACTCCGCCATTTTGTAATTTAAATTGTCATAATGACCAAGTTTAAGTAAAACTCATTATGCCACGGGGTTATGAAACCTGAGACGATCCCGGAACTCCTTGGCAATAATACTTGCAGTTGATTGAAAAAGTTTTTGGACTTTTCCACGTTTTTTTCGTTTAAGTAGCCATATTTAAAAAATGAAAAGTGATATTGAAATACAGACTTCAGATTTGAAAAGAACATACCCAAAAACTACAGGAAACTTACATTTGAAAACAACATCTCAAACGTCTCCATAAATTTACAGAGGATGAAAACCGGTGACAAATTATGTGGTTTTAGGACGAAATGGGTTAAGGGCCCTCAAGCACCGAAGGTACACGCAAAGAAATTTTAAGTAAATGCCACTGCTCAGGGAAGTATTAGCTACCGATTTCTGACAAATTTTGAATGGCAGTTAACATTCGAAATAGTTAAAAAGAACATTTTTATAAGTAGATATACTTTTATTACACCTTTTTGAATAGTTATTAATAATTTTCCGACTATTTAGTTATTAATAATTAATTTTAATGATCTATAAACGTTGTTGAAACGGAAAAACTTGGTACTTTTTTCATTCTAAAGCTTCCGTATCGAAAACAGTGCAAGATACACTAAAAATGCACTCAAACTTTTTTGTAGAGCACAAAATTTCCTACAAAAAAGTCAGCGAGGACCCTAGACTAAAGTTAATAGCTTAGCCACGAGTAACGATGGAATATGCCTCATATTTTACAAAAATTCTAAAATATTCATAATTAACTTGTAAGAAAAAATTCCAGCGTTATTCATGGATAATCTATTAACTTTAGACTAGGGCTCTCGCTGATTTTTTTTTAGGAAATTTTGTGCTCTATAAAAAAGGTTGAGTGCATTTTTACTGTATCTTGCACTGTTTTCAATACAGAAGCTTTAGAATGAAAAAAGTACAAAGTTTTTCCATTTCAACAACGTTTATAGATAATTACAAATAATTATTAATAACTATATCGTTTAGAAATTATGAATAAATATTCTCCAAGGTGCACTCAAATTGGATCTGTTTATAGAAATTTTCTTTTTAACGAATTCGAATTGTAACCGTCATTTGAAATTCGTCAGAATCTGTGCGGTAACTACTACTTCCCAAAATGCTGTCGCATTGACTTAAAATTTCTTTACGTGTAGGCAAAAAGCAATAAAATTTTGCGCCGATCTTGATGAATTTCAAAAAACGTGTCAAGTAATTATTTGTAACAGAAATATTTGTTAACTTACTGGGCATCAAGTAAGTGATTGTGGATAAATTCTGTCGCTTGCCAGTATTTAAAAATACATCCAGAAATTACGAATTGAATGAAAGGTTAGGTTAGAGATATGACAAACTTATATCCTGTAACCTACCATTTAATCCGAACCTTTTGCATTTATTTTTAAATGCTTACTATCGACAGAATTTATTCATAATCACTTACTCAGTGTCTAGTAAGTTAACAAATATTTCTGTTAAAATTAATTATCTGAAAAGTTGTTTGAAATTCTGAAAGATCGGAACAAAATTTGTTTTCTTTTTGCTCGCCTCTGTTGACACTCGAGGGACCAAAATCCAAAATTGTCAAAAAAGTGAAGTAATTTTAAGTCATAAATGTTCAATTTTCAGATTCTTTTTTAAAAATTTTTGTACAGAAATATGATCCTCATCACAAGACATGAAACTTTTAGGTTTGATTTTTACTCTTTGCAAGCAACGAATCCTGACTATATTACTTCACCCAATAGCTCTTGTGATCAGAAACATATTTCTGTAAAAACTGTTCAAAAAGTTAATGGTTATGGTGCTCATTTTTTTTACAGCTCTTGGGATGCTCAAGGATCCTTAACAATGATATATTGATTATCATTGTGATTGTGATTACACTAGACATATAATTATTATACTGTGAACAAATTTTGAAGTCATTTTATAGTGAAATGGTGGCAACAGAAATAAATAACTTCAAATAAAAATAAAATTACTTCAACATTTTTCCTCATTAGATAACAACCAGATGACAAATTCTGTTGAATATTGTCTCAATTTAACAATAATTTCAAAGATGCATAGATTGAATAAAATGATTGTAAACAATAAGAATTAATAGAAAACTTATGAAATTAAATACATTTCAATTATGAAGATTTCTACAATATAAAGAATTATGTACGTGTTCAAATAAAAATTGTTAAAATGATTATTGTGTTGTAATATACTTCAGTAATTGGAAATAATTTAAAACGTCTTCAACGAAAACAATATTTAAATTTGAAATATATCAGATGCGTATGCTGAAAGTAGGGCGTATACACAAAATGGACGTCAATGACAAGCGTTTTGTTGGGGCGCGTCCTGTTTTTAAAATACGCAAGACAATGGAACAGCTGCGAAATGTTGAACAATGCGTTATGGATTATACTAGCAAAGATTATTAAAATTTGGAAAAGCGATGTGGACGTAAACAATCTGAAAAATGTATCGATCAACTTTCTTATGGACGGTTACAAAAATGGCGGAACGCTATCAACTGGCAGTTTATTCTAAAATATTTGTGATTTTCCTACGGGGTGTCTTATATAGAAATTAGAGATAGATTTGGTTTGCTTACCGATTATTCGAATAAAATTTGCGCAGATCGAATGATATTTATCGACAAAAGTAACACTGTCCTTCCACTCGACGTCTCGTGCTAAGTCTCATAGACCAACAACAAATGATGGCTGCTTTTGCAGAAGACAGTCGCTCTTCCCCTGAATCCTGCGCCCCACTCCCCACTAACGCAAATTTTTGCGCATCGCGGACTGCGCAGGCGCAGTAAATATAGTTCAGCACTGATTAAAATGTCAACTAAAATTGATGGTAAACCATATGGTATAAATTATAAATAAGAGAAGGTATATAGCGCAGAGGCGCCAAAGCTTCTGGAAGGTTTTGCAATTTAAATCGAGGTAGAGTGCATTAAACAATTATAGTGTATACATATTATCGGGCAGAAATTTTCTTTTTTCACATTTCAATTCAGCTCGCCTTAAAAGGCAACAAAATTGTTATAGTTTGCGTTGCATCCTTCAATGTTCAATGTTAGTTTATCAATAATATCACACATGGAAATTTTCAGTATTGTTCTAATCCATTATTTTGTATTTCTAGAAATTCAGATTGGTTTCGTTTTTGCGTCACATTATTTTGTTATTCGCATAAATGTATAGTTGGAATCCATTATAGAGTATTTGCAAGAATTCAGGATTGATTTATTTTTGGGGACATTATTTTTGGATATGGATGGATTCAGAATTTGAAAATCATATAGTTCTGTGCGGATCAGCTGTATGGAACAAAGGAAATGGATACCAGCAATCGAAAAAGGATTGGAAATTGATTAACCCATTAACGATCAAGCGGACGAATTTTCAGCATTAGTTTGAACAAAAATCGATAATTTGTATATAAATGCCTTTAGAAAAATATGAGCTCTAGCGTTTCTAACGTAAAATTGCATGCTCCTTCAGAATCTTTCAATAAAATTTCGATAAAATGAACCGCAAAAAAGTGATGCACGTTTTTCTGTTAAAAAAACATTGTTTTTGATTACAACATCACTTTCACCTCGAAATTGCGTTCGGAAACATATATCTAAGTTGAAAATATTGCGTCCATGGACCCCCAGGATTGAAATGTATCATATCTGAATTCATAATTCAAGATTGCAGTTTTCAAAATGGCGCCTAAAAGCTCAAAATTCTTTTTAAAACTTAACCATTTTTTTTTCTTAAAAACTATAGACTTTAGAAAAAATTTTCTAAGAACAACAATGCTTAGGAATGAGTCAAAGAATTCGCTCCAATTTTATCAGCATGCAATAATACACTGATGGTTTTTTCAAAAATTAAAAAAATCGAAATTTTGAAAAAAATCATTTAAAAAATCTGAAAAAATTTCAGTAGCTTCTTTAAATAATTCGAAGATATTTTCTTAGTATAAAAATATTTTAGAACTATTTAAGAACCTACTCAAATTTTTAAAATAACTTTTTTCAAAATTTCGATTTTTTGAATTTTTGAAAAATCAAGCAGTGTATTATAGCATGCTGATAAAATTTGAGAGTATTCTTTGACTCATTCCAAAGCATTGTTGTTCTTTGAAAATGTTCTCTAAAGTCTATAGTTTTTAAGAAAAAAATGGTTAAGTTTTAAAAAGAATTTTGAGCTTCTAGACGCCATTTTAAAAACTGCCATCCTGAATTATGAATTCAGATATAGTACATTTCAATCCTGGGGGTCCATGGACGCGATATTTTCAACTTAGATATGTTTCCCAACGCAATTTCGAGGTGAAAGTGATGTAATGAAAAACAAAATGTAAAAAACAATGTTTTTTAACAGAAAAACGTGCATAACTTTTTTGTGGTTCATTTTATCGAAATTTTATTAACAGATTCTGAAAGAGCATACACTTTTACTTTAGAAACAGTGGAGCTCAAATTTTTCTAAAGGCATTTATATACAAATTATCGATATTCAAACTGATACTGAAAATCCGTCCGTCTGAGCATTAATGTGTTAAGAAGAAAATGGATTCACTTGAATTCGTAATTTGTCCAAACAGAATCCCTGTGAATCCAAAAATAATTTTGTAAAATATTGAATCCCTCCAAATCTAGAAAGTAGAATTCATATTAATCCCTACGAATCCACTTGAATCCAAAAATAATATCGCCAAAAATTAAATAACACCGAGTGCCTCGGAATCCAAAAACGCGAATTCAAACCAGTTTTGCGAATCCGTTTCAATCCAAAAATAATATCATCTAGAATAAATAATGCTGATTGCCTCCGAATACAAATAGGTGTATTGAAATCAGGTCTCTCCGAATTCAAATAGGTGTATTGAAACCAGGTCTCTCCGAATCCAATTTAATCCAACAGTAATATCGTCGAAAATAATTAATACTGAATGCTTCGGTATTAAAAAAAGCGAATTCAAACCAGTCTCTGCGAATCCATTTCAATCCAAATAGATATTCTCGAAAGTAAGTAATGCTGAATGCCTTTGAATCCAAATAAGCATACCCTGGTAAAAATGAAGCGTACACTTTAAATGTACGGGAAATGTACACGAAGGGTACGTACGCTTCTCTGAAGATCATTTTTGGATTGAAATAGATTCGCAGCGACTGGTTTGGATTCGCTTTTTTTATACCGAATCATTCAGCCTTAGTTATTTTCGACGATATTACTGTTGGATTAAATTGGATTCGGAGAGACCTGGTTCAATACACCTATTTGCATTTCGATGTGAAATAGCGAACATGAATTTGTTTGCATTGTTCCGCATGGATGTTCTGGAGATTAATGCTATAAGTACTTAGTAAAATATAAATATGATTGTAAATATAAGTATGCCACACTTCGCCTAGATACATATATAAATATATATAACGTAATTGTTATTAAATATTGTTAAATAAAATATTTAATTCAAACATGAACTTGTATCAAAATTGAAAAACGACGTACTATATACGGAAAGAAATAAATCACATGAGGAATATAACAAGTCACGCTTCGCTGAAGAGTACGTACCCTTCATGTAACATTCGACTACTTTTCAAATATATATTTCATCAGTTACAGTAACTGTTTAAAAATAATTCAATATTAATATCAATATAATTAATTAACTACGTAATTGTTGGAATGTATCTTAAACCCTTGAAGTACGGTGTCCTTTCTGCGCAGGACACCTTTTTGCAATTCAATTTTTTTATTTCTCAGTAGATTAAAGTTGAATTTTAGTGCAAATTTTTTCTTCCGTACTTCGATAACATGTTTTTAAATGTAAACAAATTAATATTTATTATGAATTGTGTTAAATTGTTTATAATGACGAACAATCTATAAAAATTACGTGTTTTTTTACAAAGAAATGTAAACTGGGTACTCGGGGGTTTTCGGGGTCGCTGATTACGAATGTAGCATCAGATTTTCAAAATTAAAAATGACGGATCTAAGATGGCCTATCGAAATGTAAAAATTTACTTGATCGAGGTGAAACTCGGTACTTGGGGGTTTTCGAGCGAATTCAACATGATGGTCTGAAATGTAAAAAGTTATTTGACCGAAATCAAACTGAATACTGAATAATGTTACATTTTCAAGATAAAATTTAGCACATTCAATAAGCGGTAACGAATGCTGAAATGTCATAGTTCGTCTTTTACGACCTCGAAAACTGTTACGTTTTCGCTGCCATATTGAATCCGTCATTTTGAATTTTGAAAATCTAAGATTAGTTTCGTAATCTATATGATCCCGAAAACCCTCGAGTGGCATTTTCACTTCGACCAAATAAATTTTTTTATTTTTGTCGGCCATCTTGAATGTTGGCAATCTGAAGTCAGATTCGTGATCAGCGACCCCGAAAACCTCTGAGTAACAAGTTTCAGTTATTTTCCGTGCAAATAAAAATGTACGCTTCAAAGGGTTAACGGAAATGAAAATGGTATACAATTAACTTCATGAATGGAATTTACCTGCAAAAGTATTTTGGTTATCATAGTACATTTCAATAAACTATGAACAAGTCTAGTTTTTGATAGGATAGAAATTGACTTGCCATTGCTTTATGATTTATACGAAAAGAATTTTGGAATACTTCTTTATGCTTCAAGATGCGCTCCACATATATCCTAAAAAGGGGGAGATTCTTATCCTTTAAACAATTCACTTAATTCTAAACTTTCTCTTCCCTGCATTTCCGTTTCCGCGTTTAGGTCATTTAGCACTGCTGCATATGTTGAACAGCTGTTGACTAGGCAGTTAGGGGTACCTGACCGCCCACACATGCAGATGTGATTTTTTAATATTCGGAGTTTGGCTTCCTTTTTTTGAAATTCCCAAATCCGGTTAGGAACTGTGCAGTGTGATGATTGGTTTTAATTTTGCTTGACTGAAATTACTTCACTCTAATAAATATATAATGTTGATGGCTTTCCCTACTCTCTGGTGGTTCATCAGTTCTGTTGCTTCTTTATCAACTAAAGTTCCTTACCTTCTTGCGAATTATATTTCTGTTGTCATCAACGGTATTTCTTGATAGGGGTTTCTATCCACAGATGGTTCACCATACAGTATTCTTATTAAATGATTAAATGCAGTTATTTGTAATACGATTCAGCATGGCTATGTCTTTTATATATGTTTCGTTTTATTTTTTTTCTAAGAGTAAAAACCAATGCGGCATTATAAGGATTTAAAAAATTGAATAGTCTATAATTTCGCACATGTGGACAACAGAGTTGCCGCGTCTTTAAAGCAGTTTACCCCCAAAAGAGGCGTAAATAATGCCACTTAACGATCACTCATAACTAAAACGTTAAATAAACTTGTTTATTCCAGTGGTCAGTTGTTTGTTATTAACTATGACTTAATAAAAAAATTATTCATAGAAAAGTCATTCTGGCCAGCAATTTTTGAGGTAAACTGGCAAAAAATAAACCCTTACTTTTGGCATTTTTTCTAAAAACGCTTACAAGTTACAAGCGATTTAAAGTCTAAAAATGACTTGCCTTTTGGTTACATTGCTTAAACAATTATGATATTAGTCGACAAAGTTGACATTACTTAGTTTGACCTTAAACTTAATAATCTTTGGACACATCGGAGAAGAATACGATGAAAATATTTATAATTAGGATTAAATTTTGTAATTGGTTTTTTCTTTAAAGAAATATAGAGCAAAGAGGGGTGAACAAAAAATACTTTAAAACTTTTAACGTGATACAATTTTTTATTTCAATTTCATTCGTCAGCTTTTACACTGGCCCTGAAAGGACATGACTTGGTGGGATAAAAAAGACACTGAGCGATTTAAACATGAAATGGCCAGTGATTAAAACGCCAGCGAAGTAACTGTAATATTACTATAATGTTGTAGTGTGATACGTTACTCCTAATCAGTAATATTACTGTAATGATGTTGTATACTCCCACACAGCACACTGTCCTGGGGACGTCCTCAGGAGCTCCTCAGGACGTCCAAATGTCCGCTTTTACCATCCAGTTAACGTCCTCAGGACATCCTCAGGACGCAGGAGGCCTTGAGGACGTTAATAGGACGATAAAAGCGGGCATTTGGACGTCCCGAGGAGCTCCTGAGGAGCTCCTGAGGACGTCCCCAGGACAGTGTGCTCTGTGGGCTATATTTGAGTATATATATCGACACCTTTTACGAAGCTATGCCATTTCGACTTGCCTCGAAGTCTTAAAATCTTGCTACGAAAACTATGCCATTTCACCGTTATCGACGAATACCAAGATTTCTATAAGTCGTGGTTTTTGTTTAAAACATGTTATATCAAGGTTTCTCGTGAAAACTAAGTCATCAGCTTATGTTATGAAAACTATTTATTTTCACTTGTTGACACCTATAATGGGCTGCTTTTGCAACAAAAATTAGAAAACCCAGAAAAAATCACGTTTTACTTTAGTTCCCTGTGAATTAAAAAAATATTTACACATTTTTTTGATAATTATAAGTTTTTAAAGAAAAAGTTAACAAAATTTGAAAAATATGTATTTTTCAGAAACACTTGTTATTTAAGTAGTTGTGTCATTATTCTTTAATCGCTACAGTGAAAGTTATATTTGAGCACGCAAAATTTAAAGATCCTAATCCGGTCATTCATTTTTTGCCATTATAAGAACATAAGTGTGCTTTTTAAACAACGTTTCTCCTATGTAAGTTAAATATTATAATCTTCTTTACGATTGACAATGTATAATATGAAGAATATGTAAAATTAATTTGTACAGTGGGAACAGCGAACAACGGTGTAGATGACTACGAATGTGTCAACGGCACCTCACGGTTAATATTCTAACCGAAGAGCGGTGCAATTTTTTGGTAAAATTAGCAAATATATTTTTGGGTTTCCCTAACAAATATGAAGCATTAGCAAGTTGCTGGGGGTTCAGAATGATTGACAATTTCTCATTGAATGCTTCTAGAAGAATCAGAAAGCCATCATCCGCATTGCCTTCGCCGCAAGTATTCAGAAGGATTCAAAACATTCACGCTAATGCTTCGTTTTGAAAAAAGTATCTACTGGCGAGCAACTTTGGGTACAGATATACTAATTAATTAAAGAAAAAAGTAGCAAATTTCTTTATTTTCAGCCTACGTCCTGCTAAAGCCAGACAATATGACATTTTTTTCTATGGAAAATTTTCTCAGAGTAGCGAAGAATCACGTTATAATTTTTACTACGCTCAAAAATCATCAGAGATGCATGTATACTTTTTTACATATTTTTGTGTGTTGAATCCAAATTAGTTCAATTATTCCATCATCCTTCATTTTCTAGATTTCCGAAATTTTATATTTTTCACATTCGTTTCTTTCAGAATTTTTTACAGTTCAAAGGAACATGATAATTAATCGCACGACCTCCCATTTTGCGCATATTTGCTTCCAGAATACGTATGAACTTTTCCAGATCCAAGAAATAACTGAGACTTAGTGTTCTCAGTGAAAAACTCAAAATTCAGCCATTTTTTCGAGAGGAAAAATGCATTTAAATTAAAAAAAATTAATTTAATATTATAATTGCATGATCCTACAGAAGGCTAATCATAAGTAGAGCAATTCTATTAAATTCTGTAACATACCTTATAATTTATATATCAATATTCTCAAGGAATCGTCGGAATACGTGAGGATTGAAAATTTAACTTTCTATTCTACTGAATTCCACGTAATACGTTCAATAATCCAATATGCACAGATTTTGAAAACAGAATACTTTATCACTTCCCGAAAGTCCTCCTGAAATTATACTTATAGTGTATGAGAAGTAATAAAAAAAGAATTCTTTTATAGCAAATTTGAGTTACCGACCGAGTTTCTCGCAAGCGCACGAGTCTTGGGCAAGTTTGTATAAAATAAGGAACCTCGAAGATTAGTAACAGTACAACACACGAGTCATGCTGTATGGTACATATTCAGGGTGATCCAAAAGTCCTGGAACACCAAAATATCTCATCGAGACGACATTTTCGGGGAAAATATTTCAGACAAAGGTTTAAGGATTTTTCCCTGGCTATTTAATGGCGATATTTAATTTTACCTTGAACAAGACCTTGAAGGTAATTTCAAGGTCAAGTTTTTTTTGTTGAAAACCCTATTTTTTCTCACGGATTCGGAAAGACAGCACAACATTTTACGTCCGAATCTGATATGGTCGTTTTTCCGGCAAGGTTATTTCAAGGTCAAACTTAAAACTCCCGGAAATGCGAATTAATTCAGCGGGAGTGCATTTTTTGGGAAAACGTTGTTGAAGAATTTCTCATTTCAGATTCTCAAACAAAGAATTTTCCCATGGCTATTTAATGGCGATATTGAATTTGACCTTGAACAAGACCTTGAAGGTAATTTTAAGGTCAAGTTTGTTTTTTTAAATGGAAACCCCTGTGACCTTGTCGGAAAATCGACCATATTATATTCGGATGTAAAATTTGTTGCTCTTTCCGAATCCGCGAAAAGAATAGCAGTTTGCATGTAAAAAAATAAACTTGACCTTGGAATAACCTTCAAGGTCAAGTTCTATGCTACCATTAAATAGCCCAGGAAAAATCCTGAAACTTTTGTCTGAAACATTTTCCCTGAAAATGAACTCTTGCTGAGTTAATTCGCAGTTCCAGGAGCTTTAAGTTTGGCCTTGAAATGATCTTGCCGAAAAAACGGCCATAGCATATTCGGACGTAAAATGTTGTGCTCTTTCCGAATCCGTAAAAAAAAAATAACAGTTTCCCTTTAAAAAAATACACTTGACTTTCGAATAACCTTGAAGGTCATATTCAAGGTCAAATTCTATGGTATCATTAAATAGCCAGGGAAAAATTCTTAAACTTTTGTCTGAAACATTTTTCGCAAAAAGATCCTCTTGCTGAGATATTTTGGTGTTCCGGGACTTTTGGAACACCCTGTATGTAGTTTGAGCATTGTTACATGCGGATAATACGTATCTCGCCATCTTTTTCTCCCGTTCTCAAAATTTATTCCATACTTATTATTATACTTGTTCAGTAAAAGAATTCTTTATGAACACAAAATTTTTACAAAATGCGTTCAAAAAAAGCATTCGTATCTAACTCTTAATTTAATAACTAAAACGGACATTCCTTATTTTGTTAAGCATTTACAAAGAATTCTTCTAGAATTCTTATTTCATAAAATCATTCAAGCTGTATTCCTTTTGAATATTTCAAAATTTCTTTTTGCTTATTGGCTAACCCAGTAAACGAAAAAAGATTAAAAGTGATTCAAAATTTTGAATCCTTTTTTTGTTGGTATTGAAATTTAAAAATTCTATCTTTTTTAATCCCATATAATCCCAAATCAATAAATTAAAAAAAAAAAGCAGGTTCGCTTCGACCGAGAATCGAACCACGGTCCTCTCTGCGCAGCAAGTTCGAAGTGCAACCACTCGACCAAATTCACTGAAAAAATAACGAATAGTTGAAACAGAAAGTAGATTATTTTTCTACGTGCTTATATAATAATTTATTCGGGCAGGCTAAAATACATTACATACTAAATTCACAGCGAAATTTCACTGAATTATTTATACTATAAAATCAATCGAAACAAAGAGTTGGTCTTTTTCTGCGTGTATATAAAATAACAAAAATAAGAAAACATTTTTTTTAATCTTACTTTTCTCGCTCGAAAATATGTTGTTTCAAATTTTTGTTATATGAAACAAAAGTTAATTTACATATAATTTTATGAACACGTGCATCTATTCAATGATCATTATTATTTATGTTTTTAATAATTTTATCATAATTCCAAATTTCGAAAAATTTCCAAATTCCACATTTGGTATCTGTTGGAATAAGTTTTAATGTTTGGAATTATTAGTATTCAAGAGTATCCATAATATATCTTTTGTCATTCTGGAACTGGAATTCAAAATAAATTTAGGGCCATGATTATTCAAGGGAATCCATTAAAATGAGTTTGAATTCCAAATATGGAATACAGTGGAATTAATTTTGAAGTGGTAATTGATAGATTTTGAGGGGATTCAGTAATACATTCTTTTATGCCATATTTGGTATTGAATGGTAGTTTTTAATGGGAGGAATTTGAGGGGATTCAATGAGATATTTTTTAAATCCAAATCTTGTATTTGCTGGAATTCATTTTGATGGTCGTTTGTAGAACGGCATTTGATTCAATAAGTCAAAATTCTTTTCATAATTGGGGTTTTATTGGGATTAATAATCATTCCAATACCTTTTTTGAACAAAATGAGATAAAAGCAATCAAATTTTAATCTCCATTAATCCCCTTCTAATACCTTTCAATCTTTTTTTCGTTTACTGGGATTGATAATCGATAGTATTCGACGGTATTCAAAGAATATAATCTTAAATCATGTATCTTGTATTAAATGGGATTCTTTCAAATATTGGTAATAAATGGTATTCAAGGGGATCCAAGAAAGGAATTTTTAATTCCAGAAATGGTATTTAAACGATACTGACAGATGTGGAATTCACAGGGATTGAAACATACGTTTTTCAATCCCAGTTATGGCATTGAATGGGATTGATTTTCACGATTATTCGAGGAGGATTCACAGAGATTCAATAATTTCAATTTATATACCTACTTTGGAATTTACTAGAATTCAAAACCACTCTAATCTCTTTTTTGAACAAAATGAATTAAAACTAGTCTCATTTCAATCCCAATTGATCCCTTTTTAATACTTTTCAATCTTTTTTCGTTTACTGGGAATTGGGGTTTTATTGGGATTAAAAATCATTCCAATACCTTTTTTGAAAAAAATGAGATAAAAACAATCAAATTTTAATCTCCATTAATCCCCTTTCAATACCTTTCAATCTTTTTTCGTTTACTGGGAAAGGTATTCGATAGAATTCAAAATGTGAATCCCTGTACGTTTGTTGGAATTCAGACCCATCTCTCAATTATTATCAATCGATTTTCGTTTACTGTGTTAAAAAGTTAATTTCAGCGATGATGAGATTTTCGAAAGTCCCAGCTCCATTGGCGGATGACGCGCCCAAATGCGTATATCTGTGAAGGTGGCAAGACTGGTTGAATATATAGCTGCGGTTGCTGATTGCTGCAGGGTTGCTGCATAGTCCTGGAGAGCGAAGACGTCTGATGAAGCGAGATCTCTCACGAGAGAGACAGAAAGAAAGAGGAGAACCAAGATACATATCGAATAAGAGGGGTGGGGAAATCAGGAGGTGTGTGATTTCTCGCCGCGCGTTCACCGGCAGATTCCAAAATCGCTCCGCAGCTATCGCAACCGTTCGAATTTCTTTGATTTCGACCAAGAACAGAGTCCGTCCAGCCACACGAGATGTCCGTCATGGGAAAGGTGAGCGAATCCCCATATTCCCTCTCTTTATATCGAGGGAAGCCACTGTTTCCCCCTATATATACACACCTATATATACATACATATATATATATAGCATTCGCGAATCTCGTCCGGGATTAACGAGGGGAATCAACCCCTTCGCGGCGACGTTCCACCCGCCAACGATTAGCGACTCCGTTCGTCCAAGTTTCGCGAGAGAGATATTTACGTCTCCGTGTCCTTTCGAAATTTCGGCGGCTCGACCCGCGCCGCAGTCCGTCGAAAGATTCCGGTTTTTCTTGTCGGCCTTTTATCGACTATGTAGATTTCGATTTCACCAATACCAAGCCGGCATCAATTACCGTCTACCCGTCTAGGCGCTGCTTTTTGGCTCATCAAACTAGATATTCCTCCTATACCGTTAATCGATTGCCAGTCCCGGTGCACATATTCCTCTGACGAACATTTTTTAAAAACTTTTTCGAAATTCGAACGCCGCGCAAATCACAGACGGCTTCGACGAATAATCTTTTTATTTCACGATTCAACGATAGTGATGTTTTCGAACGGAATATTACAAACCAACAAGGTGGGTTTTTCTCTCAATTTCTCAAATTTTTTGATAAACGTTTAAGGTAGTTAGATCCCAGAATATCATATGTTGACGAAAAATATTTAATAACGTTTCCAAAAATTTTATTTTCATTATTAATAATATTGTTGAAAAGTGAAAGCATTATTCTTCTTGAAAAAAATTTAAATGTGCAAAAATAATTTTGTTAAGCCACTTTATTTTTTCAAATTTTTTCTTCTCCGCTGGTAAGAATTTTTAAAAAATGAACAGATTTTAATGAATTATGGCTTATTTTTTTGAGAAAAAGATTCTCTACAACTTTACCGCAGGTATTTTGACATTTCCGAAGCCAACGATAAATTATCTCTATTTTAAAAAAGAACTACTACTTTTAACGAATTTTAAGTAATTTCCGTCATCAGATACAGAATATTAAAAAAATTATGCGGTGAAGTTAAAGAGAATCTTTTTCTTGAAAAAATAAGCCTGCATTCGTTAAAATCTGTTCATTTTTACTAAATTTTTAACAGCAGAAAAGAAAAAATTTGAATCGATTACAAAAGTGACTTAACAAATTGTTTTTGCACATTTCAATTTTTTTTCAAGAAGAATAATACTTTCACTTTTCAACAGTATTATTAATTATGAAAATTAAACTCTTGGAAACGTTATTAAATATTTTTCGACAACCTATATATTCTTCGGTCCAAAACAATCTCTAAAAAGTCTGACACTTTGCAGTTTTCATTACTCTAAATTTGCTGTAAATTTATATTGAAAATGAATTTCGCATTTACCACACGATTATTCAGGATGTATGACGCATTATTAATCGATATACTATTTTTAAAAAATATCACATTCCAAAATATTACAGGACAATATATTACTCTAAAAAATATTACCAAAAAAACTATTACATTTAAAAAGATTAATATTAACACATAAAAAAATTAATAGATTAACAAACATAAATAACAATTTATGTAGTTCATAAATACTGCTAAAAAATAACCTTCGACTGTTAAAATATACTGCATACAACAAAGTGTCGATAACAATGAAATATTTTCAAAAAATGGTCTACAAAAATATCAAGATAAAAACTAGTTGCAAAATAAATAAAAATATTCGAATAACTAATAATCATTACAAAAATAATAAATCACATACATTTTCAAACAAAAATAAATAAAGTATACGTAAATAATTTAAAAGTCAAATAAAAAAAAAATAATAATTTACTCAATTATCGAAGACAAGACACAATATTTACACTTAATATATCCAAACTTTCTTTTAATTTGAAAAAAAATATCGGTATCATTTGAGCACTCGGCAATCGACTGTATCAGAAACGCCTTTGCAATGTACTATGCCAAAAAGGTTAGAAACTTTTAAACCACGATAGTTATTAAAATTCCTTAATTACTATTTAATATAATAGTTAAGCATAAAGTTAGATTATAACAATTTCATTTAAAGAAAATTAAATAAATATTTTGGAAAGCAGTTAAGTATAAAATTTAATTTTAACAATTTTCTAGAAATATACAACATATAATTAATTTAAATAACATTTTTGATATTATTTTTTAGCATAATATTTTTTAACCATAATATTTTTATTATAATATTTTGAACTGAAATATTTTGTCGTAACATTTTTTTTCGTAATATATTGTCCAAGTCCCATTCAGTTGTATGAGAAAAGGACACAGCAACAAAAAAATATGGAGATAGTAACAAACAAAAATAAATAAAACAGGAAAGTTACATATGGATGATTTACAAAAAAAGTCTCATATTTAAAACCTCTGATTATGTCTTATGTAATAAATGGAATGTTATGAACGTATACGCAATCTTAACTTGTGTTACGTAATAAAAATAGATCTCATTTTTTTTAAATATAAACGTGAATACAAAATATATTACTTTCAATATTTTACAGATAAAAAATAAACAAAACTTTAGTATCATTAGTATTGTTTTTTCAGATTACCAATAAAATTGAATCGTATTTATAAAAAATAACATTTTTACACAGAATATTAAAATGCATTCAAATTTAAAAGAAACTGTTCATGCTTGATAAGTAAAATACATTGGAAATGTCAGTACCGTTAGAAGTGAATTCCTTGGTGTTTACTAACAATTTCTTTTAAATTTATAAGAAATATATTTGTAATTGTTAAGCTTATTGCACACTTAACACTTGTATTTGTTTTATATATTTTTTTTACATTAAATAACCATTTTATAAAGTTAAAACATTGCTAATTTTGATCTTAAAACATTACACTTTTTTAGAAATCATCCATATGTCATAAAATTCAAGAATATTTTCAATCAAAATTGATGATAATAAAAAATAAGTAATTAAACATGCCACTACTTTGTATTGTGTCAAAAAAACAAAAAATTGCATTGTCAGAGCTTACACACCCTTGTGGAAAAATGTTGCTGAAAAGTACTGAAAATGTGTTCCTGAAAATCTCTAAAAAATACTGATTTATTATCGAAATTGGGACTAATATATTCAGAATATTTCAGAGACTTTCAGCAAATTGTAGTAACATTGTTGAAATATACTGAATATTTATCTGAATTTTACTGAAATATTTATCTGAATGTTACTAACATATTTATCTGAAAAATACTAAAATTGTTCTGAATTTTCCTGAATTACACTCAATTACTATAAAAATCACTGCATTAGAAACGTTAGGAAATTTCAGCGTATTTTATCAAAATGTAGTAAGTTTTCTGAAGTAAGCTGATATTTTCCTGAATTCTACTAAAAATTCTAATGTATCTTTTATTGAAAAATATTGAAAATCTCTTATAATAATACTGATTTAATATTGACATTGGAACTATTGTTTTCAGCATAATGTCATTCAACAAAATGTAGTGATATTGCTGAAATGAACTCAATATTTATCTAAATTTTACTAAGTATTATTCTGAGCTATTTCATTTAAAAACTGAATTTGTCTGAATTTCGCTAAAGTAATATCGAAATTGGTATTTTAGGAACTTAGTTAATTATAGAATTTTGTACATTTCTTAAATTTGACTAATATTTCTGTAAATTCTAATGAAATGTTATCTGGAACCATTATTAAGAAATTGATCCGAATTCTTCATACAATTTTCATACAAAGAATTATGAATGACTTTCAATAAAGTTAATAAATTTGGTTAAAATTGACTGATACTTTCAAAATCAAAATCCAATTTTCATATTAATTTAATGGCAATCAGGAAATTTAATACAATCTTAATATTGTCTAGAGAAATACTTCACATTGTTATTTAGTAAAATTTCTATAAATGTCGAGTTCATTTCGGCAAGATACATATTGCTACATTATTTTACTCGGTATCCCAGTAAACGAAAAAAGATTGAAAGGTATTGAAAGGGGATTAATGGAGATTAAAATTTGATTGTTTTTATCTCATTTTGTTAAAAAAAGGTATTGGACTGATTTTTAATCCCAATTAAACCCCAATTATGAAAAGAATTTTGACTTATTGAATCCCCTGAAATGCCGTTCTATAAACAGCCATCAAAATGAATTCCAGCGAATACAATATTTGGAATTAAAAAATATCTCATTGAATCCCCTCAAATTCCTCCCATTAAAAAATACTATTCAATACCATATATGGCATAAAAGAATGTATTACTGAATCCCCTCCAAATCTATCAATTACCACTTCAAAATTAATTCCACTGTTGGAATTCAAACTCATTTTAATGAATTCCCTTGAATAACCATGACCCTAAATTAATTTTGAATTCCAGCTTCAGAATTGCAAAGGATATATTATGGATCCTCTTGAATACCAAAATTCCAAACATTAAAACTTATCCCAACGGATACCAAATTTGGAATTGTGTTCAGAGAATATACTGAATTTACTACTATGATAAAATTATTAAAAACATAAATAATAATGATCATTGAATAGATGCACGAGTTCATAAAATTATATGTAAATTAACTTTTGTGTCATATAACAAAAATTTGAAACAACATATTTTCGAGCGAGAAAAGTAAGATTAAAAAAATGTTTTCTTATTTTTGTCATTTTATATAGACGCAGAAAAAGACCAACTCTTTGTTTCGATTGTTTTTAAAGTAAATATTTCAGTGAAATTTCGCTTTGAATTGTGGTATTTAATGTATTTTAACATGCCAAAATACGTTATATAAACACCTAGAAAAATAATCTACTTTCTGTTTCAACTATTCGTTATTTTTTCATTATTTCACAACAGTGAGTGTGGCAGAGTGGTTGCGCTTCGAACTTGCTGCGCAGAGGACCGTGGTTTGATTCTCGTTTGAAACGAATCTGCTTTTATTTTAATTTATTGATTTGGGATTATATGAGATTAAAAAAGATAGAATTTTTTAATTTCAATACCAACAAAAAAGGGATTAAAGATTGTGAATCACTTTTAATCTTTTTTCGTTTACTGGGATATATACCCGAGTATTATTTTTTCCAAGTTCCAATTTCGAATGTGAAATCTGTATGATTAACAGTTTTTTGAAAACATATGAGAGATTAATTTGTAATTATTAATCATTTCTTAAGAACATTATACAAAGTTTCTGAATAATGCTAAAAATACATGAAATTATCTGAAAGTTACACAAAAAATAGGCTCTAAATTTGTATTGTGGTTTCTATCTATTTCAGTAAAATGTAGGTTCATTCATTAACTTTTCAGTATATTTTTAACATGTCAATGTAATTTCAGCAATTTTCAATAACATTTTACTGAAATTTATTCTGAATTTGTCTGAATATATCTGAACTTTACATGCTGAAAAGGATTCTCAATTTCGATATTAATTCAGATTGAATTTGAGCAAAATTTAGCTTAATTTATCGTTTCAGCAAATTTTATTATTTTTTCAGCAATATTTTTCCACAAGGGCAGCTATAGTTTAAACACAGCTTTGTTATTAATAAAACGTATACAAATTAATAGAGAAATATTTGCAAATACTTATAGGGTAAGTAAGGGTAACGTCGGCCGGCCACACAGTTTGGTTTTTGATATAAATTTGCATTTACTTCAGTAATTTTTACGAAACGCGTATGGTTCTCACGTACATAATTGGTATTATATCACATGTGGTACTAGTGGCCACTAAATAATTGTGGTACTATTAAAAGACTAGTATTAAAAAATTTAATCATTGTATGTTGCATCTATATTTATTGCTGAAATCTTGTACAGTGTCCCTGTATAACGCTGCAAACTATTACAATAATGTATATGAGCTGTTCGTTGAAATAACGACTTCGGTTGACTTAAAGATTTAAATTACTTTTAATGATTCTTTTTTTTGTATTTCTTGTTTTCAACTAAAAGTATAATTAGTTTCGTCAGTTTTTATGCATATTTACTAATTTAGAACTGTTGGTGCACAAAGCGTGTCCGATAAGCTAGCACCTTTTCCATCAGCATAAGTCGATTTTCTTGTTATAATCCTTAATTAATAAAAAAATTACAATAACATTAATAATAAAATTATTTAAGTAGGTTTCTGACGTTGTTAATGTTTACACTACTTAGTTTTCCATCATGGCGAAATAGTACCTTTCAAAATTTTGTTTTGAAATAGTTCGTTTCCAAAAAGCTTTTTGAAATACATAGGTCCTTTCCAAAAATTGTTTTCTTAGATAGGTCCATTCCAAACGAATTCGTGAGATAAGTCTTATTTCCAAAAACTTTTCTTAGATAATCCTATTCGAACAAGAGGTGTCGATATGAATGCAATTATCAACTAGAGAATACATATTTACAAATAGTCGTGTATTAAATTCATTTTTGACATTTTTCCAAGCCAAATTGTTTGTGATTATCTGAGGAGTTTATTGTTTATTGTTTTATTTATAGAAATGGCATTTATAATCGTCAGAAATGACTTTATTTTAATCAGGCTAAGGTCATAATCATATATTCCATTCTACGATAACACAGCTTAAGCTTTCCAATTGATGCAACAGATTTACCTCTTACTTACACAATATTATTCAATAATATTTGCATGTCTAACTGTTAACTTTAACTTACCTTATTAGTACTATTGTTTATTGAATATTGACATGATGTCAAATATTTTTATGTATAAATATGTTGTATTATATCTGCAGCAGATTATCTTTTATTCTTTTCACTTGCAATAGAGATACAAACAAAAGTCGAACATATTTTTTTAAAACAATTTACGTGTTAAGAATTATTGAGTAATCAAAATTTTATTTATAGAATAGTAGAAAAATTGGTTTTAAATGTTGATAATTTCCATCTACAAATTCTAACAAATAAATTACTATTCAACGTTTATATTCTATAGATCTTTAGATTTTAAAGTATACTCTTGAAAATCAAGACAAAGATATTTAAGAAAATATTAATTTTATCTCCTTGGACTAACTTTTATCTAAATAATTAAGAACAGAAATTATCGTAAAGACATTATTCATATTGACATTCATTATTCTGTTATTCTTTTGAACACAGACAGGAATTATGCACTTCGTCTCACATAAATACATGATCTTACTTCATTATGACTTACCTTCAGATAAAATTGTTTTCCTCAATGATATCTTCCAGACAATCCAGTAGTACATTTAGTTTAAAATGTAAAAAACATAACTATCATCGAAAGTGAATTGTTTTTTAAATTACTTTATTAAACTTAAGCGAAACGAGTTTTTACAAACATTTCTTAATATTACAGCCAGTCCTGTACTCCTATTGGCGGAGTTCATGTTCATGGAGAGTACGAATAGGTGAGTAATTTCTTGAATTAATTTATTATCTACTTCCAGTATTATATTTTTCCATAGAATATATACATTTATATACATAATACTATAATACATCAGAAAGAGCATTTACAAAAGTAGGAAAAGAACAAAAGTTTAAAACATGCAAAATATTTAATTGGAATGTAGTAATTAAACTCCACTGTTGTGCGCAGCATTGAATTTGAAGGAGATTCCTTATGACATAAAGCCCATAAGTTTGGTGAAAGGCGGAGGAGAGCAGCACAGTAATGAATATAGAGAAATCAATCCAATGGAGCAGGTGCCTTCTCTCCATATCGACAATCATACATTAATTGAATCTGTAAGCATATTTCATTATTCACACTTTATCGTATTTTAGTGAAAAAGTTCAGTCAGGGACAACATGTTTTCCAGCTTCTAATTATAGAAATAAGTAGTTTTTTCCTCCATTAAAAACAAACAAAATGTAAAAAATTGAAATACATTAGAGAAATGATACAATTCTAATGTATATTTACGAAAAGACTTTATATGTGAGGCTTAGGATGGTGGAAAAATAAAAAAAGTTTGAATTTTGACAAGCATACATCACAAGTAGATAAGGTATGTGAAAAAGACCTTTAAATATTGACCGAAAAATCTGAAAAAAAATTGAAAGTACTCTTTTTCATGTACCGAGTCTACTTGTGTGTCAAACTCAACCTTTTTTATTTTTACGCCACCCTAATGGTGGGCTTCGATGAAGTTTAAATGAAAAGTGCGTGCACCTTTCGGATCTCTTCAGAAATCTTTTCTGCGATGTCTAACAATAATTTTAAGACTACGTTTAAAATAAAATCTAGGGATATTTTTGAGAACATTCAATTTTTGTTTATTTTTCAGACATATTGTGCATATATTCGCATTTTTTTCATTTTCTGTTTTTTACTTTCTATGGCACTAGAACAGGAAGCATCAAAAACTTTTTTCCCCGCCTTGTGCATTTTTTTAATAGTCTTCTTGTAAGCGGTCTTCGATAAGCCCTTACAAATGTCCATGTAATTACAAAATGTGTTTATGCCTTTCAAGCAAACACCAAAGAGACGCATTACAAATACAATTCTACGATTTATTTCAAAACCGCTGTGTAATTTTGGCCCGGAAGGAATTATAGTATTGTCACACCTACAACTCATAATAATGTTAAATCAAGACCTAAAGGAGCACTTTCTTGAAATCTTGGTGGAGTTTTGCACTTTGAACAAATTAAATATTGAGTGAGTGTAAAAAGAAGAGTGACAAAGTCGATTATTCGAGACGATATTGTTGGATGTATTACAGTTTCGTTTAAAGCAGAAAAAATGTTTCGGTCGTTGGCGCTTGTATTTTGCTCAGACGCTTCTTCTTCCTCATTTTGCACAAATTGATTCCCATGAAATTTTGTGTTTCTTAATCTACAAGCAAATATAGGTTTATCCTGAGTGCCTTTTTGATGTGGATGTGACACTTTAAAAAACTGTAATGACGATCTGCACATGTCAAAAGCCGGAGCAAAACTCAATTTTCAATGATTTTTTTATTTTCCATACGTATTTAAAAAATTACATCGATTAAATGATAGACAGATTATTTATATAAAGAACTACGATTATTATGACATAAATAATTCATTATATACAAATACATTTAATTTATTATGTTATTTAAACAATTATTTACATTGCTGTAACGTTGCATGTTATGTTAGTTTCTGTAATTAAAATTATATCTGCAAATATCGATTTAGTATTTGAATATATGCATAATATATCTGCAAAATGAACAAAAATTAGATTTTCTCAAAAATATCCCTAGATTTTATTTTAAATTTAGTCTTTTACTGATTATTTATTAAAAATATTTTTAATATATGGCCAGCATTAGTCATTTACATAAAAGAAATAATAATGCGCAAACGTTAACAATTATAAAGATAATATGTTAAAAATAATGTAAAAAAAAACAAAATAAGGTTAGTATTTATAAACTCACGCACCTTCGATTAAAAAACATTAATTCTATTAATACTTCTTAAAGTAGAGGGACCATTTCACTCACGTATTAATCTAGCCACACTTGCATGGAAACCGTATCGCGATTTACAATTATATTCTTGAGTTTCTCGAAACTGATGCCACGTATAAGGAAGAGTACTTTGCACAAAAAGATTTAGCAACCGATCGCATCTAATATAGTATTGTACATTATCTTAGATACAAAAATAATATTGATTTTGTGGTGAATAGATGCTATCAATGGTAAATTGAATCTCATTGCCACATTCAAGTATGTAGTTATGTTCAAACAAACTTATCGGGGAACCAGCTTTAAAAGATAAATAATGCAAAAATGTATGTTGAACTTTCTCTACCTGATATATACACTTCGCATAAAAAGGACGCCAGATAATAGAACCATAACTACCCAGCAATCGAAATTGTATTGAAATGTATTGACTTGGATTAGTTTTTCGCTTTTAAATATGCTATTTGAAATTTTCGAATACATTCGAATCCAAAAATACTTCACTATTATTTTAATACAAAAATATGAATAGGCAAAAGTCTGAATCCATCTGAATACAAATGAAGATTGAAATGATAATTTTTTAATACAATCGAATCCTTAAATAATAACAGATAATTACTGGAATTAATGAATCCATTTCAATACATGACTGAGCAAAATAATGCCTGCTTTAATCCAAATGAATTTAAAATAAATCAATACAAAAATTAAAGTCTGGTGAATTCATTTGAATACAAATTCTTAACGATTCTTCATTTTAATACAAATGAATCTATAAAAAAAAATAACTTCCGCTTTGAAATGAAAAAATATTAAAATTATGTTCATTTCGTAATTATTCATTTCAATTACAAAAAAGTTATTTTCGAAAATAAAAGCCACAAATAACTTTTCATTCAAAATTTGGAATGTGAAATGTTTATTTTAAACCAATTTCCAATTACATTTAGCAGTGCTCTGTCGGAAATGGTACACTTTATTTAAGCGTTCAATACACAAGAGTCCAAAAAGTGTTGTACACTTAAATGAAATGTATTTGTACACTTATTGGACACCCAACTGACACTTATTTTCAAATTTACACAATATCTCGTAAACGGTATGAGATACCTGAAATCTGATGAAATTTTGCCATGATGTGCAATGATTCAGCTGACATACACAATTCAAAAATTTCATAATTTTAGAAATCGAAAATTTGGAAAATTCTCGAATCATGAACAGTGGCTTCGAATCATCGCACCAAGGTACCCCTGATTTATGTCAATTTCGTCAAATTTCACGTATCTTGTACCGTTTTCAAGATATTGCGTAATTTAGACAAAAAATTACAATATTTATTTTACCAATAAAAATATCTACATGCATTCGTTCTTTTCAAAAGTCGATAAGCAAATTATTACAAAAATGTAAAATATGGTAATAAATTTAGCAGATTATTTTTATGTACACAATTCATAAATGCTCCACGTTTCAACTATTTGTTAGTTTCGCATCATCTTTTACAGCAAGGAGGTGGTCGAGTGATTACGGCTCGAAGTTTTGTGCGGGAGACCAGAGTTCAATTCTCGGTCGATGCAAATTTTTTTTTTCATTAAATGTATTAACTGGGATTATTTTTGGATTTAAATATATTGCCATGCAGTAAAATTTTTAATACATTTCAATCCTTTTCAATACTTTTAAGATCAAATAGCGCATTCAAATGTATTGTAATGCATTCAAAATTTTCAATACATTTCAATGCATTTCCGATTGCTGGGTAAGGATTGATAATACAAGTGCTTTATAAAGACATATAATGGAACCCAAATCTTTAAAATCAAACACTGAATGCTTTAGAAATCCAAGGACATGGTTTTTGTTTACCATTTGCCTTATATGTTCACTAAATTTGAATGACGAATCAAATATAATACCCAAATCCTTAAAATATGTAACCGGTTCTATAGGCTGACCAGATAATAAATAGATAAAATTGAGAGGTCTTAAAATTATTGTTAGACATCACAGAAGTTACGCTTAAAAAGATATTTGCAAATGTCTGAATTAAATCGATTTAGTATTCGCATATATGCACGATTTGTCTAAAAAAAAACCACAAAAATTGGATTTTCTCAAAAATTTCCCTAGATTTTATTTTAAATGTAGTCTTAAAATTATTGTTAGACATCGTAGAAAAGATTTCTGAAAAGATCCGGGAGGTGCACACACTTTTCATTTAAATGTCATCGAAGCCCACCATGGAGGCTGTTTCATCTTATGCGTTGTCAAAGTGTAAATTTAATAGAAGTAAAACTTGGTGGCATTTGAAAAACATTGAAATGACTTAATCATTAGAACAGTACATAAATAAAAGTAATATAAAATTATAAAGCATCGGTTTATGTAAGAAAATATTTTATGAAATACAAAGAATCGTATTAAAAAGAAACATTGAAACATCAGGAATAGAAAATTGAGTAAATATTTGTTAATTCTGGTTATACATGAAAAGAAATAAGTTAGATTATAAATTATTAACAGTCTTACATATTTGTACATTGTAGCTGAACATCCTGCAATATCTGGAGGAGACCAGACCGCATCGCCCATTAATGCCGGCAGATCCTGTGAAAAGAGCGAGAGTGAGGGAGATCTGTGAAGTGATCGCCAGCAATATTCAGCCATTGCAGAACTTGGTGGTATTAATCTATGTTGGAGAAGAACGTAAGAAGGAATGGGCACAGCACTGGATCACTCGAGGCTTTACAGGTAAACAAAACGTGACGACCGATGCCATTAACAAAAAAATGGAGTAGATTGAAGTGCAAAGGAGTAGAAAAAAAGATAAGCAAGGATGCTGATGAGTAAAAATGTTTTAGCTGTGGAAAAGTTGCTGTCGTCGAGTGCTGGTAAGTATTGCGTCGGTGACGAAATCACATTGGCCGATTGTTGCCTGGTGCCACAAATATTCAGCGCAAGAAGATTTCACGTGGATTTGAGACCATTCCCTACTATTTTAAGAGTGGATCGTCATCTGGAAAATCATCCAGCGTTTACTGCTGCACACCCTAATAATCAACCCGACTGTCCTCCCGAAGCGACCAAGTAGCAAGCAAGGCAGACCACCCTCTTCCTCTTCTAAATCAAACAAAGAGAGGTGGTCGCCTGTGATTTTGTGGTTCGGTGACGACGTATGGTGCAATAATAACAGGACTACTACCAGAGGAACGATGAAGCATGCGGACCTGAATCCTCCCTGGTTCTAATTTTTTACCAATAAATTTTATCATTTAATATATCAAATGAAAAGAAAGTTAATAAAGAAATATAAAGAAAAACACACCCTCCGTCGCCCTCGAACCGCTAGCTCCGAAATGTTTGACAGCAAATGTTGTCTAGCCTAACGATTCAGAATCGTCCCTTTTAGAGGGTACATGAATTTCTTCCATGTAGTTATAGTTGCCGCTGTCGCATATCGGAGCGCATTTAGCAAATAGGAAAATTGTTCGTCCTTTGATTACATTCATTCATTTGAATTCAAAATTATGCATTTCATCTTTGAATATGATTCATGGAATATTTTGCGATAGTGTAAACCTATTTCAAATAGGTTCTGTTGTTCAAAATCAAAAGTTTACTTACTACAGTGATTCGTAATCACTTAATTTTTGTATAGTTGTCGACAAGCATAAGTGCGATAAAAACATGTGCAGTGTAATATTCTTATTTCCAGGATGTTCGAACAGTCGATATGTTTTTCTGTAAAAGTATGTTGTAGAACCGAAGCATAAAGCCAATACGATGATCAAAACATGCTGCAATATTCACTGGAGGAAGAGTACAAATATTTTCTTTTAAGCTTTCTACTTTAAACATAATGCTCGTCTCAATGAGACAGTTCTATTAGAAAGCTTTGAATGACTATTTTTCAAGGTTTCGAGTAGTTTCAAATATTGTCAACTACGTTTCTTTATTGAAATAAGAAAAGCGTTGGTTTTAATGTATCCATTATTTATTTCTGTTTCAGTTGTGTAAAGCGAGGATGTCGGTCGTAATCGATACGTATTGTAACATTTCGTATGCGTGTACTGTGATCCCATTACTCTAGTTTGTGAATACTTGTTACACCGAAGTGTAATCAGACTACGTCAAATGTATAGTTTTAGGACATGAATATAGTCCACTATAACGTGCTGCAGGATTGCTTCAATAACTTTCAACGAGAATTGTAATCATTCTTTTAGATTCAAATTTTTTGTGATTACTTATACTTAGCTCTCATCAGTTCAATTGAGAGTTAATAAAAATATCTTGGCGAATCTTGAGCTTTTTCGTCCGTTTTGTATTCGATTTTTGTAGTATATCTACATTATATTTTGATAAATGAAATTTAATCAAGTCAAATAAAAAAAAAAAGGTCTAGTGTAATGCTCAGAGTGCAGAAGATATATGTACACAATGAGTAGAAAAAGACATTTTTATACACAAATAGGTAGATAAGAAAACCATTTTATAAGACTGTTCGTAAGTCTGAAAGGCATATAACAATAATTAATTTAGAAACTTGGATATCTTCCGTTAAAAATAATTTTTATCTTTACATAAAATACATACTAAAAAGATTTGAACAATTGTAAGCAATTACGAAGAAAAATTAAAAGATAATACAATCATTTTTTTAACTTTGTCCAGCAAGCAGAAAAGAATATCGAGGAATTAAAAAATTCCTGTTAATTCCTGTTTAGTCCATTAATGACGGGATTCAATGAAATTTAGCTTAATATAAAATATTTGTTTCCGTTTCTTCCTAATTCCTATGAATTCTTGGAAAAATTGGATCCAGTCGAATTGAAAAGAATAAAAGAATTTTTTTTATTCCCTCAAATCTTTCTGAATTCCAAAGTATACGGTTCTTTTGCGGATTAGGTAAATGAAATAAAAATATATTTGTATATTTCTTTTTGACATTCCGTGCGTAAAACAAGATTTTATAAATTTTTTTGACATTTTTTGTATCGAAAACTACCATTTCGTGGCTATGTATAACTAGCAATGTAATGGAAGTTTTTTTCGTTTTGCGTAAAAAATTAAATAAAGTCATGTAATTATTAACCCATTAACGCCTGAAATGACAATTTTTATACTTCATTTTCAATCAAGTATTTCGTATTAAAATCACAGTTGAAAACAATTGAGAGGTACGTATCCTACTGTTTTCGAGGTCGCTCTTCAAGATTCCGAGGTCAAAATTGAGTTACAGCCATCAGAAATTCCAATATGGCGCCGAATATGAAAAAAATTTCCAAAAAATTGGGAATTTTTTATTCTCATCAAATTTTTTTCGAGCTATTAGAATATTGGAATTTTATTGAAACCGTGCATAATGGTGTATAAAATGGTTGAATTTTAAGAAAAAATTTTACTTTTAGACCCTACATCATTCTAACGACCTCAAAATGGCGTCAACAATGAAAATTTCTTTGAGAAATTTCTGGACGCTCTAACTCAAAAACTACCAACTTTTTAAAAAAATGCATAGAATGAAAAGTTCTTAAAATTCATCAAGCGATATAGTGGAATTTTTTCAAAATTGTTTGATGACATTTTGAGAATTTTTTTGTCAACATTTTTTTCAAAATTGCAATTTATTTGCAAAAAATTCTGAAAAAAATGTAGTGTGTTCTCTGATGAATTCTAAGATTATTTGTTCTTTGCAATTTTTTCGAAAAGTTGATAGTTTTCGAGAAAATGAATTTCAAATATTATAGTTTAGGATTTTTTCCCCCAAAAAACTATCTCTACCTTTTGGAAAAAATTGCAAAGAACAAAAAATTCGTAGAATTCATAAGTAAATACACCAAATTTTTTTCAAAATTTTTCATAAATAAATTATAATTTTGAAAAAAATTTTGAAAAATGTCATCACAAAAATCTGAAAAAATTCCACTATATTTCTCGATTAATTCTAAAAACTTTTCGTTCTTAGCATTTATTTATAACAGGACTTAGTTTTTGAGTTAGAACGTTCAGAAATTTTTCAAAGAAATTTTCATTGTTGACGCCATTTTGAGGTCGTTACAATGATGTGGGGTATAAAACTAAAATTTTTTCTTAAAATTCAACTGTTTTATGCACCATTATGCACGGTTCCAATAGAATTCCAATATTCTAATAGCTCGAAAAAAATTGATAGGAATAAATAATTCCCAATGAAGTATAAAAAATGCCATTTCAGGCGTTAATGGGTTAAATTGATTAAGAAGTTAGTAAATAATACTAAGGCCATGTATTTTAGTTTAATGGTTTTTGGTCAAAATCATTGTAGCCAGTATTTTATTTTATGGCAAAAATTTGACGGCATTAACACAACTGATTTGTGAATTTCGGTATAGGAATTAAAAATTCCACGGAATTTTATAACCTTACATTTACATTGTGGGATTGAAAGGAATTAAAATGGCTTTCTGGTCAATTTTGGATCAGGAATTAAAATATTACCATAACCTTATTTCGTTCCTTTGGATCCGAACTATCCGAAGGAATTCAAATTGTTTGCTAGTCAATCAGGAATAGAAAAAAAGACCCTAACCTTTTAACAAAATTTCAATTCAATTTCTCTCAATTCCTTGCAATTCCTTTCGGTTTGCTGGATGGAATGTTATTCAAAGTATATAAAATACGTACAACAGGATTAAATTTGGAAAATTTAATCCAAATTGAAATTTGTCACGGAATATCCCCTTTTTTAAACGGAAGCTTTTACAGAAATAAAAAAACGTCCATTTAGGTAAGATAAGAAACATTGGTCTTGTAGAACATTCCAAAATCAGCACATATGTCAAATGATCCTTCATTTTTTATTTTAAGAAAGAATTCCAATTAATTTTAAATAATTGAGAAATGTTATCTTTTATAAATATCGAACCCACCAGACATCGAATCTTTTATATAATAAAAATGTTATATACTAGACATTTGAGTCATTTCCTACATTTCATATACTTTTTAGAACACTTAAATAAAATAAATTTATGTTCCACATTCTTAAAAATGAAGATAATTTATAAAATGATAGAAAATACAACAAATAAAGAATTTTAATAAAATCAGATTGTGTATATTGCGTTACAATTTGTCCTGTTTATTTGATCATATATAATAATAGTCCAGTCAGGGGGGGGGGGGTTTGGCTCCCAATTCTTTCAACCCTCATTATACCAGTGCAGATAACCCAAAATCAAATGAAAAAGGGATAAAATTAATAGCAGAAAACGAATCATGAGGAGGGGTAGAAAATGCCTTCAGGAATACAGGAACCAAAATTCAACAGTTTTAAAGGTAGGGGCACGTTTTAGGGGTCAGACGTGGTTTTTCGTCATTTTCGGCGAAAGTTGACCTCCAATAGAAAAATTTTGTTGGGCAATGTTGTAGGTATTAAAAAGATCTAAAACTTTTGTATGTATCATTTTTCACATAACCTCAAAGATTCTGAGAAAAATTGAAAAAATCGTGTTTTTTTAGATTATGTACGTATAATAATAGTAATATGACACTGACAAGCAAACGAAAACGTTAACAAATTTTCGATCCGGAACATTCACGGTGAAACAACTTTTTAATGATAATTATTATCGAATTATTATTATTTACTACTAATAATAATTATTATTATTATTATTATAATTATTATTATTTAATTAAGTAAATTAATAAATATAGCAATAATTAAATCGCAATATCAATTTCAATACAAGAAAATCGATTAAAAATAAGTAAATTAATTTAAAACTTTTTAAAAATGAATAACATCATTTAAACAATCAATAATCAAGTCAAAAAATAGATAAATCGATTTAGAAATCTACTAAGTAATAAATAATCAATCAAGCGATGTATAAATAAAAAAGTTTCATAAAGATCTGTAAATTTATGTAAAAAACTATGAAATATAAGAAAATTGTACATTAAATATAAAAATACGTACTGATATAGTAACAGTATTAAATATTAAAAAATATAATACATAATAAGATGCATTAATGTATTTTATGCACATTTATTTCAGAATTTGCATAAATGGACAACTTCGACTTCGAAAATACGTGCTTCATTTGCAGCGAGGGCTTACAACTGCATCCAATAACCGAAGTGAAAAAAAGGGGATTAAATAACTTTTGTTCTATATCTGCTCAGCGAAATGACGGCTTTCAAACATTGTTGGAAAATCTGCAATCGGTAAAAATCCACGAAAGATGCAGGTTAAATTATGTTAACAAGAAAGTTACCGACAAATGTAAAAAAAAAGGAAGTTCGGAATCTTCGACAAGCCCGGTAAAAAACGAAGAAAAAGAATCGAAAAGAAATATTTCTAAACGTAGAACAATAAGGCTTGTTTCTTCTTCAGATTTTAAAACCGGTATTATGACAATGATTGAAAATCGAAGAGATGATTATAGTCGTGACATTCACAGACGAATATCACCTATTCCTGATTTAATTGCAGTTAATGCTAAATACCACAATGACTGTTATGACAAACTGAAGAAACTTTCAGGTAATAAATAAATATTAAATGACACGTTTTGTTATTTGCGTACAATGAATTTATGTATTATTTATAAATTGCGTTACGTACATTTAAAAATCTAAAATATTGATTACACATTGCAGGTGTAACTAAAATAGGACGACCTACCACACAGGTAGACGAAGCGATGAAAGTGATTTACAATTTTATGGAGAACAGTGATGACTGCCAATTCACTGTCAGTGAATTGAAAGCTACTTTACAAGAATACATTCAAGACGATAAAACAATAAAGTATAGATTAGAAGAACATTATGGAAATGATGTTATCATATCAACAAAGTCAACATCTCAGACATTAGTTTGTCTTCGTCGTTCCCATTATGACATGTTATCAGAGATGTACATGCAAAGTGCAGTTGCAGGGAACCAAGAAGAACAAAAATTGAATGCATTGAAAGTTGCAGCCGATATTATAAGGTCTGATATACGCTCCATGAGAAATTATTCCGAGGAATATCCAGCATCTGATAAAATGTTTGATAACTTGGACGCTTACATTCCTGAATCGTTAAAAATATTTTTAGATGAACTAATTTTAAAATACAAAAAAACTAATTCCAGGTCGCATAAAATAAAATGTACATCAATAGGTCATGCAATTGTATGTGCAGTGCGTCCAAGATCATTTTTATCACCGTTACATGTTGGACTTGCTGTAACGTTTCATCGGAAATTTGGATCCAAACGAATAATAGATATTTGCAGTAATTTAGGTTTTTGTTCGTCGTATAAGGAAGCTCAATTGTACGAAGCATCTGCAGCATTAAAAACCGAAATTCAAATAAACCCTGGAACATTTGTTCAATTTGTTTGCGACAATGCAGATTTTAATGTTGACACTCTTGATGGAAAAGGTACTTTTCACTACATGGGTTCCATTGAAATTATTACACCAGCGAGTGGAGTGAAAGCCCAAGAACCAATAGAACGATTGAAATTTTTACCAACTAAAGCAGAAATAAATGAAATTGCAAGTATTCCGTTGCAAATTTATGAGAATTTCAATAGTAGTGGCTTACAAAAAATTCAGGTAAAAATTGAAAAAGATACAAAGTTGGAGAGTAATTACATAACAAAAACCAATTTGTTGTGGATATTTGGTAAATATAATTTTAAAGGTAAATTTACTGGATGGAATAGTTTTATGGAATTATTAACAATATATGAAGAATTTAACACTTCTAAAATAGTATTCTTACCGTTCATAAACGCAGCTCCCAGTGATTACAATACAATATATATATACGGCACTACTTAATACAGTCCAAGAAGCGGAAAAATTTAATTTAAGAACAGCTGTAGTTACTATGGATCAACCTCTGTACATCAAATCTCGTGACATCGTTGCTGCAACTAACTTATCGGATACAGTTGAAGTTGTTGTAAGACTTGGTGGTTTTCACACGATTCTATCTTTCCTGGGATGCATCAGGTTTATTATGGCTGAAGTGGAATCAAAGAGGCTCTAAGCATGATATATGCTGAAAAAACTGTCGACACTATACTCTCCGGACATGCATATGCTAGAGCAGTACGAGCACATACTTTGCTCCAAGTTGCTTTGTATACATTAATTTTTAAACAACTTGAAGAAGAGGAACCTGAATTCAAACAGTTACAGGAAGATGTTGATTTTATGTCAATGTTATCCAATTTATCACTAGAAAATGTAAATGTGCATCAATTGCAAACGAATGACAAATGTCAGAAGTTGATTATAATTATTGAAAACAAATTACACGAATTAGAAAATAAAAACAAAACAGCAAAATTGTGGATAAATTACCTAAGAATGGTATCGATTTTAAAAGCGTTTATTGCTGCTGAAAGAATGGGTGACTGGATGTTACATTTAAATACGATAAAAATGATGATTCCGTACCTCCATGCAGCTGGTCACTTTCCATATGCAAAATCCGCACAATTATACTTGCAAGATATGCTAAATTTACCCAACATAATGGACCAGGCAGAGTTTATACAGTTTACTTCAGAAGGTTTTTTTACGGCAAGAAGGTCAAATAAATATTTTGCAGGTATTCACTCCGATCAAACGATTGAACAGACCTTGATGAAATCGATGAGTGTCGAAGGCGGCCCATTCAAGAGAGGAGTTACTGACAGCGTCGTTTTCAAGTGGATTAAGGGAGTTCCGGGTACCAAAAATGTTCTTGAGGGCATCGAAAATTTTTGCAATGTCAGTTTCAATAAAAGTCACCAACACGATGATGCCAGTGACGCAAGAATGACAAGAGATCATGCCGATACCGAAAAGTTAGTGTTATGGCTTGAGTCTCATAATCCATTCACTACTTCTGATGTGTTTATATCAATTGCCACAGGTGTTTCCGGAGATGAAGGAATAAATTATTGCGATGCCTTCCAAGTTGGTTTGAATGCAATGCAGAAGATAGATGGGGATAATTTTAAAGACATAAAATTAAAAAGAAGTGACAAATGTGTCCCATTATTAGCCGTCAACTCAAAATTAGTAATTAACAAAGAAATTGTTCCCGTTGATCCACTCTTACTCTTTTAAAGGATTTCTATTATAAAAAATTCTGATAAAGAACTTCAAGAGTTTTTGCAATTCGAATTAGCACCTTATCCTTTATCATTATTCGATGAGTCAGGTATGCGAAAAAATGTAAAATCTCAGTTGTATAGTATATTTACACCATCGACTATTGATTTGAATACACTGAATGATGTAACATATGTGATTGACGGAGGAATGTTACTGCATCGAGTATCATGGAAGATAAATGAAAAGTTTAACAGTATTTGCAAAAGCTACATCCTATATGTACGAAGAAATTATGGAAATAATTCAATTGTAGTTTTTGATGGTTATAGTCCGAACAGCATCAAATCAGCTGAAAGAATTCGTCGAAGTCGCAGACAAAAATGCTCTGATATTTTTTTCAATGAAGATATGCCGCTCACAGTTACACAAGACAAATTTCTCTCCAACGAAAAGAACAAAATGTCGTTAATAACATTATTAACAAATACGTTGAAAGAAAATAACATCTCTGTAACTCAAGCACCTGACGATGCAGATACTTTAATTGTCCAGACTGCGCTTAGTTTAACAAATTCAATGCCGGTTATTGTGTCAGAAGATATTGACGTACTTGTTATCTTGTCTGCACTGTGTCCTCACAACAGAGAAGTTTATTTTTTAAAACCAGGAAGAGGAAAAATCGAAAGAAATATTTACCTTTCAACTGTTGCTTTAAAATCATATCCAAATTCCAAAAATTTCATGCTTTTTTTACACGCATTCAGCGGATGCGATACGACTTCAGCCTTCTTCAACCACGGAAAAAATACATTTATTAAAAAATTTGAAACTAACAAAGAATTACAAGTGATGGCAGAAAAATTTTATAATAAAAATACCATCATCGAGGAAATTTTTGAAGCTGGTGTAAAATGCACATTGACATTATACGGCGCTTCGAAATCAGAAACATCTTTAAACAAATATCGATACAAATGTTTCGTCAGAGGTGTTTCGAAGCGAAGAAAAATGACCCTTGCATTTTTACCTCCAACTAACAACGCAGCACTGCAACATTTTAAAAGAGTATTCCTGCAAGTACAACAGTGGTTAGGCCATCATTTAGAACCGCAAGAATGGGGATGGATGAAAAAAGATTTCCTGCTTCCTGTAACCATCGACGAACCTCCAGCTCCCGAAAAATTGTTACAAACGTTATTTTGCAGCTGCAAAAGAGGCTGCGAAAACAATTGTGGCTGCAGAAAAACCGGGTTGTACTGCAGCACTGCCTGTTTAAATTGCAGTGGAGTTGACTGCTCCAATACTCCTCAAATTTCTGACCTGGCTGAAGATGCAGAAGTTTTGGAGACGCTATCGGAAATTACGGACGTATCAGAAAGCCCAGAACACCATGAAGAACACCAATAACTAATTTATATGATATTGTAATTTATACTATTTTAATAAATACGTCAAAAATGTTATACCGCATTTTATTTTGTCTCAAGCGAACGAAAAAAAACCTTTATTCTGTTAATTTTGCAATATTTTACATTTTCATCGGCCATTTTGGATCCGCCATTACAAAATTTTCAATTACGATATCAAATTTGTAATTACCGTACCTAAAAAATCTAAAAAAAAAACAATTTATTCGGTTAACTTTGCAATATTTGACATTTTCATCGGCCATTTTGGATCCGCCATTTTGGATTTTTAAATTACGATATCAAATTTGTAATTACCGCACCCGAAAAACCTAAAAACATCAATTTATTCGGTTAATTTTGCAATATTTCACATTTTCGTCGGCCATTTTGAATCCGCCATTTTGAATTTGTAAAATCTGACATCGAATTCGTATTCAGCATACTCGAAAACCCCTAGGAAATTATTTTCAAAATTTTTCAACGGTTCATACTCGATATATTTAATTGTACAACTAATTTTACACTTATTTGTTGTTATTAAATAAATAAACAATTAGCACCCAATTTCAAGAGGATGCAGTTTTTCTTGACACTATTTAGAAGCGATTCCAAAAGGTTGCATGAAAAAATATGGATCGGAGACTTTTTCCGAAGTTTAAGCCTTATTTGATCTAATTTGACTCCACTATTTGTTTACGACTTTGCAAAGCATTCTTATATGCAAAAGTTGTAAAAAAGATATAAAATTTTCAAAACGTGCTGAAAAGGGCTTGGGATTCCAGTTAGTCGTTCAATGTAAATGTGAATATTTTACTAACATTCCAAGCAGTCCACAAATTGAATCATCGTATGAAATAAATCGTCAGATTGTATTTTCAATGCGTATGAACGGTGTTGGCTTTCAAGGTTTATGTAATTTTTGTGGACTTATGGATATAGGCCATGGAATAAGTATGAGCACTTATTACAATTTAAAATAAACAACACGATGTCTTATCTAAACAATGATACGACGAAAGATCGATAAATGAAGATGAAGAGAAATTACGAATCTTGAAAGCCGCTGCTGACATTTTTCGTTCTGATACCCGATCAATCCCTTGCAAGGTCGATTTTTACTCAGATGCTGACAAATTATTTGATAACGTTGATGCAATGATACCCCAAACTCTGTCATACTTCTTACGAGAAATAATTATGAAAGATAAGAAGAAAGAATTAATGAAATGGGATATAAAATCAAATGAAGTGCTATTAGTCATTCCATCATGACTGCGGTTCGTCCTCGTTCTTTTCTGTCACCTCTTCAAGTTGGGCTAGCGGTAACATTGCACAGAAAATTTGGTTCCCGACGAATTATATATATTTACAGTAGTTTGGAGTTTTGTGCATCATACAATGAAGCAAAGTTATGTGAAAGATCCGCTCTTTATAAACAACCGATAAGAATATTCGATAAATTTTTAATACCAAACTCAATGAATCAAGAACCTGCTCCACAAATAACCGGCATAACAAAATGTTGAAGTGCCACGCATATGCACGGGTGCTAAGAGCTCATATTCTAACACACCTTGTGCTATCGAAAATTGTATTTCAAAACATTGAATTTCATGAAGAAGAACGTGCAGAAATGGCAAAAGTTCTCGACGACATCGACAGATCAGTAGTTTTAAGAACTAAGTCAAACACCCACTTTAAAACAGTTACTGAGAAATTCCAGAAGCAATTAACGCAACTGGAAAGTAATGGAGCCACGGCTAAATTATGGATCCAGTATATCAGAATGGTGACTCTTGTAAAACAATTCGTCGATGCTAAAAGAATGGGCAACTGGAAACTACATCTGGCAACGATACAAAAAATGCTGCCCTTCTATCATGCTTGTGGTCATTTTAATTATGCAAAATTGGGGCAATTATATCTGCATGATATGTTGATGTTGCATGAAATAAAATGATAAAATAATAAATTCATTCAATTAATGTTTGTACTTTAAATCAGTATCTTATATAGAAAATATTTCGATATTTTCTTCGATATTTCCAATAAAATGTTAATTTTAATTGTTTATTTGTATAGAACAATGGAAGCGGCTAACAACGTTTGCGTGATATACAGTCACGTAAAGGATTGGGTGCAGGTGCCTGATGATGCATTGACTACAGTACAAAAAAAATGAATCTCTAATATAGTAAAGATTTCTTCAGAAGTCCGTCAAGATGAACTCCACAAATATATTGAGAATAAAACGTCGATTAAAGTACACGACAAATGTCGTATTAAGTACATTAATGTTAAAACCCTTAAAGAACCTAAATCGAAAAGACCAAGATTAGTGGATCTTTTGGAAAGCAGTGATAATTCTAATGAGGCTGAACCAGAAAATACAAATTTTAATATGGATAATCAGTGTATTGTTTGCGCCAAAAAAATTTATCGTTACGCGGACTGTTCAGTTTTATCCAGTGAGAGTGCAAAAAACAGCTATAAGTTATCTCTGAAACGATGAAACTTTAGAACCATCAGTTCGCGAATCGATATTATGTACACTCTTGAATGAAGATGATGTTAGTGTTGTGCATGCTAAATATCATCGAAAAAATTGTTCTGCAAAATTACTAAGATTATCGAGCAGCAGCAAAGGAGTGGTAGAGCTTCGTGAAAAAATGAAACGCTCAATGGAAGAAAATTTTAATTTTATTGATGATAATGAAGAAACTCAATTTACTCTCCAAGATTTCCATAATCTTTTAAATGAAAATGAATTGTTCATTCCAAGTAATACAACTATATGGAGTAAGCTGAAAAATCATTATCAAGAAGATATCACAATTATTTTGAGGAAAGGAAATGTGTCACATTGCTGTCTGACGAAAAAAGGGTACGATATTTTGAACAAAAGTCTAAACGACTCTGTAGATGAAACAATTCATTTTTCACTCATAGACAAAGTGGTGAATATACTTTTGGAAGACATCAAAGAGCATAACACGGATCACAATATCTATCCACCGACCAATGATATGTTGCACAGTCTGAGAATATACCAGAAAAACTGAAGTATTTCTTAGACAATCTCTTTCTTAATAATTACAGAAAAAAGACTGATACTACAGATAATTATAACTCAATTATAATTTCAATTGCTCATGCCATAATGTCAGCGGCATTTCCTCGCTTAATACTTTAACCACTTCATACTGCTGTAGTTATTACATTTCATAGAAAATTTGGTTCGAGAGAATTGGTAGATATCTGCCATGCGTTAGGATTTTGCTGTCCATATGCAGAGGTTATGATTTATAACAAATCTGCCGCCATGGGAGGGGAAATAAACGTCAAGGATGGAGCTTTTATTCAATTCGTTCATGATAACGCAGATTGTAATATAGATAAGTTGGACGGTAAGGGAACTTTTTACAGCTTAGGGGGTTGTGAGATTATCACACCTGCGTCATATGTTTTACCTATTCACAAACCATTAAAAAAAATCCGGTACTTACCTTTGTAAGCTTGAAGAACAAGAAGACAATAACAATCGGACAAAAGATGCATGAAGTTAAATTACAGCGGGATTTATTCGGTCGGTTGTTATCTCTATCACGTGACACTAACATAGACCGTGAAAAAGTACTCTATCTGTTTTTCCAATCACTCAATTTCTACTGTCACTGTATCATATAGACGGTTCTATGAATAAGACCGTTAAGTCGGTACTGATTCATGAATTGGAAAAAAAATGGACGAAGTGGAACAATCGCTACACATCCTAGATTTTGTTATTGTAGATGGCTTCTTCTTTTTAAACACTTTCAAACAAATGCCGCGCAGTTTCGGAGATCTTTCAAAGAAGGTATTACAAATGCTTGTCATGCACGATGCAAATCGAGTAGCCATTGCATTTGATCGATACTCTGGCCCTCAACAAACGAGAACAGCCAACTTTGCTAAAGAATTAAAAAACATCAAATTTAAAGAAGCTCTCGTTAAGTTTTTTATCGACAATTGTGCTGATCAGGACATGTCTACAATATTATTTGTAACAGAACGATATATTTAAATCATGATTTTTGTTACGTGTATTCAGTTACCGATAATAAAGTAATTCGAAACATCGATCACGAACTTTCATGCCCTGCTCATGAAGACGCGGATACCAAAATTGTACATTTTGCTTGCCAAATAAAACAGGATTCTACCATTACGATCAGAACATCTGATATGGATATTATTGTCATCATTTTAAACATCTGCAAGGATTATTGAAGATATGGATAGATCTCGGAGTTGGCAATACACGTCGATACATCGACGTTTTCGCCCTTTCTGTGAAGCTAGGCCCACTATAGTTTCAAAAGTGCTACCAGCACTTCTTGCGCTGACAGGTTGTGACTTCAATCCGGCATTGTACAGACGAGGCAAAAGAGACCTTTCGACATTTTCATGAATTCCGAAATATTCCAACAAACATTTGCAGATTTGGGATCTGAAGATCGTAATATTGACGATGATTTACTCGACACCGTGGAATCTTTTATCTGCAAATTGTATGGGCTGAAAGGAATATCTGTAATACATATTGCATGCTTGTGGAGGAAAGCGCACAGTCGAATCATTTCAGAATTATCACCAACAGGCTTCGGCTGGACGAATACCAATGGGAAGTTCGAAATGACTTGGTATTATGCCAGAAGTGTATGCTAACAATGATATGTATTTCCTGAAATTAGGGGGAAAATGAGGACTGAACTGCAACATTAAAATATATGTGTACCTTCCATAATGGTTCATCATAAGACACTTAACACATATATTAGTATTTTTACCCCATTCTGCTTTTAAAAAATCAGAAAAAATATTTGTATGTAACGCATTATACGATTTCCTCGTTTTATCGTGCGTGAGTTCCATACACTAAGTAGCCATTTATAGTATACAAATAAAAAGAGTACAATAAAGTACCTTCAAACCTTCAAACGTACTAAAACAACGAAATGCTCGCATATGTATTCTATTCAAGCTACAACGTCCAATAAACGCTCAGAAAGTTTCCTATTCGTATACGGCTAAAAATGTTAATGTGATTAATTAGTTTTTCGTCGGGTGCTGAGCCTTCCCAACTCATGCTACCCCCCTCCCCCACAACGGTCCATATACCTTCTCCGTAGTAAATCTTTGTGAATTTGGAAATCATATTTTTGTTACATAAAGCTTTGTACGCAACGTGGAGGCAAGTTCTTTTACGCCTTACGGATTCGAATGCGTAACTTCCGTATGGCGCATAAAAACTTAGCCTCCATGTTAAATAATGTACTATTATGTATTTCGCATATGTGCTTTCATGTCCATTAAAGCAGACATGAATAAATATTTTCATTTTTTAAATGTTATGTTGTGACGATATTATTGTTTATTCTCATTCAAAAGAGAAGTAACCTTTTTTTCAATAACATTAATACGTGTACAATAATATAATTTATATTATTCCGGTATCCCAACTAAACTAAAAAAACGAATAAAGTGTAAACCCCTTTAACCCTGTGAGTGTCATGCTGAAATAAAGAAACTGACCAGAAATATCGCCACAAATTGAAGATCTTAAAGAGTTGTTTGACGTTCAAGATCTGTTGAAAATTCTATAAGACACTGATTTCAAATCTAAACTCAAACTCGCAACATTTTAAATGGTCGAACTTAGCTGGCATTCGTTTTTCGGAGTCTTTTAGATCTGTAATATAATAACCATCTTCTTTATGTGCTTCACACGAGATTCCTGATCACTTTTTAGTTTTGACGCATCTGCGCGTCAGTGACACTGAACATACAAACGTTAAAAACCCGATTGATTACATGGTAATAAACAAGTTTTTCGAAACATCGAAACATGCAAACATTGAAGAAAAATGGTTTGCTTTAAACGTGACTTCACTCACTCTGATTAATCCCTATGATTCGAAATGATCTTAATATGATCCAATGCCGAAGTCGAGTTGTAGAAAAAATTCGGAAATTCCAACGAAGAAAATGGCTATGAAAAAAAAGAAAAATTGTTACTTTTTACGGCGCAGGTAGATTAGTTCGAAATCGAGTTTTCCGGGTATGTAAATATGTTCTGATGAGAGATATTGTTACACGTGAACGTCGAGCAAGCTGAGCATATGACCAGAAGAAAAGCCTAGCGATACTTAAAATTTAAATTGAGTACGACGCCGAGGTATAAACACTTGAATATTTTAAAGGTGAAAGTGATCATGTACGTTTTATTACTTACAGGAGTAATAAATTATATGGCTTAATATAACAATGCGTGTATGCGAAGCCCCCGAGGGTTTTTTGTGCCCCTATAATGATATACATTATACATTCGTCTTACACACCTATACATGAAAGCTCCGTGATATGAATCATTGTCTTGAAAAATCACTCACCCGCTGATTTTCAGATTCTGCGAGTTGATGACCGTTTGGCGGCCCGTCATTGATAAATCACCTGAAACGTCGAAACTGGAACTTAGACTCACAAACGTCTCAGCAACTTAAAGGCGCAGGTGGATGATCTATGTACTTTGAAACTTTTGTACGTCGCATTTGTCAATGTCTTTATTGGGAGAACTTCCTCATTTATATAAAAAATACATTTTCTTATCTAGTTAGCATATTGACTAGATTCAGAATGATTAGCTTATTCGCGGTACGGATTGTCTACGGCAAATCGTTTTTACTGCTCGTTTCCTAACAATAATCGTCGACGATGATCGCAGATTCTTATACATCGCTGTAGGAATTACTTGAATTTGCAATCGTGTCACGTTTCGTTCTGGTTTCAAGGGATTATACCTTAACAATAAAATTGGTTACAATACTATTACAGAGATGTTACATATACTTCGTACAGAACAACTCACTCATCAGTTATGCATTTCAGTGGTTACCAGCGAGTGTTGAAGCTCTTCATTTTTTCGATTAGCACTTCCCGACATGCCAATATGATCTTAAACACTCTCTGTTTAGCCTGGATTGCTTTTTTTTAAATTGTTCCTGACAAAAATAGGGAAAAATATCGGCGTCCAAGAAAATCAATATTTTTAGCCATATGGATGGAACTTTATTTTCCCAATTTTGACGGAATGCAGTCATCAATCAACTTACTGATTCTAAGATGACTAACTGGTTTCCTGGATTATTTTTTCGATAACTTACCAACTAATATTGTACTAGATATCCACTACTACGCCTTTGAAGAAACTCGGTTGTGAATGAGTGAAATACGCAACATTCACTACAGAGTTTCGTACAATTAAAAAATTGAAAATAAACACACAAATAAGGCAGTCTTAAAAGTCTGATAGAAATGCATCAAGGAAGGATACGATATTAATTGACTATTTTTTTATGCGTTGAATTATGATCAAGTTGGCGCATAACGTACTACGTTGTTTTGCGTTTCAGTCTTCGTTACTAAATCGTTTTCATCATTCGTAAATAATTTTTTAGCTGTAGTTTTTTACTTTCGCGATTTTTTCCCTTATTTTTTACTGAAGAGCTCGATTAATCAGTAACTCATTTGTATGGTTAATTAAAGGATCAAGGAAATATGTGATTATATAAGTACTACTCATTACGAAATCTTGTCGCAGGAAACTTTTATAAGAAGAATAATTTAAAAACAAGGGAATGTTAACAACTCGAGATATGTAATGTAAATTGTGAAGAAATTATAGAAGTGAAAATATCTTTTAATTATACCTATAATTTAACTAAAATATTTTAAGCTCATCAGATATCCACTGATTTAGTTAAAAATACCAAACAGGTTTAATACAATCAATTGTGTAGAATGTTGAAACTATTACATTTTATTAAAATTACAAAATAATGATTATTCTAAATATCTGTTTTTCCTCTGTATCTGATGAATCAAGGACATCGAATCATTTGCTAGCCAGTCAGCTAGTGATGTAAGTATGTTAATTTATGCATTTCTTTTGAAATGTTCATGAAAAAGCTGTACTGAGTGTAAGGCGTAATAATAAACTAGTAAATTAAAACATTGTAAACGTTCGAAAAAAATGTATAACAAGTAACAACTGTCATTGTTCATAACGAACTAATTAAAATAATTAACAAATATAAACATGTAAAAATAAGTTATGTGTGTAAAGTATAAACAATTATCAGATTATTTAATGAAGATTATGAAACTAAGGAAGACATTTGGGAACCTTTTTACAAATATAAAAAATTATGAACTATTTCTAACATTTTCTAAAACATTCATAATTGCTACGAAATGTCGTAAGATACAGCAACTACGATGAATAACCTTCTATAACGTTAGATCAGCACTTATTTGTAAATTTTATTATTTTATGCGAAATTTATGATGTAATGCGTCATTTACGTATATACATCGGTATTATTAGCCAACGCGTATTTAAATTGCAATACTTATGATAATTTTATAAACTGAAACATTCACCGAGGGAATACTGTTAAAACACTCGTCATATTCAGGATTGTCGTTTGTAAATAAAATACTAACAAAAGAGTAAAGTATGCTGTGTAAATCTACAGCTTTTCTTTATTACTCAATCCACTTTATATACTATATATAATTAATTTAAACTTAGAAACGTAAAAATTGAACATTATTAATTGTATTATTATTTTTTTAAATATGTACTAACCAGCTTTTTTAAAATTTAAGTAAATATGTTCTTAATGAGTGCCAGTTTTATTAAAAATAAGATAAATTTGATTCTATAAAAGTATTATTTCTATAATTTAATTAAATCTTTATGAGAAAACTTACGCCTTACTAGAACCATGGAGTTTGTCACCAGTGAGTCTACTCTTTTCGAAGCTATTCAACCAAATGGTGTCAAAAAGAAAAGAAGGATGTTAAGACGTCTGAAGTAAGTTCTGACGACCCAAATTCTCGTAAGATTTTAGCGAATTATTGTTACCAACTGTAACAGTCGACCCTTACCAAAAGGATGTTAAAAAGATTATCAATGACATTAATAATGCGTTTACTGATGTTGGGATCTCACTAAGTTCGTACCAATTACAAATTAATGAATTGAAATAACGATTACTTCAACAAAGGATAAAGGATACAATTGATGAACGGATAGCAGACGATGTTCATTTTACTAAGCGTTACACTAAGATTATGGAGGAGTAAGTTTCGATAGATGAGCGTTGTGATAATTGCAAAAAGTTGATGCGGTAAAACCTTGTAATGGCCGTTTTTCACTATATGTTGGAAAAGGAAGAAATTTTGGTGGTGTGGTAAGATTTGGTTGCGCGCAAAAAATGAATCCTCAGAGCATGTTTGTTTATTTCCACCTTAGAGGGGATGAAATTATAAATGTTTCTTTAGTGTTAGACCAAAGATTAGGAACGTGCTTTAGAATAGGTGTATTAGGGCTAAGTGTTATTACATGGAAACGAGGACGAAAGAATATTGACCCCCGGGTTGCGCCTTTGGTACACAGCCTACCTCATTTAGAGATTCCTTTGTTTTCAGGTTTACGAGAGCAAATTTCCACGTGGCTAAGTGATTACAAATCTGATCCAGTAGGTTGGTGTTCTGGATTTTTAATTGAGCTCGGCAACTGGATATATAAAAACCAGATATACAAGACTCAAAATGAGTTTTTCCAATATATTTATCAGGGATATCAAAGTTCCATCGACGTATATGGACCATTGTTTGGAGTTGAAATTGATGGCGAACAACGGTTATGGAAATAAAGTTGTCCTGAGTTTTGTTACTTTTCAAAAGTATACTTTGATAATATAATCGATCCATGTCTTGGAGCTTATATGGGAAGGTTACGTAACGGTGATCCAACTGTTTAGTAAAGTTAGAGAATGAGTATTAAACCCCGTGTGGTGTGAAAAGCTGTTTAGGATATTTATTTCATCACCCCTGTGTTGCTCCTTATTTAGCAAAGGGGAAGAATATTCATGTCAAGTTTCCGGAATGTATTTCACAAACTGACAAATTACGGTACCGATATTATTATAAGTTAGTAAACGAGGATGGAGTTGTGGATGGAACTGTTAATCGATCATTTTGTCGATTGTGTAAACGTGAGTATGGTATGGAACAATTCTCTAGATTGTGTGGATTACGCTGTCATGAACTTAGTAAGTTCTTTGGGATAGATAAGGATGAGACGGATGGTGCTTTCTTGACTTGGCTTAGGCAGATTTCTGGCACCTGGAGTTTTCGTCTGGGAAACGTGTATGGTACGAGTTGCCATGCATCTCTTTCTAGAAGAACGGGCGTAATATGTGTTAAGTTAAAAAAAAAATAAAAAAAATAAAATCTTTATTGGTGACTATTCAAATAAATATTTAATTGAATAAAGACAATTTTATGTATTATAGGTTCTTCACGGCATGTGAACGCTGGCTACAAGAATTATCAAATAACTGATGAACAAACCACGTCATAATTCGTTAGCCTCTTAGATAATCGAGAGTAGCTCGCAATGCGGGAGACCCTTCGTAATTATTCTGCGGTCAAAAAATGAGAAACTTACGATAAGAACTTTATCCGAAAGTTATGTAAAAAACTTCGATTGCTTCATTCTTGTTTCCCATCGAATCATTAAAATATAACGAATTAAATGAACAATTATTAATATATAGTTTGCATTCTATATAATGAATACAAAATTTGAAATAAAAGAATTTATCAATTACCAATACGAAAATTATATACCATAAGAATAATTGGTAAATGTTGATTTTATTATTTCTTTTGCTCTCAGATTACTGTATTTCATTATTTAAGAGAACTAAATTAAAAACTTTGTAATTAGTTATTCGATTTCGTCATAGCTTCATTTTGAAAAAGCTTAAAACTGGTACAAATAAACAAATACCAAAAAGACCGATTAAAAATAACATAAATTTCAACTCATTTATTTTATTGTTCTATATTCATGAAAATGATATTAATAGTTGCTGAATCCAGATACATTGTGGTCTTTTCGAAATTCAAATTGGGTGACCAAATATGGGGGATGCACTCAAAGCTCATTTTTTAAAATTTTGGATACATAAAAGCTGGCAAATCTAATTTGACACTACATATAATCCGAAAACCATCGATTAGCTGGTTTCGTATCATGTATTAAACTTTTTCGAAATTCGATTCGCCGATATCGATAGGATATTTTCCATTTTCACAAATTAATATAAAATCAGTGTTTTCCTAGTACATTCTAGTATGAGGCTGTTCCAAATATAAATGAATAAGTTGATATACGGATGATCTAAAAGTATTCATTTTGAGGAAAAACTTATATATTCCATTAATCTGGTAAAAAATACAGGCTTCGATTGAGAAAGTCATCTTAACCTGGAAATGATGTTCAAGGACATAGTCAAGGTCATGATTAAGATCACAATCGGAAGTAATATTGTCCGCTCTTAATTTTTGAGGTTAAAAATATGTGTTTTTATTTAAAAAGTAAACTTGACTTTGAAATGACATTGAAGGCCATGTTCAAGGCCAAATGTCATATAATGAATCACTATCCAACACAAAACCTACCATTTTTGTCTGCCAAAGTAAATTGGCATTTTCTATACTTTTGGACCATCTTGAACATGTTCGTATATAAAAATAATAAACTTCAAAAAATTACAAAATGAAGTGAATTGATGTACACCTCATGCTTACACCTTAGTAACATGGAAATTAATTTTGATAAATTTGGCTCTTTTCATTTTCGTTCAATTTTAACTAATGATATTCTAGTATTCAAAGTGGATGTTCAATTGATAATATTGTTGTATTTTATTTCTAAACGCATTATGCATTCCTAAATTTTTGTCTAGGAGCAACTATCACATTTATACTACATAATGTATCGCAACAAACTCTCATTTCATTCTGCTTTTGAAAACGTTTTTACCTTAGAGATAGCATTCCACAGGGTTCGACTCCAATTATTATTATAACAATACTCTGCTTGAAAATAAATATATCCGAGGGATTGTAGAAATTGAATACGAATTTTATGTCCAAAAAGGTATTAAAATATATGTCATCATCAGGGATGAATTGGGCTATGACCACTGAGGACTCCCGTCTTTTGAAGACATAAGTACGGACGGAACTAAGCTGAAAAATCTGTAGTTTTACTGCAAAAACATATTAGGTAAAGATTATTTATATAAAACAAATAAATTGAATAGAAAATGGCTCTTAAAGCAAGCTTTGGGTCTTGAAATTTTTTGTTTCGTTGAACGCACTACGACGTATTTTATTATGTGCTTTAACTTTTTTCGAAAGACCACCCTTTGGCTATTTCTTAAAATTGAACGTCTGTTTCTGGAAACAAATTTAGACACCTATGTCACATAATTGCTGTCTTTATATATCTTCAAACGACTCCGACTCCCAGTGGTATCTACCCTCAATTGGTCCCTGGTGAGAACGTTCGTGCAGCCATTGCATGCAGCGTTATAGTTGGTACCTTCACGGAGATTAGAAATCGAGGTTAACTGTAAAACTGGACAATGGCTGGATGTGTTGTCTAGTCCTCACCGTTTAGGAGAGAAGTACATGTATAATCCAACATTTGTTTTAACTTTACTTGAATCGATAGATAAACTATCAAAAAAGTTACGGAAGACAATTTGAGTTTGTTCCAAAGATATGAAAAAACTATGCATCGAGCAAAAGTTGAGGCCAACTTTCGACCCTTTGTTAGACATTAATTGTCAACGTATCAACAAGGAACTCGAGTTATTGACAACAAGATTGAAATGCACATTCTTTTATATTTTTCATTTCAGATGAAAATTACGAGCGCCATCCAGCACGCCAACTGGGTACTCCATTTTTGAAGCACTGTCATGGGTGTTGTTCAATTCATTTTTTAATTATTTTGTTACCCAAAAATGGACAGACCATCTTCAATGATACTTTGAAATATGCGTCAAGTTGGGCGAAGATTGCATGTGTCATTCTACCAAATAAAATCGCAAAAACGACTCGCTTGTCACGATTTACATGTACTTCCGCCTTAAATTAAATTTCTTAGAGTGAGAACTCATTGTTTACGGTGTGAACATTGAACAATTATTATGAAAGAATGAATGTTCATCCTTCACTTTCTCGACAGTGGAACTTTCTATAAATTTTTGGAGCATACAGAAATTCAGTGAAAATGAAATTAAAAGCCTATTTATAGGTAAAACGTGGTGTAAAAATTGGGGAAAAATAATTTATAAAAAGTGCAAAAAAATCTATTGATGCTTGGGATATGTTTGTGCTAAAAGAAAAGAAATACGTGCAGTTTATAAAAAATAATTTGTATCGATGTAGTTTGGTGTATAAAAATCTGTTCCCTACTATTGTTTTGCTATGTATTTGTAGTAGCATTTCTTCTGTTGCTCGCTGTATTGAATTACATTATATTAATTTCCCGTCGATTTCTTCGGTCTTGTGAGATGTTCGCAAAAAATATACATTGTATCATAAATAATTGAAAAAGAGTTGGTTGGCGCCGCCTGGAAACCGAGACAGTCACATAATGCATTTTTGTGGACACAAATTCGAAAGGTAAAATAATCTTGGATGTTTAATACAAGAAAAATATAAGAAATATTTTAAATTGTCAGATAAAATGTGAATATCCAATACAAAAGTATTAAGTTCCGCATTTCTTTAAATTAGTTTACAAAATATGTTAAAAAATATTAACAAAATTTACAAAACTATTTACACCTTATTTATATAAATAATGGTCGCTAGGAAAAACCAGGTAACTGCATGTTTCGGAACCTAAAAAAGAGGCTTTTTTAATTTTGAGTAATGTTGACAGTTTAGGATTGCATTAACCAAGTTTTTAGATGTCAAAAGTTGATAATTACTGTCAGTCACTGATTTTTCTTACAACTATCGTTTTTTTAAATTACTTAATAATGTATTATCTTATAGTATGTTTATTCCACGTCACTGAATGAAAAAGAGCTTCGTTGTCAGTGTGAAATCAATTTTTGAAGAATCCGAAAGTTTACATATTCCTGAAATGTCTAACTAATTGTAAGTATATCCCAACTTAGTCAATTAGTAATGAATAATCTTTTTTTTTTGTGTAACCCTCCTGTGCACCAGTTTTTCTTTTCCCATAAGGGAACAATGTAGTTTGGACGAGTATACTCGTCCTGGCGCACAGGCGGGTTAAATACCGTTGAAAACAATGAAATTTTACGATAATGTGCCGCCATTTTAATAATATCGATTGGATTAGATTAAATGTGTTTCGTACCATAACTACACTCATACTATAAACAAGTATCTTTTTTTATGTTTGGTTTCTGATGATTGTTACGATAAAAAAATATAGCTACCTCGTTTTTCCTGGTGACCATCGAAATAATTTAATTATGTTACTTAATAATTTACACTGTACGTTACCAGTGATGTACGTTGGTGTATGGGCAAATCTGCGAAACCTTTAAATTTCGCGTCACTGTGTATTTTTGAGCATTTTTATTTTATTTGTCTGCGATTAAACTGGTCAACATTATTAGGTACACTCCAAACATATCAACCAATGTATGTAATGCATTATTGATTAGATAAAAGTACGAAATTCATACCTTTAAAACCGAAAAATATGTGTCCCCACAGTAATTGTTTTTCACGTTGAATCTTGTAGCGATTTCAGCATTTCTTTAATCTGTCTGAATTTTTTACACGTACTAATAAACAAAAAAACAAAGAATTTATACCCTGATAGAGCTATGTGCCCTTTAAAATGTGTCCCTCGTTTTTTCAAAAAATTAATTTTAGTTCATTTTCAACCGACTGCACGTGCAGCATATCTTTAATCGTTACGAGCAAAAAGTAATAATTTTGAACACGGAAAAAGGAGGAAATCCAGACGTCGTTTAAGAATGTGCTCACAAGAGAAGTCAAAGAAATATATGCTTGAAGTGAAAAAGCACTTACGTAACTGATTAAAATAATGGTTATTTTTTAATGGCACACCGTCAATTGAAAAAGAACAATATTTGCAGCATGTGTGATCGTTTCGAAATAGAGGTAACATCAAAACGCTAACATCTTATACTGGTTTTAACCCTTTGTATCACCATGGTAAATAACGTTTTCTTTAATTTTTCATTATTAAAATTGTAGTTATTGCAAGTTTTTTACGATTTTCTGTAAGTTTAGTGATAAAATAACATATATAAATGGCTAAGAAGAAATATGAATGCATACCAATGCAAAAATTGTATCATTTCACTACTTTTTAATTATAAATTTTACATTCAAATTGATAATCGCATGAAGCAATTTCTCAAATGAAAGCATTTTCTTGATGTGCAGCTTAGTTAGTGTTCGGATTTTCGAAATTCAATATGGCGGCTTCAAAATAGAGGCTCCAAAATGTCGAACGTCACCTCTACATTATAAGAGTTAACCCATTAATGCCTGAATCTCCAAAAATCGTACAGTAACTTTGAGCTAAAATATTTTAATGAAACCGCGGAAATTTCTATTTGGCATAAGTTGTTCTAGACATTTTCGGGTGTGCTCTACACGATGCGACCATTTAGAAAAGTGAAAAATTTCATTTTGTATTGTTTTTTGATAAATTTATATAAAAAATAGCGTTTTTTACGGAATTTTTTCGTAGAAAATCGCCATTTTTTAACAGAAAATATATGTTTATGATATTGAAATTAATTAAAAACGTGCCATTAGTGTTTGTACCAACAAACTATAGATGTAGATTTTTTCAAAATTTTTTCCCAAAAATAAGAAGCTTTGAAATGCAAAAAATTTTGCCATTTTTAATTTTCCATTTCTGACAGATGAATCGTGATCAGAATCCTCAAAAACCCGGAATTGACACTTTTGTGAATAATCGGGTATTATAATAGTGAAAACAACTCTGATAATGCCCGCGCTAGTGATATTTTTTGCATTCCAAAGCTTCAAAAAAAAAAATTTTGAAAAAATCTACATCCATAGTTTGTTGGTACAAACAATGATACGTTTTTAATTAATTTTAATATGATAAACATATATTTTCTGTTCAAAAATGGTGATTTTCAACGAAAAATCCCGTAAAAAACACTATTTTTTATATAAATTTATAAAAAAACAATACAAAATGAAATTTTTCACTTTTCTAAATGGTCGCATCTGTAGAACACACCCGAAAACGTCTAGAATAAGTTATGCCAAATAGAAATTTCCGCGATTTCATTAAAACATTTTAGCTGAAAGTTACTGTACGATTTTTAGACATTCAGACATTAATGGGTTAAGATCACTAATATAAAAATTCACAGATGATAATTTTCACTCTTCAGCGTTGCTTAAAAAATGAAGCACACTACGCCATTTGTTACCTCATAAAATATATTACAACATATAAAAATTCGAATAATGTGCTTAACACATACGTTTGATTTTACGACTCAAAATTCAAAGGTTTCGCGGAATTGCCCATATTCACTTATATGACTTGACTTAGTCAAAATCAAAGTCCATCAAACTAGAAATTTCATATTACATTAGAAAAAGAAAATGTTCATTCGACATACAAAAAGTAAGGTAAAATAACATCGTTGAGCTAAAATAGGTAGGAAAATTGGAGGATAAATCCAATAAGAGGAAAATAGAAAAGCGACGAAAATGCGCGGCGAACGTGAAAATCGTATTTTTCCGTTATAGACTTCGATCAGACTTGTATGTATACGCTAAAAGGCAGTGATTCTGTCCCCTTTTCTCTATACCCAAAGCGAATACGAAGGCCTCGTTTTTGACAGAATCACGCTGGCCAACGTAAACGCGAAAGGTATACACATGACATCGAGTGAAAGTTGATGTACATGACAGTACCGGTACATGAGGGCAGAGGCACAGCGAATGGAGAAAAAATTGATGGATCGATGGATGGTGGCTAGGTTGTGAAATGAAGAACAACAGAATGCATTTAATGAGCGATTGTTTATTATGCTCTTATGATCACTTGTCATACAGGTAACGATGCTTCTCATGAATGAAAATAGTTAATATATTATGTTCATTTATAATTATTTAACATTGAATGGAATAAACGAATGATGAAAGAATAACAATCTGTGGATGCAAATAAATGTGGTTAGAGATGTAGAATAATATTAGAGTTTCTCTCATTGCCGTAAATATAACTAATTATACATTATTTCCTTCATATTACCGATAATAACAGCATTTGGCGCCGAATCGCAGAACACTGGAGCATATGCGTTCGGCTGTCGAAACTCTAACATGTAATATATATATATGTATATATATATATATATTTATATAATTAATATTTATATATATCGTTTTCCCCCATATTTCTCTCTACCTATCGGTTCGTTCGGATGCGCCATTAATAAATAGATTTTTTTCTCTGTATAGCCTTGTGCCGTGTGATGCGTTCTTTATACAGCCCCTAATGAAGTAAAGTTCAGCACTCATCGTTTTAATCTACAATGAAATTTATTTATTCTCGCGCTCGCTCTGCAAGCGACCATCCTACAATTTTTCTCAACAAACGAAAAAAAAAAGATCCGACTAAAAGCGCGGGACATATCGACGCGTTTCAAAACGAAACTCTCACCTAAACAGTGGATTATTCGCAAAAAAAAGTAATAAACAACAAAAACAAAAATAATGCGACGACGAGTAAAATTGAAAATGGAATCGATGTGTGGGATAAAAATAAATCTGAACGGAAAAACCAAAGCGAGAAATACAAGTGCGAGAACGGGATCTTAAATTACGTTATAGCCAAAGGAATGTATGGTACAATACTTTATCGTACTCCACCAGTGAAAAAAAAAAATATCTGCGATCGCCATATGCAGCCAGCTGCTTACATTAGAATTATTCGTGGAAGTTCAAAGCGCTATTTCAACCTAACCGTTGGTAAGTTGTAAATATGCGTACAATATGCTGCGCTAACCGATGCCGAAGCGCCGGGCGAAAAGCACAACTACGTTGCTTTATTTAATAACTGCACTCTTGTTTATGATTTTCTTTTTTCCCTTTGCAACCTCGTTTTGCTTCTCGCCTTTCCCGTTCGATCCTCCGTTTCCCGCGAAACGATTCTGCGCCTCCAAAAAAGTCAACAACGGTGCCCTCGATCATTTCTTTACCCCCTTCAGGAGCTGCCGGGAACTACGTACATTTACCTCAACAACAACGATTTCGTCCAGAGATTTATATAAGCTTACCCAAAATAATATACCCCGATAACAGTCTAATCAAGCTCTCATTTCCGGCGAAATAACATTTTCTTTTTGGATTGAAAATAACGGCGTTACAATTTTTGCCGTCGCTTAGAAATGATTGTTTTCCTAAACGTCTCGATCGAGAATTCGAAAAAGACAAGCGCTGATTAGTAACAATTATTCTGCAGTCACAATCGTGCACTTTTTGCCTTAATCTCTATTAAAACGCATTTTTCCCGAGCGCGAACGTTCGTTTGTTTGTTACACGAGGAAGTGAAGTGCATTCCAGATCCCTCCTCCCATCAACCGATTAGATCTAAATTTAAAAAATCCTTACCTAATACGTGAACACCATTTTTTTAATTAGAATTTCGAATTGACGCGCCATCTACGTTCCACGCGCCATAAATCAGAAATATAGTCGACAACTTTATGCGATTGTCAATACCCGCGGGAGTCTGGAATACAATTCAGTTTTACCACCTAGGGAGCATTCTCGCAAGAGTAGGGGGGGTTTTTCAAACCGTCGCGAAATTTTTAAGAGCACGAAGATGCAGCGCTTTTTTTGTCTACAACGACGCAATTCGCTTTGGTTGCAAGTGCACAACAATGTAACAAATATCGCTTCTATTACAGCGATCGCTTAAGTAGCGCGATTTTGACGTCTGTGCATTTACGTACTTAGGACGTAATTTGAGTTTTCAGCGAACTACGTTCCTGTTCTCAAGTCCCCCGTCTTCCCTCAAAATTGATCTACTTAATAGCGATTTTTCCAGCAACTATTGTCAATCGGTATGTCGCAATTACGACTCCCTACCCCATTAAAATATGATTAGGGCGTAACTCGCGTGGAATTACGCCCAACTAGCTGGCGTTTGATTATGGTGAGGACGCGGAGAGGACCGACGATAAACGTATATTCTTTGAAACGAGACGCTCGAACGGGGACGTATCTGTGCGAGACTTTTCAGATAAATTCAATTTCCTCTTACTTCAACCATTTCAAAAATAATATCATGATCGCACATTACTTTCCCCCTTCCGGTCCCGAGAAAAAAACGACGTAAGAAAGTTTTAACTGGACGACAAAGGCTTTCCGGCCATTATTTTTTTTCAATCAAAAAGCTTAAAAATAATAATAAAGAAAACATATCCGAAAACAAAGCGCAACTTTAACAACCGGTCGTGTTGGTAAACGATAACAATCGTGGTCGATCGAGTGGATGAAGTGTGTGACGGCATGGCACTAAAGCGATCGGTTTCGACCTCGCCCCGTACATTTTATTTTCCTTCCATGACCTTGCCGTACGCATCGACCGCTCGATAAGAACCGCACAACTTCTAACCTCCTCGCTCGGCTTTTGACCTTATTTTCATTTATATTTTCTTCCTTTCTTCTCCGTTACTTGTTTCCTAATACAGCGATGGAATATCTGCACGCGCGATTCGAATGGTGATGGGTAAAAATGGAACATGAATCATGATTTGCAGCCTAGCACACACAGCCAAGTAATACCACGCGAGGGAGCCACCAGGAATGGGGGTGCCCGACGCACAATTGGCATTTCGATAAAATCATTATCACGGCGATAGATTATGGTAGATTCGAGGCGAGCCGATGCAATTCCTACAGTTCCCTGATGTCTATGCTACATCGCCACACGTTGGATATTTATTTATTTATTTATTTATTTACTTTATTTACTTAATCTTTATTTATTCCACGTAATAAGATATCTCTATCTTTTATTTCCTTTTATATTATATTGACTAAATCGTCGGACCTGCGATGAACGATTAATACATGATTCAACTATCTGCCTACACTCCATTGGCTAAGAACTACGATCGCTACATGCTGAGAAATCTACAAACGCGCCTGCGAATGTGTGACATTGAACTCATTTTTTTCATAGAATCTTGCAAAACAATCTGACGAACGTAAACGATGGACATTGCCTTCGTTCGCCCTTCCCGCCCTGTGCTCCGCAATTGGCCGATTTTCAAGTTTCCTCGATCGTCGATTAAAACATTTCTCTCGTCGCGACCATTACGGTAAACTTATTCAGAAAATAAATAAATGATTGATCGTATTAATGAAAAAGTATCCTTCTCTCTGAAAGCACAAATTTAAATAAACAAAGTTGCTATTTGGGGAAATGATTCTATTAAAACGTTGTTTAACTATAACTCTTTGGAAAAATCAGTTTTCTTCATTAATACCACCAATAGATTCTTCCAGTTCCTCGAAGCACTCGCTTTACATAACTTTTGATCGAGTACTAAATTTTAATTGATAAGAGATCGGTTACTACCTGCAACGAGTAAACATCAATACTTGACTAATTTCAGTGAGTAACTCGATTCTTACCAAGTCAGGGTACTGGATTAATCGTGACTTTGCACGATAAGAGTCGCCACCACGATACAATATACATGTTTATCGACGAAACGATTTTTTCCTTTTTTTCTAATATAACTTAATATCGCGCCTCAATACGGTTTGGCGTTTTAATTAACATTGTTTATCGCTAATTCGCTCCCGATCATAAAAAGCCGACGTCGGTCGTCGTTCAAGAGAGAAATAAAGAAAAGTGGGACAGAGATCAACGGTAATAGAAACCCCTTATTTTGATTTTGGCATTGCACATGCGCACCGACGCGCGAGTCTACGGGGCGACGAACGACGCCATAGGAAAAACATCCTGCATGGTCTAGAATCGCTACCGTTCGTCAAGTCCATCACAGCTATCGTTAAGGTACATATTCGGTCTTTTCTTTTTTTGGGAATGTATTTCATTGCGAAAGACTCGCATCGCTCGTTCGTTGATTTACATGAAGCTTCCCGCGAATTGCGCGAACGATTCTTCTTAAAAAGGCATTTTTCCTTTTTGACCAAGACGCTTAAGTAGAGAAAACGAATTAGGGAAACATGAGAAAATGTACCAAGCGAAAAATTCTCTCTGTGTTTGTACTCTAGCAGTGCTAACGAGGAAGAAAAAACTGAACGATTGCTAAAAAGAAGTATTAAAAAATATATATCGAAACAACTTTGTAGAGAACACTCGTTAACCTTAAAGTACAATTCTAAATTACTCGTCTACGATTGCAAGAAATTGGTATTAAAGATATATGCATCCGGCGCCCAAGGTCGGAAAACCGAGGAAACGCCCGAGTTCCCTAACAAAGGAAACGAAAACAAAGAAAAGAAATGTCGTTTAAAATCGACAAGGACAATGAATCGATATATAAATAAATAATTGATGGGTGGGAGATTTCGAATTGAATAACCGATGCGAATGTAAGATTCTCGAAGCGCGCGCGTTCGCTAGATTGTGAATATGTGGCGATGTACTCGGACGAGCCTATGATATAATAGCCCATTAATTAAAATCTAATATGAGGATGCTGTGATATTCGATCGTTTACGCCTCTACACGTCAGAAGCAACGTTTTCTCTCTCTGTTTTTAAATATATATATATATATATATTTATTTTTGTTTGCTTTTCTTTTACGTAACTCTACAACAGGGTGTTTTCTAAGATGCAAATTTTTCGAATCGACCTATCTACATATCGACTAACTATTTTATTCTTCTTGCGACTCGTCGTGTCCGCGACTAAATTCTTTTGTCCCGGCTTAACGCGGCCAAGTGTCATAAAATTTATAGGTAAACGTAAAACTCTCGTAACCTCCTTTCACGGACGCAACTGTTATCTCATATTTCAGTTTCATCAACAATATTTATATAATATCAATTCATTTTTTTTTACCGCTATTCATCTTCATATATATTATCCTTTCTTTCATTATATGTATACACACATATATATGTATATATATATATAACTATATGAGCATTGATATCTCTTTTCATTTATATTTCGGAATATGAATTCTCTTTTCAACGTAATCTACCTGCTCATCCATTCGCCACAAAACCGCGTCGTCAATGGACATTCGACGGAGGAGAACGGAATCCGCGTCGCCGGCAAAATTCACGGGCGTGGGATTCTCTCCGTCCGTCGAACCCGTCGAACTTTTCAATTTCCATACATATTTATATATATATATATATATATATATATATATATATATAATATATGTAGACGTATATTATATATATATCTCTCTTTCTGGCTCTATTATATACATACATATATTATCATTCAATAATGTTATGCGATATTTATAAATATACAAGTCGTTATCCTCAAATAGCGGCGGGGTCCAATACCCCCACCGCGCATTGTACTCGAGTAATGTTATTCGAATCGTGTCTGCCATTCAACGCTAAGTCTAATGCCTTTCTTTTAAAACTTCTCTCCGTTGTACCCATAGTGAATCGGTTACCATCTACTTAGAGCTACCTATCTAAATTCACGTCACCCTTACTACTTTGCCTACCCACAACAATGATTTGCGGCAAAAATTCGTTAGATTCCTATACATTAAAAAAAAAAAATCATAATGATGATAAAACTCCTCGGCCTTCTAGACGCGAAAGCAAATGAGCATGGTTTACGAGGTTCGATCCTCGTACTGGAAATGTGCGTAACAAACGAAAAATCTATTTGAATGACGATACGGCGAGACGTACGCCACGAAAATTCATTATTGTAACGGATCGACGTGCTAAACGACAGATGGCGCCGCGATGCGGATTTTAAATTTATTAAAAACCACCGCCAAAATATGCCTAATCCTATTTGAAAAAATAACCATCTGGTTTCATTTTAATTCAATTTTATTAACAAATTGTTTAAAAATTTGTTATTGTACGCCGATTTCATGAGATGGCTTGTTATCTCGCCAAGTACAACGTAAAATAACCAATTACATCCGGTTGCAACGTTTACGGAGCGCTCGGAGAGCCATTTCGGACCCTGGTGACGAAACAAGAAAGCTTTCATATCTATTTTCCTGTGGTCACCTGGGACAAACATAAAAACTTCGAGCGTTCCATTTCGAGGAAATCCGCATGACGACGCTTGGATCTTTGCTTCATAACCTCGACTCTAGCTCTATATTCCGTAAAAAAAATCCGCGAGCAACTTTTTTGCGCGGGCAGTACACCCAAAATCGGGAGCTCGGCGACAGTCGCTTAAAAAATATACCCCGTCGTTCGGATCGCGGACAACGAAACTTCCGTATACCAGCGAATCGAAATTTGATTAGATGAGTTGCAATCGAGGTTAGGTGCGAGTCACTTCCTGGTAGTCGGGAGGACAATCGCCCGAGACGTGACTCTGGGCGATGCTTGAAAAAAAAAAGATTAACAGCGGAAATTGGCGGAATGATGCGTATTTATAAAGAGCCGGTCCAGCCAGCGATCTAAGCGCGCGCAGAAATGACTTCGATTTCGATTCGCCGGTATAAAATCTTTGGTATTATCGAGTGATCGTTTCGTGCCCGAGGATCCGTTAACTTTCCATGTCCTCCAGTGCTCGAGCTCCCCGACGACGACGACCTTCGTTGCCGGTCCCCCGATCCCCCAACTTACTAAGAGCGCGCTTACGAATTATTCAGAAAAGTTACTAATCGTTAGTCAATTGCATAACTAAAAATATTCAATTACCGATTAGTTAAAAAAAACGATGAATAACTTTCCTTCGATAATCTCGGTAACCGAATTCTTCTTGGTTCGCACCGAGCGAGTTTTTCACGAAATCGTTCCAATTCCGTTCCGAAAAATACCTTATATACCATACAACTAGATAGATTTCGCATTTGGCTCCGGTGTAATGAAAGAATATGCGCGACGCGCGTACGTGTGACGTGAATGTGTGATAAAGCCCCGTAATGTGGTGTATCACAGAACAATCGTAATAGTTATTTATATAACGTGTAATATTTATATAAGAATCTTAGAAAGTAGATCAATGTTAACGAGCCGTGATGGATGAATGAACGGTGATGTAGCGATGCAGGCGCAATAAAGGGTGATACTGAGATAAAGAGAAAGAGTCAAGAGCAAGAGAGAATGGTATGATCGGGCTGGCGTATGTCGTCGACGAATGGCATGGTGCGTGCGTTTTCATTTGGTTGAAAGGTCGGAAAGAATGGAGGTGGTGCGGATTGGAATGGAGCTAGCTGCCCTTTTTGGGAGGGCTTTCGGAGGAGGCGTACGAAGATGCGAAACGAGTCGAGTTATGAGGATGAGAAAGAAGAAGTAGAACAGGGGAGGTGCGTTGTGCCGAATCAATGAATCATGCCGCTGATGGCGTTGTGACGCGCTCGTTTTGTCTCCTCCTCGTTAATCCGCTGCTCGATCAAGTACCGAGCAGTGTGAATCGCAGTGGGGAACCCCGTGATAGTCACGATGCGGTTCCTGGTACCCGGGGCGAATATGCCCTTCTTAGATATCTGAATGTTGGCGCCACTTAGGTGCTGAATCTCAATGAGGTTACGACCGCTGGGTCCCAGAATAGCTCCCACAATAACCTCGGCAATTTCTATTTCTACTTTCTTCGTTTCCTTGTCGGTGGCGTCCTGAGCAGGACTCTTACTTACGAGTGATAACTGGTTCGTCCCCAGGCCGAACGAATTGTTGTTCAGATGAATGGCACTGGCGGCTGTGTTGTTCTGGGAGAACGGATCGAAAGGTTCGTATCTGCCGAGGGTCGTGCGGGGCGTCGGCGACGTTGATCCAAGGGCCGGCACCGTACCGATCGGACCGAATACGCCGCCATTGTTGTTCGAACCGTTCGCCGTCGTCGTGCTCTCGATCGGGTTCGCCAGGTAATTCATGCTGGACGGCATACCGATCCCCATCCCCAGGATGTTGTACTTGGCCAGGGTGGCGATCGCCGTCAGGATCTCGGTGGCGGCCGGCTCCGAGAATCCGGTCGTGCGGAGGTTCAGCTTGATGTGCTCCAGGAGTTGCGTCGTCACCGGCGCCGTGCCCGTTGTAATGGCCGCGCCCAAGTTCAAGTTTAGGCTGATGCCAGCGCCGTTCAAAAAGCTCACTGCAATTCCAACAAAACAACATTAAAACACATCTCTTTTTATTCATTTATCACGCATGCGTACATTTGCCTAGTTGCTCAACGAAATCGAAGATTCGAATCGATCTCGCGTGTTCCCGATTACTGGAAAACCGGTTTCTCTGCTGGCAATACGCTAATGTTACGTACATACATATATACGCGTGTTACGTTCAGAGATGCAGCTAAGGATTACGGTTTATGCGCCGCGAGAAATATACGCTTTGCATTTATTTGCTATTAACCCATTAACGCTCAGACTGGCGAATTTTCAGCATTAGTTTGAACATAGATCATTTGTATATAATTGCCTTTAGAAAAATTTGAGTTCCACTGTTTCTGACCTAAAATTGTATGCTCTTTCAGAATCTTTCAATAAAATTTCGATAAAATGAACGGCAAAAAAGTTATACACGTTTTTCTGTTAAAATACGTGGTTTTTTACATTTTATTTTTCATAAAAACATCACTTTCACCTCGAAATTACGTTGGGAAACATATCTAAATTGAAAATATCGCGTCCATGGACCCCCAGGATTAAAATGTACCATATCTGAATTCATAATTCAAGATGGCAGTTTTCAAAATGGCGCCTAGGAGCTCAAAATTCTTTTTACAACTTTTTCTTAAAAACTATAGACTTTAGAGAAATTTTCTAAGAACAACAATGCTTTGGAATGAGTCAAAGAATACTTTCAAATTTTATCAGCATGCTATAATACACTGGTTGATTTTTCAAAAATTCCAAAAATTGAAATTTTGAAAAAAGTTATTTTAAAAATTTGAGTAGGGTCTTTACATATTTTATTCTAAGAACATTTTCTCTAAAGCTTACAGTTTCCAAGAAAATAAACTATTGGTCTTGAAATATAGAAAAGTTTAATAATTTATTTTCATGAAAACTATAGACTTTACAGAAAATTTCCTTAGATCAAAAATATTTTAGAACTATTTAAAGAAGCTACTCAAATTTTTTCAGATTTTTTAAATGATTTTTTTTCAAAATTTCGATTTTTTGAATGTTTGAAAAATCAAGCAGTGTATTATTGCAAGCTGATAAAATTTGAGTGAATTCTTTGACTCATTCCTAAGCATTGTTGTTCTTAGAAAATGTTCTCTAAAGTCTACAGTTTTTAAGAGAAAAAATGGTTAAGTTTTAAAAAGAATTTTGAGCTTCTCGGAGCCATTTTCAAAACTGCCACCTTGAATTATGAATTCTGATAGAGTACATTTTAATTCTGGGGATCCATGGACGCGATATTTTCAACTTAGATATGTTTCCGAACGTAATTTCGCGGTGAAAGTGATATTTTAATGAAAAACAAAATGTAAAAAACCATGTTTTTTAACAGACAAACGTGTATAAATAACTTTTTTGTGGTTCATTTTATCGAAATTTTATTGAAAGATTCTGAAAAAGCGTACAATTTTACGTTAGAAACAGTGGAGCTCAAAATTTTCTAAAGGCATTTCTATACAAATTATCGATGTTCAAACTGATACTAAAAATCCGTCCGCCTGAGCGTTAATGGGTTAAGCGAGGTCTACATTTATAAGTATGAACAGTCGATAATGAGGCGCATGAGATTTTTATCGACGCCACCGCGGAACTTCGGAAATCTTTTACAAGAGTTACACTGTTTTATCGGAATTACGTAAAAAACACAACACACGCTCACGCATCTGCAGATTCATCGTTACGCAATATTATTGGAGATTCCACTTGAAATCGATTATCTAAACGTTTCTTAACTTACAGGCAATTCTTGAAATTAACATTTTCCATTTCTGGCGAATTATTATAATTGCCGCCACACGTAATCAAGCAAGCGTTGAATATTGCAGAAATCAGCTATAATTGAGTCTTTGAAAATAAATGTCTGGAAATGAATCAGCGACGCAGGCTCGAAAGAAAATGTTAGAATATTCATCTTTAACCCTTTGAGTCATGGTGGTAACCCACGTTACCACATTGATTTCTTGGAATTTTGACTATTTCCATTCTGGTTAATACATTTAGATTGGTCTTTTTGATTTTATCCGTTACTATAGTGATGAAGGAACATATAAAAATTACAAAGAAGCCATCATTGTTTATTGTTTAGGCTATACGCCGTGTAACGCCACCTATGATAATAAATGATGAAAAACTGAACCGGAAGTTCCTTTTCCAAAATTGGATCTGAGGCTTAGAAGTTTCGAAAAAAAATCACCATTTTTGCAATAACTCGTTTTTTTAGAGGTTATGTTAACTAGTAAAACTCCATATTGAAGATATTTTCAAGCTCTACAATTCATCTCCGTGGCTCTTTGACCTGCCATAAATATTTCTCTTGCTATAGCCAAAAAAGGGGGAAAAATGACGATTTTTGCGTTTTTTCGCATCTAACTTTTTTCGCTAAACAGCTAACGAAATGTCACACAGGAAAAAGATGTAGGCCTTGAAAAAACGAATAATTTAACCCTTCATACGATGTGATTCGACAAAAATTGAAACCACGAGGACCCTTTAAAGTCATGGAATTGGCGAAAAACGAGTTTTGCGAATAACAAGACGTTTTTCGTCAATTCTGCGACTTTAAAATACTCAGTGTGGGTTTAAATTTTATCGAATCGCTTCCGATTATGGATCAAATTGTTCTTTTTTTGATGGCCTACAACTTCTTTATTGTGATATTTCGTTAGCTGTTCAGTGAAAAAAGTTGGACGAGAAAAATCGCAAAAATTGGCATTCTTCACCTTTTTATCGCTATAACAAGAGAAATATTGAATGTAGGTCAAAGAGCATAAGAGGTGAATTGTAGAGCTAAAAAATAACTTTAATATAAACTTTGACTGGTTAACATAACTTTAAAAAGAACCGAGTTATTGCAAAAAAAGTGATTTTTTTTCGAAACTTCGATGGCAACAATTTTTTTTCGGAAAAATTCATTATTGACGATGTTTTTAAAGCAAATTACTTAAAATTTAGTGTGGCAATGTTTCTGGGGTCGCTGATTACGAATCTGATGTTAGACTTACCGAATTCAAAATAGCGGATCCAATATGGCGGAACAAATATATATCGATATATTCATAAATATAATTACATATAATTTATATAATTGTAACCTATTATAAATAATTGTATACAATTAACTTCACGTTAAATGTCCACCTAAAAAAATAATGTCTAATTTACTTCAAATTTTATGATTTGTCTATCTCTGAGTCCTATCGATTAGTAATTTATCAGTCAAATATTTGTGAATTTTTCAAAAAACTGAAGGAGACGGACTTTGTTTATTTGTTGTAACTGAAATCTAAAATCTTTGTCCGCCATATTGGATTCGCCATTTTGAATTTGGTAAAAGTAACCACGAATTTAGTAACAAATTTCAGCTAAATTCGATAAAAGGAAAATGTGTGACTCAAAGGGTTAATCGATTACTTCAAAGCATTAATCTCACTTCAGACAAATGCACAAAAGTTGCTAAACATATTTTACGTTAGTAGTAAAATAAATATCGTTATAAACGACACTGAACTTGTCCTTACTTTAAGAAATTTTGTTTATTATTAAAACCGATTTTATATAATATTTTCGAAGCAAATGGTTTTACAAATTAAAATTGTTAATCAAGAAACATCTTATATATATCTTAATAAAAAATGTAATCTGTATTACTCGCTGATACATCTCCCTGAATATTTTTTATATACTCAGACTTTAAATGAACTTAATAAAATTTGAATATATTACAGCGAATCAGTATCGAAAGAATTATAAAATGTTTAAAAACACATTTTAATTTAGAAATTAATTTCTTTAACAATTCCCTTACTTCGAATAAACACAATAAAGAATAAAATTTAATAATTGATTCGTGTTTTAATGATATATATAAAAAATTATAAAACTTTTGATTGTTCAGTGTCTATTTCATGTTTAACAATTCAGACAATGATACAATTTTGAACAAATTGTTTATATTCTGTAAGCTCTCCTGTTACCTACATTAAAACAAAAATAAATGTGGACTAATATCCAAAACAACATGAAAGTAAATGGAGTTGAGAATTAAAACATCCTGCATGTGTTTCAATTAATTGCTAATGAATAATTCATTACACATAATTGGTCTTACTCAATACACCGAGTTTAAAACTAATCTGTGCAGAAATCCACTCTTTTCTTCCATACAATTAATTATGTAAACTACTCTGCACAATCATACTCTAAGATTTTGATAAATTAAAAACCAATAGCATGGGAAAGTTTGTAATTATAATACGCAACTAATCTCCTTAGCAATTGTGACATTTGTTAAACCTCGGTTAATTTTTCAGTAAAATATCCTTCGTAGTTCCATATTATTGATTTTCCGCGTCAATAACGTGTGGCCGCTTGACACATCTAGTTATGCGTGCGCGAAATCGATAACTACGTTTTGACGAAGCGCAAAAAAAATAATATTAAAGGTGTCTTACCTGTATTGATACCGGCAGTGGAAGTATACGTTGGAGTTGCTGCGGGAGGCTGGGCGTAAGGACTCCCGGTCGGATTGTAATTGGCAACCGGACCACTTACATCTGCGTAACTGACGTTCAAGCAGGTTCCGCTTTGAGGATCATCGGCAACCTTCGCTATAATCATTAGCAAGGCATTGCGATTGTTGTCCTTTTCTCCGATGACTGTGATGCATCGTTCTTGGAGGGACACATCTTTAGCTTTTTGGCTAATTTGAACGTATGATCCTGATTCTTCTTTAATTTGTTTAATATAATTTCCTGCCTTTCCTATAATCATTCCAGCTGTGCTGTTCGGCACTAAAATTTTTACCTGTAACAGAATATAATAAAATAATAAATGTATTATATGGGCATATCTCTGAAACTTTTCTTTTTTCACTTCAGAAAAAATAAAAATAAATTTTTAAGGCACACTAACCAAACTTTTTTTTTTTTACGTTTATATGCGTCTAAATAGTAAGAAAAATGCTGTGCCACTCATTTTTTTTAATGTTAATTGATAAAAAGTAATAATACGAAATTTAAAATATTTTTAAACTTTTTTCTTGATCCATAGCATATAAAAGAATGTAAAAAAGAGCAAGGCACACATTTTTAAGTTTGGTATGTAATAAAGAACGGTAGTTGTACAATTTTAACGAAACTAATTTTATTCATGTAACACAATAACAATTTTTTTTATTGTAAGTAAATAATTGATTTTTTCGATGCAACAATTGTTTGTTTTGTACCTCGTCTTGAATTAATCTACTTCCGACAGCCAATTTTCCTGCATTTTCAATTCTTTTAACATTGTTCATTATCTCCATGCCATCTTCTTTCTTATTTTGTTTATCGAGTAATCTATAATATTTATTTTGCCAAAACTTTATGTTTCGATTCTTTTCATCAATGACTGATTTTAATTTATCGAGTTTTCTGCGCAAACGTCTTTCTCTATTTATTGCTAAGTTGTAACTCTCTCTCTCTTCCGCATACACGTTATTAAGATAATGTATGTTTACAAATATTTTTAAACAGTAAACGCCCGATTTATAGTTACTAATTACATGCAAAATATTGTTAAAAATTTAATATCACTGTTGACAACCCTAAATATGAATTTATGCATAGAACAAATTGTATACATAATTGTTATGGTGTAAATAACCATTGGCAATGGCTAGAATATCATTTGAAGTTGATAACAAAGTGTGTCTGGTCGAAAAGTATATTTTTTTAACGAGTGGCGCTTTTAATTTTAAAATTCAAAATGCTATAAAAACTGTTTCTGAAGGAGCACATTTTTCGTGTAGAATAAACCTACCTTCAACGTTTTTAGTTAAATGAAATGTTTAAAAAGTTGTTGCATAAATAATCATTCAGGATGAATTTTCTAAAAATGCGTTTTCCATTTTTGTTTTTTTAGGTTACTAGTGATGCTGTAAAAAAAATTAAAGTCGTTATCGATAATGTTAAAAAAGTTACAGTAATAAAATATAAAACAAAATTGATATCATCACTGCTACATTAGCAAAATTTAGAGGATTTGTCACTTTTTGTACTTGAAAATGACATGCAACCGAGTTTAAATTAACATCTTCCTCTATTTAAACATATTTACTAATGTTCTATGCAGCCACTGTATAATATATATTACGGGAAAGGTCATAAACCACCCATCATCACAAAAATAAAAAGTTTCAGAGATATTCCCATATATTTAGTTTATTTTATTAAATTCAATATTGTAATAATTGTGAATTATTATCGGCACGAAACAATCTAACGTAATCTAATGCTTTGTACAATTTGAATTGGATTGTTAAGAAATATGAAAGAGATACATTGACGCAACAAAAATATCCTGCAGAAAATGATTGAAAAAGCAGCACAAACATGTTATTCTATGTCATTGAAAGTATGATAATTGTGAAAATGTGCATATGCGTCATGCATTATGTCGGAACTGTACTTAATGATTTTTAATCCGAATAACTTGTATACATCTAAGTAATAACAAATTTTTAAAATATGATTTTTTATTAAAATATTAAGGTTTTATTTTCAAATCACAATAATTTTTAATTCATATAAACAAAATACTTCCAGTAATTTATAAAAATGATTACTTCAAACTATGTAACAGGTTTTATGAATATGTATTTCACTTTAAATTACAATAACAAAACAATGCATAACCAATAACGAATAATTTATTCTGAAATAATAACTTAAGAGGGAAATGTCAGTAAATTTCATTAATTACACAAATGTACATAACAAGCAAGTATGAATAAGTTCAATGAAATTCCATTTATGTATAAACTATAAAAAAATTAAATTCTTCGCATTTCCCAGACAAATTAATGTCGGCAGTTAAAAACCCAACTGTAAGGTCAGGGCTGCGCATTAACAAAGAGGCATCGAAAAAGGAGCAGCTTTTTCTGTATGGTTGCACTCGGAAAAAAACTCAAACATTCGACATTGCAACGTTATTGCAAGTGACTCAGATCATTAGCCATACAAGCGTCTAACTGGGTCATTGCTAACAAGCACGAGCTGCACACTAACAATTATGTCACTTTCAATGTGTGCAAGCCATCTGAGAGGAAAAGTGCTCTGATCACAACACGACAGAATTAGACATCTGATACGGATATTTAGAAAATTCTGGCTTATGTAAGCCTTGCCGCACGTATAAGGCATCCAACCTCGCACTATTTTCGAACTTTCTAATTTATAGGGTTTAATTTTACTCACCTGCTTGTCCCTTTCAGCTGTTGCTTTGCCAGAATCAAAGTCAACTGTCGTCTTTGACGTTAGGTCTGGTTTCTCACGAATCTTATCGCAGATGAAGTCCATTACAGCCATTATAGCCTCGACGCTGCCAGTTATTAAGCAGACTCTTTCTGTCGTTCCTGAAAAACAATGTCAAGAATATTACATACGAGTCCTCTAAATCCAAATAGATTAATTTGTATTGACGGCTTCATTTTACCTGGATAGAAATCATGTGATTTGGACATTTTTACCCTGGCTCCCGTGTCTTTCTGGAGTTGAGCGATGGTCTCGCCTCCTTTGCCAATGATGGCACCAGCAGCCACACCTGGGACCAATACTTTGAGGTAGTATGTGCCATCTCCTCCTATAAAACAAAAGAAAACACATAAGAAATTGCTACCTCCGTTGTTGACAGAAGACGTAAGCAAGTGCAGAGCACCAGGGAGTTGTGAATTGAAAGTGGTTAACAGAAACTGGGTCAACGGAAGTAAACAGCTGTTTGACAATTGCACAAGCATTAGACGCAGTAGCATGACCTTGACCCATGACCCTACATCGTGGCAAATTGTAACATTTTTAATTTGAATCCCTGTCGACTCCCACTTACTGGAGTCCCTTCCTGCTTCCTCTTTCCTACTTTTAGGTACATACTATTGAGACGCCCACGCATGCAGATAACAGTTATGTATATAAATATACATATGTGAGAACGTCAAATTCGAAAACAGGTGCTGATGCGAGCACTTTGCTTATATACACAGAGACGTGGCAATCATAGCTGTCAGAGGATGCACGGAGCGCTCTTTCCTCCAAGAAATTAAAAACTCAAACTCTCCATGTTTACACGAAACTTTAATTGTAGGTAACACTTCAATTTACACTCCACAAATATTTCAAGTAATTCTAGTCGATGAAAGATAAGGTTTCAGATATATTTCAGCAGGGTTTGTTTACACATCGTAAAAGATTTACTAAAACTTTTTAGAAAATTTATTTTACAAACATTAGTACGTATTTTGAGATACTGAGGCAAAATCTGAATGAAAGAAAATAAAATTGAAAAGTAATGTTGATAAAAGTTATCTAAATCATATATATATTTAAATAAACAAGAAATTCCTTTTTGGACATTTTTTCGGTTTCATTAATTAATTTTTTGGTCCCCGTTTGTGGTGAGAGAGCGCTACTTAATTAAGTAGTCTGTATATTTAGAAAATTAATTTATTATTAGACGATTGAAAGAGATTTTATCTATTGAAAATGGATGAAAATAAATATTCTCGGTTCAAAGTAACGGCAAAAAACATGTTGCAATTTTAATTTAATTCTATATAAATATTCTCAGATTTTTTAATACTTTAAAGGAAAGAAATGAATTGTTAGAGAGTTTAAAAAATTACATATATTATTTCCATGAATGTTTTAAAATATTCGAAGTAAAAGACGATCAGTAAATGCTCTGATAAGATAAAAAAAAAGAAGTAAACATCTAGTGCCCAACAGAATTTCGTATTGTAAAGCCAAGCTGTTAGGTCATAATTTTTAAGATTTTACAAAATTTAAAGTAAATAGAAGTATTAGAGAAGTTTTAAAAAGTAGAATGGATTTTAAAGGTGCTTTTGTATTTTTCATAATAAATGTTTTAATGGTAATACAAAATTCAACATTTTTGTTATGCTACGAGTTTTTAAATTTTGTACATGAACCAACCAGTAGAATCTTAAAAAAAATACAAAGTGCATTATAGTACTATCAATGAATGACAGCTTAAAATAAAGAAAATCCACCATCATATTAATCAAAATTTTGATTAAATGTGTACGTATTTTGTAAATGCTTAAATCTTTATTGCAAAATATTTTAATGTTTCTCTTTTTTGTTTTTAAAATGATTTGAATAATTATAAGTCATAAGTGTTAATTATCGGTTTTAAAATCAAACAATACAAAGAAAAATTGTTATTTCGTGTTGTATACCAAATTTAATTGTACACTGCGAAAAATAAAAGTAAAATTACATTTCCGAGTTTTTCCTATTATTCTCATAGTAAAATTACAATTGTCATGTGCCTGAAGTATCAAACGTTCAAATGAACGAAATTATTATTTAAACTGTCTTTAAATTGTAATTTTATTATAAAATACTACTTTACACATTATGTAATTAATTCTCATGTAAAATATTTTTAATCAACCTTTTTAATGTTATTTACAAAAGTAATACTTGAAAAATAATTGATTCGAAAACATATTTCATTCATTTCATCATATAGAATTTCAGGCATGTCAATTTTCTTGTAAAAATCATCTGAAAAGAGAAGTAAATTTACCAGAAACATATAAAATGTACAATGGAAATGTAAATTTACAACATCAAAGGTGGAAATAAAAATACCAGTAATGATCATGGTATTTTTACATCGATTATGTAATTAAAAGAATGTAATTTTACATCGTCTTTGAAATATTACAAGCTCACTGTAAATTGTGCCATAGGGATTTATGTACCTGCTCCTCCCTCTAACGCGTCAGGCCCTCTCACCAATAACCGACTGACGTCTTATTTACATTGCACATGTAAAATCACATCGATAATGTAAGAATTTTACCGTAACGCTGTAAATTTACCATGATTTTCACTGATACAGTAGAACCTCTCACTAACGACACTCCCACTAACGACACCTCCCATCAACGACAGAAAATCACTCTCACGAACGACTACAAGATACCTCTCCTTATTCCTTCTACCGGGTGTCTGTCTATGTAAATACAACGCCCTGCCCACAGAGTGCATCTTATTGGTCAGAATCATGATAGTGGCGGAAGAGTCTTTCTCTCTCGAGTAGTCGTTCGTAAGAGGTATCAGGGGACGGATAGGATCCAAACCAGTCGTTAGTAAGAGGTCCTACTGTATTTTAATTTTCACCATTTCACTGTAAAATTACATCAAAAATTTTCACAGTGTAGTACTATAACAGAACATGATTTAAAGAATTTAGAAATAAAATGTTTAATGGTTGCCATAGCATCGGAATTACACAATATAATCCCTTCATTTAATTTCGTTTGATTTTAAAATATACATGAAAAGATAGATAATAAAAATAATATGATACATTTCTGTAAAATATGCTAATATCCATTCATATAATTCTGTTTTTAGTTTTTAAATAAGGAATGTTTTCTGTTTATTTATACAATCAGTGTGATGTGCATCCACTTTGTCGACCAAGTATCACAAATCATTTATGAATTAAATAAGATAAGCCAGCATAATCAGTTCATTACGTTTAATATGGATGTACATAATAAACAACCTGCAATTGCTGTACAATAATAATGAAGTATAATAATATTGTTCCAAAATTACAGGCTAATAATAATCAATACAAGTTTTTGTTTTAAAATCGGCTAATTATGCTATTAAAGCTCTGCTGCTAAGTTGTTATAAAATGTTATTCGTATAATTCAGATTCGTATTATTCATATAATATTTTATAATAATGTAGGGCAGTAGACGATTTTAGTGCAAATATTTTTATTAATTATGACTAAAGTAATTTACCACATAACTGTAAAAATTACTTCACAAAACCAATATAATATTTTGTGACACATTTTTTAATATTGTGTACGTAAAAGTTTGAAGAAAGAACAAATGCAATTACTGTCTCATCTTTATTGCAGACAACTTGTTTGTACTATTATCTACGTTTAAGATACATTTACAAAATGTTATTTAATTTTCATAATTAATTCTTGGTTTTGACGGTCACCATACAAAAAAGTATAATTAGGTAAAATTCCAAAATGATTTTGGATGGAAAACATGAAAAGTAAGAAAAAAAACAAGTTGAAACAAAAATTGGAGCGTATATAATCGTCTCCTAACGAACCTTTTCTACTTTTACATATATTTGCTTTAAAATTGTTCATTAATTATAGGTTCTATTTCCCTTTGGCAACAATTTAAACAAATATTGTATATTGTAAAAAATCAAGTTTCATCCTGAGCAATCGTGTGGACTCGTCAGTAAGGTGATCATAGCAGCCCTGCCTTATACGTGTTGGTTATAGCAAAAAATGTTGATATTTTAAATATCTGTATCATAAAAGGTTTATTAACAGATAGAAAAAATTTCACCAAAATAAATAACGTAAACTCCAGTTTTAGTTTCAAATAGTTTTTTTCTCACGTTTCGTGTTTTTCATCGAAAACCATTTTGGAATTTTACTTAATTACATTTTTTTTATGGTGACCGTCAAAACCAAGAATTATTTATTAAAATTATGAAAATTGAAAGCAAGCGGTCGAGAAATAATATTTGTTGAAGTTTCCGTTATACTTTAATTATATAATAATAATAATATTAATACGTCTATTGCACGTACAAAAAGCTAGATGTTGTTTTACAGCCTGACCCAACAATATAAAAATGAAACAAAGAGCAGTACAAAATAGAAAAAGTATAAAAGTACAAAAAGATATGTTAACCGAAATTTCTAACATCTAACTGCAGAGTATTAATGGGCACAAGTAATATCCTAGCATTTGATGAAAATAATAAGATAAGATTACTATCTTTTTGATAAATGATTGATAATGAATCACTTCATGGTTTTTACTTCCATAATAAAAGGAGTCCGTTTGTAAAGACAAAAGAAATATTGTATCATATTATTTTAAATGTTATTTAAAAGTACTGCAATTACGATATTTAAATCTATCTAAATTTTTAAAATATGTCAGCGTATGTGATAGTACAACATACACTTTCTGAAAGCAAAAAATATCAAGTTCAAAACAATTTTGTCTAGTTTATTCATAATATGGAAACCTATTTGAAGTATGACCTCTGAAGAAAAGTTACATAAATTAAGTTCATTTCCTTCTTTATATTTAAATGTGCAATGAAAGCAAAAGTGTGTATATAATATTTAATTAGTATACAAATTAAATTTATTTCACACCTTTTTTTAAATAAAGAAAAATCAACAATATAAACATATCAGAAAATCAGAAAATAAAAGTCAAAATGAAATGTTAAAAGCAAAACTTTGAAAAAAATTGAAACCAACGTTGTTGTCATAGATACCAAACAATATATTTAGAAAAACAATGTTTATATTACATTTGTAACATATAAACAAATAACAAATCGTTTCATGTTTCTGATTTACGAAGATACATTTTATGATGATGATGATTTTATTATTCATTTTTCATAACACGTAATATTTCAAACATTTTTTTAAAACTGAAAAGTATTTAAATTTACAACTGTACTCATTGTTGCATTTTATATTACAGTTGTCAAGAAATTCAACATAAAGAAATTTTTATTATTATCACTTGTTTATAACTCATTAATTGTATTTAAATATTATTTGTCATTGTCTTATATATATTATTTTAGACATAATTTTTAACTAAATAACAATTTGTTGTAAATTGTCATCTGTGTCAATATTGGAATTTTTTAACGACCGCAAATTATGCCTTTGGTATCATAAAACTGTGATGTTTATTGTATTTTATAAAATTTAATAAAATATTTACTTTATTTAATTGCTTTGAGGTAATGTAGAAATTGAAAATGATTTGTTTATTCAAACTTGAGATTTACTCTCAAGTTGGTTGCGAAAGGCACATCAAATAAATTTAAAAAATCCTAATTAGCAATCATTATGAATAGTTTTGTGGGAAATTCTATTTAAGTATTCCAATTAATTTCTACAGGATAATTTAGTGTTCTTGTTTATTACTAATATACGAGATGTATATTTTGACCGATATTGAAAGTACAAATTTGTTTATGTAAGTTATATGTCACAAGATTAAGAAAAGTTTAAAGTACTGGAAACTGTACAACGGAGAAACATCATTACTATTATTTATGAAAATTAAAATTAATATTGGACATACATTTGATATTGACCCACAGATAGTTCAAATATTATGAAATACCAGTAAATATTTATAAAACTCTTGCACAAGTATATAATGCGAGAAATTGATTAGAATTTTTTGTAAAAAAGTTCTTTTTTTCTCAAGATTAATAATGATTTTTTCATTTGGATGTGTCCAAAATAACAATTAAAAGTTGAGTCGATTATTATCAGGAGATGCAATTGCTTAATTATACTCAATAGATAAAATCTATATAATGGGTCTTTAATTGGTTAAGTTGCAAGTTTAGAATATAGGTCTAAATATTGCAATACAAAATATTACGCCAAAATATTACAAACAAAATATTACGGTAACAAAATATTATGGTTAAAAAATGTTATGAATAAAAAATTTAAACGACATGCAATTAACTCTTTTCATTAAACACATAAAAACATGAAATAAATCACACATGATGTAGAACATGTAACTTTGGGGTTCTGTCGAAACTTTATTCCTATGTTGCTACATTGAGTTACGAGAATTTTTACATCAATACCTTTTTTACCTTAATATTATGAGCAAAACCTAACCTAACCTAACCTAACCAAACCCAACCTAACCTAACCTAATCTAACCTTTCACAGTATCATATTTTACATACATTCAACAATACATTTATATTTTATGATTAGAAAATTTGTACATACTATTTTTTCGGTATAATATTTTTACTGTGTAATATTTTATCACCATAATATTACGGTTTAGTAATATTCAGACCGTAAACCGTAAGTTTATGAAGATAAAATTGAACGGAGATTTGTTTTTTTACTTTTGAAAACCAAAATAAAAACAATTATATTCTTTTAAATAAACTTTCAAGATTCCTCATAAATTATTAAATAGAATAAAGTATATTTTTCATTTTTCTTAAAAAAAATGTTTTTTGATTCTAACTAAGGTGTGATCAAAATTCCAGAAAGCTTTTTCAATTATAGATATGTGCAACATGTCATTTAAAAATGTGAAAACACAATTTGATATGACATATTTTAAAAAATTTTTCATTTTTCTAAAGTAGTTTTTAAGATAATTCTATTTTAAAAGTAGAATTATAACAAATTTCAAAGCAGAAGAAAAAATGACCGAAAGTATCTTTGTACACTAAAATGCACTTGTGAACGTTTAAAAGTATAAATTAAGATGAAAATATTATCTCACGTAAACTTAATATGAAGGTTATAATAACAGCGTTAATAATTCTGACATTGACATTGGCATTGACAGTGACAATGATAATGTATTTATAATAATGACAAATCATAAAGTGTAATTATGTCTGTATTGTAATGGATGAATAATTTTGTAAGCAATCTAAATTAATTTATGAAGCAATTATAAAATATATTGATTAGTAATCTAATATAATTAAAAATTTGATAAATCAACTATTTTGGAATTTATTATAAGTAAATTTATATTTGTCACTTTCAATTATTTGACATTTTTTCTAATAGCAATTAATTATTTTAATTTTAACATCTTAAAATAAGTTTTAAATAACTTCAATTTAGTTAAACGTCTGTTATTAATATATATATACTGAATTTGACAACAATTGCGTCAATATTATTTACAATATGTTTTTAAGGACATGAAATTGCAGAAATGTGTCACGAATTAGCTATGTCGCAAGTACAAGGTAAATCAATGATAAATATGAGTCCAAGTCGTTGATTTTCAATTTAGTATGCAAATTCTTGTTCCTTTATTCTTTCACTATAAATAGAACGGTAATTTTAACCGATTTCTTTGATGAAATCCTTGAAAAGAAACAAACAATCAAACAAGCATGCTTATAGTAAAACATTTGCAAAATAAACTTAATGAAATATGTAAAAGAAATAGAATATAGTTTGGATTGCTCGAAAGGATTTAATTCTAATGTACTTCATACATTCTTAAGTCATAATTGTTTTCGTTCTGTGACAATAGTTATAAGAATTTATTAATTCATGTATTATGTTAACTGATGAAGAAATTAGCTTAATCAGTTATTTAGATTTAATGTTAATAAAAATGAAACAAAAGTGGATGAAAAACTCCAATTTATGAAAACACAATCTTATAACTTCGAGTATAATTTTATTGATAATTTAATACTTCTTATCTTAGTTTTTTTTATCATTTAAAAAATATAATAATAATAATAAAATATACAAATTTTTCCTTCATGCCAGATATTACGGTTTATATTTTTTCACTGAGTAAACTATTAAAGGAAGTATTAAATTATATATCTTTTTATTTTTGTTTAATTTCATAAAGGTTTTAGAACTAGAATTTTGTTTTAAACTGTTTATTTTTTTTTTTCATGCAGTTGAAGTTTTTGACATATTGGTCTTATACAGGGGTCTTTTTCAGATTTTATTTCTAAAAGTAATTACAATTTTATGAAATCATAAATGAGCTTTAATGAAAATCAGTAAATCATGAAAGTAGTTTTTGACAGGGCTGGAAAATAGAAAAATAATTTTGTTGACATGTTATTTTTAGTATTTTCAAATGAATGGCACTATTTCAACACTCATTTTCAGAACTTTTATAGGTATTCAAATAAAAAGTCTATTTTCATTTATAGGCTCTTTTTTTCCTTTACATTTGAAATAGTTCTAAATGAAAAATATGTAGGACAGTTTTAAAAGGGGACATTTTTTATCATGTTTAACTCTGCATTAAAATAAAGTATTAAATGAAGTTTAAAACATCAAACATAATATTTATGATACTTGAAAAATATTTTTATGTTCTCAAAAGCAATTATTCCAAAACTTTCGTTGGTAGGTTTGGACCCTTTTTACTTTCTATTTACGCACATATACTGTGAAAAGTAAAAGTGAAATTTTACTGCCTAGTTTTTTTTATTTTTTCATTTCCTGTTAATCTTGTAAAATTACATTGTTCATGTAAATAAAATGAAAACAGTTTAACCACAAACACATTATTTTTTGTCACATTTAAGGTACAATGTGTCAAATTTCAGTAAATATTTTGTAATTCGAGGTTTAGTAACAAAAGGTTTCAGTTTTTTTAGTAAAAATTTAATAATATTTTGATTTTGTGGTTTTTTTTTTCTTAGAGTAAAATTGATATCATTTACAATAAGAAACCTGGTAAAAGAACAACTTTAAAAGCAATAAAATGATGTCTTTTAGAGTAGGTAATTAAAAAGACCAACTTTGAGACTAGTACTTTCTTACTAGGTCGCAGTAATTTTTCTTTTTAATTTTACAATTACCTAAAACTTTAAGGTGATTATAAAATCAAATATTTTATTTGTTGTCACATTTAAAGATACAATGTGTAGAATTTCAGTAAATATACTGTAACTCGAAGTTTAGTAAAAAAAAATTTTCAGTTTTTTAATTGAAAATTCAAGATTATTTTGGTTTTATGTTTTTTTTTTTCTTAGAGTGAAATCGATATCATTTACAATAAGAAACCTAGTAAACGCATGCCTTTAAGCAGTAAAATTATGTCTTTTGGAGTAGATAATTAAAAAAACCTGCTTTAAGACTAGTACTTTTTTACTAGGTCGCAGTAATTTTACTATTTCCAGTGATTTTTCTTTTACCTAAAACTTTAAGATGATTATAAAATCAAATGTTTTATTTTTTGTCACATTTAAAGTACAATATGTCAAATTTTAGTAAATATTCCGTAATTCAAGGTGTAGTAACAAAAATTTTCAGTTTTGTTAGTGAAAATTCAAGATTATTTTTGTTTCGTGATTTATTTTTTTTTTAATCGATATCATTTAAAATATGAAACCTGGTAAACAGACAACTTTAAGCAGTAAAATTATATCTTTCATAATAGATAATTAAAAAGACCAATTTTGAGACTAGTACTTTTTTACTAGGCTGCAGTAATTTTACTATTTCTAGTGATTTTTATTTTTAATTTTACAATTCCCCAGAACTTTAAAAATGGTATTTTTTAAGTTTGTAAATGAATTGTTATTAGGCACATATATTTTAATTGAAATTCATTAGATTTGTTGTTTCTGAATTGGTTTTCTTGACTTCTGTAATGAATTTGAAAAATAAACAAAGATTTTAAAGGATAAAGTCTTTCTGATGTACAGTGCATAAAATTCTATTGATAATGTAGAACTTTTAGTATATTATTGTAAATGTACAAATTCTTTTTGTAAATAATCGAAAGTATAATAATAGTTATGTATTGTAATTTAAAAAATGTATCACTTCAAATTTTCTTTCTTGGTTTGAATCTGGACTATTTTTAGATTATATTGTGAAAATTTCAAAATCATCTGTGGAGCCATTTTCGAGAAAACTAATTTTTAGTATTTAAAATATTAAAAATTCAATATAATTCCATTGAACATTAATAATATATTTATTTTATTATCAGAATCTGTAAAAAGACATTGAGAATAAATAAAGGTTTTATTGTGAGTTAAAAATTATATTTATTTAATTAAATCACTAAAAAATCGATTTTTAATATTATATATTTAATAATATCTAAATATTGTAATCGTATTCCCACCTTCGTGCAAATGTAGGTTTGCTAAGGTATGTGAAAGCTTTTGATCATTTCGAAAAAATAGTATTGTCAGGTTTCGGAAATTGAAAAAAAATAAAGTTTCAAAAACACATCCTGACTGCGAGGAAACTTTTGCGTGTTGTTTATAGTTTACATGTTTAAAACAATTTAATTGGTGTTATATATGTGTAAATGTCATCTTAATGCCATCACTATGTTTTAATAATACATTAATATACAAGTATAATTGTTAAATAATTTTTATAATAATAAATAAAGTGTTTATTTACTCTCAATGTCTTTTTACATATTCTGATAATAAAGTAAATGTATTATTAAGGTTCAATGGAATTATATCTAATTTTCAATATTTTAAATACTAAAAATGGATTTTCTCGAAGTTTCACAGTTCCACAGATGATGTTGAAATTTTCATAATATTTATTTATTAAACAGGCCTGACGCCCTTATAACAAGTTACAATATATTGAGGTAGTGTACATAGATGAGTTATTTAACTGAGGTAATACAGAGTTCATTGAAAGCAGTTTAAAGAAGTGAATAGATAATGAGTATGAATGAAATGATAAGAATAAATTGTGTTAGATTACTTATATTCGAGTAGATTCAATTTGAGGGATTTAGTTGCAGTAATAAAAGGTAGTTGAAAAATGTTGTTGCAGATGTGTACCAGGTTATCAGATAATGAGCATAATCTAGAAAATGGAGAGTTGTAACCTAAGTTTGTTTTGTAATTAGAGGAACGATATATTGGCTGAAATTTTAATGCATCATGGTGCATTGGAACCAACTTTAATTCCAAAGTTTGAGAAAGTGGGTTTTCTCAACAGGGCATTATTCAGGGGCTCTGTATGAACATTTTGAGCCAAAAAACAAAAAAAAATCACAAGGGGGTTTTATAAGATTATTATTACTCTCTGAATTCGCCATGTTAAGTTCTGTGGGTGGCGACCCCACCGGCGACAAAATTAACTACTGAGATGGGGGTATGTGACACTAATCGTATGGGAAAACGGGCTTATTTTGCGAATAGCTTTACAAACAGACATTTTTTGGTTGATATTACTGTTTCATCGTATGGCATTTCAAAGACTTAAAGTAATTTGGAAATATCAGTTTGCTGAAAAAGGCATTTGGAAAAGCTATTCTCAAAATAAGCCCGTTTTCCCATATGATTAGTGTCACATACTCCCATCTCAGTAGTTAATTTTATCGCCAGTGGGGTCGCCACCCACAGAACTTAACATGGCGAATACTAAAGAATCTGACACTGAAATATATTGAAGAGTCTTTAATCCGCCTGACATATTATTCTTACTACAGAATCTTGTTATATATTATTCAAAGAAACAAGCGGATATACTTAAGCAGATTCTTTATTAAGACTTTCAGAAGATTCTTCAATGCAGAATCTTGATGCAGAACCACAGTCAAATGCAGACGTGATCTGCACTAATATCTTCAAAAATCTGCACTAAGCCTGCATGCAGACTGCACTAAGATTGCCACTAGGGAATATGGGATGAACTAGAGTGAGCATTTTTATTGTGTTTATACTTTTAAATTCTTGAGTATGATGAATGATGAAACCCAATATAATTTAAAAATAGTCCAAGTACAAACCCAGAAAGAAAATTTGAAGTGCAAGAACTTTTGGGTTGGTTTAAAATATTCTTAAATAGTCTTCGTTAATATACTTTTATAATCTTTCATATTTTCATTTGTTAATTATTAAATTGTGATCTAAACACTAGTTTATTTTGTAAGGGCCTTATCCTGTATATTTTGTAAATAAATAAATATTCATAATATTTGTGTTCAGAATATGATGTATTTTATTTTGCTGATTACAAATATATTTTTATCTCAATTGTGACAAAAATGGAGATATGGCTTTTCTTACCAAGTACGTCTTGGTATTTTTCGGTCACATGAATAAAAATTAAAAATGGTCGAGTTTAATAAAAATTTAAAAATTACAAAAAAAAAAAACGACTTTTGTGAACGGTCTGAATTTTTCAATTCATCAAATAATGCGTTCTATCTCCGAATCCTAATGATAATCTGAACGATAATGATAAAACTCATTGGATGTCTTTTAAAGTACACAAATAAAGCTTTCAATTGGTGCATTTAGTTTTACTTCAGACGTTATGGTTTCGCAGTTAACATTTTTAAAATTTACAATTTTTTTCTTTCAACTTTTAACACTAACAAAAAGTGGCTCTTGGTTAAATTGGCTGAAAGTGATGTATGTTATAGTTCTTGATGTTCCGATGAAAAGTCTCCATGGCCACAAGGCCTGAAAATGAATAGTTTTTTCTGTACGGGTAGTCAAAGTACTAATATTTTGATGTAAAAAAAAACGCTATTTTGGCTATAGCTCAGTTCCTTTTAAAGATATGCCATCGAGTGAGGGCTCATTTTGACGGTTTTTTCAAGCCCTGCGATTCGTCTTAATGCCATTTTGACATAAGATAAAAATTTCTTTAGTTACAACGGCATAAAGGGAAAAAAATCCACATTTTTGTGGTTTTCCACTCTTAGCTTATTTCGAGTAGCATAACGTAAAGTAGGTAACGTAATATCACACTGGGAAAAGTTATAGAGATTGAAGACGAAAAAAAGGCGTTTTATACATTTCGTTTTGATAAAAATTAAGCCCATACGGAGTTCGTTAATATGAGAGAATTTACGAAAATCAGGTTTGGTAACGATGATGCGCATTTATTGCTAATTCCACGACATTAGGACGCAATTCACGGGCTCAGTTTTATTCGAAACGGAACATATAAAGGGTCAAGTTGTTCATCTTTTTGAGCTCTACAACTTTTGTTGGTGCGATATAACGTTAATTACTTAGCAAAATGAATTAAAAGTTGAAAATCTAAAAAATTAGAATTTTTCCCTGTTTATGCCGTTATAACTAAAGAAATCTTCATTGTAGGTCACAATGTCATCAAGATGAATGGCAGGGCTTGAAAAAAAGCTTTAAAATGAACCCTTACACGATGAAACATCTTTAAAACGAACTGAGCTATAGCAAAAATAGTTTTTTCTTTATAGCAAAATACTAGTAATTCGGACGCACGTACAGAAAAAACTATTTATTTCCAGGCCTTGTGGCAATGGGAACTTTTCATCGGAACATCAAGAGCTGTAACATACATCAGTTTGAACAAATTTAACCGAGAGCCACTTTCCATAAGGTTTGTGCGGGGTCCTTTTTCTGCGTGTTTCCAATTTTTGGCTAAATACTATAATTCAAAAGCTTTGACACAGCTCTTGTAAAAAGGACATACGATTTTTTTTGTCAGAGTTACTATTTTTTTGAGTTATCAACTTTTTATCTTTTTCCAAAGAATTCTGACACAATGAGGTAAACTGGCAATTTTCAAAAAATCATAACTAAGGATCAAAAAATCATATCGACTTTTCACAAGAGCCATTTTAAAGCCCTTGAATTGTAGCATTTAGACAAAAATTGACTTTATGCAGTAACATTTTTTAGACTTTTTGTCAATGTCTAAAGTCGAAAGAAAAAAATTGCAAATTTTAACATTTTTAAAATTTGACAATTACGAAACTATAACGTCTGAAGTAAAACTAAATGCACCAATTGAAAGTTTTAATTGTGTTCTTTAACCCATTAATGCCTGAATGTCCAAAAATCTTACAGTAACTTTGAGCTAAAATCTTTTAATGAAATCGGGGAAATTTCTATTTGACATAAGTTGTTCTAGACGTTTTCGGGTGTGCTCTACACGTTGCGACCATTTAGAAAAGTGAAAAATTTCATTTTGTATTGTTTTTTGATAAATTTATATAAAAAATAGCGTTTTTTACAGGATTTTTTCATAGAAAATCACCATTTTTGAACAGAAAATATATGTTTATTATATTAAAATTAATTAAAAATGTGTCATTAGTGTTTGTATCAACAAACTATGGATGTAGATTTTTTTCAAAATTAGTTTTCCAAAAATAGGGAAGTACTAATTACCGCACAGATTCTGACAAATTTGAAATGACGGTTACAATTCGAATTTGTTAAAAAGAAAATTTTTATAAACAGATCCAATTTGAGTACACCTTTGAGAATATTTATTCATAATTTCTAGACGATATAGTTATTAATAATTATTTGTAATGATCTATAAATGTCGTTGAAACGGAAAAACTTGGTACTTTTTTCATTCTAAAGCTTCTGTATCATTAAAATTAATTATTAATAACTAAATAGTCGGAAAATTATGAATAACTATTCAAAAAGTTGTAATAAAATTGTATCTGTTCATAAAAATTTTCTTTTTAACGATTTCGAATTTTAACTGCCATTTGAAATTTGTCAGAAATTGTGCGGTAGCTGTTATTTCCCTGAGCAGTGGCATTTACTTAAAATTTCTTTCCATGTAGTGTATTTCCTAATGAAAACAAGTGAGGCCTTGGATGAGTAAAATGGAGCAGTGATGTAAATTGAGTAAAACTGAAAAAAAAAACATAAATGACAGCTGGCATTAAATTGTGTAGATCCAAGGAAGTGAATTTCCAAAAAGCGATTAGTTATCCATGATTTCGGGAATTGAGGTTTCCAAGGCCAATCCCCGTTTCGAAATTTCGATCGAGGAATGACTCCAAGCCCCAGAACGATTGCAGATGCCAAAATAAGGGATCGCCCCTCCCCCACTGACCCTCATGGAGATAATAAAATCGATGAGAAGTGCAGCGGAAATTGGAGGTGGATAAAAATTTCGGAGCATCCTGGGGTTTTAGGTACCTCGGGGGCATTTCCTTGGGAGCGACTTAGCGGAGGATGCAGACTTAGAGGGAGACGTAGCTGGGCATGCACCGATACTTAGGCGAGGAGGAGGTGCGCGCGACGACGGAGCGCCTCTCCCCCGCGAGCTGCCACGTAGGAGCGAAGGGCTCGACCCTGGCTCTGCTAAATTACCTGTTCCGTAGTGGGATCGTTTGGTGGCACCGTTCTCGACGTCGCAGTCGAGGGGCCGTTTCCTGGAGTCCGCTATCTCCGGAGAGGGACACGTCTCCATTCCCGAGTCGGCAGCCATCTTGTTTCGCTCGTGTGTTCACGCGCACGGACACGGGATATATACGAGAGCGAGCGAGAGAGAAGAGAGAGGGACGCGTCTAAGGAATGGCCCTGTCTTGTCCCTCGACGTGGACGGGACGAAGGGCGCGCCGTCCGTGATCGCCCGCCAAATAACGTCGACACACTATATAGGAGGCCTTCCAACAATCTCCGTTCGACGACGCGTTAAAACTTATATTGTACTGCCCGCTCGGATCTGACGACGGAACGGAGACAGAGAACACGTACTGACCGACGGACGAACGAACGACACGCACACACACACACTCGTTCGCTCTTCACGCGCGGGGTGCCGCGTCTCACTGGCGACTGCTGAGTGCTGACTCGCGAGCCTCGCTACCAAGCAGCTCCCTTGCCAACCAGCTGGTTGATACTCTCGTCCTCTCGCTCCCACACGTTCGGCAGATGCGCTCGGTCTCGCTCCCACCAATGCGCGATTCGCTGCTCCGAACTGTTATCTCGAGTCGACGCGCGCGCGCGCTTCGTCTCCCTTCCTCCCGCGCAAGAGCCAGCACTCCCCTCTCGCTCCCGACCCATCGACGCGCTCCCCCGGCCTCGCTCCCTCCTCTCCCAGGCGCTACCGCTCGCCTTTAGTCCCGCTTCAGCATCCGGGCTGACCGCTAGCTCCTCCTCTCTCTTCCTCCCTTTCCCCATCGCCCGCATCTTTTCTTTCACTCTCGACGCAAGGGCCCCCCGGAGCCGCGGCTTTACGCACCTGCGCCCTCAGTACCGTAACGTACGTATCACATTTTTTTTTCACCGATAAGGATGTTGAGTATGAACACGGTAACAGATATTCAAAATGGCTGTCCCAATATGGCTGACAAAGATTTTTAAAAAGCATAATTTTGTTTAGAATATTTTGATGTACGGGGTTTTGGGGTTGTTGACTACGATACGATGTCTGATTTTTTAACTTCAAAATGGAGGATCCAATATGGCGAACAATAATTTTTATATCTCGTAATTTTGTCTAGATCCCTCAGTATCGTAACGTACGGATCAGATTTTGTTTAACCCATAAGGATGTTGATTATGAACACGGTGACAGATTTTCAAAATGGCTGTCCCAATATGGCTGACAATGATTTTTAAAAAGCATAATTTTGTTTTTAGAATATTTTGATGCACGGAGTTTTAAGGTTGTTGACTACGAATTCGATGTCCGGTTTTTTAACTTCAAAATGGCGGATCCAATATGACGAACAATAATTTTTAAATCTCGTAATTTTGTCTAGAGCCCTCAGTATCGTACCGTACGTATCTGATTTTTTTTAACCGATAAGGATGTTGATTATGACCACGGTGTCAGATTTTCAAAATGGCTGTCCCAATATGGGTGACAATGATTTTTAAAAAGCAAAATTTTGTTTATAGAATATTTTGGTGTACGGAGTTTTGAAGTTGTCGATTACGAATACGATGTCTGATTTTTTAACTTCAAAATGGCGGATCCAATATGGCGAACAATAATTTTTAAATTACGTAATTTTGTCTAGAATGGATATACAATAGTCCCTCTCCTAATTCACGCGGTTGATTTTTAGAAAATAGTGGCCCTCTCCCTAATTCACTTTACTTTTATAACGGTACCAAGGCACTTTTTTTCTCCTCCAACGCTTCAAGTTTGCCTTCGCGCATGCACGTGCCCTGCATTTTTTTTGTTTCCCTCTCACTGTACATAGTCGCGGGAAGAGTCTTGGAGTAGGGAGAGGAATGGAGGAGAAATTGTGAATTTGGCCGAGTAATATTCGTGAATTAGGCAGGGGAGTGAATTAGGACATGGATTACTGTATAAGGGTTTTTGAGGTTGCTGACGACTATTCCACTGTCTTATTTTCAAAATTTAAAATGGCGGATTCAATATGTTCTATAAAAATGTTGAAAAATAACAATTTTGCAAATATTTGGTATGTAAGGTTTTTCGAGATCGTTTATAAATTATCAGTGGACCAATTTTATAATTTAACCCTTTTTTCATGCCAAACGGCCATAATTTTGTCATATTTTTCAAGTGAATATTTATTTGTGTAATGATGAGCAAAAAGTTTTCAAACCCGTATTTTATGACGTTAGATAATGGCTAATTTACAAAAAAAACGCGATTTTAAAAATTTTTTATTTTAATACCGTTCCCGTTGTCGGATCGGCACAAGTGTCTAGATCTTGTGGAATAATCATCATACATCAAATTTAAGTGTCAAAATTCAAAATGGCCGATGTTAATATTTTTTCATTTTTTTTGTATGTTTAGTCCCTGCCGCTTACTTTTTGAATAGCTTTGTTATATTTATCTCAGTCTGATACCGATTATGCTAGAAAATAGCAATACAAGATGATATGGAATTCAAAATGGCTGCAAATATATTTTTATTATAATATAGATTGATTATGTGTATCTCAGTTTGATATCGATTATGGAAGAAACAACAATTCAAGATGATATGGACTTAAAAATAGTGGAAAATATCCTGTTTTCTTTCATAATCGATATGAAACTGAGATAAATATAATAAATCTATTGAAAAAGTAAATGTCATGGACTAAAAACATAAAATAAAGTAAAAAAAAACGTAAAAATTGCATGTAAAAGCCGCCATATTGGATCGGCCATTTTTAATTTTGATATCCTACATCGCTTAAATTTTGTTGTGATTACTATAATTCCACAGGATCCAGATGCTTGTACCGATCCGATAACAGGAACATTATTAGCCAGTACGTTAAAGAAATAAAAAAATTGGTTAAATCACGTTTTTTTGTAAATTAGTCGCCATTTTGAAAAAATGAAAAGTCATACAACAAAACTAATAGCAGATTTGAAAAGTATGAACTTTTTTTGCTTATCATTACACACATAAATATTCACTTGAAAATAACAAAATAATTGTGCCCTTTTGGCATGAAAAGGGTTAAAATGGGATAGCTAATGTAGCAAACATAAATTAAAAAAACATATTTTTACAAAATTTGTTTATGCTGATTTCCAAATATGCGCGGGTATTGTAAAATATTGCAATTTTTGTCTGACATCTTGGATCCACCATTTTAAATTTTGAAAATCTGTCATCAGATTAGTAATTAAGTACTTTAAAACTCCCACGTATGGCATTTATCACATTAAAATTTCGTTAAATAATTTTTGTCGTCCATATTGTATCCGCCATTTTTAATTTGGTAAATCTTACACCAAAATCATAAAAAATGTCTTCCTTATTATTGATTGTCGATCTGGACCGACACCTTTTTTGGGTTCATTTTTCAATTAAAATTTTATTTTGCTACAATATTTTTGCTTCTATATTTTGGCAAGATGGTGAGAGCGAAAATAGTTAAACATTTTTTGTGTTTATTTTTTAATAATGATAAACGAAGTATAAAAAACGTTATTTTTTAAGCAAAAATGTATGGTAAAAGGAAACTATTGCTTAGTTAAGACGAAATTTGTTACTCGGGGGTTTATTAGGGGTTGCTGATTACGAATTTGACCTGAGATTTTTAAATTCGCAATGACGGATCCAACATGGTGGACGACAAAATTAATAAATGATAGGATTTGATTGAAACTTATTACTTGGGGGTTTTGGAGTCGCTACGAATATAATGTTGGACTTTCAAAATTTAAAATGGCGGATCCAATATGGCCGATACAAAATTGAAAATCGACCGGATTTACTTGAAGCATATTATCAGGTGAGTTTTGAGATAGCTGTCTATACGAATATACTGTCAGATTTAAACAATTTGAAATGGCAGATGCAATAATATATGATGTTATGTAATATACACGCGATTAAACTTTAGGTTTCGAATTTCGAAAATCTCAGGTTGAATTCCTGAACAGCGACTCTGAAACCCCCGAGCACCTAGTTCTAATTTAATCAGTAATTTTTCACGTTTTGATATGCCATTTTCGATCCTATATTTTTAACTTTATAAAACTGAGTTGAAGTTCGTGAATTCAAATCCTGAAAATTCCTAAGTAACAAATTTGAGTTGTTATCGGTGTAAAAAAATGTACGCTTTTTAAAAAACAAATTTCAAAAATTCAACATGGCGGATTAAAAATGGACGACCTAGATGAACGAGATTTTAGGTACTGGGGAAGTTTTCGGTATCGTTGATTACAAATCTTATATTTTCAAAAATAAAATGTCGGTTTCAATCGAACGAACAAGGATAAAAAATGTAATTGTTTCCGTGGATCTATAAAAAATTACGTGTTTTCCTCGTTTAATTGTAAATTTAAAATAATTTTAAATCATTTTAGATTAAAATTGAAATTATTAAATAAATAATATATTTTATTTAGTTCAAAGATGGGGAAAATTCAAGTACCAATAACTCAGTAGGAAATTCTGTTTCTGCACTCAAAAATAGGTGAAATTACGCGGAAAAGAGTAAAAGGTAGGATGAAAAAAGAATATTTTAGGTGCAATTTTTATCCATATAGTTATCTCGAAAAAATATATTGATTATCAATTATATAGTTTTCGATCTCAATGAATACGAATTCCAGGTCAATATTTCAACGTTTAAAATGGCGGATCCAATATGGCGGACGTAATATGGGAAAATTTCGCGATTTTTAATATTGTTTGGTGTTCAGGTGTCATTTTAAAAAGATGGGTAAAATTCAGAATATGTAAATGTATATTTTTAAAGTAAAACTATGGGGAACACATTTCTGATAAGCTAGACAATGCCTGGAAAGCGCAATCATGGTGAAAATGATGAACTAATATTTTTATTTAAAAAACATCCGAATTTAAGAAACAGAAGTAAGTAAAAAAGAATTACTAACTATTTTTTATGAAAGCACGTATTTCACACGGACGCAGTTATTAAGTTTTCTTTGACCTATTTGCAAAGTGTCTTCTTCCTATAAAAAATACTTGAAATACGATAATTTTATATCCATTTAAAATCCTGTTTATACACTAAAGGTTTTAAATTTAATATACCGTTTTGAACTTAGCTGAATTTCTTTCGAATGAAACAATATAGTTTTTAGTTCTCGAACAATCTGAACTTCGCTATATTTATGACAATGAAGTCAAGAATACGTACTAGTAGAAATTAAATTCAATATACAAATGTAAGTATGATACTCGCTTTGCGCGAACGGATCGATTCGATGTTATGTCCATTCTTCCGGAATATTATTTCCTTCACGCATGTAATTGTTGATTAAAATTAAGGATGCTTTCGATCATTTGTTTTATGTCACAATGTACATTTTCTTCATTTAATGAAAAACGATTGTGTAACGTTTGATTCCCACCATGATGAAACAAAGTTTTCCACACCTTTTTTAAAACCATTTTCACGTTTTTTGTTCATTATCCTTGATTAAATATTCCCAGAAAAATTTAAATCTAAAGTTGCAAATCAAAATTATTCAAAATCTGTACGATTAATTTTATTGCTAACTTCATTGATTATATATCATTACTTTTCTACGTATTTTCACCATTTAATTTTAATATAATACCAGAAGAACTTCAAAATGATAATACATTTCCTGACAGCAATCAGGGAAGTTCGCTTGTATGCAAAGGAGCTTGATCGAAAGATTCAATTAATTTTGAAGCCCGTGTTGTATACGGAGGATTATTTTTCCAATCCAAATTTGACCAATAAAATTGCGCCATGAAATGAAATTCATAAATCAGAGTTTTCTAGTGAGCTTCCAATTTCTAACCGAAATAAATTGACAGTTTGTAAAGGGTTTAACATCTACTACATGATGTTGTGTTTTATACGTATGGGACCAGAACGCTGTTACGAAAATTTGATCAGTTAAAAACTGCAACTTGTTTCGTGTGATATCGAATTCTGATTTATTGTCCGATATTTGGACTGTAAATATAATTAGGTGTAATACCCCAAGGTCATCGAAATTATCGATTATTTCCCGATTGCTTCTAACTTGCTGGAAATATAAAATTAATTATCGCATTGCAAATCCATTCCCGTTTTCATCTAGGCTTTTTAAAAATGTCTGACAAATGGATGGAAAATAATTCACATGCTGGAGAGGTATTATCGGTTGGACATACCCTTGCTGGCAGGGAAATAATCAAAGCAACACTCGATATGAAGATGTCGTATGTCGCGAATACTGGAGGTTGATTGGACAAAATAGTGGTAAGAAAAACAACCTTTTATGTACAACACGAGTTTCAAAATTATATGAATTTTTCCATCAAGCTTCTTTGCACACAAGCGAACTACCCAACTAAATTCCAAGATATTAGCTATTGAAATAAGCCTAATCGTGCCAATAGACGTTCATAAACAATATGGCGTAAAGGTATGATATGTTTTGAATTTTGCAAATTTCGTTGAATATGGGTGGTAGCAAAAGGGACCAGTTTCTAGCCAATATTGCTAGGCTCCATTGCTTACAGCACAGAGACCAGAAAAAAAACGGCCAGAAACTGGTCGTACTTTCTACCAGGGATTATACAAATATTTTTTGAGCGAGTTGAAGTATTTGAGGACAAAAAAAAGTTTCTCTACCGACTAGATAATTCCAATAGAACCACCTAACGATATTTGAACTGTATAGTTCCAACAACAACCAGAGACAAAGTGTCTTTCGCATCTACATGCAAACCACAAACAATAGGAGGAAGCATTACATTATAATTTTAGGACCTCTATAAATTTGAAACACAATTTATTCCTGATCAAGACTAACATCGAATCCAATTTCTAATCTTATTGGACTTTTATCCGTCTAGAACATTCTAATAACATACATGGTTGCAATAATAAAACATGTAGTCTGGTGTTCTCATCTTCACGTAAAACCTTGAGACTCAAGGAAGAGCACCGTATGTATAACGTGCGCGCGCATTCCGTCCCCCGTAAGGAGTGAGGGGAATTGCATCGAATATTGGTGGGAGATGGTCAATTATGGAGTGTTGGTCGAAAAACCGACAAATCAAAAAACCGATACATTAAAAATATACACATGGACAAACGGACAGTTATTTTTTTGACTGTCGGCTTTTTGACCAGTAGATTTTTCGACCTGCACCACAATTATGAAGTTCCAATGTAGTCGGAAGTATTCGGGAGTCTTCGTAAGACAACTTCTCTACATTTTTACTATTTTTCTTCGGCAGGGGAACAAAGTTCCGAAAATCAACACACCGAAAGGCCAAAATTTCGTTATAGCATGACTCCAGCGTGATTTTCTTCACTTTGTCTTTGAAAATTTGGCAAAAAGAAAGCAAATTAAAATACCTTGGACTCACGCAATATCGAAATTTTAGCCTTTCAGAGAGGGTTTTAATTTTCGGAACTTTGTTCCCCGGCCTTTTCTTCGGAGGGATATTTGTTAACGTATTACTTTTTTCGTCTTATGTCCCATCCACATCATATAAATAAGAAATCTACTGATAAGGTTTTGATTGATTGCCTGTAGGAAAAAAGCATATGGTTACTGCCACATTAGAATCTTTGGAATACAAATAAAAAGATATTTGGGGAAACCATTCAGTTTGTTTGAAACTTTGACCTTCATTACTTCTCTGTTATTGCTGCAATTACAACTATTTCTATATTTTTTCAAGGTTCCATTAACACTTTTTTCTCCGTGTTAGTAAAGTTTGTTCAACGAACGCTTTTTAATTCGAATAATTTTCGATCCCCATGATTGTTGTCATAAAATTAATATACATGTCGACCAATAGCCAAAATGTATAAATTGACTATTTGACGGATCATGTAGCTGGATTATATTTCAGGTTTCCACCCCCAGAACAATAGGATATCATTATGTTGGAAAAAAAGGTAAAAAATATGAAAATGCAATTCCATCCATCATGTGTTACTTATAAAAGTATACATATAATGAACGATGATTCAGTTTCTAAAAATAGAGTATAATAATTTATATTATTTTCGCGTGAAAATGCCGAATATATATTTTAAAACATTCTATATATAGATTTAAATTACAGATTTAAATTTTAAATATTAAATCGACGTTTTGGAACGAGATTGAACTGCTTGCCAAATTTTGTTACTACATTGAAACTTGACGTGCATCGCGGTGATTCGCTCACGTCGATTTCTGGGATTGAATTTGCTGCGGTCTCAACGTTTCAAATTCTTCCCAAGAGACCTTTGGAGTAGACATTTTACTCACAATTTTACATAAAAAGTATTACTTTCAGAAAATGTATCAAATGATTGTTTTAAGATTGAAGGATTACAGTCTTAGAAAAATGTGTGAACAGAAATTCTTCACTTATTCAATTTTTCGAAATTTAATTTTTCCTTCATATTTTCATTGGCATTGTTTCCTACAGACACCTAATAATTGAAAAAAAAAAACAACGTGAGTGTTTTCTTCAGTTTCCGCACTATTGAATCAGTTTATTGTCGCTAAGGCCTAAAAATGGTGATTATCCTTTAAAGTGCTTAAATCCTTGGGATGTCGCTGTAGTAGAATATCAACATCAACCATATGGTGGGGCCAGAATTTTAGCACAAGATAACAAATAAGAAATTCTAGTATTTGTATGTTTGTTTCAATTTTATTATGGCTAGCGGAAAACCTCTTTGGCCAACCAATGTACAGATATACATATATTAATAGAACAGTTTAACAGAAAAAAATTTAGAGAACAATATGTAATATAGAACGAACTTGTAATGCGAAATAGCTCTCAAATTGTATACTTTAGTTGCAAATATATTTTAAATGTTACTTTAATGCATATATACGTTATTTAGGAATACTATCAACTGGTATATTTTGGATTATTAATAAACTTAATATTTTTTTTGTTGGAGTGAGGCGGTATTATTTAAGTATAAGTTTAATTGTACACATAATAGGATTCATACCAAACGTTGTAAAAAATCTTTAGGTATATTATAATCGGAAAATCATAACTAAATTACATTAAATATTAACGTCTACAGGACTGAATTGTGTCATGCAATTTTGAATCGTAGCCATATGAGGAACGCGTGGAAAAAATATTTTGGAATCATTGTATCTTATGTTTTTTTGGGTGCTCTTTCTAATCGTGATGGTTAGAATTTTTCAAAATGAATTTCAATCATGTAAAAATCGAAAATTAAACAAAAGCAACATGATTATCTGATTCAATATTTTTAAAAAATAGTTTTTTGTTCCCTTGCCATTTTCTTTTGTCTAAAAACTGTCTAAAACGCGTTCTTCACGTCTCAACTTAAAGCAAATACAATAAGCAAAGAAAACAATTTTTTTCTTGAAAATTGTAAACTGTAGCAAAATCTTTCATAGAACAATAATGTCTTAGAATTAGTCAATTATGTATATAAAAATTCCATTTAATGTACATAATAAAAATTCATTCAATTGTCCTAGTAGAAATTCGGTCTAAATATGGGCCAGTTTTTTGTTAATAAACTGGTATACTAGCCAGTTTATGAGTATTAAAATATGGCCAGATTTCCATACTAAATGTAACAAAATAATGGATTGTATTTCGATACCTTTTTAAGATAAACAGTTTCTGATGTGTTTCTGCAAAAAAAAGTACTCAGAATATTTAACACGAATAACCTAAGTACTTTTTGTCCAGTTTATAGCAGATAATTTAGGTAATATTATCTAGATGTTCTTTTTTACTACAACTGAAAAGTTGTCTGGAAACTTTTTATGTGGTTTCGGGAGAGTTTTTATCCATTTTTTTGTAACTTTGGAGTAGACTTTTTTAACCCTGCAGTAACGAATTTTTCAAGTGATCGTTTTTTCTTAAATTTGGTATACAGGGGTTTTTGGAGCCGCTGATTACGAATCCGGTGTCAGATTTACAAAATTCAAGATGGCAGATCCAATATAAGACCCGATTACAGTTTTTTCAGAATTTTGTAAATCTGATATTATCAAATATATGCCAAACGTCAAATAATAATAGCTATTAGTTCGTCCGGCAATGAATTTCTTTTGAAAATTATGCTTTATTGAAAATAATTTCGTATTAACAATTATTTTGCATAATTGTGCAATATTATTATTATTTTTTAATAACATTTATTGGACCCTTAGGAAGGACAGGAACAAGAAACCGTATCGACATAATTTACGAACCACTCATAAACGATAAGAAGTTGATACCATACCCAATATGGCTGAAAGGGTTAAGAGTAACTATTATTAGGAAAAAATTATTTTGCATGATTTTTATATTCAACATGGGTTCTTCATTCATCAGTTTTAATATAAACATAATGGTCATCATCTTCGTCATCCTTATCATCATCTTTATTATCAGCATCATTATCATTACTGTTATTGTTATGATTGTAGTTAACACCACTAAATAACAATTACTTATTTCCGAAAATTCTCGGTCAGTTCTCAATTAATGTCTTTGGCATTATCTAGGATGCCGTCTATAGTAATTAGAATTGCCCATACAGAGCCCAAATATTGAAAAATCGATTCAGTCATTTTTCATTTATAGTTTTTGGTGAAAATTCCTATCTTATCGGCCCACTACTTTAGAACCCCCTTAAGGATTGTAAACAGTTCTCTAATTTTGCATTTCATACACTTCCCTCTCCAATCCACATTTTTATATATAATGAATAATTATAAATATTAATTATAATGAACAATTTTGTTGAATAGTAAGATTGTTACACATATCTCTCAGCGGGTTTAATCCGTTTAATTTTATCCACTATTTAGGGAGTTTTGTAACAGAATACTGATTTAATGATTTGTGTCTAGTTATTGCCCAATTTATAAAATAAAGATGGTTTCCTGTACATTCATCTGTCTAATATATTTTTTATGTTTTTGCAAATTTCATGCACACGTAATTGAATATTAACAAATGTACATTGAAAATCGCATATATGCACTTAAAATGTACATTCTTTAGTGGCGTTGAAATTTAATAAACACGTATAGTAAATTTAATTTGTCTATGCATGAAACCTAATGCAAAATTAATCTAAGTCTTATGTTCCTGCACATTAAGATATTTAAATTTAATATATTAGTCGGCACTCACTGACCTTACATTAAATTTCATGTCATTTTTAGCGTTGTTGTTCTAGATGTTTTCGGGTATTCCCTACACGATGCAATCAATAAGAAAAGTAAAAAATGAGATATTATTATATTTTTTAATGAATTTATTTAAACATATCGTGTTTTTTAATGAAATTTTCATAGAAAACATCCTAGTTCGAACAGAAAATTGATCATCTTAAAAATAATAAAGGCTGGTTATTAATATATGTATTAACAAACTATGCAATTAGATTTAAAATAAATTGTTGCCAAAAATAGATAACTCTGAAATACAACGAATGTCATTCGCACCAAGCATTATCAGAGTTGCTCATTTTCTTTTCACTATTATAATATCTGATTTATGGAAACATCGATTCAGGGTTTTAGTGATTACAAATCTGTGTGAATGGAAAATTCAAAATGACGAAATATTGGCAAGAATAATGAGTTAGACTTTTGTATCATCGATTGGTAATCTTCCATATCGAAGACTCTGGATAGTTTGTTAGTACAAATACTAATGCTACGTTTATTATTTATGTGAAGATTATAAACACATATTTTATGTTCAAACTCGGATGTTTTTTATGGAAAAAAAGCAATTTTGTATATACATTTTTCAAAAAAACCAAAATCTATTCTTTCTCAAATTTACTGTAAAATTTTTTGACATTAAGACATTAAAAATTTCCTCATCAAAATTAGAATTCGGGGATTTATGTGCAAAATTATTTAACAAACGTTTTTTATCGGATCCTCAAGAAATGGTATACTAAAACTTTTCCGATTTTTATTAAATTTATTTACATTTTCCATTCTGAATTATACCATACGTTTATATAAAAAAACAAGTCACAGGTTGGTCAATGTCGTTACTATATTAGAAAATAATTAATATATTTTAAAAAAGGGAAGTTCAATTGAAAAATAAACTGTCACTCTGGATTTATCACAGGAAGAACATTGTTAAATTGAAACATAATTTTCTCAGTTGTAAACAAAAATTTAATATTAATATTCAGAACCAAGCCTACGAGCTTTTACAATATATTACTTTCAGTTGCGATTTAATAGGTATGTAATTCCATTATCGAATATCTCACTACAATCATTTCCATGTAGATTCTATAACCAATAACGCAATTTTCCACGTTTCAGCTGACAACAGAATTCAATTAGAATATCGTTCTATTTAAAGTACGTGGTTATATCATGTAATTACTCTAATAAAACTCTGCAACCTATTTATAAAAGACTGCATCAAAGTATTTCAAAATACGAAATATGCAACCTATACGATATGGTGCATTGAATAAAATGATGTCATCATAGTTGACATATATAGGTAGTTCCAATTCGGAACAATACATGATTGACAAGCAAAACATATGTTATATAACGCAAACCAATATTGCTCTGGTTAGTTAAGAGCTTATCACTTGTTTTTGTATATAAAATTCACGAAATACCTGTCCGAATATAGACACATATTATCGTTTCACTATTTTTCGAAAATTCATTCTAAGCAAAATTGTCTAATATAATTTATCTGTCACCCCAGAACAAAACTAGATTTTTGAGATTTTTTAATTTTTCGAATAAAAAATGTTCATATAGATTAATTAATGTATTTTTTTCTTTCTTTTAAATTATTGAAACTGCAGATCGTCAAAAACAATTAAAATTAATTCGTAGTACAAGGACAAAGTCCTTGTCCCTTTGTCCTAATTCGTAGTACGTTTATCAAAAATTAATTTTTAACACTCCGGGAGTAGAACTCAATTTTGCGCCCTGCAGCGAAATCTTCGGGTGCAACTTATCGACACGGACAAAATGCTCTTGTTATATAATATACTATTAAACATCTTAAGTTGTAGTATTTTTAAACAAATATAAGTATAAACATTTTTTAAATTTGGTAGCAGCTTTAAAAGATTCAAAACCAAACATTTCGAAAATCGTGATTTTGCAATGCCTCATTGCAAAGAAAATATTGATTGAAATATTTATTTTATATTTTAAAACATGCCCAATTTTTTCAATGTCAATGTAGAGATATATGTTTATTCAACTAAACAAATACTATACATTTTTTTATTTCAAGTTTTTTTCACATTCGAAATACATTTATATATAGAATAATTGTTATTATTGCCTTGTTAATATTGCTGTGTTTTGCACAAAGATTTCGACACACTATTAATATACTAAAGAAATCCGGGAATTAACTCGTTAACATTCTATTCTAATGACTGTTCTGTTTAAAGACCGATTCCCAGCTATAATCACCATTAAAAAGTATGTACATTTCTCTTATATATTGTAATTTATTTATTACGACTTAATTGATGAATAAAACTTTCCTAAATGCAAAATTGCAATTTTTGTATACGCACAAAGAGGTACCTGACAGACATTCAGTTTTTGCTTATCATTGTTGTTTTGAACGGAGTAAATATGTAAATGCAGATAAAAGATGGGATCTCAGAAAGATTTGTCAGGGTTCCTATAGATTACGCGAATTCTGATAACTAAGTATTTCCAAAAACAAATGGCATTGGCATATAAAGCGCTGAAATATTGTGGCATATGGTCAGAATTTTATGTTATTTTGTGATTATTTATCCGAATTTAGGAATATACACTCCACTTTTCTATATTGATGAGAATTCGAAAAAAAAACGTATTTAAGGGGGATTAGAAATGCAGGAGCTCCATAATGTCTTTGTATGTACACATGAATACATTTTGACGAAATCCTTCTTATCGTCCAAAGAGCGAAAGAAAATGCAGCGGTTTACGTTGCGAATTATCTTCTGGTCAAGATAAAAGTATTTATTTAGGATGCACTCAAAAATTTTCAAAATAAATAGTGAATGTTCACTCGAAATGAGAACTTGCGATAAACTTCACTACATAAGTTTTAAATTAAAAAAGAATTGTGAATTTTATATGTGAGATGTCAAAAATACTTGCCTGATATATGATAATTAAAAGACAATCAAAATTCAGTGATTTACATTCATTTTACTGCTATATTTCACGATGAATACTAATTAGAATATCTATCTGTTCGTACTAATTGTTTTATAATTAATAACACGAGTCACAATAGTATTTTGCTATCAAATATTTTACGTGCTGCTTCCAAACATCAATATTTTTGGCCTTGATAAAGTAAAAATAGAAAAATATCACGTGAAGAAATTTTAGCAAAATAAGAGACTTAGATTAAATTCCTTTTATATAATCAGCATGCGAATTATTGTACTTCCCGCTTTTGTTTTACAAAACACGAATCCCTTTCTTCGATATGACCTGGATTTTAAATTAAATGAATAATTTTAACGAAGCAGCTGCATATGCTTATTCAAAATATTTGTAAAATACACACATGAATTATACTATGTATGAAATTACTAGAATTATTCTTTCGACGGTATAAAGAACATGTATTTTTTGTTTCTAAAGTTTTTGGCTATAGTGTTCTTTTATGATTATTTTTTTCACATTCAAGCTTAACATTTTAAAAATGTAATTTAATTATTTTCAAATCTTTTAGAGGTTTAGAGAGCTGAATATTTTATACGATATTGTCGAATATTAGTATTGTATAGTCTGTATTGATGAGTGATAACCAACTTAAATAAAATGTTTTCTTTACTCCCTTCACCCATTCTCAAATGATTAAACACTTTAATAATCTGGCTTCATTAATGTTTTTCGTCAGCTGTTAACATATTTTTATCTTATTTAATCAGTAATATTCTTTCATATGTAAAATGTAAATAATAAAAATGATAACATAAATAAAACTCAAAATTTAAACGTTTTTCTATTTCAAATAAGTGCTTTGATAAAATATTATTGAAATGTTTTTGAAATTATCAAATATTATGGATAAATTTACATGAAAATGACGAATTCCTATAAGTGATAACAAAATATAAATTTTGATCTTATTTCAAATAGAACAGAAATTATACCTCTTGGAGAATCTAAAAGGGTTTCTCCTTAATATTTACTCAAAATATTAAGAAACGAAAGTGTACATAAATCCAAAACAAGTTATGAAAATAATTATTTTTGTATCAAGGGCGCAAAATGGTGTTTTGCGCCTCTATAACAGAACGGGAGCATACATTTATTGTAACGCTAATGTCACAAGCATATGATTAAGGGGTTCTAACACCCTCAGTTGATAAGTGAGTATCTAAAAAATCAGGCTCTGTAAATGCAATTCCAATTACTATAAAGATTCTCCTAAAAAATACGAAAGAACTTTATCGTTAATCGACTGAGGATTTTCGGAAATAGATGATTTTTGCCGAATTCTTGACGAATTTTTGTGATATTTCATAGTATAGCATGTATAATGGTTAGAATTGGATATGTTGAGTTCGATTTTAGAAGAATAGTTTTAATAAGCAAATTTGTAAATATATGTCATAATATATTTTCCCAAATTTCTTGTAGTGTTCTGTTCCTTCAATACAGCATGGTTCCTTTATTCATTAAGACAGTTGCACTAGCAGAGGGATTGAAACCTGGTATAGAGGACTCCAAAGAAGTAAAATGGACTCCAACGAGAGTAACATTGAATTCTAGAGGAGTGAACTTTAATAGTTACTCTCTCTAGGACTTTTTCATATTTACTCCATTTTCATTCCAGTCACAGCGAATTTTCATTCAATGCATTATCAATCCAAGAAATTTATAGCGTACATACAAAGTTCTTTGAAAAATAAATGCGGTAACCCAGTACTTGACACGAAAGTGACAATACAGAAATACTGTAGCAGGCCAGTACTAGTTGCGTGCCTATCAATACTGGGTATTGTTGGTGACGGCAATAATCAATTAATACCATAATATAGTACTGAGTTATTTCAGCAGTAATCATTTAAACCTGAAAAATGGTACTGGCAATCAGTATTGTGTCGGTTCTAACGTACTCCGGTGGTCAGATATTATTACCGATGATAGTGCTGGCGTCAATACTGATTTGATCCGTGTTCCGAATTTGGTACATACCCAAACAGCAAAAAGAGATCGTAAAGAGCTCTTACAGAAGTCTTAAAAATTGCAAGATACCTTAAATACTTATCAGAAAGAGCTCTTAAAGTAATCTTTAAGAAGACTTATGCGTCGATTTTAAGTGCTTGTAAGACCTCTCAAATATGAAGTCTCAGAAAAGAGGTCTTATTTGAGAGCTTTGACACATAAAATAAATAATATAAATGAAAAGCAAATTTCTGAAAATTATAGATTCTATTGGGTACCTTAGTTATTAATTTATATACTTTTTACCTAAGTTCCTTTTTACCGTTTGAATATTTATATTTTGGATGGTGATTACATTCAATAGAATGGGATCATGCAATAATAATACAAAACTGTAATAACACTGGCTAAATATCTTAAAGGCACGTATTTGGTCAGGGCAGCTTATAATCTACCGGTCTGATGAAGTAAATATCGCGCGATCTTATTTTTTGATTCAATCCCACCTAGTGTCTCTGGAATAAACACAGACCTCAATGGGAATACCTTTACTAAAAGAGAGATGGTCCAAAACGAGATAGATTTCAGACCTCAAACACAAGACCTCTTCGAGATTACGATTTTAAGAAGTCCTAAGTAAGACACATTTAAGAACTCGTTTTATAGATTATCATAATTAAGACCTCTTCAGCAGGTCTTTTTGGAGATATCTTTGGACTGGACTATGGAAGACCTCTTTAAGAGATGTGTGTAGTATGGGTACTTGCAACCAGTACTGAGTCAGTTCTTTTGCTGTATTATTAACTGTACTGACTCATTTCCGATATTCAGTAAGTACGTATTGGGTTACTATCTTGCCGTTTTACTTATCCCATTTGGTAATATGAGGTCATTTACTACAAGATTATGACATAATGCGGTACTAAACGTCACAACTATTGAAATGTGGAGTTCTTCGTCGTAAAATATACCATCCCAATTGTATGAATAGTTACAACTTATGTACAATTGTAAATTACATTCTGATATTTCACGGAGAAAAATGACTCCGCTGGATTAGCTGATTCATATCAGCTAAAATTTTCGGCTGGAATTGCCGAAAATATATGCAATTTTAGCTGTTTTGATTCCGCTAATGTAGCCTTAACCCTACTCAATTCGCGCTTAGCTCTAAATTTCCGCTACATTAGCAGATTTGTTCCGTTAAATTTGCGGACTTTTTCCGTAAATTTAGCTGAAATTATCGGCTATTCCTAACGGAATTCCAACAGCTGTCCCTATAGGATAAAATTGGTAGAATCTGCGGATTTTTCGGCTGATTTTGCTGATTATTTTTCTCCGTGTTTGTTAAAAATAAGATTTGAATATTGATCCTGACAGAAGATTTGTTATCCCTGTTAACTCATGTAAGTGAAGTTCGGAACGTTAAATGAACGAATGTTTAGAACAGACTTACTGTTGTAGGCGTTTAAAAAATATTATATTTATTGTTTACAACCGCATAAGGTAGAAAATTATTACTTATCAATGTTCCAAATATACAAGACCTCTCAGTTACTCATATTGTTAGTAAATCATCAATCGATTATTAGACAACCATTCAATGAACGTTCGGAACTTCAGGCACATATTAACTCTTCTTTATTTTTCTCTGAAGATTAGTTGGCGCATCATATTATTGTAAAAAATGTCAACTCTCTTTTTGGAAATATGTAGTAATTTTGTGAATCAATATGTAGAAATGCGATATTTTCGATTTGCATTACAAATGTGCCAATAGTGGAGAGAATTAATAATGCACATATCGCTCCATGAGCCTTCATGCTGATGATCAATACCTAGATGACGTAATAAAGGGACAAAAACCATGTAATACATTTCTAGAATCAGAAAATGGTAACTCGGTCGAAGAACGGCAATATGCATAGATTTAACCTCAAACCTACCTTTCCAGTACTGTTCGCTATTGTTTCCAGGTTTATTTTAATTAGCGTCATTATGCACTTACAATTAGTACGTAAGTTTTTTAAAAGCGAATTGTTTATTGTTTCTATTATGCAACTATTTGGCAAATTGTTTTGAAGTACACTTGAATGCTTCCGGTATCGTTAAAACAGTAGAGTAATTTCGGTAAAATTGTTCTGGAATAATGAATATGAGCATATGAACACTCCGAGGTAAATCATTAATAATAAGTCCATTGTAATACAATAATGACTATCGATTACATATCATTAACGCCACGATTACCCGTGAGTTATATGCAATAATAACAAAGTGGGTTTTAATTGTAAATGGCAAAAAACTGGGTCCCATTCACTAATTTTTATAACTTAATATGTCGCTATTCCTTTGTAACTCGATTATTCAAAATTTAGTTTTAATCAAAGAGAAATTACCCTCCAGTTAGTAACAGCAGCGTTCAACCTGCAAATGCCTCCAGCGCAGGCAGGGCCGCATTATGATGTGTGAAAATGAATGAATAATGCACTTATGAGGAATTTTTTGCTTAATTGATGGCGTGTTCTGTTTCTTAATGTGGTTAATGTTGAATTTAAATCAATTATTATTTACTTAATGAATAATAAATGTGAAATTAATTAATTATATTTTATAATTATGGTACTTTTTGTCTCTCGTAATCTAATGCAAAAATAAAGAAACTTAATCATTCAGATGGTCAAAAATTCAATTCCAACTTTTTTTTAATATAAAACGAAAACATCGAAATTTAACTATTTGTATCTTTGGGCGTAGAGGAGCATTTTTTATATTTTTTAAGCAAGAAAGAAAATTGCAAATAATGTTTTTTTTACATTGTTCACATTTTATTTAGTAGAAATTATTTCATGAAATAGAAAACGAGAATGGTTCATAAATTTAGTACTTATTTTCATTATTATGTTGGATTTTCTAATTCATTTCTGTTTAGTAGGCGAGGCTGAAAGTCTTTAACTCAAGATTTTGAAACATGTTGAATCATCGAAATTATTTTTTATTTTATACAATTAAAAACTGTAAAAAATTGATGGCTATTAGCATTGCTACCTCCCTTCTTATTTTGGTCATATTTTCCTATTGATAATTAATATTCTTTTTTTCCATTTCAATGAGATAAACGTTTATATTTTTTAACGTACTTTTAGTAATTTTATTTTTGTTGTTATTAGAAACAAATTAACAAACGCTTAAAAACGTCACTTTTTATGATTAATTCAATTCCGAAGAAGTTCGGTAATTACCATATACTTTTAATTATTGTTACTTATGTTTTCGTGGTCGTTGGTTACGAATCCAATGTAATTATTGATGATTATAGTGGTGGATCCAATACGGCAGACAATTTTCAAAAATTGATCAACCTATAGCGACTTCAAATTTTTGAATTACATTGTCTATTTATTAGTTCCGCTATTTTGAACATCGAATTCGTAATCAGCAACCTAATCATTTTGTTAATGTTTTTTTTATCCGGATATCGATAGATTAACAATAATTAAAATTAAATAATACCTAATGATACATTTTCTAACATTTAACTTTAAGTTCAGTTCTTGCATATTCATTGAGAATTGAAATATTCCATCAGACCAAATAGCCAGCTAGTATCAGCTATGAATAAATAGTATATTACGACACGTGGCAACCAAAAAAAGGGTTAGTTTTTGCTACGGGTACCAGAGAATTATATAATGTTTTGACCATTTTCTATTTACAAATCTGAGTGACTTTTATCGCATTCAGATCATTTTTGTGCACTGAAAAAGATAATTCATATTTGCTCGTGTTGTTTTTATAACCTATTTTTTCTTTCAATTCGTCACATAATATAAAATGCAAACATAAACCGACACAATTCTTTGCTATTCATTTGTTATACACACAATAAAGCTGAACAAATAATTGAAAAAATTTGTTTATGTATGCAACTTAATCCATTAACGCCGAGATTTTTCAGTTTAAGACGTCTTTTTTTACCTTGCTTTCTCTCATTTGATTCAAATTTTAAAAATATTCTCTCAAGCCGCGCGCACTCTAATGTACGTAATTAGTGGACCCAATAATAATTGTACTAAGCTTTCTCGGAAGATGATATATTTCTGAAGATACCACAATAAAAAAATTAGTAACAATCGAGATTGTTCTTCTATTGTACGTATTTAACATTGCTAAGTCACATGGCTAAGTACAAAACCACTATTCAATCAAGCCAAACATCTTTCATTGTTTCTAAGTATGTGGGAACTAAACAATCGTTGTATTAACAAAATGGCATATAGATTATGCAAAATATGTATACGTATATTTATGATCCTGTAAAAAATAATCAACCTATTTAGATATAATACAATTTAGGTATAAAGAAGTAACTATCACGGTTATTTATAACATTGACATAATTTTTGTACCGCATATATAAAAGTAATATACGTAAAATACGTATAAACTATGAAATCATTCAATAAACAAAGTGGCGAATTCAAAATGCCGGATAAAAGATAAGTAGAGACTTTTTATTGGTCACGATTATTGGTCAATTTTTCTTACTTACAAAAGTGTACAAACACACAAAACACTGAAAAAATCTAATAAATACAGTTTTTAATCGCATAATAATTGTCATAGTAGCGTGTTTTATTTAATTCTCAAATAATTGTTGCAATTGTCTCGATTAAAGTATTAGTTGAAGCTATTATTGTATATTATTATGCATTCGTAACTTTTACCATTGATTACGTAATGTGAATTAATAATAGTTATGAACATGAAAATGTTAGAAGTATTTTCTACCCTAAAGTCCGACAAAGTTGTATAAAGTTGCGCCATTTGACAAGAATAACTTATGACCACACAAATAAATTATGATCACTGAGTATTCAAAAGCACCGCAGTCTATTCTTTTCTAACATATTACATGCAGTTTTTTAAAGTAAAAGAGTCCTTTGTCAACATTTCAATATATGCAAGTTTAATTGCTATTTATACACAATTATTTCATTCCATCGGTGTTAAAATCGATTAAGATAAGAGGTTACCGAGGAAAGTTTGGTAGTAAGTTGGACTAACTGTGTAACAAAAAATAACTTCTAAAAATGAAATCCATATTTGAAAATTATAAATTAAGTTTATAGTTAGTCGCTATGAACTCGTTGAAGTGTAATTCATCCAATACCCAATTTTTCAACTTTATTACTATTTCTAGCTTATTTAGGCAATGGTACATGCGTAATAATATTTTGATAGTATAACAGACATTGTCCTTAATAATGCCAACATTTTTTGAAGTTGAGGATATTAACTATTTTTACTGAAAGTTTTAAGAAATGATTTCAGTGATTTTTTCGCAAACGTTCTGTAATTATTTGTAATGGATATTTTGTAATAATAATCAACTTTATCTGATATCATCAACTTCAAAATATTTTGGAAAATTTTACGACTGAAAAGGTTTAAACATGTTTTAAACACAATCGAAATGTAGGCGAAAAATATTGTTTAGGTCATTTTGTTTTGCAATTCTTTCAATTCAGAATCATTTACTTCTGAGTATATTAATTCTTTAATAACCACAAAGAACTACTATTATTTATAATAAAAAATCGTTTAAAACCCCCAATATAAACACGGTTCAACGAAGTAGGTTAAATACGCGTGTAGATATCTTATTCGGATTCGTTTTATTGATTTTTCAAGTCCACGCTCATTTAGTAGCGTACCCATACGATGTGATTTCGTTTAGTTAAAAAGCAAAGAGTGATCATTCGAAAACGCAATCATGAAATTATGTAAAAACATGTTTTCAATTTATACAAAGGTAGTGTTACGAACAGCGGAACAATAAAACACCAGTCAGATACAAACAATTCGTTTGTCCGTAAACAAAATAAATAAATACAGGAAGTTACGTGCTTATGTAAACTGATGATCTTAACTTATCGAATTGATCGTACTGCTTATAGAGATTCCTTGACATTATTTAGAATTTGAAAAATTCGATTTTCATATAATTTATTTATTATGGTCCCAAGCATACAATTTGATTTGGGATACTTTTTATATAGCAACAATCAAGAATTAATTGAAATTCGAAATAAACTTACTTAATATAATAAGTATTAACTAATCAAATTAAATAATTTTATAATTTTTGAACGCTAATTGCAATTAGAAAGTAAGTCCCCACTAGAATTACATTTAGTATTGCAGTTAAGTCTTAATCTAATAAATTACAGTTAGCGTGTGCTCACTTGTTTTAAAGACAGTGAATTAAATGAACACATTAATTTAAAATTGAGATAATTGCCCTTAATATGCAATATCAATTTTGGGTTATAAGTGTCATCAAATAATGGATGCATTCTGTTAATTTAATATGGAAAATAAATAATCTATTTAGACTGTATTAAAATATTTATTAATCAATTTTCACGTACAAAATAAATAAAAGTGTCACAATCGTGCAGACAATTTTTTATATTTCAAATAAGAGTTATAAAGGAAACTATATTTCCGAATAAACAAAAATAATAATTTTTTATTGGTTTGATCCGTCAATTGTAAGACATTTAAAGAAAGTCATTTTTTACGGACATTTGTGTGTAATATAAAACTTTACAACTAGTCGAATATTTATTATTCAAACTGAATATTGACTATTGAAAATTAAACGTGATTGAAAACTGAATAATAACTAATAATCACCAAAAGTTTCTTTCCTTAGCACTAAATTGAGAAAGCCTTGTTTTTCTTGCCTTCTTATTGTTAGTATATTTCTCATAATTTTTAGTACATTTCTGCAATTTTCAAATCGGTCCCAACTTCATCTCCATAGATTTTCGGAATATTTGTAGAATTTAAATACATGTTTTATTTAATTTTCGAAAAGTATTGCAACTAATAATGTAGCTAGTAAGACATTTTAAAACATTCGGTTAAGCGGTTTCCTAGATGCGAATGCTCTAATAAAACGGATTAACTGCTCCAATTAAGCTTGAGATACGTTTAATCATAGAAGCGGCAGAAGTGTGAATTTAGACATGCCAAGCATGCAACATAAGCATCTTTTGTTTTCATGTCTGCGTTCCTTTCTTTGCAAAATACGATTTTCAAAAATTTCGAAAACAATAAATACGAAAATGTGTCCCCCTCCCCGCAGGTAAGAAACAATGCAGAAGAAGATGCCTAAAATGTCTGCATTCACTCTTATAACGGTACCTTCTGGGACACCTCCGAAAGTGGATTTGGACGCATTTCAAACACTTTTTAGACAGTTAGTTTCACGCATTGCTGACATTTTACAGACGCTTCGATTTTTAGTAGAGATGCATCAACAGATTTCCTTTTCTTCTATGCCTTTTTAGAATACAACGATGAAAACTCATGATTCGACAATTATCTTATTTACACTGTTTAAAAGGCGTAACATTTTCGTTAAAAATCATGTTAGTTTTTAACTATGTATCACTGATTTTTAAAATAATACAAAATTCTTAGAAGAAGAAAAAAGTGGACCATCAAATATTTACGTGCCTATTTATCTTTCAAGACGTGAATTGAGTAAGAACTATGTACTAATTAAAATATAAAAATAGGTATTTTATTCGTGTAGGATAGTACTACTCAATTATTGGTGAAATTTTACTAACTTTAAATATGATACTGTCAAATCATATATATAGTTGTAAAATTATACTGAATGGCAACTATTTAAGATATAATTACTATTCAGGACTATTAAATCGTATATATTTATTATTTCATATAATAATAATTAGCAACTATTAGAATTTTATGAATGTTATTGACTGTACTGTATAATATTAAATGTATAAAATATTCTTTTTAATGGAATATGTTATCCTGCATAATTTCGAGACTGGCAGTATCAGGCTCAAGGTTGCTCGATATACGTCAATTAATGTACCAAAATAGACAATAGTTTATTTAACGAAAAAAATAGTAAATTCATTTATAAAAGTTAGTTAAATATGCCACTGAACTGTTTTTGGTTGTTGTAACTATTTCTAGTTAGTTATTAAATAATTAAAAGCAATATACATATTAAAGATTTGTGGGATATTAAAATAATAAATAATATAGATAAATAAACTATATAATATATATTTAACTCTAAAATTGATTTGATCGTCCCGACGAAGCAAAAGCTTTTATGTCGATTAGACCGCGATTTGGCCAAAAATTACTAAAGTGTTGTTTGCATTGACTTTCAGTGATAATACAGATGTTTATCTCGTTGTTAGTCTTGTACATACGAAGGTGATAAGCTCTCTCGAGTTGTGTTATGTACACAACTACTTCTACACATGTGCAGGACAAAAACAAAAAAAGAAGAAACCGTTACTTCCGGTATTTCGGAAGATCATCACTCTCCCCTGGTACATCACCAAGTTTGGATTTAAAAATTCTTTTGAAAGATCTTTATGATAATCAGTGGTATTATTGAAGAAATGGAAATGTTCGCTTTAAATTTCGTATATGGTTTCACCAAATTGTATCGCAAAATAGGTCATTTTCATGATTTTTTTTTTTAACGAAAACTATGAAACATTTTTAAACGATCAATATAAACTTAAACTACATATATTAACCTTTCAGTCAATTTTATATTGTAACACTTGGGTGAATCAAATTATTTGAAACAAAAAAACGTCAATGGACCATTTTGAAAAGTTGCCTTAGCTTATTCAACACATAAAAATTTAGTTAATGGTCTTTTTATAACGAAAGCATGAACCATTAACTTTCACTATCAATTTGTTATCAATTTTGTAAAAGTCCACGATTTTTTAAATCTATGCACCAAATAAGTTTTTTTTTTTTTATTTAGCTTTTGAGACCCTGGAGGTCTATTTTAGCCTCTCAATTGAATAACCAAATAAGTAATTTACTTAAATCCATGGACATTTTTTATTTCCCGTATTCCGTCACTACAGGTTGATCACCTAAAAATAAAAACATAATTTTATAGGACAATATTTTTCATTAAAAGATTGACTGAAAATTGCATAGCTTAAAAAGATGAACTAATTCAAAAGTATTGAATTCTCACTCTATATAAGAAGAAAATATTTGCCAGGAAATCTAAAGGGTATTATTCTACACTTTTCTAGATTTAAGAAAATTTCTGAACTTTACTTTAATATTTCTTAATATACAACAAGATTTTTTAATTAATTAAACATTCATCGTAAAAGTATTTATTTTTATTAAAAGATCTGCAAATAGATTGACTTTGAGAATCCTATAAAAAACAGAAAAATAGCTATTTTTCAGTAAATTTTTATTTGAATCGTCGAAAAGTTAAAAATGTATTGTCAGAGAAACCAAATTTTCACTCAAATGATTATGTTACACATTCCCATGGAAAAATATTTTTTTACATTAAATGCTTGTAAAACTTTTTTAAATTTAGCATATGTTAACCCAAATTAAACTGTTATTAAGCGCATTTTGTTTACGAAACTATAAGCTTTCGTATAAAATAAATAGTTTTTGACAAAAGATAATAACATATTATCTATTCAGAAAACAACAAAACCGAGGTTAAAAAATGTTCTGTCATTGGTACATTTTTCCTTTCACGTAGACTTATTGAAAACAAGAATGAATACACGAATACCATTGTAAGCGATATACACTCTAAGTTTATTATTAACTTTTGTTATTTATTCGAAAAGTACAATAAAATTTTTTTATTCTCAAGATTAAATTAAGGACCAAAAGACCTTGATTTTTATCTTTAGAATGTTGTAATACTTCGGTGTCATTAATTTCAAAAGGTAAATCCTGCATTGCGTTTTATTTTGAAGTTAAAATTACACATTTTTAAATATATATTAAATAAGCAAAAAAAAAATGTATTAATAAAAAAACCACCCATTAAGGCTCAAATGAACCGATTTTTCTCTTAAATTTTATTATTTACTACATTTCCAAAAATACACATTCCGAGGTATGATTTACCTTCTACTGTTTTGAAGTAGCTTTTTCGAAATCCGTGGCGAAAAGTCATCAAAAGAGATATTTCATCTTATTTTTTTAAATGTAATAAATAAAAGACCCCGATTTTTCATTATTTCATATTTAAAAATTAATATTTTTTATGGGGTTATGTAAAACATATTGTATTTACGAAATTTTCTAAAGGATGATCCCGATTACCAAAGGATAAGATCATACCTACAAAAATTGGTTAATTGTAAAATGATGTTACGAAAATGGCGGCTGGATGGAATTTGTTTTCTAAATTTATAAATATCTGTCTCTACAGGTCTTCTTTCTTGTTTTCGAAGATACACTATCATTTATGGGAATTCTGACATTGTCGAGCATGGTTCTGACGTCAACATTGTAAAATACAAGATGGAGGATGCAATATGGTTGATATTTCGGGTTGAATTCATTGCTTTTCATAAAACCAGATCAGGAATTTCCTTTATATTTCAATTACAAGTTATCTTCTTTTTTTATTGTGTACAATTTTTTTATATTTTTCGTCTTTTTTTCCATATTTTATAAAAGCATGTTTATAGAAACGAATCATGGAGTGAGCCTGGCCATTATATCTGGTTTATAAAAAAGAACACGGGAATAAAGACAATTTGCATCCCCAATGCTGTAAATTCGGGTAAAAAGACTGGTGCAAGAGACATCGCCATGAGATATTTCTGAAAATTATTAGGGCAGTCTCCAATTGGCCTCCAAAATCCCAAAGGCGTAACGACAAACGTTAGACGATATTGATCTGAGGAGAAATGTGAACTCATAACAAGGATATTTTGCAACAAATGTTCGAAATACTTCTGCAAAAAGTGTTGTTAGAGGTATAATTATCTGATTGTTTGTATCGCAAGTAAAAAAATCAACACGTACCAACAATACAAACAGAAAAAAATGCAGACAAAAATAAAAAACAATAATAAAATAAAAAGCAATTATAAAAACACAAATGTACAGCACATTATTCAAATGACAGTAGTATTTAAACTAATGATATATTAACCTTCAACAAGACATTGTAGTTAACAATGTTCTTTTTTGGATGTGTGGAAATACAATATGATATGTATAATACACTTAGGTGCAGAAATAGACAGGTTTAAAAAACATAATTAAAGCATTTATTAAACTTTTAATTTACCTATATGCAATGCACATATAGTCGTTTGATGGTTATAGAAAAAAGAAAAATGGAAAGTTATTGGATTCTTAATTTGCTCAACGTATTTATTGCTAGACTTCGTCCTTAAAACCTTACAATAAATCGGTCAGAAGTTTTAAAGAAGACAAATTCTAGAGAAAATTTCTTGGGATATGTAACTCGTATGAAATGTGACTTTTGCAGTTAAAATACGGAATAAATCGTTATTGTACATTTGAGGATGACTTTCATATTATGGATAAATATAGATCAGAGCAAAGCATGAACGTACAGGAAATACATCAAGTCATGCTAGGTTCTTTACAAGATATAACGCATTCATCATCTGCTGCAATTTTTTATAGAAATAATGTTCCAATAAAATGTTTTTCTAGTATGACTGGGAACCCACTACCACAAATAGAATGTTTTGTAAAAGAATTGCGACCACAGCGGCCGACATTCAACAAGTAGCACATATCGATTGTTCGAGATTAGTAGAGTATGTGCCTGTAATTACTGCGCGTAATATGAAACAGCCGCATCGGAAATGAATGATGAAAATTGAAAAAAAAACCTTTATGGTCTTATATTTTGCGTAAATCAATTCTTTTAGCAAATCTTCCCGCTAAAGTGAAATTCTAAGTTCAATTAAGGTAATGTATTTTAATCCTCTTGAGCACATTTTCCATCCTATGGTACACATTTTCGATTCTCCTGAGGAATAATCGATTCTATCAACTTCACGTAATAACATATTTTTACTCTATAAAACATAACATTTTTTTAATTGCAATATAATTTTGCCTCACTCGTGTATTTGGATTTTGATTCGTTTACAAAAGTTATGACGTATTTGATATATAATTTTGTTCGTATTAAACCTCCGAAATGGCACCCTGCTATGTGAAATCCACATAATAGCATGTGAATTTGACAGATCAGTGGATTTTGATTTTTTTTAAGATACATAATGTCAAGTTGTAAATATTAGAATGTTAGTTACTGTAAATTTATGGCAAATTTTAATCGAAACATCTATCTATAGTAGACTCCCGATATATTTGCCAGCTCGGTTTTTTCGCCTTCCCCTCCCGTTTCCTTATATTTGTCAAAAGAAGGGGAGCGCCGCTTCTCCCACTCTTCTCAGTCGCGTTACGTTCCTGTTGTCACAGCAGGCCCTTCTTGAGGCCGCAGCGCGCAAGGTGGTGGAAAAAGAGAGCGGCGACAGACAAATATAACGATACGGAACTGGGAAAATATGCTGGGAGGTAAATATAGCGAGACGCAAATATTCCGGGACTCTACTGTATTTATTAGTAAGTTTCTTTAAGGAAATATTTCATATTCATGCATATGAAAGAAAGAGCAGTTACGCCTAGGAAATATTTGTTCTCACATCAATCTTGATGGTTAATGTAAAACTAACATGTTAAGTTGTTGTTGCAGCAATCAAAAAATGCGGATAAAAGTATTATTTGTAATACAATTCACATTTGTTAAGATTATAAATGGAGTGGTAGTAACGAAATTTGTAAATAAGCTGAGACCATTGTTACCATGACCATTTTGTTATTTGTCACGGTAATAATAATAACAGTTCTAAAACCCTTTATAGCTTCGAAAGTTTAGTAATGTATTATGTGGAAGTGCATTTCAGCTTTTCGTATTATCATATTTACATCATCTGCAACTTTGATAAAGAGTTATTTAATGTTGTCTTTATGTAGTAATACTGAATTGCCACTCCAGCAAATATTATATAGCGAATAAGTGTTCTCTATACATGGTGTCCAAAAACTGTGTAGCAGTATTACATATTTAGATTCTATGTGATATTTCAGTAAAAAAGTCTAGTATCAAAATTAAAGAGCTTAACGGAAGTTGCATAGCTTCATAAAATGAAGAAATTGACCCTTATTCGTTAAGTTTCGATAAAAATTGATCCCATGGGGAGTCCTTTAATGTCAGGGAATTGTCGAAAAACGAATTTTGTAAAGACGGTGCACGTTTACCGATAATTCCACGACATTAGGAGGCTCGCTGTGGGATTAATCTTTATCGAAATCCCAAGCAGCAGAATAGGGCGAAATTACCCTTTCTCGACCTCCCATCAGGTCGAGAGATTTTCTCAATCACGACTTATTTACCTAAAAAATAGAAATCGGAAAGTGAACAACAGTTGAAGTAATTTGACAGTCGAAATTTGGTAATACAAGGCATTTTCCCCATTAGGTCGTAGTCCAAATATTGTAAAATGGACTTGTAGTAGGTCGAAAATTGGTAATATTTAGGTAATTTTTCTCTCTTTTCAAACTAATTCTGATTAAATCAGTGCCTTTTTCTCCTTGTATATTTTGTAACCTTTTTCTCGGACCTAAATGTAGCAAGTCTGTTCAAGTACTTAAGTGTTTTATATTCATGTCATGATAGTACCGCAATACTCTAATGCTTTACTCAAAGCACAATATAACAAATATAAATGTACAGCATATGTCCGTTTTGTAAAGTAAAATATCGCACAATGCAGCATTAAATTTACGTGCGACGAAAAATTGTCTCGTCAAAGTTTGATGCTACATTGTTAAAATTTAACTCGCCGCCAAAATCAGCAATTTAAAAAAAAAAGTTATTTATCGTGAAAATAACATCGATATTATTTTATGCATCAATCACCATAGAGTAATTTTTTTCATTCATGAAGTAAAAGTAACCCAAAATCAAGCGTTTTCAAATTTATAAATTCACCAAAACAACGGTATTCAATTAATTATATTGAATAACGAATTTTTGAGGTTATGCTATCTATAAATTGCAAATGAAGGCTACGCTGGATCGTCTCCATATTAAGATCAACGCCATTTTTAAAGAATGAGAAAGTAAGACAATAATTAAATACTTACAATTACCACAATAAGTGAATGCATCAACTGCTATTCTTTCCTCGACTTTTAACGGAGGCCTATGTTACTCATCATTAGCCATTCACGCATCGTTATTTAAAACAAACTGTTAGCAAACAAATTTTTAGAGATTAGATTATTGAAGTAAAATCGTACTTGGACGAAATGACCTAAGTAATTTTAAATGGTAGTTTAATGGTTAGAACTACAGTACTTTATTAGGTCTTGATTTTAACCTAATCGTCCAAATATAAAAGCATATTGACCAATAAGACATTTCAGCCTAAAGGTCGAATATAGGTCTATAAGCTTATTGGACTTTGAAGTCATGATTTTGGTTATAGATTTGGTAATTTGAACGTAATGTACACCATTGAAGTCACAGGACTTTAAAAGCATTTCTTAGGTTTTATTTAAGTAATACTCGACCTGCATCTGAGTCTTAAAAGTCTATCTGGCTTTTCGGACAAATTTGGGTCGAAAAGTAGTAAATTTTACTTAGGGCTTAATTGTAATAAATTTTGTTTAGGTTATTTTATTTTAGGGCATTCTATAAGGGATCACATTCTTCGTTTTTTTAAGCTTTTCAAACCAGTGCTCTGTGATATTTCAGTAGTTACATGACAAAATGAGGTAAAAAAATAAAAATAATAATTTTTCCCTCTTGTAACTAGATAAATATTCATCATATATCAAGTTATCGAAGAGAAGAATTGTATAGGGCTTAAAAAACCTTTAAAAAGATCACTCACTCGTCGAACCTTTCACACTCAACTTTAAACCCATCCGAGTTATTGAAAACAAATTCAATGTTGACCTATCAAATTCTATACCTTACATTTCGGTACTCAACTTTTTTACTAAAATATTGCTGCCCAGTTTTTTTACATTCTATAAAACAAAACGTAATTTACAATGGTAATGTACTAAATTTAAAATTGAATAAACTTACGTATTAGCATCCAGATTTGTTAATACAACTTTTTTTCTATTCAAGTCAAAAGTATCTGATGACTGAGCTAAACTTGTTAACATGCACATGCGTGTCTTCTTTCTAATTTGTAGAAAGCAATTGTGATTTTAAGTGAAACATTTTGAAAAATATGTATTCGTCGTATTTGATGTAATCATTATACATTGTACAGTACATATTTTAAATTTGAACATACATTTCTCATTAATTGAAAAAGTTCCCTTGTTAAAATGCTTACAAAAATTTTTTTTAATATTATTATTTGTATTATCTATTAATATAAATTGTTAGATCAGATCTAAAACAGCATCAGCTGTGGGTCGTCTATTCGCATAGAAGTCAAAATTATTAACTTATAATTGTAGAGAACATTATTTACCAATAAAGACGTTTAATAATAATAATAGTATTTATACACGTATTATTACTAGTAATTATTATTAATAATGTGTACATCAAATTTACGTAATCGACGTAATGTATTTTGTACCAGGGTTGGAGTCCTTAACGCGTCTAAGGGAATTTATAAAGGTAATGTTAGTTTTAAGTTTTGTGTGCACAAGCTCTAATCGATAGTTTCTATCGCAAACTCATTTTATCGGGAATAGTGATTTAACGTCTTTTAGGTTATTCCTTTTGTCGATAATCTGTCACGCTCTAACGTGATTGTACAGATAATGCAAACATTTTACTATCTTGATTGAGTTTTTTTAGATGTATATGCAAGGTAAAGAATTCGCCAAGTCCCTTCTTAAAAGAAAATGTTGGCGATTTTCCCAAGATTGGCTTTTCAAATTATAAATAGCATCGAATTCCATTTTACGACAATGCGCTTTAATGTTTTAACACGATTATATGGTTATATAGAAATGTCGATATAATCCAATAAACTGAAATAAATATCATTGCTACAAGTATAATCCATTGTTCTAATGCATTGAATTATGAACTTTTTGTCAGGATAAGAGTACATATCTGGAAGTGTAGATGCCACAAGAAATCTTCTGGCTGAGAATTCAATTCCCGAGATTTCATGCATGACCTATAAAAGCTGTCATGTTTAATTTTGCCCTAAAAACGATCAGATATATAACAGAGGTAAATCAATAAATCGCACACGTTATTGCATTTTATTGTTGAATTTACAGAAAATGTATGCGTATTCCGCAGAATTCAAAGTGGTATTTTCGAATGCATGTGTGGAATTTGTGCTTCCAATTTTGTATTTTTAAAACATCCAGTCAATTATGCTCGTGTTAATTAGTGAAATCAAATTGAAATTTATATGGAAAACTCATGGAATGCCTGCAGAATGAGGGTGCTTATTGGTACAGATTTCTGCCATATGGGGCATTCCACGCAAAAAGAATTTTTATATTCCAACCCAGGTAAACTAAACAGAGACTAGACAAACCAGACAGTTACTATCCAGAAATTGGTTGCACAGAAAACTAGCCAGAAACTAGCTTTCTACGAGATTCAATTTCCATCTGGGAAATTAAGGCAATTTAGAACTTTAGAGACGTTCGACTGCATCATCGATAAGCAAATCAATATTTTTATTTTATAAGATTCGTAATATATCTATCAGAACGACGTCAGTTTCTACATCATGAACTTTTTTGTTCATCCATTGCGTTTTGCTATTTCTTTAGACACTTTTGAAATCACTTCAATGATATCCCCAAACAAGTCAATTATTTCAAAAAATATTGTTTTTATCATTATTTTTGTTCATTTAGTTGAACATTCAACGTTGACGTTTAAAATAAAAATTAACAAAACGAAAAAATTTGTTACGATTATTTTAAACAATTTAGTACTTAATTGACTACTTTCTTTTTAATTTCAATTTTTTCAGTTTAATACAGATTGTATTTATACTTGTGAAATTTTCACAATAAATTTATCTGCTTATTTTTATCCCAGTTATTACCTCGAAGAAATTGATTTTGAATATAAAATTTCGATTATTCAGTGCGGGTTTTAATTCGTAGAATACCAATAAAAATACTACCATTTTTAGAAGTGAATATCACACGGGTATTTTGCATTTGCGCAAAATACAGATTAAATATTTGAGGAAAGAATTTTAGCTTTTGTCCAATCATCATAAAAGACATGTCATGTTTCATTTGGAACAATAACACTGTTCTTGATTATTATAAATCTATCATTATATAAGTTTCTGCAAATCACCAAATAATGATTAAAATTATTTTTGTACTATATTTTTAAATTTCCATTATGAATGAAGGATAAATTAATACATAATCAAAACATTTTAAAAGTATTCACTAATATGAACAAACATTCAGGACAACTGTAAATTAAGTTTATAAGTGTATATGAATACTAAGTTCTGTATGTTTTCTTAATTCGAATATGTTCTGAAGAGTTCATTAATGTGACGATAAAGTGAGCAATACTTATTATATCTGAGATAAGCTCTAAAAGAAATATAAATTAGGCTTGCAGCAGATTATAGATTTTAACCGACTCATGTTGATATTATATTTTTTGCGTAGTGCAAGTACCAGTCCCTGGAAAAAAAATTAATAAAATTTTGTCAAGTACTTTCAACGTAATTTTTAATTTGCTTAACTATAATTAACTGTATTTATCCAACTTGGGTTTCAATAAACTTTATGATTGAAAACACAGCACCACACAAAAAATTTTTTTTAGATCACTTGAATAAGAGATAATGGATCTTATAGATTTTTGGCCGCTAAAAACGAATCCGTTATTCGATTTGGCCCATCACGTCAGGATTTTAAGACATCTGATCCGAAAAATATTCAAAAATTTAAAAATCTGTAACGATGAGTTAACTTGGATCACTACTTTATTTTCAGCAACTAAAAATCTATAAAATCCTCCACTTCTGATTCAAGTTGACGGATTCGTTTTTAGCGGCAAAAAGTCTATAAGATCCACTATCTCTGATTCAAGTGATCTGGAACCAAATTTTTTGTGTGTGGTCCTGTGTAATTAAACAATACGCATTTCTCATCCTATTAATTATTTCACGGAGAACATAAAGAATCGATGAGAGTATGTTTTTTATCAATGAATTTATTTTTACTCTACAAGCAAATTTAATTCAAAATCAGTAGTTGGAGTTAATGAATAAAATGTTAAATTAGCGACAGGTTCATCGGTACGGAGACACAGTCCAACTCAATGTGAACGACAGTGGCGGTTCTTGGGATTTCAAGCAAGATTGCAGCTGAGTAATGTACAAATATTTGGTAACTCCATAGCTTTTGCACGCCACAACAATAAACATATGTGTAAATATTTTTGGCATTTTTTACAAGAAAAGAGCAATAATTCGCTGTGTTTAGATGTTAGAAAGCAGGAATATAAGGATTTTTTTCATATAAAAGCTTCACCACAAAGATAAAAGAAGGACTGCTTGGTCCGTGTATAAAGCAACTATTTATCATCGGTATTGAAGTATGGTTTAGTTTCCTTTCAATCAAGCAAAATGCTGATCGATACCAGTATTAAGAATCGCTTTCGAAATGCATACTTGTTTTTAAATCTATGAATTTGTATTACAACAGTCCATAGGTTCATGAAATGTACATGCATGAATGTATTACTTTCCCGAATATGCTACAGTAGCGCATCTATTGAGTACTTCCGTTACTTTCAATCTAATTTTCCTTCCATTCAATCATATTTCTATATTTTCTTGTTGTTTACCAATTCTCATTACGTATATTAAAACTGCAGTCACATTTCCATATAGATATTGCTATCAGAACAAAGTAATTTACTTTTACAATAAATTTAAATAGTTTTTCTCGCATAGTTCCATGTGCTGTAAAAACGAATAATTAAGCTACTACATTTCTAACGGATATAACAGATAGTCATTATTTCTAATCCAGACGGATTTGCCTTTTCGTTGAAAGTAGAGCTTTTACATATAAATCATAAAAGATAAAAATGTCGCACAGTTTTACACGTTTCTTTAAAAGACATTTTTCCTACATAATTACTAATCTCTCCTTTATTCAGTTCGCTTTTCGAAATAAAATGCTATACTATTCACATGATAAAAAAATTAAAAAGTAGGTATATAAGCATTAAAACGAGTCCGACTTACTTTATATTTGCATGCTTTTAAAACGCACGTGTTAAAAGCACATGATTTTTCCTTTCCACTTTTTGCATACGTTACATTGATGCACTTCTTCAACCACGCACGGGGATTCAATCTCCTTTGAAGCGAGAATTTTAATTTTTTATTTTTTGTTCGGCGTATTATAAAATATTACACTTTCTAATTTCCACTATAAAAGTTTGCTTTAATATTTTATTGGAATTATAATATAGGTATGCATTATTTTATATGTGCCATTTCACTTAAAGTGTTCAATTTTATTTTGTCCAATAATGAATTAACTGATCATTTGTTTTTGCACGTATGACGGATGTGAGAGAAAGGTTTCATTATTATGAAATATGAAAGTATAGGGGTGATTTTTAATATACACTGCAGCAGTCACAATCAAGGAAGTCTAGAAGGTAAAGCACACAAAATAATAATATTTTGAAATTCCTTACTAAAACATTTACGTTTTTAAATTATGTCTCGTTTATCGTAACGTTCCTAGTCATTTTGAGTCATCAAGATAGTCTAAATATTACAAATTGTCACATTTTCGAACATTATGGATAGCGTTGAAGATAATTTAGTTCAGATTCAGACTACCAAAAACCATTAGGCGTTGATAAATATTACTAAAGGAGTTTTCACGATTTACTTGCATTTTAATAAAACATTTTTATTACTATTGGAACTTTTACTTGCTAAGATAAATTTCATCGAAGAAGACACTACAAATTAACATCGAAAAATATATTTTCTGCATAGATACATTTACGGGTTTCTTGTTAACCACACTCCTCACTGCAGAGAGCGAAATATAGGAAAAATTACTGTAATCATACCGCACAGGAAATGAAAATTCCGTTGTAATTGCTGCCACTATAAACTTGCTCTAAAGCAATGATTGAATACCAAATGATTTTGAAATGAAAATTTGCTTTCTGTGTACATCTCATTCTGTCACCTTGTAAAATGTGGTGCAGTCGCTAAACTAAAACAGCTCCTTGGGGTAAAGTCAGTAGAAAAATATGCAATAAATAAAATACATATTTTTTAAAATTATTTTGCATCTAAAAACTTTTTAAATGTGCAATTCTAATTTAAAGATTTTAAAGGACAAAGAGCGAATGAAAAACTTATTTGGAAAATTTGAGTCGATAAAATTAATAATAATAAATAATGTAAATAAAATAATATATGTACAGTACGATCTGTGTATTATATGATTATTAAAAAATAACTAGCAGAAACACATTTCTGCATATTTGATAATACTTCTTACTTTGTTTTAAGTTGTCAAGTATATTAGAACTTCATCTGCAAAAAGGTTTGTCAGTATCATATCTCTTTAAATGTAAATAAAAAATTATACTCAAATCATAAAACGGTAATGAGCTAGCTCATATGTATACATTGTCATATAAAAAGAAAATATATGTTTAGTTTCTAAATCTACACATAAAAACATATTTGGTATTACACCCTAGAAGAAGTACTACCATTACTGCAAATCAGTAATGTATTATATTACCTTGTTCACACTGTGCCGAAATACACATTGGTTAAACTAGTCAAATTCTAATTTAAAAAAAACTTCAGAAACACATTAAACGAAAAGCTGAAATGTACCCGGGTCTCAGGATGCACTCAATAAATACTGGACGTAACTTTGACTACGACAATACTAAAATAGAAGCCACCGAAAAAATACAAAGCATAGGAAAGAAATAGAACATAATATCATACAAATCAACAATAACAGAGTTAAAATCAGATTTCAAACTTCGAAGTTATATGAAATATATAATACTATTAAACCAAAATAACGTAATGTTAACATTTACATTTTCAAATTTATAAACAGATTTCATACAGATATAAATTGACGTAAGTCTACTTGAGACAATTTCTTTTCCTTCATATAATCAAAACATGCAAAATCTTATATGTTTTCTATAACATAATATTCCATTAAACATTTTTTTTTCATAAAAACGAAATTTGTAATGGTCACACAGACAAAATGTGTCAGTTGACCGAAAAATAAAACTTTAGTTTTTCAATCTTCTAAAAATACATCTTTCACATAAAATGCATTTATTTTCGGTTTAATATTTTCATTTTAAAAGTTTATTGACCGTAAAACGCATTTTAGTTAACATTTATTTAAGAAATGTACTTATCTGAGAATTAAGTCGAAGAATAAAATTGCAATGGATTTTTTATTTATAATAATCCTTCCAATTTTTAATTTCTATAAATTGTTCAACTACTATCACGAATATATAATTCGATACTAGTGCAAAAATTGCTTCTGATTAAAGCACTTCCTCGCTATCGCTATAATGATGTAATGTTTTCTCAATATTTATATCTGACATTTTAATGGATACTATCGTACAAATCGCTATGAATGTATAGGATGTGATTAAGAGTCTGCAAAATTTACAAATCAGGAATTTAAAATATTTTTAACCGACCACTACTAAAAACTAACGCTCATTCGGTGTACAAAATCGATGAAAATCAGGATTTAAAAGAGTTCGAATGATTACATACTTATCAGTGTACAGAATTGTGTAAAATTAGTGAGGGGAGTCTTTAAAATAGATGAAGAAGGAAAACAAATGGGTGAATTACTTCCCAATAAAAATATAGAAAATATTTACTAGCTCTAAATTTGAAAGTAATTCCAACATGAAAAGTGGGTCAGCAGTGCAATCAATAACAATCCATACCACTTAAAAGTAATCGATTTCTATTTCAATTGTTACTTTTAGATTAATAAAACTTTACTAGTGTTTTACATTACACTAGTAAAAAATGACTAAATGATAGGAAATTAGCAGTTATAAATAATTCCGACGTAGTTTGACAATTTAGATGAGAATTCTGGGATTCAAAATTCAGATGATTAAGTCGTTGCCAGCAACTGAGAGGTTAAAGATAAATCCTTGGAGCAGGTCGAATGAGACATTCCGTGATGATAATAAGTAATAACGCTATGGCAATTACCAGACGCGCCGCATTCTGTGATTAGTCGAGTGTACATATCATCGTTGCTTTGGTGCCTTCAGCGATCAGCTAAAATTTATGTCTATGGCTAAGAATGTTTTGATACATAACGTATACTTATAATAAACAAACTAAAGTGATAAGACATTTTGTGATTTTAGTAGGGGCGAGGACAAAATCACTGTACACTTGTGGGTTTAATCGTGTCGTCTCACTCCCACCCTTGGTCGTCACGCTTCAGTCTCTAGATTTGGCCGTGCATGCTTCTATTTTTAAACTTTGAAATCCCTCGTTCATTATCACTCACTCAATGACCTCCCCTTTCTATCGCTTTCTGCGGTTTCCTAGTCTCAAACCCGTTTTTTTGCACTTTTTCACAGGCGCGATACATATACAGATCTGCTTTCGAAATCTATTTGTAACTGCGATACATGTAATTACACTATGTTTGATAATGTCATGTTTACGTAACGGTTGATAACAAATATCGTGAGAGTGCAATAATAATGTAATAATACAAGTTTAATACATATTATTGACCCAGGCGAAGGAATGGTGTAAGCAAGTAATAGATATGGAGTTAAAAACGTCTATTTGATAAAAATGAATGTTACATACTGAGAATATTTAAAAATATTCTTCTCGATTACTGACAAATTTTCAGAGCGCAAAGAAACCATTTTACGCCCGATACATTAGGATGTAGATTTCGCTTATTTATCATTTCTCGAAGTAGTACAAATCACCCTCTCAAGAGAAATAGTGCTTGCGCTGGTGTAGAACTATGAAAAGTACTAATATCAAATATAGTAGGATCAGTATTGTTCGAAGTCCGTTCTTGAGTATGTAAAATACGGTATTACAAAAAATAGTTAAATTAACTATTCTCGTAGTAAACAAGACATTAATATCGTTCATTTAATGTTTCTCAATCGGTAAATATGTAGTTGACTACATAACCTCAAATCTACCAAAATGTTATAATTATATAGCCACTTTAAACATTCGTAAATATTAACATAGATATAGTATAATCGATTAAACGAAAACAACCTTGCGTCATAGTAAAAATAAGTATTTTATGATATATTTTTGCAATATTCTGAATGATAAAATAGTGACATTGTCAACAACAACTTTTTATATTATTAATTCTACTGCCCTGGTAGAAAAACTGGATTAATTTTCCTCTAGGGTATTATTTTATTTAACAATCATTTCTGTATGTTTGTAATGGTTCCATACTCTAAACGCAGGGAACTACTCTACTATTTGCATTAAAAACTCCTGCATGTAACGACAATGAAGAATGTAAAATTGCTATTCAAATTAAAACAGCTGTAATTCTTATACTGTATGGTTATTTATATGATTCATAATGATTATCAAAAATGAAGAAAACGGTGCAAATTATATCACTGTTTTGTAGGCTAGTCCATATAAAAAATTATGCAGAGCGAACGTTAATACATAAGTCACGAAAGACTGGAATTTAATTTCCCAATCAAAAAGACACCTCTTATAGAGGTCTTCCAGTGTTCCAAAAATATCTCCAAAAACAGTTATATCCTCTAAAAGGTGTTCTTAAAGAAGTCTCATGACTTTTTTAAATATTAATCTGGAAAATATGTCTTATGCTTGTGATCTTAAGATTAGTTCACTACGAATACTCTTTTTTTGTTAAAGTTATTTTCAGACTGGAGATTGAAGTTTTGTCTGCGGACTGTAGGTGGAGTTCGAATCTGAAATTTAACTCGCAATATCTAAAATGAAAGAATAGGTGTTCTTACTATCATAAACTGCACTGTTTACGATACGAGGGCCTTAAACCTTAAAGAGCACTAACGTTTTCAATTACTGGATGACTTCTTCAATTTTAACAATCTTCATGGAACATATAAAAAGTCTTACAATTAAGTAAAATTAAAAGTTATAATTTATATCATAAATTAAGTAAAATATTCTCAAAGGCGTAATAAAAGTATCTTTATTTAAACAAAAGATTTATTTACGTTTTCGACTGATTGTTATTTTAAGTTAGTTAGTAACGGCGGGTGAAAACTGCAGTATTCTTAATATGATAAAAGTTCGTGAATTTGTCATTGTAATTTAAAATGGATACGAACGTATTTTTGGTTATCATTTATGTTGTAAATCCTGATTTCGTCAATTTTGTACATTATAAGAATATTCTTGTCTTTATTTTTATTTGTTTATTACCAATCTCATTTATATCTGGATATGGAAAATGTGCACTGTGATGGTATGTCAAATTTTAGTTACAATATTGGCTTATGTTCCAAAGTAACGAATGAAGTTTTGTACATTTATCTTAAAAATTACTGATAAATTTCTGGAGTATAGAACAGAACTTCTCTTAGTGTAATTAGTATAGTTTTCCAAGATGGCGCGGGTCTCTCTTACTTTAATTTTCCCCTTGAATGAAAACAAGCTCAATTTTTACGATAGATAAAAATGTTGATAATATTCTGATATATTCCCGAACTCACAAAACAGTTTATTTTTCGTGTAATCTAAATGCATACTATGTAATTTTTTACCATTTAATTGCTTGATTCAGATTCCATCAGTTAAGGATTATATATAATTAAAATTTTTAATTTAATGTTTTATGACTAATAAGGTAAATACATTCAAATTAATTAAACATTTCTGAAAATTATTTTTTAATTCAAACTCAATTAAAATTAGCAAATATAGTAAAATTATAATATGTAGAAAGTGTTTAATAAGGGCTAGTATCCTATGCATATTAGTAGCTGGACGAATTTCCACTACTTGGTTCTTCCAAATATATTTTCCGAACAGGTGTGATTTGAGAATGTCGTAAATCAGCACTCCCATGAAGTATAGCTGCGGCGATCTGGCCGTGAGCCAGTTTAGAGAATCGCGATAAGGCATGATATGGTCATGACCACCAACAGGAAAAATTAATCTAATGTACCAATTTAATAGTTGATCGAGTTTCTGCTTCCAACTAGTATCAACAATGTCATAAATTGTAGGACAATAATCAATGTATCGATAATTCTTGGGTATATAAATGTCAAAATTATAATCGAAAATTGCACTTATAAAGGAAAAAGGTTTTCTTAGAAATGTGTTAGAATTTATGAACTGGCCCCCTATTTCGCCAACATTCATGAAAATAAGAAATTGGTCTATTTTCATAAAGTATTAGATATTAGAAATAAAATCAAAAGGATTTTTTTTAATTTATTAAAATAACAAAGTTATGAACAATTTAAGTTTAATGCACCTTTTATTAAAAAATTCGCGGTTTCAGGAGATTATATTATAAACGAATTCTAATATCGGGATTTTGTTATCAAATGTCTATATTTTTAAATACTATACTATGGTTTTAAAAAAATGTATTTTTAATGCATAATTGGACATTTTTTTATTAATAAATAGAGTTATTTTATTGTTCCAAATCGCAAAAGAAATGTTTTCGTTTATATTACTATTCCGTATACATTCTACATGAAGTACGTAATAGTATATCATGTAAGAAGGGCGCAATTACCGATCTTCGATGAGTGCGAAGTTTGTCGCACGAGTTAAGCGAGGGTGACAATCACACTCATTGGAGATCGATATTTCGCCGGTGTTCCATAGGATTTTTTTTAATACTACGGATGTGGGGCTCGATAATTTCACTGCAGGGCGCAAAATCGTGTTCTACTCCTGGAATGTTAAAAATTAAACTTCAGTATTCTTCAATTGTAAGTACTTAATCGCGAGTTTTTGTCCCGTGCTACACATCATGAAACTGTGCTCCGTGTCGTATACAAATTGGAGATCGAAAGCTGCTGGTCAAAACTTACTTTTAAAATGTTGTATTTTTTAGTACAATAATGAATCAATTCTATATACGTGGAGAAATCACGTATTAAACGCAACTATTAAAAAAAAAATTATTTCGCGGCTGTGGAACCCATCAAATATAACAGTAAAATAACATCATTAGTCTAAATGCACTTAACTAGTAAATATTCATGTAAAGATTTTTTTGTAGATTTTGTATGTGTTAAGCATGTCAAATTTATATACATAAAAAATAAATATGAAAAGAAGTTATAGAAAGAATTATATGTATAAAGTAAAAAATGTAAAATTTTTGTTTTTAATTGGTAAAAAAGTTTATGTTATTTCCTGGTATTTCCTGCGAACAAAAGTTCGTCATATTTCATTATAATACTCTTACATTGCAATATTCATTAGAACGATATGTTAATAAAAAACGGAATCCATTTATTTTTTGTCTGTGATAATGCGGATATCTTAACAAATAAAAAAACGAGTGAACAAAATTCAGATTTTTTATTATTTTGAGTATCTGAATAAAAACATAATTATCCTTTTACAGAAATATATTTTGATTTTTTATCCAGGAATATATTTATTAAGAGGAATTAACTATGTATAGACATATAACTATCTATTTAGGTTTATTTCAGTCCTAATTTTTCTCAATCAACCGAAACAATTGAATATTATAACATTTTTAAATATTCATTTCTGAAAGTTACATGTTTACTATTATATAAATATATCCACATCGTATATTAAAGTTGTGATATCTAAAAACTCATTTAATGCAAACCTAATGTTTCGCCATGACTCAAAATCATGTTTTTTTATCGCCTAAGCATTATTGTGTGAATCAAATCATAAAAAGTCATTGAGTGAATTCAGAGAATCAGTCATAAAAAGGTTAGGAAAACATATACGAAATTTTAAATGCGTTTTCAGAATATTTTTGAATTTTTCATTGAAAATGTTTTTCAAGAAAGCACGCCGTTTGAAAATCAAAAATTGACTGACAATCGAAATGTCGCGGGTTACAACTCCCGGCTCATCGAATCTTTCCACTTTGGTTCTCATTTTTTTCGAAAAAATCTTAAAACAATCCAACCATTCCAACTTTACAATAATAAAAAAAATTTTGAATTTTCTAGTAAAAATTGCAATAATTTCTGTTAGAGCAGACGAGTTTCTGTGATCAGAAATAAATTAGTTAGAAAAATTATACATCATTTGTTTATTTATGGTTTCCTAATTAAGAGCATAAAAATATTTATTCGATTTGTAACAATTATGTTAAAAATAAACGTAACTTACCTATAAATCTTCCGAAATTGTTTGTATTTCATTATTATCGATATTTATTCTCTTTTAAAAACAAAATACCTAAATAAGATTCTCGATCTTTGTGACAAATTAAGTATTTCTTATTATTGATTATTTTTGCTTGATAAGATTAAATCTTATTCGATACCTTTCTGTGATGTGCACTTTTAACTACGAAAAATGTGTATTAATTTAGATATAATAAAAATTAAACATGAATAATCACCGCTTGTAAATTTTGTCTGAAGATTTTTCTACATTACAATCAGCATTAGATATAGATATCAAATCCATGAATTTTTGTTTGTATTACAAATTATATCGACTTTCGTATTTTTGTATTGTATTGTATTCTATATTACTTTATTTATACTGTATGAGAAACATGAAAAATAAATAATTAATTGTATGGAATTTTTTGTTTGTATTTGTTTATTGCCGACTTTCGTCGGACGAAAAAAATTGATGTTAGACTCATCAATTGTTCCCCTCCACGGAAATCTTTAGTAAAAGGCGAAAGATTTATGCGTGTATTGAAGGGAAACCAGAGTACCGTCTTCGTCTTCTCAGCTGCTTATATCCAAATAAAATCTCATTTCGTTTTCAGGAAAGGTTATTCAGCGGTTCAAATCTGTCCACCTGGCGGTTGATACTGGAACGACGTGCCCTATAGGTATGATTTTGAGGCCACTGGTTACCACGTGGAAAACATCTGATGGGGCGAGAGAGCACAGAGCGCACATTTCGAAAACTTCAAATCGAGGAAACGGCAATTTCAATTGTTTGAATGATCAATAACATAAAACTGTTTTAAAATATTGAATTTGTTAAAGATTGAATTCAAAATATATATATTAATCGTCATTTTATTACATTAAATTTTAACTTGCTGCTATGATCAATTCTAGCTGTGGGATCCCGATAAAATAATAATCATATATTAATATAATAATAAATAATAATACAAGTTTATTGACAAACGTGGGGTACAAAAATGGCCTCAAACGAGCCAGTCAACACTTATAGTCCAGTAAAATGGGGAAATTTTGATTAAAATATTACTAGTGGGCAGAAAATTTGTAAACAGGCTTATTTTGTCATATTTTTTACTATGTCAAAAGTCATCCGTACAAGCTGTCTGGGGAAAATGTGGCCAAAAAAATCGATTTTTCTGAAATAACTCGAACAATATCACTTTAAACGAAAAAAAAGAAACACACAAAAATTGTATAGGGAAATTCCGCACAATTTCGTTTTTTAAAAAAGCTTGTATGACCAATCGAAGCCGAGATTTTTCGCTTATAAGTAAAAAATAACTATTCGGATCGCAAAATGCTTCAAATAAAGGTTGTACAGGATGAAATGACAAACAATTTTCTATTGTTTATGTAATGCTGTACGTTCAATATTTACGGAGATATGAACGTTTGAAAACGGAACTTTTTGTTGGAGAGAAAATCGTTCATAGTATTCGTATAGGTGAAAAAATGTTTTTACAAATGTTTGATTTTAATTAAGTATACTTAAAACTAAAAGTTAAGTATATTTTGAAAGTATAAATAACATTTCAGATTGTGTTTGTGATATGATTTATTTTTTACACGCCTTGAAAACTATGTAAATATAAAAAAATTAAGGTTCTACAGTCAGTTCTGTAACTTCCCTCTTAATTACAAAGGTGATTATATAAAGGTAAAATACATCGTAGAATATTTGCATACCTGAGTTTTGTAAAGCTTAGAATGCGTTCTTTAAGATGATACCATATACGGGTAAAAGTTAACATTAAGGTCTTATATTCCTTAATGAAGGTTAACAAATGTGTTGTATGCTGCGAAACGCAAAAATACGCGCTACTGAAAACATCGATAATGAAAAAAATAATTTTTTGTTAGCAATGTTACTTACAGAGATTGTTAACGAAGGTCTGTTTTTAGTGAATTATATACTGTATTTTTCACGCATGGACTTGATACACAAGAGTTTTTTGAGGGATACAGTAACGACAGTATAAAAAGCATGTAAAGGATTAGACGGACATCAAATAAAACATCTACATATTGGTAGAGCGCGAATTTCTTTCAATATCTTCGAATAAAATACACGCTTCATTAAATTATTACAGGAAAAATTGACAAACACTAACATTATTCATCAAGTAGATGATATTGACGTAGATATTGTTAAAACGGCGCTTCATCAGTCACGTCACCATCCAGTCTTCGTTTAAGAAGACATCGATGTTTTAATAATTTTAATAGCGTTGTGACCGCCAGTAAAAAATTCTTTTCCTAAAAACAGGCAAAGGAAGATCAGAGCAAGCATTATATCCTACTGACGATGCGTTGCAAAAATATCATGCGTGTAAACCACACTTGCTTTTTCTGCATGACTTTGCTGACTCCGACACCGCTTCTGCATTTTTTAATAAACGCAAAATCAAATTTTTATAAATCTTTAACGACCGAGAAGACTTACAAGATGGTGTACGTGTTTTCAAAGAGCCCACGACGAAGGATGAAGATCTAATCCAAGCTGAAATTAAATTTTATCATTATATGGAGCTCCACAATCTGAATTTGATTTAAATCTATATTCAGATACAAATCATTTGTACAGGAAAAAAGAACACTAGCCTTCTACCATCATTACCCGCCACTGTTAATGCTGCAATACAGCATCTCAAACGGGTGTGTTAACAGGTTCAATTATAGCTGGCACAAGATGACATATCACCTGGACAGTGGAATTGGCAAAAAAGCCAACGCTGAATTCTAGTGACTATGACGAAGCGTCCAGCAACCCAAAAACTTTTAAAAATGATCTTTTGTGGCTGTAAAAGTGGATGCTGAAAAGAAGGAATGTACTGCTCCTCCTCGGCATGTACAGCTTGTAACGATGAGGAGTGCCTCAACCAATCGCCAATTATTTTTAGCGACGAATTGGATAACAATGTTGACATGTCAATCTTCATACGTGAAATAAATAAATGAATATACTTATAATAGATTTTTCTCAACAGCAATACAGCAAGTCTGTCTCTCATTTAATTCAATTGCAATTGCATCATACTATTTCAACATTATTGTTAAAGTAACATTATGTTCGTGCTTTCAATCGCCTTTGCTTATCCCCCATTTTGAATTTTGATAAAATATGAAATTCATTTTCAGTAACCCCAGAAACATAAGGATACATACGTTCAAGAAGGAATTGTATTAACTTCTTGAAATATTGATTTATGAACCTATACAAATGTGAAAAAATTCACTGTATTCAAAATTGTGTTTCACGCTTTTTACAAATCGCTCATGTAGTATAAATATATAAATTTCGACTTAACATCGATTACAAAATATACCAAAATGTTTAATTGTAATTTAACGACTTTATTATAAACTCATATCTGCAGCCGCATTTCGCATGCGCTATTTTGAATTTTGAAAAAAATAATATAAAATTCGTTTTCGTCGATCTCAAAAAGATTATATATTCTTGAGATATTGAATTATGAACATAAAAATCTCCAAAAATTCACATTTTTCAAGATTTTTTAACGATTTTAAAAAAACACATATTTCTGTGCGGTAAACTTTTCTCCAAATACCCATCACAACATAATCCAAAATGTTTCATTGAAATCTCTGCTGCGAGGAAGTATTCCTTACCGTTATCCGTCTAATTGCACTCCACTAACAAAACTGTTTCTCATCGTATTTTTACGAATATTGATGCACCTTTCTTTGGAGATGTACGTTCAGTTAATGTTGTACGTTTACTAGACCCCTCATAGCTAATATACATAATTTATATGACTTAGTATTTCATACCCCCTTAGTATATTCACTCGTACATCCGAAATTCCAAAATAAATATAGATATATGTCAAAATATATTTTTTAAATACCTCAAGATATTTATTGTGTATATCTGCCATATGTCGCAAGTACGTAACTTTTGGCCGTAAAATTATATCCTAATTTGATGTATTAGGGATTTATTTTTTCCGTGAGAGACTCTAGACCTCACAAGATAAACAATCGAAATGTGATAGTAGTTGACAATATATAAATAAATAATAATTTCTCCTCGTGTTTTCAAGAAATCAATATACTGAAAAATAATGTTTCTTGGTATCAACGAGTAAGTTAAAGATTTAATAAATTTTAAGAGAGATCGTATTTGGCCTACATTTCAATACATATTTGTGTTTGTGGAGTAATCATCACAAATTTTAATAAATGAAAACTCGACTTTTTGTTAAGGTGGATAATAATTAATAAATGAATATAAACTATTTATCATCGATCGAAAAGTAAGAAACAATATGCATTAAAAAATGCATACTGCTTCTTTTTATGGCGTTTCATCTCAATCTGTTCCACTAGAATCATCATTAAAGCGATGGTACAGACCTGCTTTATACACTCTCAAAGAGATTATATATTGGAAATGCTATAAATTTTTCACAATTGTGAAAAACGCACAATCGACTGATAGACATCCAACGTTCAAACCGATCAAGCTTAACCCATTAACTTCCAAGAGGATACAAAATTTCACAAAGATTTTCGGAATATTTCTTGACATTAAAAACCAATTCAAACAATTTTAGATAAAACATTTTCAACGTAAAATTGATCGAACTTTCCGAATCTGCTGTTAAAAATCAATCGAGCACATTCCAAAAAAGTTATGCTTGGTTTTTCACAAAAAAATAAGATTTTTTCACTGACAAGTATTTTTTAATCGGCATTTTCAGAAAAAATGTCTGGACTTTTCAAAACATGATTTTTTTTTTATTTGAAAATGATAGACTTTCGCAAAAAATGTGACGAAACAAAAAGTTCTTAGAATCGATCAAAGAAAACCTCAAATTTTTTTCACAATTTTTCTACAACTTTTCATATTTTTTCAAAATTTTGCCATTTTGAAAATGAAGATAAGTGTTTTAAAAATTCTAAAAAAAATTTGAGCGTATTTTTTGATTAATTCTGAGAACTTTTTGTTCAACGACATTTTTTCCGAAAGCCTATCATTTTCGAATAAAAAATTGTGGAGCTTTTTGCGGTTCTGTTCGTGTTTGAGCCGCCATTTTGACAGTTTCCAACTTTATTTTCAAAATGCTATAATGGACATTTCAAAGTTAAAGGTTCGAGGACACGATATTTTCACCGATCAGTGATCTTCCTAACCGTTTCCAATGTGAAAATGCCGAATAAAAAATATTTGTCAGTGAAAAAATCTGATTTTTTTGCAAAAAACCAAGCATAACTTTTTTGGAATGGGCTCGATTGATTTTTTAACAGCAGATTCGGAAAGATCGATCAATTTTACGTCGAAAATGTTTTATCCAAAATTTTTTTAATTGGTTTTTAATGTTAAGAAATATTCCGAAAATCTTGGTGAAATTTGTGTCTTCTTGGGCTTTAAAGGGTTAATGTATAGTAATACATCTCGCTCGGTAAAGTAGAGAACTAACATCAGTTGATAAAAATAAAACAATCATACCTATCAATATAAACACTAGTTATGTGTTATCAAAACACTCACTAGTCGCGACCACAATTCCAAGATTCTATTTCCTTTTGATAAGTTAGCTTTAAGTAGCTTTTCTTTTATGTGTTTCATTTGTATTCTATATTACTTTATTTATACTGTATGAGAAACATGAAAAATAAATAATTAATTGTATGGAATTTTTTGTTTGTATTTGTTTATTGCCGACTTTCGTCGGACGAAAAAAATTGATGTTAGACTCATCAATTGTTCCCCTCCACGGAAATCTTTAGTAAAAGGCGAAAGATTTATGCGTGTATTGAAGGGAAACCAGAGTAACGACTTGGAGTTACTGGCGTGCTTATAACCAAATAAAAACCCATTGTGTTCTCGGGAAAGGTACTCAGCGATTGATTTTTGTCCACCTGGCGGTCGTCAGTCGAATCGTTCTCCCTTCTCTAAACATGTTTGAATTCGAGAACGTCTTATCGCATAAGGTAAAGATCTTTTCACACGTTTACATGAATAGATTATTTTGCACCGTTTGTCTTCATATCTTCATTTAGTATAATACGTGACGCTTGTACGCAAAATACCAATCGATAAAAGGTAATATTTAGTCAGTAATTCAATGTAAGCAAAACGTTTTTAATTTATAATTATTATGTTAGATCATGCCAAGCCCAAAAAGAGGTTGAATTTTAAAATCGTTTTTTTAAGATACGATAATTCGATACGATTTAAGATAATATACGACGCATTTTTTAGTTATTTGAGTCTGAAACGCCGACATTTGATGAAACGCTATAGTGTAATTTTTTGTCGAAGTTTTCAATACGTCATTCAGTTCTATGGTCTGGGTCGAAGTAATGTGGAAAGATTTGAAAAGATTAAAAAATGGTATTTAAACATCTGCTCAATAGTTGTTAGACAGCGATTCGAATTTTATTTGACTAGATTTTAAAACTATGGATATGTTCGTTTAAAAAAATATAGATTACGAATCCAATATCTGAATCATACGTTTAGTGATAAACAATTTCAAAAAACCACATGCAACAAAAAAACTCCTGAAAAAATCTCTGAATCTCAACTACGTTGACTGTAGAAGGAGAAAAACTGATATGGAAATTTCACGCATTTCAACACTTGCAGATAAAGGTAAGTAAAGTTGGTTTAACCATGTACACTTGATGTCCGATAATGATGATGATGGTGATGACGATGATGACAATGACGATGAAGATGTTGGATGATGTTGTTGGGTGGTGATGATGGGAGATGATGATGCTGATGATGATTATGACGATGATGACGATATGGGATGATGTTGAGTTTAAGTGAAAAAATTCTATTTTTCTAAGTTATTTATTACGTTAATTATAAGTTAATTATAAGTATTTATTATTTATTGGCTTATTTATATAAATAAATAAAAATGACACATACTACAATTTACTTAATTAATTATGGATGAGACGTAATTTCTTTGGACTTTATGCTCTTTTTGAAAAATCGTAATTTGAATTATGGACATGTGCTCCTTTTCAAGTCAGGTTTTTTATTAATAAAGCCTAATTTTTTCAACCAATTCCTATTGAAATACAAGGAATAGGATTTCTTATATCTAAAAATATAGTTATCTCGATTTTCAAAAAATGCAATACAACAAAATAGTTAAAATAACCAGAAAAGATGATTAAATAGCCCTTTGTTTTTTTTTCCGGTTAAAATAACCAGAATTCTGGTTGGTTTAACTGAAAATATTGTTGGTTTACCTAGCATTATTGTTAAAACAATTAATTTACTAATTTAATTACCCATAATTCTGGTTATTATAATTATAAAAAATAGTATATATATATACGACCTGCAGCTCTCGCAAGGATACTCACCTGTACCCGGACAAGCTCCCTGGGAGCTTTTGGGACACCTCGATCGAGGTGGAAGGTAGAGGATAAAAATTAAATAAAAAAAAAATTTAACCAAAACATTCTTTTAAGTGTGGACTTATGCCTTTCTTCCATTCCGTCACAGAAATATAGAATTGTTTGTTTCAAAACATTTTCTTGACTTTTTCGGTAACTAAATTTAGAGGATAATTTCTTTTATAATATTATTCTTTTAATTTCTAAAATTGAAAATGCAGTCTTCGAGAGTGAAAATTTAGCAACCCAAGTTAATGAGTGAATTCTCACTCTTACACATTATAGAAAATGGAAACTCACTGTGCACGGAGTAAAAATTCACTATTAAAGTGTGAGAATCCACGCTTTCACTAGAGTTTCAAAATTTTCACTACATAAACAGTCACTTCTTACTCCGAAAAATTGACAGATTATGGAAACATTTTATACAGAAAGTAAACTTTCAATTAAAATCTGTACGTTATTAAAACGCTTAACCATTTTTTATGGTACTTTTATTATATAAGTGAATGACTTAGTTTTATCATCAACACCCCCCCCCCCCTTCCACCGCCACATTCCGGTATAATTGTAAATATAATTATAATAATATTTAACATTTTCTCCATCTAATTGATAATGGAAATGGTACAATATTGTAGTGGAATATAAATTAAGTACTACTTATTAAATATCTAGTAAAAATAGGATTTTTTGCATTAACATTGCATTGTTTACTACAGTAATATATTTTTAGGATGTATTTGAATGCTCTTTTTTTAATTGCGTGTATTAAGCAGCACTCTCTAAAGTTTGCGCATAGAAATGGCGTATTTTTATTGCTCGGGTTATTATTAACTTAGATGGCGACGCGTGCAATTTATAAATAGTTGACGTACAAGGTAATAGTACTGAATTTTATTTCCTTTCGACGCTGCTTTATTTTCGTTTATCACATAGTTTAATGTATTTTTTAAGTCCAAATACAGATTGTTGTCACATTCGTTGTTGTATTTATTTTCAAAAATACTTTGACATTTCATTTTATTGTCAACGGATAATTCCTTGGATTTAATGTTATAAAGAAGAAAATTCTGTAATTTCAGGAGATAACACGTTTTGTTTAGATATGTACAGTTTATGATAATTTTATTAAATGGATTACATATTTTTTTATAGATGATAGACATAAAAATTTTAAAAACGAGCAGACCGTTCAAAATCTTAAGTTAATGGAACTGAAACCCACATGTTTTTAAAAGATACCTACGTACAGGAAATATAAAGAGTCGAACTAAAAGAATGCATCGCAAAACTGCACATATAAAGTTAAATATATTTGCATGTACAGGACAATGTAGTGAATATTTTCTCCTTCTAATTTGTTTTTTAAATAAACTTGTAGCGCATTACAAGTGATATAATGCATTTAAATATTCGTGAATAGATTTGTTTTGTTATCATGCATTTTAATGTTCTATATATTTATTCAACAAAAAAAGCATCTTAAGATAAAAATGTATACTGTGTTTAGTAGTTTATATACATAATATCTGCTAAACGACTATATTGCAATCAAATGAATCTGCTGTATAATTACAGAAAAATATAATTTTAATAGATTTTGTACATTGCTTGAACGTATTTTATACTATAGCTTTACTTGTAATAAATAACTGATTTTTACAATTTGAAGCAAATAACACATATATTCGATCTCAAATTACAGCTAGTTCGTTTTATACACTAAGAACACTTGTAAACTTCATTTACATGATTTACGAATACTGTCCGAAGAATTAAATAACAAACTGATGATAAACGTGGATAATTTCAAACATAATAAAAAACATTACGACCAAACTAAAAACTGTAAAGCATTGTAATATAACACTAATGGATCCTTTCGACGGGATGTAGAAATGTTAAAACGACAAAACATTACTAACAGCTCCATCTACATCACTAAAAATATTCGTACATCTTCTCAATTTCCCTTTATGCATTTATGATTAATATTTTTGGAACGTCTAGTTTAGTTTCAAGTCTAGTTCTAGTTTAGTTTCGTTTAGTCGAACATTTTGAACCTAATGGCGGAATCTAAATTGACACCGATCTAATGCGACTTATTCCACAGCAATTTTTCTATTAATATATGTTATACAAAAATGATATTTCTTTAAACCCAGTATGTAACTACAGCCCCCCCCCACCCAATATTTGCCTATTCCGCCTTGTCTGTCCTTTTATAACCCTCCCAATATTTGCTAAGCGAGGGGAAGAAATGTTTCCCTCACTCCGCCGACATACAGTTATAGAACGCGCATGCGTCGACCAAAAGAAATCAGTTTAACCTGTTCTACGTGGCGCATGCGTGATGTCGCTACAGAATTACCACTCCGTGAGAAGTGTTGGGGGACACCAATCGAGGGTTAAGACAAATATTAGGAGGTAGCAAATATTGAGAATGCAAATATTGAAAATGCAAATATTGGGAGGAGGCTACTGTAGGTCATGCGTTTTTATGTGATTTATTATTATAAAGGGGTTTTCAATAAGAGCGCTTCAACTTCTTTTTTGAATAAAACACAAACCGTTTGACTTTTCAAGTAACTTTTTTTTTATTTTCGAATGTAAACATATACATTTAAGAATGAAACTCGATTTCTTTTGCATGACGGCGCCCCTATCGGAAAAAAGTTGAAGCGCACCTATTGAAAAACCCGCTATATATACTATAACCATGTCATGCTATTCCACAGAGTGTCATTAGAATAAACCGTTCTAATCCGTTCTATTCCTTGAAATCAGTCCGTTCTAATTCTGAATAAGTTCGAATGTCAAAACATATATCTCATAGAATGTATTTATGCCCAAAATGAGAATAGTTATTTGCACTGAGAAAAGGTTTCTTTAATATAAAGAACATTAAAGTTTCTAATAACCCTTTTCTCAGTGTGGAATGTTTCACTTCCACTGGATCATCAGTTTGAAAGTTCAGTATATTAGTCTGATAAGGAATAAAATAGTTCCCGTCTTTTTGAAAATTGCATATGGTGCCTGAAATCTATGTTTTCATGGAACATTCAACCAAAACGATAAAAAATGTTCAAAAGCATGTAAAACTCACTTTGCTCCTTTTTATTTCGAAGGGTAATGGCATTCCCAACACAAAATGGTGGATTAAAAATGGCAGATATTGTAGCATCATTAAACGAATTTTACTGCAAAAGATGCTATTCGATACATTGAAATTATCCACATGCAGGGTTTCAGGCTCACTGAATCTTATTTTAACCTCGAAATCTCGAAATTGTATTCGAATACCCGAAATTGAAAACGGTGGTTTCAAGATGGCGGATATTGTAGCATCATTAAACATATTCTAACGAAATTAATAATTTTAGATTATCTGAAATTTTAAATTTGATGGTTTGGATGTCGCTGTGATGTTACTTGAAGTTTTAAATTTCTATATTGAAGTTAACAGATCTCATAATGTGAACATTATACAAAAAATACGTATTTTACCATATGAAATGCGTTGATGCTGAATGGCATTTTGAGCCCTTAAACGTCTTGGTAGGTTAATCCAAATTTTGGGTACAGTGATGTTACGGTTAACGTGAAATATAATACCTACTTATAGGAAAATATTCGACAATACATTTTTGGGGGGAAAAGTTATCAGGACAGTATACGTACAAACACCGATTGGAAAAAGCATACTTCTGCAAAAATTAATGTTGTGATTAATTTCGCCTCAAAATTCAGATTTAAGCTCAAAAATACTTACTGTAATCTGTTATAACATTTATACTATTTTTTATGGGTGCACCTCGACAAATCACAAAACCAGACATTTAAAAAAACAGAAATTAAAAGAAAAGACATTTCAAAAAAACATATTCAAAAACCAGAAATTTCAAAATGTACATATTCTGAAAATGTAATTAATGATCGACTTCTAAATGTGCTTAATAGATAATTCGAGAATTCGAGGGTCAAACATTTTTAACCTTGAAATGACCTTCCAGTGAGATCTCAAGGTCGACGACCCGAGATAAGTTATTTAAGTAGTGAATGCACCAAATCGGATTCTTGAGGTGCACCCTTTCTTATTGTTGTGCAATGAAATTTTACTCCAAAAGCTTCAACATAATAGCGACGGCTCCCACGGTAATACAAAACTAAAATTTCTTCTTACGAAATGATGTGTTAACTTATGAAACAAAATCATTATTGGAATTTATTTAATCAATGTTGCAAATCTGGAGTTTAGAATTATTTCGTAAAGTAAATAACCCGAACAGCACAATTCGCCCCAGGATGTCCTGGGGAGCTCCTGAGGACGTATTAGGACGGGCTTGTGCTGCTTGGAAAGTATCTCATAGTTTAACGGTTTGCTGATTACGAATTCGGCGAAAAACAAAGTAACTTACTGATCTAATATGGCTCCAAATTTTAAACACGCACCAATTTGAAAAATCAAACTTACAAACGTTCGGCATGAATAAAAATAAGCTTCCTTTGAATCTGAAGTCAGAATTGCAAAGTTCAAAATAACTAATTCAAAATGGCGGACACCAAGACTTAGTGACTCTTATATTATTAATCGGAATTTCACAAAACTCAAAAAAAAAAAGTTTTCGAGGTCGCTGATTACGAATTCGAAAAACAGAATTGTAAAATTAAAAAACTCTAATTAGGGACCTAAAAAACGTTTTTGCGATGTAATTCAAATTGAATCATGTATTTTGTATTTTGTAAATTTCACTTCAGATTCGTTTTCAACGACCCCAAAAACAATCCGAAACCTATTTTCATTGATCGTTTTGGAAAGTTATTTTGTCCAACTGGTACGTTCAACATAAAAAATATTTGATCCAACATATTGGAGTAGCCATAAAGCCATAAAACTACAGGGCACATATTTTTTCAATGAAAATGTACTTTTTAACGGTTAAAAGCGTCGGGCATTCTTATTTTATCCGAATTATCCAATCCATTATTTATATGAATCACAAATCTAACCATTACGCATATTTGTGTCAGGCCAAACAGCAATACCCAAATTTACTATTATTTTTATAAAATGCTAAATATTTTGTGAAAATGTTTACTGTACTAAATATATTAGAAACGTTTGTTATCAAAATAAATAATAAAACTTTTGCATAATTAAGACTGACATCTCTATTCAGGAATTTCCGGATTTTTTTAAAAGAGCTGAACTAGTGCGTTGTCGTAGGTAGGTATTTTGCATTTTAGAACCGTCGCAATCCCCGAGTTCGTTACTTTAATGTTGAATTCGCTTTGAGAAAAAGGCGGCATTTTTAAAAGATATTTTCACGGATAAGTGCAGATGGCGTCGCATTAGACAATTCACCTGCTTTTGCTCTTTTTGTGAACGAAGTTCCCTTTTCATCCTCATCTGTGTGCGCGGCACTGTGCATGCAATGTATTGTCTCGCAGTCAGTTGTTACGTACGATGTAAAATATCTGTTTGTGCTGCACTAGGCGTACGATGTGCGAGTTTTCCGTATTCTCATCGGGTTGACGGACGTAATGTGATTCGATTATCCCAATTGTTCTAACTACGGCTTAAAATGTAGATAAATCCGTTGAATATGTTAATGAAAAGACGTTTCAATCGTTTTGCATTTATATCACTCTAAACTTAGCAATAAATTACTACGCGTAATTTAAAAATATTATTTATAAATTAAAGTAATTATAAGATTTAAAATTATTCGTGGATTGCATTTTTAATAAAATTTAAATCTTCTTACAACCTGACCATTCTTATTAAATTGACAAAGTTAATCTGATTATCATTTAGTAAGCCACACATTTGGTACACACAATTTTGATTTCTCACTGCAAAAACGGGGGTCTTATATTGAGACACTTTCGTCCTCACTTTTGACATTTTTGGATAGAAAGACGTTATAAATGACTTCTTTTGAGACGCTAGAATTCTCTTCAATAGCAATCTGAATGTACACGCTCGATAATTGATACATAACCTAAAAGTGTTTGATATTTATATGAAAATGGGTCAACATTCGTGTTCTGTCTGCAATTTTCGGGCTAATTGTTTTGAAATCTTAATTATCCACGTGATTATATATCGGATTTACGAATGCAATAATGAACCGTTGAATCACATCACCGAACAACCGCACATCAACAGAATAGGTTATGTACACAAAAAAAGTCTTGAAATTGTCTGTAAAAAGTCTATAAATTAAGTCAATATTTGCCCTTAAAGTCTTACTTTCAAAGTTCAAAGCAAAGTTCAATTTTAATTGAGATTTATGATTAAAGAAAAATTTTTCGAACCTGTCACTCCTAAGTTAGAGATTTCGTATTTCGAACCGGAATACTGACTAAAAGTAAGTTTCCAAAACTAGAAACAAGGGTTTAAGCGCACATATTGACTTAATTTAAGAAAATTAGCTCAATTTTAGACTAAAATTAAGCTTTTTACAGTGCTTCATTTGAGATGTAACAATTTTAAGATTTATTGTTCTATGTAGCTTTTAGCAAGACGTCGCTTCGAGCCGGCAGTTGCCGAATATTCACGAAGGTACTCGAATCTGCAATATTTCTTCGATTTGCAAATGTCTCAACACGTAAATGACTAAAATTACACACAAAAAAAAAGTAGTTTTCTTTTGTGTGTAGCTAAAATGACTTAAATGTAGACACTTTTTCCGTCTTTATTATATGTCTCAGATTATAAGACACAAAAATGTCTTATTTATGATCGATAGACGCAAATAATGTCTCAAATTTTGAAACACTTTATAACGACGACCCATATATGAAGACATTTATTCTGAAAATACATTTTTGCAGTGTTTAATGTCTTCAAATAAAACGTTTAAAAGACACGAGTTTTTGCTTTTTATTTATTAGTTCGACTTCAAGATACATAAATGAACTTTTTTCTGTGTATTAAATTTAAGGTCTAACGTTAAAAAAGTAATGTAATATCAGAATTGAAATGTGCTTCCAGCACATGTTCATTAAATTTAAAATGTTTCGTGTTCACAGTATTTTTCAAAATTTAGCTTAATGATTCCTGACAACACATAATATTAACCACAATCATTCGTTTTAATAAATTAATAAATCGAGATTCTGCACTGTACCAGCACTGTATGATTTACACTACAAGTTTGTAATATTTTTCATTCGAAATTTTAAACCACAACCTACACAATATTATTTTACCAATAGAAGATTAATAAACATTTAATTATTGTTTCGAATACAAATGTTTCAATATCTATATTATTATACATTTAACATTTTGTATTATATGAATGTAGAAAGGCGAAATTTTGCAACTTGCAATGAATGCTATTTATTAAAGATAATTTCACCTATGCAACTAAATTTCACCACATGTATGTCTGGACATATTTTAGTTATACGGGAGTGATTCACCTGACAAGAAATTCTGTCACACACGAGTAGGCAAGGTATCTTGAAAACCGGATGCACTCGTGAATATCAAAGGAATGCTTGAATTCGCCGAATCGTTTTCTGAGTCACAAGTAGAGTGCATAAAATTTCACTAGTAAATAAAATCTCAATTCAATTAATAAAGAAGTCATACTTTATTAATCAATGCCTAATAAAACCAGTGTAGTATTCAACAAAATAACGTAAAATTGTAATTGCTGCAGTGGAATTAAAGTTTGTTAAATTTCGTACTAAACAATTTAGGTTTTTAGTAAGCACGTATTTAAATTAATTATTTACGTAAGAAACTTAAAAAATTATGTTTTATCTGCATGTCGATATGTTTTACGAACGAAAAAACACCAAAGAAGGGTCTGTCGACCAGATGGCTCGACTAATCACTTATCTCGCTCGTATCTTTTTTGCTCCTTTTATCTCGAATTTATCGGAAAATACGATTCGATAAACCATTGTGAAACTTTAAACGTAGGGTTATACCACCAACAAACGACTCTTACAAATTTTAGAAAACACAGGTTCGAAAAATTCTTTTGTAATCTTTGTAATTTTTTACTTAATTATTGTAACAAACACAATTTATACATTTACAAGACTTTTATACTGATCATTTAAAACAAAAATTTTGTCCCCAATAGTAAATGAGTTGTGTTCAAACTACATATTTTATTGTTTTATTTCGCAACGTTCACTTTGTTGTTTGCTAGTGTGTCCTGGAGTAATTTATATGCAAGGTTTAAAATTTAGCTGCAACTATTAAAGGAAAAATCATGTGATGATATCACTGATTAATATTACGTAATGGAGAAGAGACCGGCGCATCATGAACTTTCACGCGGTCAGACGCGGGCACTTTCATTCGACCTCGTGAACTTTTTGGATCTATAATAATACTATGTAAAAATTTGATTAACCTAGTACAATTCATTAATTTTTTATAAAATATTACTAATGAAAGTTAACTTAATACTATGAACCATATTCTTGATTAACAAATTAATTTATTGTATAGAATAGCCAGTTCACTCTATTTTTATAATTAACAACAATATGAGCCTAACGTTTCAACCTGTTGGGGGTCCTATTCAGGGCCATCAATTAAAAAATAGATCCTTATATAAGTATGACATTAAAAACACAAAATGACCCACAACACAAAAAATAATATACAAACAGTGTATTTCCAGCAACGAAGATATATTTTGTTTTAAGAAACTCTGAATGTTTATTTTAGATGGAACTTATTGGATCCTCCATGTGGAATGTATAAAAATCGACAGCAGATTTTTTAAGCAATAATTCTTACAACTTCCAAGAGATTTCTAAAATACATTTTTTATATTTTCGATTAGCTGGAATGTTTTATAATTTATATATAACAGTAGTATGATTGTCAATAAATATTTTTAATGCTTTTATTATACTAAAGAAAGTGAGCGACTGTAAGATATCAAACGTTTTGTATTAAATACTAGGAAAGAAAAAAATTGGAAAAAGTGTTAAATGTACGTCACACTATGTCGCAAAGATTTAAGTCTGATAAGGACTAATATCTAAATATTGGCTAAATCTGAGCAATTTTAAGACCTCAAAATCTATAAAAATTTCAACAACATGAACTAAAGTTGTCTATACTGAACGAGTTGAAGAAATGTAATTAGACATTGCATCGACAAAGTATTTTAACCATTCAATTATTAAAATAACCTATTATAAAATTATTTCCGAAAATATTATTGTTATCTATAATATAGCTGATTCAGATGATGCAAAATGCGTTTGTGTAAGGAAGGTACTAAACATAAAGCTTCTGTTCACTGTGATCAAGTGATGACATAACGCGAACATTACAGGGGAAAATGTGAGTTTGTGAAAGAACATTTTTTACATCTATAAATTGTAGATTAACCAATTTTGGTAAAATGTAGCTGTATGATAAACAGGATATAATATGACGGACAAAAGATCACGTGACGAAATATCACAGACATTTGATCATAAAATAAAATATCATATTACAAACGAGCATACAACAAAACATCACCCAAACAAAATTATCACGAATAAAAATATTCCGATAATAACAAATTAATGTTGTAAAAAATGTAAAATATTATAAATAATATATAATTTTTTCTGTTGTTTTATTACATAAATTACATTATTTTTATTTCTATTTTCCATAATATATTTTTGTGTGTTTAAAAGGTAAATAAACTGTTCCGATTTTTTTCGTGGCGTCAATAAGAATAGTAATAGTTAAGTTAGTTGTTATATTTTAATAAGGCGCGTGCTGAATTGTTTTTTATAACTTATTTTACAAAGAGGCTTTTTCCATGTACGTTTCTTTATATCGTATAAATTAATATGTGGATTTTATTGCTGTTTTTATTTGATCATTGCACGACATAACATCTTGCCGTGTGATCAAATGTCGTATAATTTAACGTCATATAACCAGCTGCATTTATTTATTAAAAATTAATGAATGTTTGGAAATAGGCAATGGATTCGTTTAAATCCTTACTAACTGTACAAGACCCTTTTCTTTATGCGATAATACATTTACTTTAAAAGTAAATTTTGTTTTATTTATTTATTTTATAAAACCTCAGTCAATACCTCTGAAACAGTGTGTTCAATAATAATTTATTACTTAGTGCAATTATGCTACGAGGTTCATTTTATGTAGAAATTAGATTACATATAAAGTATTTTAATTCCGTTCATTAGAATCTATATTTCCGTTAAGTTACACGGAAAACTTGCTATGAAAATAAAAGTTAAATGCAAACGTACTGTTCTTGGCCATAAATTTCACTTTCAAACTCATCCGATATGCACATACCACAGATTTCTAATGTTGCACTTACCAGGTAAAATCATGAAAGTGTTAATTGAATAATTATTTAATGAAAACAAACAACCAGTAGACCCATTTACCGTTAACATGCAGTTAATTTTGTATACATTCATCGACTGTTTTGTAGTTGTAATTTTATCGTTTACTGCAAGAAAATTATAATGAAAAGGTAAATCCTACTTGCAATTATTTGCTTTAATTTCTAACTAACTGTATATTGATCTGAATCTAGATTTGTTACATTCCTAATCTGAACCATGTAAATGGGCTATTTTATTTGGCAGACGATTTTTATTACATTAATGAATACTTACGACAAGTACAAACCTGCTCGCTATCAGTTACTAAGTATATGGGAGCTTAAGTTCAATCACAAATTGTCGACAAAATAAAAAAGACATTTTGGGGTCGATGTATTGCATCTTTAAAAAATACGCTTGTAGAAAATTTGTGATAATAGTGTTTTAATATTGACGATTGCTAATTCTAAAAAAACTAACATTATTATTTTGTAATGCGCGATTCTATTTTGTATATTAGACGACTTGAAGGAACGTTCCGATATGGCATGTCTTATATATTATATGACAGCTATGTATGTGGTATTCATATATGTTGTACCTAACACTTATTTCGCACTTTACAGCTTTTCATGAGAGTGGAATATGAAATTCATATTTCCTTTAATATTATAAATTCGAAGATTTTTTTGCCATTAAAAGCCATAAAAAAAATGTCGTTTAGGTGTAAAATAAGATTTAAACCCACTCTCTCATTAGAATGATGTATTCACTCTTAGAAAGAATTGAAAGAATATATAACTCTTTGCAAAATTCAATATTCACTCCAATCAGAGTTGCTATCTTTTCATTGTCGCTTAGAGTGAACATTCACTCCATTATAGTGACTTTTCAGTCTAAGGAATTTAGAAAGTGGATGAACCGGTATCACACAAGCGCAAAGTACCATACTTTACTCGCGAATATTAATGTACTGTTCTCATTTTTGCAGAAATGATTTTTGTTGTGCGCAAAAGTTAATCTTATGGCGTGACAATAATCATAGAAACGTTTGGTTTTGAGTTTTTAGAAGTATGGGTATTAGAAAACAACAAGCAAACAGTAAAAGAATAATGAAAGATTCACTGTATATTAGTGACAATCATAATGAAAAAAAATGATAATTCTCATAAAGTATTCCAAAAGGGAGAGTAAAATAAACATTTGTTTTCAGAGCGCATTTCAGACAATATTGGACTATAAGTTGACCCCCCGCAAACCGTTAAGAATCAACGTATTAATTAATTTGTTATATTAATATTACGTAAAAAGTAAAAATATCATAACTTCAATAATTTCTTTTATTTAATGTTTTCTTAAATGTATTTTCTAACAACTAATTTATGTCTGTATTACTTTGCAGACAACCATAGGACTGTTTCATCTTTTAATCAATGACTGCCCCTGTTGGTGAATTATTTCTATATATTTATATATCGCTTTGACTACCTTCATCTTAAAACATGACATATGCTCTACAATCTTTTTTTATCCTGAGAAAAGTGTCTTTTACATATAGGGACAAACATTTTTCTTTTAAAGGTTAAAAGACAAAGATTTTTAAAACATCTCGTGGTCGGTATAAATATACCTTTTAACAGTTAAAAGACATATTTTTACCAGTATAAACACGGTCATTCTTGGATATAAGAAAAATGATTACCTGCTATAATTCAGTTCATGAACAAGTTATACTTAAAAATAATATATATCGGCTTTGTAGATCATGCGTTAACGCACAGGACTACGAACTCGTATAGTTCGCGAGTTCGATTCCTGTCCGGTGACATTTTTTCGATTTGGTTTTCAAGCAGCAGCACGCTGTTGGTAAGGCGAGCCACATTGTTTGTTTACGTTTCGAAAATATTGTTTGTCCGGCGGATATCGACTCGCGACCGCTACTGTACTTTAACGTATAGGTTTCTGCATGCTTTTCAAATGTAAGGTGTAGCGCCATCAAGGAAGACGACCTGCAGCGCTATCAAAACTTGAGAATAATATTGTTTAATTGTGTAAAAAGGCAATTCCACCCGTTAAAATAATAAAAGAAAAAAAATAATGTAACCTATAAACACCTGATTCATAACACTGTCTAGAAAAGTTGATAGAAATGGAAAGGAATTATGAATAAATTCGTCCTGTTTTCGTTCCGAAAATATTATTGCCGATGGATACAAATGTATTGGTTTAATGAATAAATTTCTTTCCGAATCTTATCAAATGCTCGGTTTTAACCAAAAGCTTTACATCCCAGCAATCGAATTTGGGTAGAGTTGTATAGAATTGGATTCAATTATTAAATTCTGAATCCATACTTTGATCAACGGTGAATCCATTTTAATACGTAAATTCAATTCTATTCGTTCATACGAATAAAAAGGTGACTTTCTGAATTCATATTAATCCAAAAAAAGTTTTCTTTTTAAAAATTAAATCTTAAATACATCCGTATTCAACATTATGGATTCAAAACTATCCAAGTCTATTCATTTCAATCCAAAAAAAGTTTCCTATTTAAAAACGAAACATTGAATGCATCCGTATTCAACATTACGGATTCAAAAGTACAGTTTCGGGGTCTCTGATTATGAATGTAACATCAAAATTGGTAAGTTCAAAATGGCAGATTCAATATGGCGGAATTTTTTTACATATTTTACTATTTTCGGTTGAAAATGTTCACTTGCGGGTTTTCGGGGTCTCTGATTATGAATGTGATATCAGAATTGCAAAATTCAAACTGGCGGATCCAATTTTGCGGCATTTTTTACTTTCAGCTGAAAATTACCACTCGGGGGATTTTGTGGTCTAAAAGAATATGACGTTAGAGGTGTAAAATTGAACGTGGCTATCAATATTTTTCGTGAAGGAAAACATTCCAATTCTGAAGAGAATATTAGTAAGAAAAAGTAAATTTCGGATTCTGAAGAATCCGGTATTATATTTTGGCAATTCAAAATGAATCAAATGTGAAATTATTTAGAATTGCTGATATTCCGTAATCAATTTTTGAAGTTTGGTATTGTAGATTTAAATACTGTCAAAACGACCACAGAATGGAACTTCCATAAAAAGTACTGTGATTCCTTATGTTTCGAATTTTCTTCATGTATCTATATGATCTATTTACATTCTTATCGTCTTGGCCATTGTATCCAATGTTGCACGATTCTCACCAGAAAGAGGTAGATCCTGTGGGAGAATATTTTTTTTTGGTTCACAGCATATATTCCGATCAAAATCATTCTATTTCAAGTCGAAAACGTTTTCTTTGGTAGCATCGATAATGTACTGTTTAATTTCTTTACAAAAGAAATATTCAAATAGTTCGACTGAAGAGTATGCCAATTTTATTTTATCCATTTCCGTCGATGATAATTCGTTCTCAAAAGAATCTGCATAAAATGTTTCTAAAAAATCCCGAGTGGACATTTTCAGCCGAACGTAGTTAAAAAAAATTCCGTCATATTTTATCCGTCATTTTGAATTTTCCAATTCTGATATCACATTCGTAACCACAGAACACGAAAACCCCTCAGTGAATATTTTCAGCCGAAAATGATAAACCATGTAAAAAAAATCCGCCATTTTGAATTTTTTAAATGTTGCATAATATTCATAATCAGAATGTTCCAAAATCCTTTAATATATGATTTAGCAAGTTATAGGAAATCAAAGGAGAAAAATAAAGTAAACCATTCTATCAATATGAGTAGAACACGTAAATTACCGATGTTATCGACTTTGAGAGGCTCGTATTTGCAGCAACAAATTTTTTAGAGTAAATTACACTCACATTTTTAAGTACAAGTATTAATAACACGTTTGTAGCCATTTGTTGCATAAAGAAACCATTTTCCTGGTTAGAATCGGCCATTTTCTAAAAAAATCGTATAAAAATCACGATTTTTTTCGCAAATTTGCAAAAAAAAGTACAAGATAACATTTTTTAATGGTTTCAGTGCGTAGAGCACACCCAAAAACATAAAGAACATGCAGTGGCGTAAAAAATTAACCGCGATTTGATTAAAATTTGAGAGCCCAAATTTGCGGTTCAGTTTTGTGTTATTCAGGCGTTAAGGGGTTAAAAATACTATAGTTTCTTATAGGTTATAATCTTGCAAATGTATAAAATATTATGTAATAAATAAAGCTAGGAACCAATACAAACTTTTATATACAAAAAATTCACCATTTCAATGTCTCCTTTTGATACACATCATAAGAATATTTGAAAATCGCAATATTCTTCATTACCAGCAGAATTAATCAAACATAAAGTGTAAATTAAAAATTGGGGGTAGTTTGATCCAAATTGAAGTGCCGAAAATGAATGTACACCGTATCTACCGAAATAATTTCAATAATTTTATAACAATTACGAAAAGTTATCGGATGTTGACTGAACTTATGAATCGGGTGTTTATAGGTTAGAAGAGGGTTATTTTTTCTTTTATTATGTTAACGTCTAAAATGCTAAAATACGTATTCTTTTGGACATAATAAAATATTCTTTTGAAACATGAGAATTTAATGGAATATCTTTTACTCGATAATAAATAAATGCGAAAAGACGAAGATTTTTCTGGAAAACATATAGGATTGCAATTACAATATTTATGTGATGGGGTATAAGAAATCGTTTTAAAAGACACGGGATTGTACCTGATAAAAGACACTTTTTTTATAGTTTTCGATAATGGGCGAAAACTTTTTGCTGGACATTGCCGGACTTTTTGTGTGTTTTTGCGAAAATGAAGATTTACATAACTCGAAATTTCCAGGCATCGTCGTTGATGGGCCGCGCTAGCTAGGCGGGCGACACAGATAAATTACCTCAATGAGGACGCTAGCGAATATGTTTATCACGAAAATACACGACCGTGACACGAATGAAGTTTATTTTATATAATCGCCTTCGGGTGACATTTCGGCAGCACCGCCGCTAGATCTGCCGATCTTCCTCCCTCTCCGTCAGGCACATAATATGCACGATTCAAATTGCGCAGCCACGAGCCGCTTCGCCAGCCACATCCTGCTACGAACGTGCACGCGTTCGCGAAATCCCGCTCAAACTTCCTGTAGCACTTGACCTAGGTTATAATTGCACGGGCTACGCCTACGCGCCCATTATTAATTCTTGGGAGGCATAAATCTCCCGCGCGACACTTCATTCTATACTTCAATACCGCATGTTTTCATTCCAACTATAATTCTCCCATTACTATTTAAAGATTACTATGAATTACAAAAAGCTACATTTTTATTTATTTATTTAACCCATTAACGCCCAACGGCCACTTCTTCTTGCGTCAATTTCAGTCCAGTATTTCGTATCAAAATACAAGTTAACAAAAATTGAAAGGTACATATCCTACCATTTTCGAGGTTCCTCTTCAAGATTCCGAGGTCAAAATTGAGTTTCGGCCTTTAGGAATTCCAATATGGCGCCGAATTTGAACAAAATGTCAAAAAAATTGGGAATTATTTATTCTTACCAATTTTTTTTCGAGCCCTTGGAATATTAGGATTCTATCGAAACTCTGAATAAATTTAAATAAATCTAAAAAAATTCCGTGATATTTCTTGATGAATTGTGAGAACTTTTCATTCTTACCATTGTATTAAAAAAGATCGTTGTTTTTGAATTAGAACTTCCAGAAAATTTCAAAGAAATTTTCATTGCTGCGGCCATTTTGAGATCGTTAGAATGATGAAGTGTATAAAAGTAAAATTTTTCCTGAAAATTGAAGTATTTTATTCACCTTTATTCAGAGTTTCAATAGAATCCCGATATTCTAAGGGCTCGAAAAAATTGGTAAGAATAAATATTTCCCAATTTTTTTGACATTTTTTTCAAATTCGGCGCCATATTGGATTTCCTAATGGCCAAAACTCAATTTTGACTTCGGAATCTGTTAGAGCGACCTCGAAAACAGTACACAGAGAGAAAGGAAATAGTTAACGAAACCTTTTTGTAATAGTAAAACGTGTAAAGCCAAAAAGTTGTTGCATTAACTATTTCCATGGTAAACGGTGCAATAAAATTGTTCCATTTACTATTTTCCGATTGTTAAATCGTTCATACATAACCTCAAATATCAATTCTAACCTTACATATAGTTAATGCTACTACTAAGGTTAAAATTGATTCTACTATTTTTTCGTAGTTCCATTAACACTTTTTTTCTCTCTGTGTAGGATATGTATCTCTTAATTTTTGTTAATTTCCATTTTGATACAAAATACTCGATTGAAATAGAAGGAAGAAAAAGTGTCCTTTGGGCGTTAATGGGTTAACCACTTCACTGGTAGCCGTTTTCAAATAAAAAGCGCCAAGACTGGTACTTGCCAGTTTTTAAGATATCGAGAAACTGTGAAACATGAGTTCAATTTTTTCATAAAACATATCATTCGACTTACAAAACTCGCCTCCTCCCTCCCAGTATGATCTCAGAATTTAAAAATTCAAAATGGTCGATCCAATCTGGCGGACGAAATAAAGCAATATTGAAACATCTCTTTTCACAAGAATTGTGTTCATCTGAACATGGTATCAAATGTATTTGAAGTGTGCATTGGTTATAGATTCAAAATAGCGGTTATATTTAAAATATACACTTTATATGTTTTTAGTTAGTTTAGTTTGTTTAGTTTATATGTTTCAAACTTAAAAATCATAATCTAATATCAAAATACATAGCAAAACAAATAAAATAGTTACAAAAAACAACAAAAAAACAACATAAATATAAAAAAATAAAATAAAAAAGCAAAAGATGGAGTGCAAAAACCTCCCACCACCTCCTTGTGATGCACTCTGGGGTCGTTATAATTAACCAGCTAACGACGGAGGTTAGTCACATCATTTTTTCATTTTATGAAATATTCAAAATTCAGTCCGCCAAGGTATAGTCAAAATTCCTTTTGCACATTATATTTGCCATCTCGGATACATCATTTAGAATTTTTAAAATCTGAGATCGGATTCGTAATGAGCGACCCTAAAAACACCAACTAACGAGTTTCAAGCAAATCCGATGAATTTTTAAAAATTCGTCTGCCATCTTGGATACGCCACTTTGAATTTTGAAAATCTGAGATCAGATTCGTAATCATCGACCCCAAAAATCTCCGAGTACCCAGTCCCGTCATGTTTAAGTGATGTTTTCTTCTACACATATATTTTCAGTAAAAAATCCAACATTTTTAAACTTTGTTTAATTTTTTTAAGCAATAAAACATGATAATTAATTAAAAATATTGATTTATTTACATTTCCTAACATGTTCTTGAAGTAAGGAAACAAAAATTGCAGCAAAATGAATTAATAATTGCCTTAAATATGTAAATAATGAATTACAAAAAGGTGTAACATATATGCTACACCATGCTTCAAAGGGTATGTGTGATATTTTGTTGTTGTGACATTTTATCAATTTGATAATTTGATGTGTGATCAGATGTCCGTCATATTTTCTCGTGTGATCATTTGTCCCTGAAATAAAGACATGCTACCCAAAAAACATACAGCTATAAATGTAAGAAAAGCTATAATAAAAAAAAGGTGACTGAAAAAGAAACGAAAACATGATGAAAAACTTTAAGCTTTTGACAAGTACCATTCATTTCAATATAAATACCAATGATTATATGATGACTGAATTGCCCTAATTATTGGAATTTTTCAAACATACACTCGAGAAATTCACTAATTATATTGATTTTCAAGGTCTCCAAAGGTAAATAACATAAAAATCATAGCGGATCTAATAAGTGGATAAAAAATTTTAAATCTCCATCGAAATAGACCAAACTGTGTGTGTCGGGGGTTTCGAGGTCGCCGATTACGAATCCGTAGTCAGAATTTTGACATTCAAAATGGCGAATTCAATATGACGGATAAAAATTTTAAATTTCCATCGAATTAGAGGAAAATCAGCATTTGGGGGATTTTGAGATCGTCAGAATTTTGAAATTCAAATGGAGGAATCAATATATATTGGATTCGTTATCAGAGACCTCAAAAACCCTTAGATAGAGAGTTTTGTCTAATTCGATGTATATTTTAATTTTATGTATCCCCCATTTTAAATATCAAAATTATGGCTTTGTATTGGTGATCAGTGACATGAAAAATGCATACATTCCGATACATGTGTCTACAGGGGGAATTCCTACACAAAAGATTTATTTTGAAAAGGCGGTATTTTGTTGGGTATATCATTGTTTACAATTAATTAATGTTATTGAAAAATGTTTCAAATTGGTGTTTATGTATTACTTAACCACTTCAATGGTAATGGATCATATATGTACAAAAAAAATTATTGACAAACGTGGTAATGGATCATATGTGTACATTTTGCGATAACTTTTACAATTCTTAATGAATTTGCATGAAACTTCGTATACCAAGATATTTTGGGTCGCTGAATCCGAATCTGTCATCAAAATGGGAAAATTCAAAATGGCGGATCCAATATGGCGGCTGTAAATTTGCTAAATTTATTAAAATGTGCGGCGCACATTTTTCTTTATACGGAAAGCAGCTGAAAATTGTTACTCGGGGGTTTTCGGGGTCGCTCATTACGAATTTGAAGTCAGATTTTGTAAATTCAAAATGGTGGATCCAAGATGGCCGACATAAATGTGAAATATTACTTGATTTTTTAAATGATTAATTAAATGTTAAATGATATATTTTAGGAAAAAATGGAACCCGTGTTTCACCATTTTTCGATATCTTAAGTACAGGGCTGTACCACTTCTGGCACTTTTTTTTTTAAACAGCTACCACTGAAGTGGTTAAACACCTTAGGCATATAGAAATCGAGGAACGAAGTACGCGGAATCACAAATTGATTTTTAAGATGAAAAAAACAACAAAGGTCGACCTTGTATGTAAGGACCACTATAACACAAGGGGTTAAGTTTTTTACTTCTAAAGAGTTCTTTACTTTTGTCGAGTTCGTTACTTTTAAAAATGATTACATATGTTGACATTTTTCTTGAATAAATATAGAGTTGAGACAACAAGTCTTTCAATTCAAAAATAAATGTTGATTTTACTACTTTTCTGCATTCAAGGATAATAATGTCATTATAACTATGAAACGGCGTAAGTAAATAATTCCAGCAATAAGAAAAAATTATCTACGACATTGATTGATGCAGCAGGTAACAATAGATTTAATAGCTATCCATAAAGAAGATATAAATGTAGTTGAGGTATACTTTTAGTACAATAGATACTATATTGATGTTAAAAAATGTAAAAAACGATGATGGGCTGCTAAAATTTAAAGCGAGTGGTAAAATAATAAAATAAATTATGAAGTTGATCCTGAAAGTGCTGTGAAATTAATAATAACATTTATATTAAACAAATACCTCAGAAACTAGATTAGTAATGGATTCATACAAAATGTACGAAGATTTTCAGTGGTGTTTTGAATAACGTGTAAAAATAAACGACTGTTGACGACATTATCTTTAAAAATAAATTTTTGTACATTCTTTCGCAGAACAGCGTGAAATTAATTCCTTACGTTCCTCAGATCATTCATTCTTGCGAATGATTCATTTTATAAATTTCTTCTTCAGATTGTCAGTGTTAATGCGTGAACTCGTCTCTTATGTCACGATGCTGACTCATGTAATGTATATATATGCCATCACAAGTGAAGGGCTAACATGTAACTAAAGCATGGTAATAATTTGTGCAATCATCGCGAGTTGGAGATCCGAATTAAATAGTTGCATATATTAATGATTGTTTGTCAATATATAGTGAAGATGGCTTCATCTTATTTTGGTATGAATTTGTATTTTGTCGCTTTCTTTGAAATATTTTAATATTTCCGTTAGATGAAACAAATATTTTATTCGCCGTTCTCGAAAAGTAATGATTTAAAAAGAAAATCAAAACAATAATAATCAATCTTTAAATATTACTCGAATTCAATAGTTCTTGAAACTTTTGTGAATCTTAGTATTGAACGGATTACTCGGAGAGAATATCATGGTTACAAAATTCGTACATATAGAAAATATAATATTATTAATTGTATGTACTTCACTCTGCCATCCTATCATTGCTCCTTATCTAATATAATTATATTATAATTTTTATTATTTTGCGTCTGTTATCAATGATTTGATCTTTTCGGAAAATATTCTTTATTATTGAATTCTGAATTGCGGAAACAGCGTCTTTTATGGATCGATTTCGATAAAACAGCTGTTTTGTATATCATGGATGTATAGTAAAGTTAGGAATAATTAAAGGGATGTTATTGGTATTTATACTACATATACCGCAAATTCCTTCATTGCTTTCGTCTTATGTCTCGTTTATATAAAACTTTCTTGCTATTATGTTTTCAACCAATTTAATATACGGAAACATCGTTCAAATCCGATCTCATAAATTCTTTTTATAACAGAGATCACAAATTTACGCTAATGATCAGCGGAAAAATGTGTTTGTTTATTTTTTTAGAAACAGTTGAGAATGTTATTATTTGTATCCAAAATAACAAAAATTAATGATGCATTCATGAATTGGTGATAGACATTAGTAAAATCTTATTGAAGATAAGGGGAAGGACGATGTCCTATAATTCGCTTTATTTACACGCTGTCAACTATTGTATTTATTCTGCTTTCCAGTAATTTGTTAAAGACGTTAATCCCCTCAATACTATTATCATTCATATGCTTAATTTGGCATCCGATGTTGATTTTCAATTCCATACTTTAAGCTTTAAACACAGAAGCAGTTATCCCTAAGCAGCAATCAGCAACTCAGAAATGGGAATAATCGCTGTATATCTCCCATAATTGTCCACAGTTCAATCAAAAACAAAATACATAATCTAGGCATCATCACATTCAAAGACTTGTCAAAGAATGATGATCATGCTTAATCTTGCTTGATCTTTCTCAAGAAGAACTTAGACTGTATCAAATCAAATTTAGAAGACGGTAATCATTTACCCTAATTAAATCCTATTTATTTTACTATCAAATTAAGAAAGAAATATTTACATTGCTAACTCGATTATCTATGAATTTTGCAACCACACCATCATATTTTATCGGTATCTTAGTGTTAATTTAGGAAGAAATACATTGACAACTTTGTTTAACATCATCACTAAAATTCAGTTCACCTCATTTCCGCAAGGGTGTACATAATTTAATTTAAAGTAACTATAGAGCACATGTCTCATACAATTCTTTACTGTATAATATTAAAACTGGTAGTTCTTGACAAGAGAATGAGAGTATATGCAAAACTAATACATCCAAACATTCTGGCGGGTGTATTTGTGTGTAATTATGTATATGTATAAGATATCCCCCTGAATTAGTTGTAAAAAGACATTTGAGTAACTTAATTAGTTAATGTAATCACATATTCTACTTATCGGTTCATAAAAAATGACAAAAAGCAACTATTTTGACACTCTAAAATTAAAAAAATCAAAAGAAAGCTTACAGAAATAGAAGGTCGATTGGAGTCGACTACATTTCGAATGTATATATTATACTTGATTACACAGCCCCTTATTCTCTAATGTTCTTATTCTCATGTTCCACTAGGATCAATGTATAGTAAAGAAATCTAGAAAAAAGGTTAACCGATATGACTTATTAATGGTAAGATTAATATGAAACAAACACACCGGAAAATTACTAAACTCGCCAAATTATCAGCAATTTACTCATTTTTAGTGTTGTCAGGAAAACGCAAAAATATCTGTCATTTTTCGGCATTACTTTTTGCATATAAGGGGGATCCTTATTTGTCAAGTTGAAAAAAATTATTTTTTGTAATAGTCTTTATTGATTTTGAAATTGTTTGAACTTTAAAAATATTTTTTTAACAATACTGGAGTAGAACTCGATTTTGCACCCTACGGCGAAATCTTCGGGCACAAATTATCGAGCCCCACGTCTGTCGTATTAAAAGATATCGTATGCAATACGGGCAAAATGTAGATCTTCACCGAGTGTGATTGTCACCTCTATTCGCTCACGGGACAAAGTTTGCACTGATCGAAGATCAGTAATTGCGCCTTTCTTACATAGTATCCTATTTCGAAATACCTTTTTCGAAATAATGAGTCGATTAAACGAACTTACCTAAGTGAAGTTCAATCAGCATTATACGGGGCGCCTCCTGCGAAGATTACAAATATATTCTGTTGATTGTGCTCAATTATATTTATATCATCACAAAGTTTATAACACGGAAGCAAAAGATACCCTGATCTCGCCCGATATTAAGTATTTTAAAGTGCTGCTACACAGAGAGAAAAATATTATATCCGATACCATCTGTTTCTTTCTGTGTAATCGAATTACTGCTGGGACTAAACTAAATATTGTTATGTTAGGGAAAGTTAAAGGGTGGGACTGATCTTCATGGGAGACCCTTCATATAATCACATGTGAGCTTCTCTTAGGTAAATTCGTTTAATAGTCGAATTATATTAAACGCAAATGTACCAGGGCCTTTTTTCCGCGATCTATACTTGCAGCATTTCGTATTGACTCGACTTATGGACAACCGAATTGATCACAAAATTATGTTTGTGGTTCTAACTATCAAGATTCAAAATCTGCAATATTATCTTTTACTGACTAGATATACGAAGCAAAAATTGTGATATTTCGATGCTCATACCATTTCCATATTTTTTTTGCCAAGGCATTGAGCTCTGCCAATCTGAATCCCCCTTTAGGATATGAAATGGCGGTAGTATTCTCAATACGCAGTAAAATATCATAGTTTTAGAATTTTCCAGCAAATATTTAAGACCAAAGAATATAGCCGCTGCAGCTCTAAATAATTTATGTTTTATTCTTTGTTGAATATTCGAAAAACCATGAGTTCTTTCTTTGTTACAATATGCACTCCAACCAGATAAAAATCATTCAGAAAAAATTTCCAATGTATAATTGGGATTTTTAATAGGATTACTAATGAACATAATATTATTAGTTCGCTACATTTAATGATAAAATCATGTGAGCTTCATATACTTACTGTTATTTTTTCTACATTTTCTCATTCTAGGGACTTTATATGACTTCAGCCATATTTTGCTATTGGATATAATGAATCTAGAGTGCCGTAAATATGAAAGTTCTCGAATCTAATAAACATTACAGTTTTTAAGTAATTTAAGAGCATTTTGGCGTTTCTCTTCCAGATTTCATTTTCATTGCAATTGAAATTAAAATAAACCCTAAATATTTCTGCTGCTATGAAGGAATTAATTTACCCTTTGCTTCATGTGTGTTATGGATCAGGCAGTAACGCAGCTTTTAGTTGTGTCTCTGCCCTTTTTGCACTATTTATAATTTTGTGCAAAAAAAATGGATACTATTATTATTATTATATACGACACATATACCCTTATTATACCCCTACTATTATACCCTTTTTTCACGTAATAAAGTTATAACACTTTTCATAATCTGGTATATAAAAATGGAGTCGTATATTTAAACCGAAAGGTAGGCAATTAATTTGGAAATTTTAATCTTAAATATTTTTTATTAGACTCTGCTGTAAGGTATCTTTCAGGCCTACAAACTTGCATTGGGCTACTCTTATATCTTCTATTTTAAAATGTTCGATTTTTATGTTTAATTTTTTAAGATTTAATATAATCTACTCAACCCATCAGATTTGGAAATTATGAAAATATTGACCTTCACAGCTTTCACATGTGCAGATCACACTCTTTTCTAGGAGCTCTTAAATATCAGTATCTATTTGAATGTTTCCATTTTTTAACCAACATCGTTTTATATTCTACATTATTCTGATGGTTTAATTATAGAATATGACCTTTTATAAGCCCTGTTTTGCAAAGAATTTTGATGGTCCACCTTCTTTGTTTGAAACGTTTTTTAATATGATTTGTATTTTTGAAATAAATAAAAAATCGATATTCTTTCATGTTTCGTCGTTTACGACATTATCGTTGATTTTATGAAGAAATTCCATATAACCTTTTGTGTAGAGAATGTGATACTTTACCCTTTATGTTGAAATCATTTTTTTGTGTGATTTGTATTTTTGATAAGAAACGTATTTTTTTAGCATTTTTTCGGTTGAACTTTAAAATCTGTTTTATCATTCGCGAGATTTCACCAGATAAAAAAAATGAGTACGTACGTATACTTACAAGATCACGGACAAAAATTGTTGTATTGCATTTTTTTCTCGTTTGGGTTCTGAAACGACGACATGTGATGAAAAACTATACGGTAATTTTTTTGTCGATGTGATCAAGCTTTTATGTAACGCAATTTTAAATCTGTGTATCGAATAAAATGGGGACACAACACACTCCGGAAAGTTGGTAGCACTTAGCATATTCAAAAAATCATTACTTTCCAAAATATCCGTAATGTTCATATACTGCAGTAATTCACAATTAATATAAAAGTAAAAATGTAGAATTACAAAGAGTTATTGTTTATCCAATGCCATTTCGGCCCTGGATGACATATGATATATTATAAAGAAACTTGTAATAAGCAAAGACTTTGTTTTATTTGAGTGTAGACATTTTCATCGTGATAACTATGTTTCCTGCTGCGAGCACGTATGATGAAATTAGTTCAAGCATCAAAATTCATTACCGTTGCGTTAGGTGATAATAAAACAGATAATAAACACAAGCATCTGAACCGAAATGCCTTTATAAGTAGTGGGTAAAAGGCATTCGCTTTGTTTATGGAATTTGTTCTATATTGTAATGTAAAAATGAAAATTGTAGCAATATTATATCTGTATATCTTAGCTTCCATATTACAACCACAAACAAACCGATTTCTACAGCTTTCCATATATATAACTGCAATGGAAACAGCATATAAATATAAATAAATAAATATATATATATATAGAAGTAAAAAGCACTAACATTTTATAATACGCTAATCATCCAGCTACAACAAAATACACAGATTGTGCAATTTTCGTCAGTGTGAGTAGTGTTACTAAAACTACTTGGTAGCATGTAACATTATTGATTAAAAATTGAAAATTAATATATTTAAATCTGAAATTTTATTAAAAAACGTTAATTTGTAGGGAGTATTTTTTACTTTTTTGTATTCTAATATGTCGGAAGCTGTAGTTGAACCCTAATTTGAAATGTAATTGTAATATATTCTCAGACGAACCAAATTAAAAATCAACCGATACGGTCAATTTTTCTGGGCCTCATTCAACACTACTTAAGTAGTACAAGGATTAACCTTAATACAAGTGTTGAAGGATTTGTTATTTTATTTATTTTGACTTTGTTTTGACAATTTAAATCCAGTATCATTTTTAAGATTCATGTTATCGATTTACTGTAATATATTCTCCACGTAATCTCGGTTATTTGATGTTGGCCCCTCTAGCGAGTTCTCTTGAGAAATTACGAATACTTGTACAAATCATTTTACAAAAAGGCAAAAACATAAAAAACCCATGCAAATTTTTGCATAAAATTTTATTTTAATTCACTTTATTCTCAGTGCGCACGATAATACTTAGGTACAGAAAATGAATGAAAATAATAATGTTTAATATCTTTGATTTTATATATGTGTACTATTTATTGTCCCTATTTTCTTAACCTCAATCAATTTTAGTTTCATTAATTGTGAAGCCAGATATCTTTTATTCATCTAATACTTATAATTTCCTTTATCAATTATTATAATACATTAGACGAATAATAAATAATAAATTTCTTTATCTATTAAATAGTGCTTTTTCGTGAGATAGAACCTTTTCCATTGCTACAACGGGATACAACCCTTTTTAGCGCCACAACGAGATATAACCCTCTTTACTGCCACAACGAAATAGAACCCTCTTCGATGCCACACCGAAATATAGAACCCTTTCGCTCCGAGCCGACGGTATGTACACAAAAAAGTGTCTTAAAATTGTTACAATAATTAAATTTGTTTAAATTCAGCCAATATATAGTACATAATTAACGTGCCCATGAATTTAGACTTGTTTTTGTTTCATCTGGAACGTCAACTGTTACTGTGAAGTAGACTAGAGAATTTACTTTAATTTTAATTTTATATCGTATTAATACCTAACATTTTACTAATCTTTACTAGTCGTTATCGAACATATTGAGGATATTTTCAGTCCTTGATCATTACAATTTCAACGACTTACAGCTTGTAGTCCAGACGCTGATACACCTCGGTATGCATTGAAAGGTCCATTCGAAAATTGGAATGATTCTTATAGATTTTGACCTCCTGAATACGAATCTGTCAGGCGTTTTTCCAAAATACCCATAGGTTAATAATTGTTATAAACAATTTAATTGTTTAAATCGCTATAGCTCGAAACGATTAGATATGGAGCAAAAATTCCCGATTAAATAATGTTCCGCATGTTTTTTAAAGAAAAAAGCTTCTTACTAATTTTTCCGTATATCCTATATTTTTTGAGATATTTGTCATTATCTATATGAACCACTCGAGTTTTCGAATAGACAGGTCATTACTCGCAAATATGCATTCAACTTTTCGATTTTCATGTTTCGACGGCCATTTTTGAAGCTGCCATCTTGAGTTTTTAAATGAAACGCGGCCCCTCTTGAATTTTTGGATTTATGATATAATAACTTTATGCAATTGAAGTTTATTGAGCAAACCAAGTCATCAAAAACAAGCTTCAAAAATGAAAAATCGAAGAAAATTTAACGATTTTCATTTAAAAAAATCCCTGCAACTTTGTTACGTGACTTTTTCCTGTAATTGTAAGCATTCCATGTGAAAGAGCATCAAATTTTAAGTTAAAAATGATAGTGTCGAGTTAGTTGTAATAAAATTGCGTTAAAATCGTAGCCTCGGATTGCCGTGCAGCAGCGGCAACGCGTGCTTGTCGATGCGTGAATTAGTTAATGATAAATATCTGAATAAATTTAGGATATACGGAAAAATTAAGAAGAAGCTTTTTTGTTTAAAATAAGTAGATGAACATTATTTAATTCGGAATTTTCATCCCGTCACTAATTATTTCCGAGATATCGTTATGATCTCACTTTACTGAATTGTTTTTGTTCATACCACCAAATTACTTCTCTTCATGAAAATACTCTTAAGTTATTTTAAATTGGTCTAAAGCAGAGTGTGAATTTACAACCAAGGCATTATTAATAGGTGCACAAGTAATTAATTTTCGAAAGATATTAGCCACTAGTATGAGTTGGTATTGTTAGAATATATATAAGAAGTTGCATGAAACAATGTGACTTTACAGAGTGCCGAACATAACATTTTATTACATCATTTTAGACGATTATATTTCTTTGAAACTCTAACAAAAGTATGAACTTTGCTTTATCAGACTTCTTTATTTTAATTCACGCTTTTCTACACAACGGCAAAATCTCAACCCATTCTAAAAATTATGTTCATCTAGATATTATATTTCTTTTGATGAAATATGTTGTGTCACGAAACCGTGCACTTTTCATCCAGAAAAACAAATCGATATAGTAAAACGTTTCAATCGCTAATAAACGTTTGCGCCAACTTAAGGAATCGCAAGCAACATCGCTTGTATTGTTAATAGATAATTCACATACAAATTAATAACAAACAGTAGCTTTTTTTACAGTGTTTTTCAATTATAATTTTGGTAAACGATATAACTATTTAAATAAAAACTGTACCACAGTAATTTACGTGATTTTGTCTTTACTGGAAAAAATAAGAGTTAAAATTGTTACACTTTTAATTCGACCGACATTAAAGTCTAAAATAATGGTAACTTTCTTAAATTAAACAATTTTTTAAGTTAAAATGTAAACGTTAAGCTGTTTAAACTGAATTTAAGCCTTAATCTATGCTGAAGTCAAAATGAATATCATTTTAAGACTTCTGTATTCGTCTGAGATTATTCTATTATTATTATTTCTATATTAGTCTAAGATCATTGGAGCAACATAATTAAACATACAATTAACACTCTTTGGGAATAATGTTTCATGTTACTTCCGCCCTAGAGCGGGAAATTGGTTGAAGGACACGGAATGTTAAAAATACATCTGACTGATTTACGTATCCTGCATTCATAATAGTGGATGATGAAGTAGAGAAATAATAAGGAGTAGATCATTTTACTTGTCTCCATTTACAATGAATAAGTAAAAATCATATTACTGCTGGCACGACCTTCGCCTTTTAAGAGCCATTGACACTGTTTGTCGCGGATAATATTCATAAGACTTTTCGTGATTCAGAAAAATGATGGAACACGCAATCTCAAATGAACACACGCGAGGCTTCAGTTATGCAGTTTTTAAAATGAATTCATATCCCACTTGCAAATTCTGAATTTCTCACTTAGCCTATTTAAAGATGAAAATAGAACTTGATCATATACATATAATAACTTATTAGGGTAGAATTACAATTAATAAAAAACGGAAACAATTAATTTGTTATATAAATAATTTGTTTATTATATATATTCCGTTGGTTAAATGATAGAACTATATGTTTCTATTCAAACATTACCAATTGCCATAAACTCTCTAGATATAATTCATCTATTATATTGGATTTGTTATTATGTGGCACTTTATTTTATTGATTTCATTGAAACTTGAGTACAGATCGATAGTCAGTAAAACTACAAAGACATCGCAAGGTAGTTTTGCAATAGTGAATGACAGATAAAAGTAACATAAACTCTTACAAAATTCATGAATGGAATTGTACAAAATAGGTTTTAATGTGATATATCAATCTCAAACATAATTTATTCTTAAGATTAGCGTTACAAACTAGATAAAATTTCATTTTTCATGTAACATGACAATCTCTGCGATTCAGTGAATATTAGTCTTCAGTGATATATTCATCACTGTTTCAATCATTAGTCTCTTTTTCATTAGAAAGCAATGTCCTTTCATTACCATTAATTAAAGGTAATTCGTAAATCGAAAACTTGCTTGTTTGATCTTTTACTGATATTCATCAAGATAAATGATAACAGCCAATTTCTTTAAAATGGATACACATTTTGTATGCTTCCCAATGCATTTGCGACAGGAAAATAATAATTTCAGACACCCTGGCGATGGTTTTGTAAATAAATTTATCACTTGGCGTAAAATGAACCCCAAGTATAGCATAAAACTTAAAATTGTTGGCACTTTTAGTTTAGAATATTTCTAAAACTTTACATTCGGAGAACTTTTGAGGTGAGGTACGAATTGCCAGATACTTACCAATACTTATTGCCGGTTTCATGGTTCAAAATTTTTGTGGACGGTGTAATCGATGCAATCATGTAAGGTAATAGGAAATATAAACATTAACATTATTCTCAATATTCTGAAATTATGATCACGAAATATTACTACAATTAGAAATACTCCATCAAAATATTTATAATAATGCAGAATATTAAATATTTCAAGAGTATTTTACTAAACTATAGACAAAAGATTTTTTACATAGATCTTCTCACTGCTAAAACAAATTGTTTCAGCTAAATGAAACGTGTTAATAGTTATATTAAAATATTATTTTATTTTTTTATAACATTTAATAAACCGCACACTTAATACTAAGATGTTAAAACATTTGACTCGACGCAGATTGGATTAACATTTCTTATTTTTTAATAAATATGCATCGAATAGAATGAATCGTTTAAATAACAAGGCACTCAATAAAAATGTAGTTTTATAAAGTAAAGCAGTATTACGACAGGCACATTTATATAGGTATTCTCTCCTTTACTTTAAAAGTTATTGTATACCTCACTAATCCGAATATTCTTTATCTCATGAAACTAACAGTGTCGTCTAGATATTTACGTTTTATGCCAAATTTGCAACGATATCGTCGATTTAGAAGTAAAATACTAACGGTGTCAAATCGAAATTAAAAATGTATAGACTGTTCGACGTCCGATGTTATAACTGATTAAACCAAATTTTTAAAATTTGGGCTCAGGAAATTCTACATACTACATACGATTTTCTGAAAAATATCAAAGGAGTTACATGGTAATGTTGTAAGTGAACTATACATTTTTATTTTCTTTATATGTTGCGTGTTTGCTTTATAGTTTTTAATTTATTTATCTCTCAACTACTTCTTCTATATGTATACAGTGACGGCAAAAAGTCCGAAACCGGTCAAATGAACGCTAAAACGCGTGAAACGATTTAAAAAAAAATTTGTTCTTTTGTGGGTTACGACCTCCTACCTCTAAGGGGGGAGGAAAGGTACGAGGTGGGTCGAAAATCTTAAAAAGCAACAAGGGTCGAGTGGAGGCCCACTTGAAAAGTTTTTCGAAATGAATACAAGATTTTAATTCAAAACACATTATTATTAATAATTTAGTTTTATTTAGTAACTGTGGGAGAAATAAAGATTACAAAAATCTCCGAAATACGTTTTCAAAACAGGTACATTTTTGGTGGGCTATATAGTTGCTTGATTAAAAATTTGAATATTCGAATAATTCCTCGAAAAGTGGTCGCAGGATGACTAATATTTTGTATTCGTCTCGAAAAGACCTTTCAGATGACTCCTCTCGACCCATTTATAATTTAAGATTTTCGACCTCATCGTGTCCCACGTTCCTCCTTAGAGGTGGGGGGTCGAAACCCCCTTAAAACGATTTTTTAATATTTATGGTTTTCGTATTTCACCATTTCTGGACTCTTTGCCATTACTGTATAATTAGAAAATATGGAATGCAGTACTTAGTGGAATGTGTATAATTTGTACTATTTGTGTGGTATGGTGGTATCGTAACAAGAGATAATACTTATTTCATAATTTTTAGAATTATACACGAAGGACGTTGTTTCCCTAAATATCCTGTGTAGACATAATTTTATGACCGCGAATGCGCTGACTAGATAAATGTTAAGGTTTTTAATTAGTTGATTGCATTAATACGATATGACTTTACAAGTCATTCTTGAGGTACAGAATAAAATATCCCAGATGTCTTCTTCGTTTGCGTAAATTATCTCTGAGAAAATATAATCTTCCAAACTGAGCATGCATATCTTATGTTTTGACAGGTTAGACCTCTTCGTAAGATAAATTTGAATGCGGGAAGAAAGTTCTAATCATGCCCGTAGCTTCGTAAACTTTTTTATGGTTATACGTGCAATTTAACACTTTCTGAAACATTTGCAATTTGTCTTATTATACGGGTTTAACAGCTCAATTAGAGGTAATGTTTATAGAGGAAATACATGCGGATTAATTACTAGAAAGTCTGTTCATTATGTCAGATCATCATACTTAATACTTTATGTCGAGTCAGAAAAATAAGTTACAAATTATATACAGTGATGGCAAAAAGTCCGGGATGGTCAAATATTTCAAAGCATCGATATTAAAAAAATACGCTGAAACACATTTTTGGAGGTTTGCGACCCATTTGAAAGGTCGTTTCGAGACTAGTCATAGATGAATATATTTTCGTCCCAACGTCCAAATTATGTGCAAATTCATTTGGTTACAATTTGCATGCGGAAAATAATTAGTGAAAAACAATATTGAGAAAAGACATTATAGACAAAATTCCACCTGAACAGAACAAGGAATAATTTAATATAACTGACATCCGATTAGTAAACAATCTTTCTAAATTACAGGGAGTGAATTTTCACTCATAAAGAAAAGTGAAAGGTGAGCACTGTGTATGGAGTGATTAATTTCACTTCAATATGAGTGAAATTTGAATAAAAATTAGAAATATTAAATGCATAAAGTGTAACCTAATAATATAATTATAAGTTTATAAACAAATATAAAACGTTATTAATCTAAATAAAAAATAATCAATTTCTATATTTTAATAAAATAAGTTGTATCAATAAATTTTTCGGCATATTTGAATGTAGTAGAGATGGCTGAATGCGAATAAACTGGCACGGAACTTCTTCTGGAAATGTGATTCATTTCTTTTATTACTCTTATTATATTAACATTTCCATTTTACTTGTATATACTAAATAATTACAGATAACATGAAGCATATTTTATAAAAAAAAAATCCTTTTTTGTTTAAAGACAAACCACGTTCAAAATGTTAATCTAATTTTGTGAGATTTTCTACGAATTAACGTAACTATATATCTTTCATCGTGGGATAATATCAATTTCGACGTCCTAATTATTAAAATATACTCAAAAGTTTTATAAATTCCCTGTCGTTGCAAAAATTGAATTTTTAAATTGAACCTTTGATCATTTTGGTAATCAAGCGGTATTTCAATGGAATTATGAACATATTTATAATATTAAAAGTTTCACTTGACTAATCGATGTATTTAATTAACATAATAAATTACTAATTTAAATTTTACACATAAGCATCATTTGTACATTTATGACATATAAGGTCAGTGTCTTCCAAAATTAAATTTCTTTTAGTTTGAAATGTAAAACTTCATATTCCAAGTATTAAGACCTATTTTTAAGTTAAGGCATTTGCACTTTTTATAACTCTGTTTATATCTACAATTGTAAGACTCTGACTGGAGTGAATTTCTTCACTCATAGAACTCCAATATTTTGAGTGAATTTCTTCACTCTTTCATTTGGAGTGACTGATCTCACTCTTTTAGAGTGGTCTTTGACTCTTTTTAGAGTGGGCACCCTCAAACTGAACATTTCACTCCAAGAAATTTAGAGAGAATATTAAATTAGAAATTCTAGACTAATAAATGACTACTTTTGTATTCTGATGATACAAATCATTACTCATTAAAATAGTGCCATACTATGTCATGTTCTTTTCTACTCTTTCATGATGATACTTTTAATTATTTCATGACGATACTTTAAACTATTTCCATAATTAACTTGCTGTTTATTTTTGATTATTATGTTTGAAATTGAATAACCTCAATAGTATCAATTTATTAATAGTTTTGTATTTAAAAATTCAGTTTTAACATATATTATTATTACTGACATAATATTTTAACCTTCGGGAAATAAACTTACCCGACTAATTCAAAATTAAATAACACTTGTATAAAGAAATCAGTCTTTTGATCATCTTTAATGTGAGATTTATTGTAATTTAATTTTAACCTCTTTTTGTAAGATGTTCTACATAATGAAATTACGCGAGGAAATTACGTAATCTTAGCAATTCGGCACTGAATATTAATTCTGCATTTTTTAAGTTTTTCATAGATAATATTAAAAATTATGTCCTAACAATTATTATTCAAATTCTGTAGACCGCCTTACAAATAGCGCCAAGATTACTGATATTAAACACTTGTTCCGCTCTTAATTAGTTTACGAATATCGATCTAAGGGTACTTAACTTACGCAGAGGGTAAAGACGCCGATAAATGATCTTTAGGGCCACGGAAACTCGCTGCTTTTAACCTGAGGTAGATGTATAGGAAATAACTATGAATTTAAAAATTCATTAACCTTATAGACATGGATTTCCTGGTGACTTTAAGTCAGACGAATAGGGGGTTTCTTCTTCCTGTACTCCGAATGCTAACGTGCACAGTGCGTGTGGTTATAAGAGTTAAACTCGTATAATGCTCATAATTAGACATGCATTTCACAAAAAATATATACCGCGTATGTGTAGAAAAATGAAGAATAATTTTAATACCCTTAATAGAAGTTCCGAATTCACATTCAATTATAAAGATATATTTCTTAAAATATATATTTGTCTTGAATTTTTCTTTAAGTATCGTCAGAAAAACAATACGCAATTAGGTGAATCCCACGAAGAAGTAAAAACCGATATTTCTTATTTCTTACAAAAAATGGCTAAAATTAAAATTATAATGGGCTAATGGGGCTTGAAGTTTCTCATTTTCATTACCTCATTAATACTACAACTTGACTAAAATTTTTATTAAAACTTGATTTCAATCTTGCAGTAACGCCAGAAAAGTGTATGATAATCGCTTAAAATATTGGTATTATAGCTTTTTAATCGGAGGTCAGAATAAAGAACAAAACAAAGTTATTTAAAAATGTACCTTTTTTACTATTCCAGTGTACCGCAATCCACTAGTGCATTAAAAAATGGAATAGATTGATTTTTTACATATGATTTAGAAAAGAATTTTGTACAAATTTTTTGTTTAATTCCAATTTGTATGTAGATGCAGTATCATGTATTGAAATATACCATATGGCGGTTTATTTCAAGAAATTTCCATTGATTTGGGCATTAAGAAATACAGAATTTTAAACAAATTTAACATACAACTTTATTTTAATTTGAACGTTTCAAAATTTATCTTTCCTACTGTACAGTTTCAAAGTGTTTGAAACATTCGTATTTCGATTGTTTTTTCATGCTTTAATGTCGCCTCGAAACTACTTTTATTGACCAAAAGTGAATGAAAATTGACATAATTTATGTGAGCTTTAAAATGCTAAAAATTTTTCGTTAAATTTACATTTATACTGTATTTAACTGCTCTCTGCCTGCGACTTGTGATCCTACTACAATTTAAAATGTCAATAATTGGCATTGTATTTATAAACGAATCTCAATAAGGGGATTTTTCTGCATAATTTTAAAAAGAGGTCCTGATGCACTCTACTTTCTCAATTTGAAACAGAAAATTCACTTATTCTCAGTGAATAGTCACTGATGCCCATAGTGCAAAAGGAGCCACTGCGACGCAGTCAAATTTCACTGTTTAATAGTGAAATTAAATTGCTTTATGAGAGAATAAAATTGATTCATTGCTGGAATCAGGGAAACTTTAACGCGAAACAGTGAAATTCGTTCGCCGTTTCAGTGTGTAGGTAGTGAATATGATGAAATTCATTACCCAGCAGTGAGTATTAATTCATTAATTCAAATAGTGAGTTTTTCACTGTTTCGAATTGAGAGAGTACTATTTGAAATTTTGTTGCTAAGTTTAACTTGTTTAATAAAAATAAATGTCCAATAATCGCGATAAGTTATTATTTATTTGTGATCCATTTATGGATCTGCGGTTTCATCCAACATTAGAATGTAACTAGCTTTTACCTGCTGATACTATAGTTTTTAAAATATGAATTTAGCACTTTTAAAATTGCTTGCATGAACCAGAAGTCGCGTGTTCTTCGAAATTTGGGGTATGAAAATAGAAAAGTGTTCACAGTGTTCACAGTGTTCGAGTTTCCTCCATAAATCGTACGACTGGCATCTGTTTTAAACAAACGCATGTAGTCACTATTATCTACGAATTAAACTTTCTTCGATTCATGAACCGCCTTTAAGTCAACTTCAATAAACGAAAATCAATTCAGAAATCAAGAATCCGAATTCCGGAATGTAATCCTATAGGAACAATTTTCAATTTTCTTATTCGCTTTTCGTTCTTATTACTTTCTGCTTTCTTATTCGTTATTCGCTCAGCGGCTTTTCAAATTGAATTATCGGTGTACCAGCCAAAAAGTTATTAATGCCGATCGATTTAAACATTGTAATTTCACCTTTTCTTAAAATTGAGTATCCTTCTATTTTTATTAGTGTATTTTGTATCGGAATATATTCTTTTTTTTACAAATACAATATAATATATATATATATATACGTTTACCTATTATTATTATTTCTATCATTATTTGTATTTTTATTAATATATAAAATATAAATTATTATATATATGTGCAATTAGTTTTTATAATATATTTCTCTTCCTTTTTTATAACGAAAAGTTGATTTTACGGGAAAAGAATGAAGAAAGGCGTATATCATTAGTCAATGCCATGGGATAGTTTCAGTGGATATATTTTCTTTCCCATCAGACACGTTTTATGATTGAATTACGTGTGTTCCGTATATCAGCAGATGCTTATTTAATCGATAACTATAAAGAAAAACTGTTACAAATGACTACCTTCAATACTTTTATGAACATTGTTGGGATCAAATTTGAAGTATCTAGACCTGTCAAGGATGTTCGTCAAGTGGTTCACTGTTATAAAACAGTTATTATTAATTAAGTCAATCGTGTAATTGGTTTCTTAATCGAAAAAAAATTATTTAATATTTTTATTTTTAATTTTTAATGGCTCTAGTCACTTACTCTTAAAAAATTATAAATTCAAGTTAATATTTATTAGACTAGTTTTAAGTAATAAATTTAATTGACTGATTGTGAGAATAGTAGTTTTTTTTAACATTTTCTTTTTTTGGTACTAACTTACTTGACTCGGACTTAAGTTACAAAAATTACTTCAATCTATGTACTAAATTTGAATTAGTAAAAATATACTAATAAAATGAAAAATGGGTTACCATGAATTAGACAGCTTTTCCCAAAAAAACAGTAAAGCACACCCCATACATATATTTGTAATATTATATTAATCGAAGTGTTTTTACTTTTTATTCTCCAAATTCATTACTAATAGAATAAGTAACCTACTTTTGGTATATAAAAAGTAGTTTTGCATGAATTAAAATTTAGAGACAGATATTTTCTTTAGTACATTGTTAGACATGTTCCTTTAGAAAATGTTTAAGAAATAATTTTTTGCGATTCATTCATTAAGAATCAATTATAAATCGTAAATACTAACGTATAAATAAATGTTGTTTCCTAATGATAACAAATATTATCGAAGAAGAATCGTTCCACATCCATCAATACTTTTGAATAGTATTTTGAACAATAAATGCACATACGATATTATTCGTAATGTAAATTATTCACGACAATAATGATTTTTATATAATTAACACAGCATATGCTCAATGAAATGTTTTATAATTCGATATGATTGTTAATATTGTTAATATAAATATCGTTTTACATTGCAGTTACATCGATGATTGAATAACCAAAAAAGCTCATCGAACTTAAGGTCATTGACCATATGATGACAAAAATTCGATAATTAAGGCATGACGAGAGGTAGAAAATAACCGGAAAAATTGTATCGATCTCAACCGATGATGAATGCTTCCCCATCACGATTTTCCTTTATGCACCGCGAGAAACTTCTTTGGCAGCATTCACGTAAACTTTATCAACAGGAAATTACATTTCAAGTTTTATGTCATTTGCTGACAATCTTAAACAATATATAAATATAAATTGAGTTTGCATTGCACGAATAAATTGAATATTTTGTTTATGGGACAATTTAATCAATATATATATATAAAATTATACAATGCATCTAAAAATCAATATATGTATACATCATGTGTATTCTCTATATGCCTATGTTAAAAATAATCGTTTGTATTGTATTTTGGTATTGTTTCAGCTTGGGAAACAATAATTGTTGCACGAACACAGGACGAACTTGGAGCACTAGTTAATACGCTAACTCTATTCGGTTACTCACTATAATAGTTGTATTTACGAAAATTAACTTAAGAACAAGTTAAGGTATGAAAATTAACCAGCGTTACATTGATTTAATTTACTCTCTAAACTTGAATTAAACAAAAGCGAAAAGTGGGTTTATCCATCAATTAGTAAATTTTTTACTGCCATATAATATATAAATACTAAGATATTGATTTTTTTAGTTTAGTAGTTGTACATAGATGTAGAAGTAGTAATAAATTAGTAATTTTTAACTTTTTTTAACAAAAATGATTAATAATTCATTTGATGACTCACTTTTTATTTTCTTATTGGTAATTTTTAGTTTTTAGCTAATTCAAATTTAAAGAGTACTTAATGATATCCTAAATTATGGTATTTTACTAAACACAGTATTAATTATTTTCATAAAACGTTTTTATTTTAGATTTCGAAGTTATTAAAATTCTGACTACTTTTCGTCAGTAACTCTGACTATGAATCTATAAAATGCAATCAATGATTATAGAGAAAAAGAAATTCGGTAAAAATTATTATTAATTAAATAACTGATATATTTTTAGAATTCGAATCAAATGAGAACTGTATTTACGTTTAAAGCTAATCTGTTTCAGTATAAGATTAGAAGAAATGTAAGAAGTATAAATGAAAATGATTAATTTGTAGCTTTCAAAAGCATTTATATCAAATTTCATTAAGATGGTTAGAATTTTATTGAGATATTCATTAAGATGATAATTGCTTCAAATAATACTTTATATTTTTCGAAACATTTTATTCTAATGCATGCACAACTACTGCCATATTGTCGCAAACAATCTTTTTTATTTCCTTTCTCTATTATACAAAATTTTTCAATATATGGTCATATCCTCACAGAAGCTTTTAACTTTAGTAACAATTTAATCTCTTAAATAATAGACGAAATGTATTTTACGTGTTTACATAAGATTTAAAGTAATTACCATGTAGAGTTTAATGAAGATAAAATCTGCATAATCCCAGTTTATTAATGTATTTCAAAATATTAATTAAAAAATTAAAATCAATTCATAGTATCATTTACGTTTAAGATAAACATTCCTGTATATGGTAACAGACGTTATAGGTTATTTATTGATCCAACGATTCAAACACACGATTCAAACTAGTCATTATAAAAGTGTTTAAGTATTTAGATAGAGCTATTCGTTTTTATGTTCAGGAAAGAAGAGATCAAGCAAATCCATACAAGTGTTGCAAATCTTTTTTTTTAATATTTTCATAAATTCCCTTCGTACAAAATCTCAAGAAATGCATATAATTTGAAGAGATTTGAAGATTTTCAAAGAAAATAACAATTACAACGTTTGAACTCTGTAAAAATCAAACAAACATTTTAAAAATTATTATAAATTAAAAATGTACATATTAAATATGCATATAAAATGTTTGTCGTCTCTTTGTTTTATTTTATTTTACGTGTAATAGTATAATATTTGTAAAGTAATAAATTTTCATCTGACACTTATACTTTGTTCAATTTTTGTACCATTTGGTTTCCTTAGTATTTTGGTTACTTCTTACGAAACATTATAAAATATGTGTATTAATCATATGATTGATATTCAGTTAAGTAGTTGCAGGGTATCTTTCAATCATCATCAAAATATACATGCAAATAATATTTAAAAATATTCTTTCAAACCTAATTTTTTAAATTTTTTTATGTAATACATTGCTGTATTTTATAAACAGAAGTTTCTATAAATACTGCAAAACGTTTTAAATTTGGTAATTTTAATGATTCAACTTTTAATGTTTTAATGTGTTTTAATCTGGGAAATGTCGTCATCATTCAATAAAAACATCTTTTTAATATATTTAAGGCAGTAATACAATTTATAACAGAAAAAAGTGCTTGATATATAATAATAGTTAATTCTTAAATATTTCAGCATTTCCCTCAGATTAATTAATCCTTATGTCCTTCAATATGTTCTTATCTTAAATTCACAAAATACAAATACTAAATTTAAATACTAAAATAATACTCATAGCAACTGTCATAACCAGATAATACATAATTTTTATAAATGTTAAAGGTTAATCTAAAAATTTATTAAATTCCAATATATACTTAATAAAATATAGTCAAGAAAATTGTTATTATAGACGCATAAACATAATTTTTATTGTTTTCAGAAGAATTGTTTGGGATACAATCTTTGAAGTAAATACGATTGGCTCGCACAGTTTTATCGCTACCACATTTGTGTCACGGGTTCAAGCTCGAAACGTTCCGCGATCACGATTGTAGTTTTTAGAGCTGGATTATGCATGGGTTTGTCACGATTAAATTCTACATGCATCCACCTTATAGTATAACTATCCTATTACTCCTTTTATTCGAAAATAGGTTACTGCTAGTCATTTAAAGACTATAATAATCACTTGATATTCGATTTGTGATGATTTAAATAACATTTAAAGCAATGATTTTACTAGTTTCGAGGGAATTTAAAAATTATGTTAGTTCTCATTTATAAAACCCTATATACTGAGATCTTTTATTTACGAAAAGTTTTTTCAATTTAGGGATAACTTTATTAACTAAATTTAAGGCTTATCATCCGATTTTGTATTTTTTTTCTAATGTGATTTCTAAAATTTGCTATGTTCAATTTTATAAACGCTGGTTATCCTGTATTGAAAATGTTTTTGCAATTTTCAGAAATAAAAGTCTCTCAGTGTCGTAATTTGTAGCTAAATAAATTTTAGCTAGCTGTATAAATTTTAGTCTGCTACTGATCTTTGCATTTAAGGTCATCGTAACATGTTGTTGTAAAGAAACATTAGAATTGTTATTTCAAAGAATGTAACTAAATTCAGTCGATGTTTTTATTATCGTCCACAGTATTGTAAATTGTCATCGAGTAGAACGACTGATAATTTGTTCATCTATTTACAGGCAAGAAATTGTAGTGCATTTAAAATATAATATTTTGACATATATACATATCTGTATTATCCGAAATAATCCTTAACTTTTAGTACGTCAAAACTTTTCACGGTGTATTTCATTCCAGTTTTATACATATTTTTTCTTGCTCAAACTGTATACGAATATGATTATTAATGTTTCCTACATAAGAAATCCGTCAACTCAATATTTCGATGGCATCACTGCATTATAAATTATTTAAATCGTTGTTGATTTATTTAGAAGTGCATGTTCGGTATTGTGAGAAACGAAAACAGATGAAAATTGTAATAATATATATTATAAGAATGTTTGAAATGAATCTTGTAAGATTCTTATCCGATATTTTGATATTAAGAATGTATTAAATGTATCATACGAGAACAAATAAATGAATAATATAATACTGATATGACACATTTATGATTCTTTAAACTACAGAAATAATATCTCATTTGTGATCAAAGTTTATCAAAAGCCTATCTTTCAAAATAAAAAAGTGTATTACTATCTATCATAGTATCACTATTCCAAGAGGAGATTTTTTCAGATTCTCTGAATATTAATCAAGCAAGATCTGTTTAGGCAGTGATAAGGTGCGTCTTATCATAAGCGACTGACATCTTCTACCAGATCAAGGTTGAATAAGGCATATTTTATTAGGCGTTCGTGGTGAAGGCCTGATCACTAAACGGGCATCTAATCAAGAGGTCGTAGGTACTTCGTAATATTGGTACCAAGTGAATGAGTAATTTATGATGAAAAGTATCAACAGCAGTTTTAATTAATCAGATATTCATTATAGTATTATACTAATCCTATATTTATTACTGTCATATTATAAAAACTCATAAAAACTGGACAATTATCAGTTTAAGCATTAGGCGGAAAATAGTCATCTTACGTCTTCATTTGCAGGCGTAAAAACATTTTACGCCTACTGCATCAATAAACAATGTTTCAATCACAGGCGTAGAATTTTCATCCTGATGAACCTCGAGGCGGTTTCGCCGTCTCTCGAGTTCTATTGTGGAGGCGTAAAACTCCAGTTTACGCCCTTGATACGAAAATAAGTATGTTCGCCTGCAAATACCAAAGTACAATTGTTTTCAAATAGTACAATTAACCCTGGCAAATGTTACTGAACACATTTTGAAAATATACACGGAAAGAGATGACTATCACTGCTAACTGAAGTTTGTTGTCTAAAGTTAGATGTTTTGACTTTGCATCCCATAAGATGATTAAGTTAATCTATTGTTCGTAATTCAATTTGTTCGTCTTATGTAAACTTGCACATAATATGCAATTTAGAGTTGTGAATTATAATAACTCAAGATGCTACAAACGTTTCTCGCATTCGTTTATAAAATGTAATTGATAAAAGAGAAAAAAATTCTCCTATTGGACATTGAAATTAGCCACGCTAGCACTAAACAGGAGTTAGCAGTGAATCGTCACGTTGTGTCAAGACTTCCGCATTACAACATGCGCAAACCTGTCAGTGTCTGGTCAAAACGTGACAATTTAGTGTTAGCCCCTGTATAGTGCTAGCATTGCTGATTTAAATTTCTACCAAGGTCGTAATATAAACGTTCATTTAAGGCGCTTCATCTATGAAATAAAAGTTGATTTATAGACGATTGTATTAAACATAATTCAATCGCATCTATTGCAACGTTTTTTTGTCGTTTATGAAGAAACCGTTTTCCTGTAGCGTCGCTAAAACCATTTATGAAAACGTTTTAGAAACGATTTTTATCAAAAGACTATAAATTTGCAAGCGAAAACGTGTATTTGGCGTTTTCTGTCCGCCGGTAATGATATTCAGTCGAGGGATATATACACGGTTTCATAACGGAGTTTGAGTATGTCGTTTAGACAATAATCTAAGAGGCTTTTGTGACTATTTTACGAAAAGTGCTGGCCACTGGGTCGGATACAAAGTTACACCATAGAACTAAAACTGTAACAGTCATAATTAAAAATTATCACTCTAGTATCTAAAATATTGAATGAATTAATTACATTGTTAAATACAAGTGAACATACAGAATTGAAAATTAATTTTCATCGTACGTACAGTACAAAATGACTCAGACAACTGTCAGTAGCATAGCCAATTAAAATGTTACTATGTAATAGCTTTCAAACATTCCATATACATTACAATATCGCTCAAAAAGGACTCATCTGCACAATATGCAACAACCAATTTATGCGTGAAAATTGTTTTAATTATTCTTCTTTATGTCTTCTTTCAATAAATATACGGTTTTAATCATTATTCACATTTTTATGCAAAATTTCAGTACATCTTACATAATACTTATACTATCGCTAGAGGGACACCATAATAATTAAAAAAAATTATTTTCTCGTTTCCAATATTCATATTCCCTTTCTGCTAAACTGTAATAAAATTAGGTTTACAGCGTTGACGATAGTCAAAATTTTTAAAAGAGTAAGCATCATAATTTAATCATTTGAACCAAATCACGTTTATTTATTAGTATTGTAGCTGGATTAACCGACAATTAGATTCTAATTAAATTCTATTGAGATTAATATATAATATAAAATATTTTCATTGTGAAAAATAATTCATTATGAAATAATAATGGTTTGTCACCAAAAACCCCTAACTTCATATTTGTATTTGCAATTAGATTATATTATTTTGTAATGTTACTTGGATAGTCAAGATATGTCATCATTTGCACTTTCTTGGGCGTTGTGGAGTTTTTACAGCAGATATATTTCGTGTAACTTCAGGAAATATAAGAAAAATATAATTTAATACTCTTTAATCAAGTATCAAATGCGCACTAAAATATCTGTATGGCGAAAAATATCAAATAGACTAGGGTCACGATCTTGGTGATGGGATTGGTATCCATTGCCTGCAGCATGAAGCTTAGCATCAACAAGGAATTACTACAGACGAAAGGAGGAACATCTATACGATGATCGCGGAAGGTATTCGTATAAGGGATTTGCACAATAAATTCTACCGTTTGCTTCCGTAGCTGAAGACGGTGAAATTATTAAGATAGCAAATCTGTTACTCCCTTGATCAGAAATCATATCATCTGAAATTATTGAATTTAAGAATAAGTGCAAAAGGACCCTGGTAGAAATTTGTCCATTTTTTCCTAGACTGGCCTTAGATTTTGCTGTGTCAATTATACAAAACACTGGATGAGTACATTTTATTTTCGTCGCAAGTGTTTTCCATCGAAAACCGAATTTAGACGTTTAGAATTTTTTTTTTTTTTTTGTCAATTGACCGTCACACCAAGAAATTTTTCTCATTAATACATGCTGCAGCAATCTCATGATGATTTTTACAGCAAATTGTTGAATTTTATTTAATGCACAACTTAGCAAAAATTTCAGTATAAACAAATTCTAATGTCCGTTACTAGCTTTTGTTGTATAGAAACCAAAAATTAAGGGGATTGCGTTTTCGCTCTTGATGATTATTTTCGTTTGGGTACTTTGAAATTTTAGAAATGATTCCCGCTATATTGACTTCATAATTTTGAATTTGGAAAATCTGATCATACGTTTGAAATTGGATATGGAAAATTACAATAATCGACGTACACCTGCAATTTTGAAACCGCCATCCGATTTGTTATGTTGAAATTTACAAACTAAGCCTTAGATTATTTATTAACAACTAAGCCTTAGATTCGTAATAATGCTAAATACGAGCAACAAGTTTTCTCCTAATGTAATTTATTATAGTAGCAATACTAATAGTAAACAATATTCTGCTAAAAATTAGTGCAATGTTGAAAGAAACAAAAATGTTCGTCGTAAAAACGGCCACTTTTGTAATAATATATATAACAAAATATACAGATCCAGAATAAATGCATTTAAAAAAGAAGTTTGAAAAATTAAAAAAAGTACCTCTTACGTATACTTGTAAAACAAAATCAGGCACTTTTAAGAAACTGTCTCTATACATATATACTTATGTAATGAATAATTGTGTATAGTTTTTACGAATAAAACTATTTCTCCACAAAAAAATAAATGAAATTATTATTATTAATATTTTGCATTTTCTTTTTTGTAATTAAAAGAGCGTGGGATGATTTTGAAATGCACAGAAATTATACAGAATTATGGAGCTAACGTCGTTCGAAGAGTATGAATTATTCACAGTAATGTTTTAAATTATTATTATTAAGAAAATGTAGGAAATATGAAACTAAATATGGTTTTCGTATAGTAATTTTCTATAAATATATAACTAATATCTTTCTATATTAACAAATCAAGATTTGTTAATATTTCACAATAACTGTTACAGAAATAGTCATTGCATAAAAGATCATTTCTCAACAGGAAACAGAATCTTGAAACATTTATGTATCTAGTTCCGATATACTAACGTTATTGAATATGAGAAACTAGAGATAAGAAAGAGAATATTGTAAGCATATTTACCATTAAAACATTAGCAGGTTTATCATGTCATTTGTACTTAGGTAGTAAAATGACCATTTTATGCCAAAGGTAGATCGTAACTGCCGAGTCGTGTTTTTTAAAATGACCATTTTACAATGTAGAAGTATATCATATCCTTGTACATCATAATGCATCAAAAACAAGCTGAAACGTTTTATATCATGTTTAAAAAATGATCCGAAATTATTTTCAGGGATGTATATTATTTTTTTATTACTACATTTCCAAAATATACACTGGAAATTTCCGTACGAACTCTTTATCTTTGTCAAACACGAAACCTTAAATGAAATGATTGACAATGTTTATGAAACTTTCGTGAAGATCTAAAGATACGTAATATCCAGCTGAAAATTGAAGAAAACTGTACTTTTTCTTTTAAAAAATAAGTCAATAATATAAAGGGCCCCTATAATAGTAATATATGTATAGGAAATCGAATAAAAATATGACTATAATAATAATAATAATAATAATTTATCTTTATTGGCACAAAGGGTTACAAAAATTGACTCCGTGAACTGAAGGGCGAGCAACAGCTAAAGTTGCTTTACAGACTGACCAGTAACTATTAGTAATTGTATTAGTCAATTTGATATTAATGAAACAAAAATGTATTTCTTCTACGCATATGTATAAACATATTTTTTCTAGTTTTTGTTATCAGATATATATATATATATATATATATATATATATATATATATATATATATATATATATATATATATATATATATATATATATATATACAAGTTAAATCCGCATTCAATACTAAGGGATCTCGTCAATCACGACTCTAAATCCCAGGCGCAACTCTGCCCATTCCTCGGAAACGACAGACAGATTGACCTGGTGTCAATTCAAATTAACTTGCCTGAGGAAATCAATTTGTTGAGTTTTTTAAGAAGACTCAGAATAAAGTCACAATACAATCGGTCTCTAAATCAAACTAAACGGTCACTCCAAGAATATATCCACAACTATATAGAAATGCAGATAAATTTTATTGCCGTTTATAATGATAACAATTATGAAATTAATACAATCGTTTATTATTTCTAAAACTTTCCAATTTACTCTTTCAAAAACTGAATAATTAATATAATATGGACAAAGCTTATTTTTAAAATGGATCAAAATGTTGCAAGCAAATATGGTAAGGATCAGTTAATAATAACAGTGATTTCTACTTAAAATGTTATTTCCAATGTCATTACAACGACTTCTTACTAGAAATTTTACTTTTATTTCGGATTTGAATAGAAAAGTAAACGTACCCAAAATACTACATAAATAAATAATAAGATGCTACTTGAAAGGAGAACAACGAAGACCAGAACTGGCAACATTTCCCTAATTTGCTTAATCGCGACTTGAACTCAACGATACGTAATAACCTTTTTGTTTATTCATGTGCAGTACACATAGCGATAGACAGGTAATACATATTAAAAATAAATATATGGTGTGTCACAACAACGAGCAAGTGGACCTTTTCACAAATTTTGAAGGAGTAATGTCCTTCAAAGACACAAGTCAATTTCAAAATTTAGAAAGTTTATTATCTTTAGATATCAACAATCGACAGAGCAACAAGTAGTACATTTGGATATGAGGGTGGAAAGTGTTTTAAGTTGTTGTACCGCATTTCAACATGCGATTAGGTTAAATGTTTACACGAGTATAATTGATCGTCATTTTTTTTTGTGGTGAGCTTAAACTTCGTGCACATAGTTGATTCAATATGATCTCAAATGTAGGTGTAAGATCACTTCAACATAAAACATATGCATATGGGTACTGCTCTTCATAATATTTTCGGAAAATGTTATGTTTATGAGTATTTACGTTATCAAAATGACTTCGGTAGTGACTTTATTCTTGAGCAACCGTCATCATTAGATTACTCCTTATAATTACTCCTTATAATTACTCACCTTGACATTTTTTAACCCGTTGGATAAACTGCAGAAATATCAGAAAGTGGTCTCGAAATGTGCACCCTTCCCATGAACTGATTTTTAATAGAACTTGGTACTAGGATTTTTTTAGGTTATTGAAAGAGGATATGGAGTCAAATTTCCAATATATTCAATATGGCTAATACATATTTGAAAAGTTCCAATGGTTCCAACATTAAGTTCTAGCAAATTTTCGGGGTGATCACGACGTTGCAATATCGGATTACACATGCTAATGAAATTTCTAACCAGAAACAGGCCTATAGCAGAATGGCTCTATCACGTCAATATTTTATGATATGCCAATCTAAAGGTGCATGAAACGAAAATCATAATCGTGCATTGACAAAAACTTCGATATGCCTGGAAACCTACCAGTACTAAGTTTTCTCAAAAAACTTTTTTCCTGTTTTTACCTTGTATGCACGTCATCCATATTTTGGCTCATTCTTTCGTGACGCGTCATCCACGGTTTTTGTTATTTTTTGTTGCCCTGCGTTAAACAATTCAATTGAAAAATGTGCGCTCTACGTAATCTTTGATTTCATTTATATTTTTCTAAAACACTACAGCCTCATTCACTATAGTATGCGAGTTCTGCAAAGTTGAATTCTGAAATTCAACTAAGTAACTAAACTTACTTTCCATGTGACCTGGTTTATATTTACTGTCCATTTCATGTCACAAATAATGCTAATTCAGCACTGTAAATCAATGAATAACTACGATGCTACGAATCGAATTATTTGACGTATGCACGTGGTTTCAGCATGCAGATTCCTGCACATTCATATTGAAACCTTGCATTTGACGATCATAGTTCTGTATGAAATGTATATAGAAAATTAGGAATTATTCTGTATATTAATGCATGCTCGTTTCAACTTAAGGAATTTCATACTTTTAAAAAGTTATACATAATACGGGTCGGCTGCTTTCAGACAGTTCTATTCAAAGTATTTTTCGCTGGCATTAGAGGTTATTATGATCCATCAAACTTTAAATAACATCAGATTTACAAAGGTCATGTACAAGAAATAAGTTGACATTAAAAGCTGCTCTTTTGTGAAGAGTTTAGTATCGAACCGACTATTTCTTTGCTCATTTGATATAGTCTTGAGATAGTCGATTTTGTTTTAATTTTTGGTGCCATTAAAGTTTAAATAAGCATTATATACATCCCTAGTAGAAAATGAGTCCAGTTTTTGGTTAGCTTCTGTCCACTCTCACTATTTCCCATGGTAAAGATAGGGAAACTGGACGATACAATACAAAACTGTACGGGTTTTTACCAGGGTGGAGAAAACACATCATCATTTATGAAAATTAATAAAATATATACAGGGTGAACAGGAAGCAATCAGAAGCCGCATAATAATGTCTAAAAAAAATCGAAGCGGGAGTATTTTGGGATTGATCGCGTGTAATAAATCTGCAGCAATTAAAATATAAACTGCTCTTGTTTTATAGATATGCATACTCACACATACAACAATTTATAGATTGTTTTCAATGTAAATTATCCAGTATTTAACACGTAAATATGTATGCAGTAATGATCTAGAAACATGCCTTGGGCTTTTTCAATAATTAATCTTATCAGAAATATGCCATATGTGGACATCTTTCAAATAAATGCTAAGTTTTTAGTTCCAACTAATTTTTCATCTAGGATCGAACTCGGAAATTGACCGTCGTAGAGTTTTTGTCATCAATTTAAATATCGCAACTTTTCGTCGCTTCCTATTCGCCATGCATAACAAGTATACATTTACTGGTGGATGGGTGTATCTTAATGCTAAGGAGATGCTGATGAGGATGTAGTAGCGCGCCGTAAGTGTGTGTAAAATAAATTAGGACACACTTTGGCTCTACCCGTCGATCGGTAGTTTCGACACAACACTGTTTCGATATCAAATTATCTGGAGCTCATGGTCTTCATTGAAAAAAATGTCTTATTAAAGACCAGTCTCTGAATCATCAGATTAGTTCATTTTGGAAGGCTCTGTCAAAAAAGCAGGCTCTGTTATATGGACTTCAATCACGGAGTATTTTCTTCCAGTCCAGTAATAAGCCAACAGCTTCCTTTTCTTACTCTCAAAATGTATGCATGTATAATTTTTGTGGCTAAAGAGATTCAAGGTTATGTGAAGCTAATTATATTCGGTATAACTGATCATGCATCGACGAGGACGTATTCCAGCCAAGTTACATAGTAAAAAGCTGGCTTAAAAATTAATCTGTATTGCTTCCAAATATTTAGTAGGAGTTGATTATCTATCGATGAGATTCGCCATCGCATAGAGGAGCATACTTATAAAAAATAGTGAAAGTCTGAGTGAAGAAAACAACTTTAAACCGATATTTCCGTTTCTCAGCCGAAGCACCCGATTTTAATCAATAGTGTTTTGGGATTATCTTGGTTTTGGATCAGAGTACTGTTCAATCATATTACCATGAAGAACCCGATAATGAATTTTTGAGAAATATTTTGATAAATTAATTTCTTTAGTGAAGATCAAAATGAAGGTAGTTATAGAACATTTATTAGCTGATTCATTCAGAAACTCTTCCCAAACTTCTAACTCGTTTGAAATCGAAAAGATTCCCTACCTGAATTAGCTGTGAGGAGTTTGGTCATCCTGCGTCGAGACCGTCCGGGGAAGGGTACTCGATTGACTGTCACCAGTAGAATTTTAGAAAACACAAATTTTAAACTCAAAAATTGATTTGAAACACTAAAAACATCCAGTGTGTCACGGCGAGATTGTTAAGAGTTGGCGATGCTGCCGGATCAGCTTCTATTACAAAGACGCCGCTTCACGAACGTCACGGATTCCTTGATTTCACGAGCGGCCCGAAGGCGCCGCATCGCGTATGCCACTGTGTCGCTGTTCTTAAATGTCTAAACGGCCAAGATGTAAACGATAAACTCGAGTGCGTGCCTGGCGACGTCTTTCTCGAAGGAACTGCTAGAAATGCACTTTTCCCTGTGCAACAACGGCCCGATCAGCTTTGTACTCTCTAAATTTCTTGGAGTGAAAATTTACTATTTATAGAATGAACACTGACCAATCTGAGTGAATTTTCACTTCGTACAGAGTGGTTTTCACTCCGAAAAGTCTGGGATTTAATTCTTTCACTAGATTGACTTAATTTTCACTCCGTGAAGAGTGCACTTTTGCTCTAAGAAATTGATAGAGTAGGTTATATGTAATAAGGTAGATGTTGGCTGGTCGAACCGGCGAGAATACAATTATGCACTGTCAAGCTTGTACGATGTAGGTATTAAGTATGCGCGTTTATACCGCAGCGCTTTACGATTTCTGTTTATTCCCTTTCTTCCTACTTTTCACCGACCTTAGCTCAACCAAGTTTTCTCTCTGCCTCGAGTCGGAGGCAAACGTTGGCGGCGTGCCGCGCGAGAAAAAGGCCTCGGATATATCGATGGAATTTAAATTCTGAAACGCTTCTATTAGCATATCCGCTCATTAGTTGTCTCTTTAAGGATGCGCCTTTGCCGATCGAGTTCAAGACATTTCATCTAATACTTGCGAAAAAAACTCCTTTACACTCCGGAGATAACTCTGGATGACTTAACCGTCACGAAGTCATTTAATTTGCATGTATAAAGAAAGTGAAGGTGCACTAATTGTTTAGATTTTATTTATCTACTAATGCGATCCTAAAAAATCACATGTATACACATGTGCTATGAATCTGCCGTTTTTGACAGATCATTTAGCCCTTTTTTACGTAAAGGGTAAAAAGAAGACGAATTATCTGTCTAAAACGGTAGATTCATTGCACACTGATATACATCCTGAATATATTCAAAGTGTGTTCACCAGGTCCAAAACATGCATACATAGCATGTCCAAAAGTACCATCTTGGAAGTCCAGATTATCCTCGTGCGATTCAGCTCTCTAAAGTGAGCTGCGCTTTGAGCGAAACAAACTATGTACTTTGGACCAAAATACTTTACGTACTATGTAGGATGTACAAGTTATGCAGAGGAACCATACATATCCGCTGAGTGTAATGCCACCTATCACGCGCCGTTTACTAGGAGATAAATAATAAAAAACTGAACCGGAAGTTCCTTTTCCAAAATTGGATCTGAGGCTTAAAATTTGATTGGCGAGCCATCGAAGCTTAAAAAAATCACTATTTTTACAATAACTCGCTTCTTTTTGAAGTTATGTTAACTACTAAAAGTCCATATTGAAGATATTTTCAAGCTCTAAAATTCATCTCGGAAGCTCTTTGACCTGCCATGAATATTTCTTTTGTTACAGCCAAAAAAAGAGGGAAAATGACGATTTTTAAGTTTTTTCGCGTTTAACATTTTTCGCTAAACAGCTAACAAATATCACACATAAAGAAGATGTAGGCCTTGAAAAAACGTACAATTTAACCCTTAATACGACGTGATTCGTTAAAAATTGAAACCACGAGGAGCCTTTTAAAGTCATGGAATTGGCGAAAAACGAGTTTTGCGAATACCGAGACGTTTTTCGTCAATTCTGCGACTTTAAAATATTCCCTGTGGGTTTAAATTTTATCGAATCGTTTCCGATTATGGATCAAATTGTTCGTTTTTTTTATGTCCTACAATTTCTTTATTGTGATATTTCGTTAGTTGTTTAGTGAAAAAAGTTGGACGAGAAAAATCGCAAAAATTGGCATTTTTCACCCTCTTTATGGCTATAAAAAGAGAAAAATTGAATAAAGATTCACAGGGGTCAATTGTAGAGCTAAAAAAATTCGATGGCTTGCCAATCAAATTCTAAGCCTCAAATCCAATTTTGGAAGAGGAACTTCTGGTTCAGTTTATCGGCATTCACCTCGAGGTAAACGGGGTGTCATATGTGGCGTTAAACGCTGTATAATGAGTTGTAGGCTTCGTAATTTGAACAATAATGTGGGGGCATATGAATGGACATTAGGAATTATCGTCCACAACATCTTTAAATATTCAATAAATGATGTAAATATTGGACTCCCAAAGAATTGTAAATAAGAACTCAGTATAGGCGTGTTTTGGACGAATAGACATTTAAAATAAAAAAATTAAAAGATGTAGATAGTATGTACAAGTTATGCACCTTCAACGTCGATGAAGTGATGTATAGTTGATGTCCATCATACATCATAGATAACTCATTCGGTTTATATATTTTATAGCTTAAAGAGCGGACGGATAAACATTAACAATTAATATTCAAAATATATTTGGATATTCGGGAAGTGACGTCTAGGTTGAACACACAAAGAACTATAAAGTAATCAATGTGGATGTGTGTTTGACAAATAGAGATTAAAAATAACACGATTGAGAATGTACTTGGGATGTAGAAATTACTTTAGACATCCATAAAGTGATGTACGTTAGAGAATGAAACTCCATGTACATAACCGAAATAGTTTACTTTGAACAACAATTTGAAATTTTAATAAACGATATCGGGGGTATAGGATTGAACATTGGACATCAACATCTTCAGACATTAAAGAAGTGAAGTACATGTTGAACGTTCAAAAACTATAAAGGAATTAATTCGGGCATGGATTAAACGAATAGAGAATTAAAACCTCATCAAATGCCGTCAAACATTACGTAACTAACCAAATAAGGTTACGCACTTGATAATCCAAGAAAGTACGAAATAAAACATAATACTTAGAATAGAAATTTACTGTACACGTATACGTTCCACTTCAAATACCTCATTAAAAGGTTCGGACAAGACGACTAATGTGCAAACCAACTCCTATTTCTATAACGACAGAGATGTAGAACCATTGAAAACACAACATGCATTGTCTCGTACATTGGACGACTAGCACTATGTAGACCCGTATTCCCCATTGTACATACAATCGTATGGTGATTTATAATTTGTATATCTTTCTATAGAAATTTCTGTAGTTTAAGACTCAACCAGTGGAATAAAATGTGACACAACTATAATAGAAACAGGGTTCGAGTTAGAGTTCAGCAAGTAAACCCGATTGAAAAGTCAACCAGATTTTAAACGAATAGAAGCCCGATTCTGGCCGGGGCCCAGTCAAATTAGCCTGTTTGGGATCCGATCAGAAAGCCAGTTTAGATTGCGAATTTAACCATGGTAATCGAGGCGTATCTTTGTTATGTACCTGATAATGACCTGAATAAAGATAGTTTTCTGGTTGTAATTCAACAGGGTTTGCCTTATCAGGATCCGGTTAGGTGAAATCCATGGTGCCCGGAGAAATCCAGAATGAAGGTTCCGTAACTCGACAGGACTCCGGCGATGACCCGCTCAAGACTCCACAATCGGCTCTAATGGCGTTCGGGATGCATACGCCATTATTTTAATTGTAGATATGAGTTCTTATTTTGTACTCAAACAGCGTTACAGATATCTTTGTTACAGATGCAAATTGCGGTTTTTGAATGATGGTATATAATTCTGCATAATTCGTTTTGCTTGTCCTGAAACACTCATTATAAGATAAAAAGATTTTTTCAGTTCAGAAAGGCGGAACTGGTTATCAATTACAACCCCTCCAGGATACCGAATAAGTAAAGCATTATGCATATTCTTCAGAAGACAGCAAACTTTTATTCTTTCTACTAATTAGTATATTATTAATTAGACTTACAATTAGTTATGGCAGTAGTTGACCTTCCGACTAGTTTAGCCATTAACTATAAAAACTTGGAGGTGTCCGTAATTTTTAAATCACTACTCAACCCAAATAAGAATAGGAATATGGTAGGTGTACATCATTTTCATGTTAACCTTATGAACCTCAACAACTCTGCATTTCAAAATTGCTAAGAGTCACTAAACTGGTGCAAATGTGTCTTGTTGTTGAAACCAATAACAGTATGTTACCCTTGCAAAAACGTTAAATCCGCAAAGGATCCGTGATGGATCTGCTGTGGAGCTACTAAGTCGGAAGTTTTTTGTCGGACGGTACGGCACTAGGTGTGTTTTTTAATGGACTTAATTTTTGTAGAAATATAAAAATCGTTGCAAAAGCAAAATATAATTTTCTTCTTTGACCAATTATTTATAATAATTATAAAATCTAAATACTTGGTGATACGGTCGTTTTTACATAAATGAAAAAAATAAAGAGGTTTAATGTTAATTACATACATGGGTTGTTGATTACAACCACTAAATATGACATAGAAGTCTGCACAGCTGGGATTTGTAGTATTTTTCTACAATAGACATTTGTTCCCTGTATCACCGCTAGAGGAAAACAGAACCTATTAATGTTCGAGTCATTTAATTTCTTTATATTCCGAACAGTGAAATCAAAAGTTCTGAGCGGTTATACTACAAATCATCCCTTGCAGCATAATATACTAATTTCGCACAGTTTTCAAACTTATTTCTTTAATTTTTATACACAATTTTAAAAAGCAAACAAAAGGTTACCCCACTCATTTTTGTTCAAACTTTTATGTTCATGAAATACGAATTTTTCTTATAATTTTTCTTATACGATAGTTTGTAAAAGAAGAACTAAGGATGTACGACGCATTATTAGTATTATGTATGATGCAATAAACAAAAAGTAATATTATTGAATATTTGGAAATTACAAATTGAAGTTTTAAAATATTGTTGGTGTTTGAATTACGCGAAAAGTACCATAGCTTGCTCATTATTCTAGGTCTTTATCTTCTTCTTAACAATACTGATATTTTTTTAAATTAATATCGTGGTTTAAATACTTGAATATGCGGATATTTCCATGGAAGAAATTGTTTGAGTTGTCAATTATGAGGGACACTACCTCAGAAATCAGTTAAAATTGGCAACTTTCAGAGTCTGTCAAAAGTCCCTTTTTTGAAACCACCGTTTTGACTATAAAAACGTCACAATATTAACAATAGAAACAAATAATAAAAGACGCTCAGAAATTAAAAAATTTTTATTAAAAACAATAAAAATACAGTAAATATTAGGGTTGAAATAGCCTACCTGCCAGAAATTGATAAATCATTACTTAATAGATATAAAGAAATTGATTGCATTCACCGCGATAGATGTCGTTTTCTTCTCGATAAAGTAATGGGTTCTTATCCCCTTCCATAATCCTATTATTATAAGGCTAGTTCCTGGATGAGTTCTTACATAAAATCGTCTTGGTTGGTTGTGCTGGGAACGTGTGAAATATTCTCCTCATTAACGTCTTGGAGATGTGATTTTCGTCCTACAATATTTTTCTTTTTGAATAATTAATTTTCTATTTTTTTCAAACATTTCCGAAGAGGACCCAGATGAAGAGGATGAAATCTAAATTGTATTTAACATTAACTTATTCTGTATTAAAATTATCTTATTAATTGCTTTTATTTACCTTTTTATATTTAGTATTATACCTTTGGTATCTCGTTGATCTAAAGTGACCGATTAACTAACATTAAATGAATAATTAAAGTAAACGGTGACAAATAAAAATATATAATTTATAGAGGTCTTATTTTTGAGGACATATTAACAGATCTTTATTTACCGGCACACACCAATAATAAGTTACGTCTTATTGCTTGGGTTGTAAAGACGTCGTGAACAAAATTTGAAGCCATTGTTGAAATACTTAACAAATTTTTAGGCATGTGAAATAGAATTTACAGTCTATCTACTAAGTTTGCAAAATTAAGAGTTAGAAGTTACTTTACAAAGCTGACTGCTATGACGGTGTATGTCAAATTAAACATATTTACTGATACATAATCACGTTGTTGTAATAAATATTTTGTTTTAAATGTCTCGAATCACCCAGACTCGCAAGGGTTAAAGCTTAAAAGTTACGCGGATTTGCCCACATGTGCATTCTACGTTCTGTTATAACTGTTGGCAATCTCTATGTAGAAACAACTATCAATACAAAGACCTAAGAGGAAAATCCAGCCTTAAATGGGAATGATAGCACGCCAAGAAGATGACCAAATTGTAGATAAATGTTTGCTACGAAGATTAAAAAAAACGCTGTATCAAATATGCAGATATTAATTTCAATACACTGCTATTGAATATTGTCTACATTATAACCATCGATATTTATGGTGGAATCTGTTTCCGTGTAATACTTTATATTTCCGTTGAGTCTAATGCTGTTAGTGATTGTATATGCAACTGAAGTCTGAAATAACAAGGTGCCATCCGCAAGTGCGCCACTTTAAGAATTAAACAAATAACCTATGAAACATATGTACTGGCAAAATAGTGATGTCAAATACTAATATCTAACCAATTTACCAGCAAAAATGCAACTTGTAATCTTTAGAGTTTGAAATATCCAGGATCTTTACGGAAATTCTAACTTGATAAGTGTATCAACAGATTTAGATGCATTGCATGAAAAGTTTTTAAATCAACTTTTTAAAGTAAATATTTAAATAAATAAGTATAAGTAAATATAAATTTGTATTTTGACAAAATGCTCATTCGTACAGATGTAAAAAAATGGTAATGTCTCGCCACATATTTTATATGTATACCGAAACATGCATATGGAAGAATAGCTATTATGTAATAAGAAAAAGTTTCCTGGAGTAATAAAGTTACTAACCAAATTATCAAATCCATGTCTGGACTTAAAGGTTTTTGCGTTAAAAAATGAATACAAATACTATTGGATCAATATGAAACAAATTTGATTAAAGAACAAAAGGTTATTCATGTTGTGGGTGATACGTAATGTTTTACAACACATTTCTGAACTTAGCGTTTTCTGTTGTAAATTTAATTGTTTGTCAATGTTATGCAACCAATTTTTTACAACTAATTAGATTCAGAACAGTAATTAGTTACTCTGAACATTCCTGAATATCTGGGTTAATATAAATCATTCAATTATTTACGATTTCATACACTAGATAATAATATTAATGGATGGCTTTTTCACACTTTGTTAATTTCTTCCCTTTTCAATATTCCATGCATATTTAAATGTTTAATGCAGACTTTTTAGTAATTTCTGGTTAGCACTTTGTACGAATGGCACTTGACTAATAATCCTACTATACTGTTATTCATTTAATATAGAATGAAGATACATTAAACCACGTTAAGAGTTGAATTTCTGAAAAATATTCCAGGCTTTTCTATGCTCTAGTACCTACCATTATTATTCTCTTTTTCTTCTTCCATTCTCAACTTATTCATAGTTTTCAATTTTGAATTCTATAGAGTCACGTGCGGCTAAGAATCGTGTGTAAGACATTAAATACATATTCTGGGTCAAGTTAGACAATTTTCTCTCCATGGCTTTGAGAAATTTAAGACAGCCTAATTCGTAAGTGTTGCAGGCCTGAATTCTACAAAAACTGACAGTTTTTCATTATTCTATTCTCTACAAATTATTATGTTTCATTTCCATTTTTATTTTAATAAATCATTGCAGAATTTTTATGTTTTACTTAAAATGGGCAAATTGTATATTAAGTGAGCGTTTAATTTACGGATGTAATGTAATAATTTCTCATTTTTGTCCAAAATGAAAACGGCTTTGCTTGTAGTTGTTGACGTGAAGTTTCATTGATCGCCATTGTATTCCAGGTTTTCATATATTGTAATGCTTTACTCGATGCAAATATAACACTAATGCCATAAAGTAGGGAATGCCATCAGGATTCTAAATGTCCATCGTCATAGTTACGTTAGCAAATATATTCCTTAAAAATAACTTTTTTTATATCCAGTTTTCTGACATTACAGTGGTTTGAGAGAACTCAGAAAATGATAATTTCTTGAAATTATACAAATATAGAAACGCTAAATTTGTATTTGGATAACTTTTAGGAAAGTTCAGTATGAAACGCAATTTTTAGAAAGCCATTAATTTTTTTAGAGAAAATGTCATGTACTGATTTCATTCTATCACTGTTGGTCTCAAAACTTTATCAAAACCACCAGTACCATGGTAGAAATGGAAACATTTTTTGTACAATTCTTGTATAACATTCTTATTTACCGCATGTTAAAGGTGCATGGAAAATTGACAGTTTAAGAAAAAAATGGATAAATTTCTACTAGGGTATTTTGGAAAAATTAAAAACTAAATTATCATATGCGCCTAACGTTTTCACTGGTAAAAGTTATATTAATGTATATAAGATTCTTTTACGAAAATTGCAGCTTGCATTTTTTACAGATAGTTAGTATAAGACTATATGAAATCATTATTTTGCTAAAATTGTTTGCCACTATATTTTCGCTTTTAAATAGAGGATTGACGTTGTACAATGGCCTCACTTCAAACTTTAATGAACGCGGTCAAGCCAAAGAAAAGGTTTATTCACCCACATATGTTCCAAACAGAGAATTAATTCCATAGAAGAAACTTCATAGATATAGCTGTTATTTATTTTTTTTTTACGGTAGAATTAACATGTCAAGTATGCCAAGCATTGTTTATAATGAACGCAAAACATAAAACGATTATTCTTTGTAAGTTGAAATTGCAACTCAGTAGTAAATCTGCATATAATGGCTGTACTACATAAACTAGAAGATATCTTCATGTAAGTTGAGATATCGTAATGTTTACTTTTCTCGAATTAACAAACTGAGATCTAGTTATAACACAACTTATTTTTGTGTAAAAAATCTGTTTGTTTCTCATCATTTTATCTCGTAATGCATATAGATACTGTGTCGTGTGTCTTTAATGTTAAGAACTCAATTAAGTCATCATGTATCCTTGAAAAATAGCAAGCAGAAAAGCACATGCGACTAAATTTTAAAAAGTATTCATTTATTTGATGTTATGAGTTTGCGCCGTACAGTTCCTATTCAAAATTATTATTTTCTAGAAGATTCAGCAAACTTACACTGAGAGAATTCTTTTAGTTAAAAGTCCAATACTGTATTTTAGTTCCAGTGGGATATACTCGCAATAGATGCAAAAGTGCCATACTGATATTAAAAATTATCATACTGGCACTTCAACCTGCCAGTATGGAACTTTTAACCAGAAAAATTCTCTTAGTTTAATGACCCAAAATTGGTGTCGCTGTTTAATAATAATGGGCTTTAATTATAAAGTGCATCAAAGTATTGCAAATATTATTACACGGTGTTTTTATGTAGAAGTATATATAATAAAAATAATAATAAGGGTTCGGCTTTGTCCTACAAAGTTGGTTGCTGTTGGTTGCTGTTGATTTTCCTCGACATTTCGAACGACTTGCGTTCATTTTCAAGAGGTTACTGTAACCTGTTGATTTTCCTCGACGTTTCGAACGACTTGCGTTCATTTTCAAGAAGTTACAGTAACCTCTTGAAAATGAACGCAAGTCGTTCGAAACGTCGAGGAAAATAAACAGCAACCAACAGCAACCAACTTTGTAGGACAAAGCCGAACCCTTATTATTATTTTTATTATATTGCAAATATTATTTTCAAATGCGTCAAGAAAATTTTTGTTGTGACACATATTCACATAGTTTAACTTGTTCTTCTTGTGAATCATTTTTCATGTCATAACTCATTATGTAATCCATAAGGCCCCACTTTTTACATCAAATTTAGTAATATATCCCAGATGAGATGTAATAAGCAATTTGTAATGATACTTCATGAAATAATGCGGATAATAAGTTATGCGATTTTTTGATATCTTAAATTTAACAGCCTATAAAGTTTATTTTGTAAAACTTTTAGTCAAAATTTGCTAAATATTAAACTGTTCCTGCATTTGTCACCTGCATTTAAAAAATCGATATTGACAATTTCCACCGAAAAATTCTCATACTATCTAGCTTCAGCGAGAAAAACTCGTAAAATTAAATATTTTTTCTCACAATCACTTTTTTCTAATGCAATAGTTGACATTAAAGTTGCTGAAATATAACATTATTGACATGAGCATTTGTACCGAGCGCACATTAACTTGAAACTGCTGTAGATAGCCCGCAAAGTTGTGTATGTACACTCGACTACTTGTGCGTATTATTTAAAACAAAAATTATTCTTAAACTAAGTGAATGCAGAACTAAAATCATAAATAGAATAACTACGATGTCTTCACTAAATGTAGAACGTTGACTTTTTTTGTCTTCATGAACAAACATGTAACACATTTAAATAATACTTTAGTTTGCTATTTTTTTTACCCATGACAATTTATAAGATATTGGACGCGATCTGGATTAACACAAAGAGAGCAGAGAAGCATAACAAATATGATGAAAGTTAGTATGAGGAATATCATAATATATAGTAATAGTGAAATTAATGGGTGCATCTCAAAAACACGACAAACTACAAAACAGATACTTCAAAAACCATATATTTAAAAGCCAGCCATTTAAAAAAACGGACACCTCCGATTGGTGAGTTCAATACCTAAAGATCTCACTGAAAAGTAATTTCAACTTCAAAAATGTTTGACGAAGGGGTTAGTTTTGTAGATCACTTGAAGGTCAAATCAGTTTGACCCTGGCATAATCACATTCAGAAATAAATCATTAATTACATTTTCAAAATATATGTATATTTTGAAATGTCTGGTTTTTGATGTGACTGTTTTGTGATTTGTCGGATTTTTTAGGTGCACCCGAATTAATAACTCGAGAGATAGTAAGCAAAATTGTATTTTCAGAATTCAGAATTGTAAATCAGGTCTCGTGATTTTTAATAAAAAAAGATTTTGTAACGAAATGTTTTGAAATGAATGGACATTTTCTCCTTTTTGTCTTTATACGGGTTATATTACGTTAAGTAAATGTCAATAATATTTCATAGTGAATAATAGTAGCAATAAAAATAATGGCAAATAATATTATTTAAAATGATTTTATGTAACGAACTTAATAATTGTAAAAACGAATATCGTGAAATTATCAGTGGAACAATGGTATTGTCTCGTGCACACGGCAATTTATTTAAACACTTTTTAGAATTATTCATATTTTCTCCATGTAGATGTATTGCTAAAAGTAATTACCTTGATATATTACTGGAAACCAGAGGCAATACGAGTTGCACAGAGATACGTTTTTAACACGATTTAAAATAGATGTGATATGACTGCCGAATAAAGCAAAATATTCATTTAATTTTTTCTTCTTTTTCAGCAATCTTCTAACTCCCAAGCAAGCATTCTAAAATGTTAAATGTACTGTATACAAGTTGAAGGATACCAAATGGTGATTTTGTATTGTTTGAATAATATATTAAAATATTAATACATAAGGGATTATGTGCAATAAAATTTGTATCCCTCAAATGTATTCGTAAATTTGGTACTAACTCTATAAACCATGAAAATTAACCTTCGGATATGATCGAATCACACATTAAAAACCGAGGTTGTAAAATGCAATGAAAGCTATACTGGAATTTTGAATTACTTTCAATTGGTATATAATTTAAATATAAAATCACGGAAATAACCTTATTGATTTTTAATTCTTTTGTTACTACTGTAGGTTTTGAAATTGATTGTAGTATATGTCAGATTTTATTAACCTGAAGTGTACTCATTTTTGTGTTCACAAAAATCCCTAAAAAATGTCTTGATTCAAAGCGTTTGCACCTATATTTCTATCACAAATAATATAAGGGTTGGAATGATCACAGTTGGTAATATTATACCCAAAAAACCATAAGACCTCCTTAGAATATAATCAGGCCCTCCCAAAAAAGGGTGATCAAATGGACCATTAAAAATCGTTGTAAAATATCGTTCAGGAGACAATTTTAACAGAACCGGAAAGGAGTAGCTAACCAGAAAACGAACGATTATAGGTATACGGATGAAATGAGTGCACTCGAGGAACTTCCGGAGGCTATACAACATTTAAAATGAAATAGAATTCTATGATCTATGCTGAACGTTTTTACCAATGACTGGAAATTATTTTCAATTGAGAGAAATATTTCACGTATAATATTGGTTTCGTTGGGTTCAGTCATTCGCTATGGAAGTATGTCCATATACTTAGTTTTTCTTAAATTATTAGTTTTTCTCAATTGATAAAAGTGATTATTTTAACAATGAATTTTGTAAAACATATCTATTAATACAATTCTCAGCATCTCACCTTCATTCAAATTTAGATCTTTAAGGCCACTTTGTAGGTCTCTTTGACATATATTCAAGACTTTTTAAATACATTGAACTTATTAAATATTTACTAATCACATTCTGAAGTTTATAAAAAAGTCTTTTTATGAATAATTGCGTCGACAATAACGGCTGCGGTGGATGTTGGAATAAAGTTACAGACCCGATACGTCCAGAATTTTTAACAAGATTGTTAACCCTTTAAGTCCAGAATGGACTTTTTTCACTATAGTTTTGAACGGTTTTATTTTGTGTAAAAAAGGTTTTCAAGAAAAGTCCAAGCAGGCATTTGTGATATAAAATTAACTTAACTTTCTGAATCTTTTGTTAGCTTTTCAAAAAATTCAACCGGGAAAAACTATATACCATTATTTTTAAAAAAACATGTCTTTTTGAAATTATTGTCTTTTTATATTGAAATAATTTCAAAATTTCCGTTCAATGTAAAGATATCGTATCCTCGAAACTGAAATGTGTACATTAACTAAAAATCCGACAAATTTCAGGGCAATTTCAGCGAAAGTCTATAATTTTTAAATAAAAAATTCATTGAAAACAAATATCGGAAAGATCGTCCACAAGATCAGGAATTTTTAATTTGAAAATGATAGAATTTCAGAAAAAATGTCACTAAACAAAAAGTTCTTAGTATTGCTCAAAGAATACACATTTTTTCAAATTTTTCTTGAAGAGATTTTAAATTTTTCGAAATTTTAGATTTTGAAAAGTATATTATTTTTCGATTAAAAATTCCTGAACTTTTCGCTAAATTTTTCGTGTTTTGTCTGTCATTTTGAATACTTTCACCATTACTCACAAAATGTTAATATGTACATTTTAATGTTACAGTTTCGAGGGTACAATTTCATTACTTCAAATAAGAATTCTGAAATTATTTTTATGTGAAAAAACCATATAAAGGTAAAAACAATTTGAAAAATTCATGTTTTTTGGAAATAATCTTATATAGTTTTTCACGGTTGAATTTTTTAAAAAATCGAACAAAAGTTTCTGAAAGTTTAGCTATTTCGACGTCAGATATGCCTGCTGGGTCAACACAAAATACAACCGTTGAAAACTATAATGAAAAAATATCTATTAATATATATGTTATTTGCTTTAGATGAATCTAGGATGAAACAATTTAGGCATACAAAAATGAGCTTTTATTAAATAGTTCTTGGACAATCTTGCTCGCAAATTCGCAAAACGTGATTTAAAGAAGAACGCTTTTAAAGTTTTATGTTGAAAATGGATAGTATAATTACTCATTATCCTTAAATAAGCGACTCTAGGACTTATCGTCGGTCTTTTTTTACATTATTCTATATACTTAAGATTTCCGAAAATGGCGCCTTGGAAGTATCGAAATATTGAAAAAATATAGTCCTTCAAAGTTGCCTAAATAATGACTGAACCAGTTTTACCTAAGCTATTTTACACGAATTTAATAAACGACTAAGAATATTAACTTACTGATATTTTTATGAAGAATGGGAAGTTAGAAACTTTAAAAAATAAGCTGTGTAAATATTTAACGTTTTTTAAGTCGGTGACCATTTGTAAATTATAAAATCAATTCATAAAAGTGAAGTGAAATAAAAGCCAACAAAGCATTTAACTCCTTGAGTGTGAGGGTATGTCTATAGACGTGCATTCTAAAGTGGGCTTCCAGTGTGAGGTACCTCTATAGACGTACATTTGAAAAATTTAATAAAAAGCACAAAAAACAAGTAGATTTACGTATACATTCTTCTTAATATTACTTGTGCAAATTACGTTCTATGAATAGGGAGTGTTCAAAAATCTTATTTCTATTTCGGGTAGTGTTGCTCTTATCTTACACATCTAGTGTTAAAAACATTTACAAAATGTAATGTATGATAGTTTATTAAAATATCTGTAAAGGTGAATATATTATCGTAACTCAGGACATGAAATGTTAAATAAACTTAATTTTAAAACAATTTTAACACGTAACAGGTTTCAACAGAATCAAAGGATTTCAAAAAAATATATTCCTCAATTTGGATCCTCCATTTTGAATTTAAAAAAATGGACTTCATATTCGTAGTCAGCGATCCCGAAAATCCGAGTATACGCAATCTCACAAATTTTGCTAGCTTAAAAAATTCTTAACATTTTTTACCCACATTTCAGATTTTTCTCCTCACAGCGAAGGGGTTAAAGAATTAATTTTTCGAATAAACCACGTAAACCTAACTTTTACCTAATCACAATGGGATTTTCATCATTAACTTTTGCTACAGAACCGTATAAAAATTGTATACGATTCCAGTATGGCTACACTTTATAATGGTAAGATCATGTCAAGTATAAAATTTACCCTTCATGCATATTGTGAAAAACAATATTCGCCATAAACATACACTAAAAAAGTAACTGTTATCATAGACCTGAGAGTAGTTAAAGGAACTACATTTTTTGTTTAATGAATTCTGGTGATGGGTGTTGATATTGTTTCGAAGGTGAATTTACTCAAATATGTAGTTAAATCATAATCAATCAACAAATAAGTCCTCTAACTATATTCATAGTTGTTTTCCCTACTTTAAAATAGTCAAACCAACTAATGAAATGCAGTGATGACTTGTGGACCTCTTGAACTGTGCAATGACAACATAGTTGAATGAAATGTTAACATCAGTCTAAATTTGTGTACACAAAATAGATTCAAAGATAGAGGTATTGTTTATATTGACTTTTTATTGTTTATGAATATAATCAAACTTACACATTATTGTGATAATTCAATTTGTTCTTAGGTGAAATAAATTATTTATCAATTTATAATATAGTCAAATTTTAACTCAATTTAAACTAAAAAAGGGGACTACAATTAGTTCAAACAAATGTATTGATTTTTGAAATTATACAAATTATTTTCTAACATTTTGATTTTATAGAAAAATTAACAAGTTTCGTGATAAGATACTAAATTCCTTATTTCTGTATTTTTTGTCTGCTGTGTTTAACTTTTTTTACTAACTTTGTATCTAGTTAATGAAAATAATTGTGCGGGACTGAATATGCCAATTCTGTAAAGATGACAAAAAAGTACAATATTGAGAATTATAAAATAATTGAGAACATTTATGACCTGTCTGCAAGTTGGCCCGAATCGCTGATAAAAATTATCTCACCGATGCGTAATGCGGTAAGATCCGCTATAGGACTCAGCATTGCAGTTGGAAGCGGCAACATTTGTTGATATGAATTTTATCTGTCAATGCCAAATATCCATTTTTGGATGATCAAAGAAACAACGCACCATAATTTTCAAATTTATACATTACGAATTTGTGGTAAATATAGTATAACAATTAAAACCAACTGGCTGTTTTGAGAAACACTTTTCTACAGTGGTTTCAACAAATTCAAAAGGCACCCTTGAACGCAGATTAAATATTCGCAAACCAAAATGCTATTACTACACGGTAAAATATGAATTATTACAGTTAGTAAACATTTATTACCCTGTAGGATTGAACCATCTCTTCGGTTTGTTGTCGAAACAAAACATATTGTTGGTATGATGAGGCTTATTAGAAATTATATCAGATTTGACGTAACATTTGTTTTAATAACGACAAGTTTAGAATTGTACTAAATACCAACATATAGACTCAGGGACCCAGTATAGGTTATATTCATCCCCCTTCATTGTTGTTTGACGTTCTTTACTTTGCAACTAAGTAAGGCAACAATGTTTAAAACAATTTGGAAGAGAATGTAACTCGCCATCTATTTTGTTGGACACGTTTTTTTTGTTAGAATTGGTTTCCTTTTTCTTTTTTCTTCTTCTTTTCTCTTTTCTTTTTTTGGTTTACTTTTCAAGATAACTGTAAAATATATTTTTTTAGCATTATTGGTAAAGATAGCTTCAATATATACAACTGCCAATTGAGGCAAGTTTTCTACAACCTCGCATTTGCTAAATATGAATCTGTTATTTAGACATTTGAAAAATACTGTAAAATATTTCTAACTACTCCGAAACGACATCTGCAATTTTTACTCCACTGCAACAAAACCAATTTTTCCGGCACGTAGCATTTTCAGCAAATTTCAACATCGTTAAAATAACTTTATTTCTATACAATATTACCAATACGTACACATTTTGAACACATGATTTTATTACATTTCAAAAACAATATAATGTTTAATGCGTATCTGATACAAATGTTTTGACGTATACGATAAACGTATATTCCATGACAGTTTAATACTCATAGGTTGCCACTAAACGTTTACATCATACTAGACTTAAACAAAACTTACGTCTAATAATTAACGTGCATTAAACAATAGTGTTTTTCTTGTGTTATAAAATGTTTTTCTTCAATTTCATACCTACACGCAAGTGATTCACGCCGATTTTTCGAAAATTTGGATATTTTGGAGTACAAAAAAAAACGAAGGCACACGTATATTTTTTTATCGACAGTAAAACGTTTTTAGGGCGTAAAACAGTCCCCTAATACAGGGGCAAAATAAAAAGATTGCGGTATCCTTGAGAATATTGAAGTGAATTGAACGATTTTCAGTATAAAAGTATCATTCTAACGAAAATCAAGCTAGATAAGTTTTTGGAGGGAGAGGGTAGGGGTAAACTGGCCCTAAAATGAAAAATTTTTTTCTGGCAGTAAATGATTGCATTTTTTTTAATTTTTATATTTTTTTAATTTTTATTTTTACATAAACGTCAAATGGTTGAATAATTCCTCTAGATCCTGCTGGATTTTTTATTTTACCGCCGATAACAGAAGATACGTGTCCATTAGTTTTTCGTATACTAGAACTTCGAAATTTTAGAAAAATCGGCGTGTATCACTTGGATAGTGTTACTTGCGAGAGAAATGTTTGTTTACAGATAATGTAATAGCTGTAATGTAAAGCTAACATAATTTAGATTTTGAGTTTAAGACAAGGTACTTTATCCTAAAGTTACGATAACCTTAGATTCGGTTAAATTTGTTATGTTAATAGTTAATATAAGAATTTAAAATATTAATGTTAGGATCATTACATGACATGTAGGACATTAACGGACAGTTTCGCGAAATAGAGATAAAGAAACATACACCCTCGCAGTAATTCGATTTTCTGCGGATTTTCGATACTCTGAATTAAATGATAAAAAAAACGCGGGGAACTTGGAAACGTTGCCCAGTACGGATATATGCAGTTCCAGGTACAGTACTAATTAATAGTTACCGAACATAACTTTGCCGCGCAGTGTAACTAGGAATTTAAGGGCCATCTACGTCGGGGGCTGTCAAAAACTGAGGAAACTTTGCGCCATGACCATTAACTTTTTAGACCTTTTTTTACAGAATTTATTTACAAAAATAGGTTTTCTGATCAGAACGGCTACCGAGTGAAGTAGTATAGTTAACAGAAAAAAAATCAAACCTGGAAGTTTATTGACCAAAAAGTTAAAAATCAGTGTCGGAATTTCAGCTGTAGCTAAATTGATGACAATGGTTCAAACATCGGTAACAGGGCTAATCAACATTGTGAAATGTTGACATTTGCAATTTCAACATTCAAATTCGACATTTGTCAGCTCCACATTTGCAATTTCAACATTTAAGAAATTCAACATTACTTTTAGTTTATTGATTTATATTGTATTTTGAAAGTGTAATAGCATTACTCATAACATAAATTAAATCTGAAATCTATGTTAATCATGGTCAATAATACAAATGTATTAAAGAATTTCATGAATGTGTGAGCTTGTCCATGAAGATATTCCATTAAATTAGTATTTCGGTTAGGTTAGGTTAGGTTAGGTTAGGTTGAAAATTTGGTAAATCTTCGGAAAGACTGCTTCACCTGGAAAAAATATTTCTGTTCGGGAAATTTACTCGTTACGGTTCGTTGCATATTGTTGCCTTTTCGAGAACAATACTGTGCTAAAAGTGCCGCGATTTTCTTGCCTCCTTCTGCATGGAATGGAGACTGGTTTCATCGGTGCTCGAATGGAGGGGATTGCTTTTGACGTTTCGGCTACGGAAAGTATCGTTTTCCTTTTCCGTGGACAAGGAGAACCGTGGCGCGTGGATCGCGTCAGGGCCTTCGTTCGCGTTCGGGAGTTAGTTATCAGGGGACCGTCGTAGTGCTAGGACGCGTTTCGAGCGTGGATCTCCTGTCCATTGTGACAACCACGTTGCGCGTATCCAGTACGGACGCGATACGGCGGGAGAGGATCTCCCATCCATTGTGACAAGCACGCTGCACGTATCCACTACGGACGCGACATGGCGGGAGAGGATTTCCTGTCTATTGTGACAAGCACGCTGCACGTATCCACTACGGACGCGACATGGCGGGAGAGGATTTCCTGTCTATTGTGACAACCACGCTGCACGTATCCACTACGGACGCGATACGGCGGGAGAGGATCTCCCATCCATTTTGTGACAAGCAGGGCTCCGTGTATCAACCACGGACGCAGAACGGCGGGCGGTGGGAGTATCCGACGGCAACAACGGTCATCCACTGGCTGTTCTTTGTGAGGTTTTTCCATTCTAGTTTCACCATGTTTTATTAATATATTATTAACGTATTATTATATAAATCTATCTATGTTGTGTGTTGCTGTAATGAAAGTGTGCGACCAAGCTCGTTGCAGACTACTGGCTACCCACCCCGTGGGTTTCGCATTTCCATGACGTATTTTACATATTTATCTACACGTAAACTAATCACTCGGCAACTCTTGCGTGGAGTGCTTTTTCTTGCTTGTTTCAGCGATTTTCTACTCACCTGGCGGCTATTCAATGGGATTAATAGGTACTCAAGACATAGTATCAACACTCGGAAACTTGTATAATTTCAAATAAAGGCAGAACCACAAAACACGATTTCTGTACGTTTTTCATTGCGCCCTTCCTCGTTGCCTGCGGACTTTCTATTCACTACATCGAATCAGCAATCCTCATATAGTCCAGTAGGCTTCTTCCTCATTGTACAAACATTTGGTCCTTCGAGCCGGATAGAGAGTGCCAGGAGGACGAGGTGGGGGAAATGTGAAACGGTAAAGTTTTTCGATTTCATATCGTAACTATCTTTGTGGCATATTTAAATTAACCCATTTTATAGAAGGAAAAGGGTAGTTAATCTTCCTTAAGGTACCCAGCACTAGCCCTACCACCATCTCCAAGAAGGTACTCTTGGAGCACTCCTAAGTTTTAAACTATTTCAGATTTCGTTTCTTTAGTTACAAATGGTTTACAATCCCTACCCTGCGGCTTGTTTCCTGTCCCAGATGCCCCTTATCTGTGGGATCAGGGGTTCGATGCACAGACTATTTTTATTTGTATTTTCGTGCGCGCTAAATTATTTAATTTTGAGTTTGTTATCTGTATTTGTATAATGTTTTGCCTCTTCAAGCTTTCTCGAATATTATACGATTATTTCATGGTTATCTCTAACTTCGTCAGCTTATATTCAATTTCAGTGGAGCGTATATCACATATACTTAATGGTTCATGGAACATGTATGTAAGCTCTGTGGAGAGTAAAGATAGTGCCTTTTTTCTCTTGCTACTACAATGCAAACTACAGTTACAGCTCAAATTTAATCTCTTGTCAGAATTCCGTACGGGTGCTGTTAAACTTCTCGTAAATGTATAAAGGGGTTTTTCTGTTTTTTGGTCCCTTTCTCAAATACCTTCATTGAAGCATAAATATATTAAATACGTCACGGGCAAGCATCATTTCGATGAACATGTTTCAAGTTTTCATTTAATCCCCAATTTGCACTATTACAAACATGATGGACATTTTATGAATTCTTCGTGAAAGCTTACGTGCAGATAAATGCATGCGCCCGGTGAAATGTAATGCTATAATTGGACGTTTTATCGGCGTCCTATGTTCTATCCGTCCTCATAGGTTTTCTTGAATTGTTTACCTTCCGCTTAACAAACTCTTGGTGAATGCTCAAGGAAGTGCTGTATTTATGTTACCGCTTAACGTCGCGCTCAATGAAAGAAGTTTTATTTCAACTGGAATCGGCAGTGTCCCATAGGCCTCAGCCCCACTGGCCGTGAACGCTTCAACTATGACTCAGATTTCAGTAAATTCTTCTCAAGTTTTCAGACAAACTACTCGAGTTATCATTCTGACTACCATATGAATAATTTCATACGCAAAGTCCCGGGACCTGTCTGACTAAACCTCCGTTTAGTAATCTTCTCCCAACGCGCAAACTGATCCGTTTCTTTATCGATTAGGCAATATTGATCTTACTTTGGGAGTTTCAAAGTCGATGTTTAGGGGAAAATTCTCTTCCTGGGTCACAAAATGTATCACGCAGTTCTTTCGTGGCATAATCGTTGGGTTGAGCTGTATCGTTCTCTGGGCATGCTTATCAGCATTGGTTGTCAGAACAGGGATTATTATCAGCAGAGATACCAGAGGTTCACGGCGGGCGGTCAATGATACATCTGTTAACTATGCAACTAAATCAGATGATAGCATTCCCGAAGTTCTCCTTCTACAGAATTTCGATAGCATCATCGAACTGACTACTCGAACTTCTGTTATTCATTGTGTGGTTCAACTATTTTCCTAGTTTAGAGATGCCCGAGGAGGGTTCGGAGACTCGCTCTATCTCACTCAGTTCATTGCACTCATTAGAACGGTGTTTCGAACGGAATCTTTCTTTAACAAAGGAGTATCCTCAATTTATGAATCGATACGAATCTCTGAGCCAAAAGCTGAGTCGCATCAGATCGTAGCGTGGTAACTGCTCATAGGGTGAACCCCGACCTCGAATGCACGCCACCTTGCGGCAAACGGGTCCTGTGCCACAACTGATCCGTGGGTCGGCCGCCTAGTAGTGTCACATGGTTTCGAGCTTATCCCCCCCACGAGACTCCTCCAGATATCGTTGCTATCTTTGACTCCAAGGATCCGTCCTTAGAGGCCTTCAGTCATAATAGCATGAGTGATACACTAATGACCATTCGACCGAGTACATGATTCTAATGTCTGAATCCTCGTAGGAATGAAATATACTAATACCTAGGCTCCATGGAACGTAACCAGGAGAAGGATACACGTTAAAACCGTGCATGATACGCATCACATCCTGCATAAACCCTGTAAATCTCGACAAAATACAGTAGTATTCGATGTATAGAGACCCACACATGACGAGGGTTGTCTCAACAACTATTCATCGCCAAGCCCCAACTTGAAAGCGGCCTATCGTCCGTAATATCTAGTTACCTGCGACATCAGTTCGTATTTTATTATAGCTGATATCATTAACATTTCCCATCAGATGTTGAGCGTATTCTGTGGAATGAGATTCTCGGAGCAAGCCCTCATCGCGTATTGCTTAATTACCTTCACGAATGGTGCAACATGCACAACATGCTTAGAAATTACAACCCTGCATCAGCTCATTTCGAATACAAAAGGTCAGTTTCTGCTAGAAATTCGATACGTGCCTCTCGATGGTATTTTCTGCAGTAGTGATTCTATATTATCGACGAAAGAGATAAATAATCTTATGAATGGCTTATAAATGGATGACCTTTCGTATGCATCAGTATATTTTACTTTTACCTGAAAAATAGGGAGCTAATCGCTCTGTCCTATCGTCCGAGACAAACCGAACTTCCTCCGTCAAGGATTCGTGGAAGACAACCCGAGTACGGTAGTCGATTAAAGCATTTGGGTTGCAATGGGACCCAAACAAGATTTCTTTCAATCTTTACCACTTTCATTCAACGAATAAAACAGATCGCAAGGCTGGTCCACTCTAAGTACTGTACAGAAAGATATATCTTTCAGAATCTGGAATGCACGACGCATTTCTTGTGACTACGATGAAAAGCTGGAAAAACTATTGCACTGAATTAGCGAATGTAGACAATATTTCTGTCGAAAGATCGAGCATGATCGTCTTGTATTCTCTATAAGAATCATGGCCTCACCAACGCCTCAAAACGAGCATACGCTGCTACTGGTCATCCGGATTGGATAAGAAGGGATAGTACATCATCACGTTACTGATAGCAAAATCAAAAGGGAGACATGTATTGTCTTTGCGTGACTGTCTCTGAGATCAGACAAATAAGGCTATCGTTCGTTTAGCCCGGACTTCCGCGTTCGAAGTAGAAATGTATCTAGCACGAACTTAGTCTATTCCTAGACAAGAAGGGAATTCTATACATTGGGGACGCCAGAATCATTCGGATTACCATAGACCGTGAAACATCTGCCTATATTCGGCAAAGCTTCATTGCTTACAGGCTCTCCTTGCAGCATGTGCATTGCAGACGCTGCATTGTGACAACACGTGACGCATGGTGACGCTTCATGGTGAGGCATAACAGTCTCTGAGATCAGACGTGCACGGCTATCCTTCGTATAGCTTGAGCCTCCACGTATGAGGTAGAGATCGGTCTCTTGCGCAAGCTCAGTCTCTTGCGTAAGCTCAGTCCGTTTCTCAATAGGAAGGGCAATCTATGCATACGCCTATATTCGGCAAAGGTTTCATCGCTGACAAGCTCTATTTGCAGCTTGCACATTTTCAGACGCTTTATGGTGACCCTTCGCTCACATTTAGTGTTCTGTGTAGTGAAGTATGAGCCTTGGTGGATTGGGCTCGACACAAACAGAGGTGCATTTACAAAGTCAGTGAGAGCTAACATGTACATATTTTATAGTAGTTATTTAAGCATTTGATCACACATTGCACGATGCATGCGAATTCCAGAACAGACATATTGGTACCATATATTTTAATTCTTGTATACATGTCATGTGATTCTATTAGATGTAAATACTTTGCACCTCAAACTCCGGAGGTGTACGTGTTATTAGTATGATTCTTGTGTACGGCGGCTTCTCCTCCTTTGTGGGCGAGAAGTCGAGAAATATGCGGCTTCGGCCCACTAGCTTACGGTCTTTCACGTCCCTTCCTTTGGTGGGCGAGGTACGGAAGTGCGGCCTTTGGCCTACAGATGTGTAAAGTTTAATAATATCTTAATTTTCAGCTTTAACTTTTACTTGCAGGGTTCTGCAGCTTCTCCTCCCCTTGCGGGAGAGCGGTCGAGAACTGTGGCCATTCGTCCACTTGCTTAAGAAATTCCACCTCCTTTCCTTTGCAGGAGAGGTGCGGAAATATGTTCCATGCCCATGTAGCTACACTTAACCGTATTTTACTTTTCAGCCTTACTTGTATGCTTACCGCGTTCTGCGACTTCTTCTACCCTTGTAGGCAACTTATTCAATATCTTCCACCTCCTCCTCCATCATCGCGAGCGAGGTACGGATCTATGGCGATTAGTTTACGGATGTGGTGTCCTATTTTGAACATAACCCAATTTCAAAGAATGAGCGGACTACCACGAAGACACTATGGTTGGTAAGTGGACATTATCCAACCCATTTAAGGGCAAGTTTATTAGCAATTACTGTGCCAGGTTTTAATAGGCTCATATTCGATATAATATTCACTTGGGAGAACTGCACAATATCACTTTCGAGCGTGTTCGTAAGGAAAACAAATCGCTCCATAACAGCAATCAATTTTACGTCCTGTTGTTTTACGTTCTACATTGTTTCTTGGGGTATAGCCAATGTATATTTTTTCTTGATCTAGGACGCCTTCGTCGTTTATTTAATTTTCTGCCAATGCGGGCAAACTTGAAACAGAGTCCAGAGGACTATGCTCGCTATAACAATAGGGTGATTTGATGAACTACGTGCCACCTTACATATGGGATCTTGAAACTTGGCAATAAGTCAAGTTTAGCTTTGTCTGACGCGTGGGATATGACGTCGTATGTTTGGTCGATTTCGGCGCTCGTTGTCACATCGAGAGATCGGCTTCGGGATTACGATGGAAAAAGGAACTGAGAGGCAGGCATGTACAGGGGAATTGTCGAAAGTTTTTTCAGGTTGCGTTACTTTGTGAATCTTATTTACGAGTTGTCGAGCTGGTGAGATGTGATACCTGTTCAGGTATTATTAGGGCGCGGTTAACGTTAGCCATGCGTACTGGGTTAAATGAGACTGTTCAAAGATAGGGGCCATCACCTCTTGAGTTTACCTCGCTGTCCAATGTATCACGTGATTCGCTCGGTTTCCGCGTCATCGACTTAATGGAATGTTGAGCCAAATTTTCAAACCGAAAGGGAAATTCGTCGATTTGACGAAGGCGGGCGGTGTGTTCGGGAAATTAGTATTTCGGTTAGGTTAGGTTAGGTTAGGTTGAAAATTTGGTAAATCTTCGGAAAGACTGCTTCACCTGGAAAAAATATTTCTGTTCGGGAAATTTACTCGTTACGGTTCGTTGCATATTGTTGCCTTTTCGAGAACAATACTGTGCTAAAAGTGCCGCGATTTTCTTGCCTCCTTCTGCGTGGAATGGAGACTGGTTTCATCGGTGCTCGAATGGAGGGGATTGCTTTTGACGTTTCGGCTACGGAAAGTATCGTTTTCCTTTTCCGTGGACAACGAGAACCGTGGCGCGTGGATCGCGTCAGGGCCTTCGTTCGCGTTCGGGAGTTAGTTATCAGGGGACCGTCGTAGTGCTAGGACGCGTCTCGGGCGTGGATCTCCTGTCCATTGTGACAACCACGTTGCGCGTATCCAGTACGGACGCGATACGGCGGGAGAGGATCTCCCATCCATTGTGACAAGCACGCTGCACGTATCCACTACGGACGCGACATGGCGGGAGAGGATTTCCTGTCTATTGTGACAAGCACGCTGCACTTATCCACTACGGACGCGACATGGCGGGAGAGGATTTCCTGTCTATTGTGACAACCACGCTGCACGTATCCACTACGGACGCGATACGGCGGGAGAGGATCTCCCATCCATTTTGTGACAAGCAGGGCTCCGTGTATCAACCACGGACGCAGAACGGCGGGCGGTGGGAGTATCCGACGCCAACAACGGTCATCCACTGGCTGTTCTTTGTGAGGTTTTTCCATTCTAGTTTCACCATGTTTTATTAATATATTATTAACGTATTATTATATAAATCTATCTATGTTGTGTGTTGCTCTAATGAAAGTGTGCGACCAAGCTCGTTGCAGACATCTGGCTACCCACCCCGTGGGTTCCGCATTTCCATGACGTATTTTACATATTTATCTACACGTAAACTAATCACTCGGCAACTCTTGCGTGGAGTGCTTTTTCTTGCTTGTTTCAGCGATTTTCTACTCACCTGGCGGCTATTCAATGGGATTAATAGGTACTCAAGACATAGTATCAACACTCGGACACTTGTATAATTTCAAATAAAGGCAGAACCACAAAACACGATTTCTGTACGTTTTTCATTGCGCCCTTCCTCGTTGCCTGCGGACTCTCTATTCACTACATCGAATCAGCAATCCTCATATATTCCAGTAGGCTTCTTCCTCATTGTACAAACAGGGCTAATCAACATTGTGAAATGTTGACATTTGCAATTTCAACATTCAAATTCGACATTTGTCAGCTCCACATTTGCAATTTCAACATTTAAGAAATTCAACATTACTTTTAGTTTATTGATTTATATTGTATTTTGAAAGTGTAATAGCATTACTATAACATAAATTAAATCTGAAATCTATGTTAATCATGGTCAATAATACAAATGTATTAAAGAATTTCATGAATGTGTGAGCTTGTCCATGAAGATATTCCATTAAATTAGTATTTCGGTTAGGTTAGGTTAGGTTAGGTTGAAAATTTGGTAAATCTTCGGAAAGACTGCTTCACCTGGAAAAAATATTTCTTATATGGTTTCCGACGTATTTTGGGTCGCTAATCACGAATCTGACAATAAAAATTGGCGGTCGGCAATATTTTTGGCTAAAATCTTGAAAAAACATCAAAAAACTTCATTTTTTCAGTTTCTTGCATTTATTTCGAAAAATTGAACTCGTACGAAAAAAAGTTTCAAACAAAAGTTGTAGAGCACAAAATTCTCTACAAAAAAGGTTGTATAAATTTTTTTCATAAATTGCAAAGAAACCCCTTAAATAAAGCCCTAAATATGAGAAAAATGATGAAAGCGGGATTTCTGACCTAGAAATGGCCAAACTCGCATATGTGTCTAAACATCCAATTTATGCTAACCCAACGTAACTACTGCCGAACCTACGTAGAACTAAAGTATACCTAAGGCCATTTGTGTGCTTGGGCTTCGCCCCCAGACCACCCCCTCCTCATTTATACTATCCTTCGGTCTACACATTGTTATTCAGAGCGACACATACTACATGTAGGTTCGATTATCACTAAAATCTGTTGGTTGGAGGTTAGGCTAGTATAAAAAGGGTGGTCTGGGGGGCGGAGCCCCCCAGCACGCACACACTACTTAGGTCTACGTCCTGGATGCCCTTGCGTGACCTAAGTGGTGCTTGCGTGCTAGGGGGCTCCGCCCCCCAGACCCCCCTTTTTATACTAACCTAACCTCTAACCACACAGTTATGAGTGATATAATCGAACCCATATGACATGTGGCTAGATTGTCAGCCATACCATCTCAGGTTTATTTCGCGTTTTTTATAGAAGATACGACAAAAATGCATATAACCTTTTTTATAGGGAATTTCCCGCTCTACAACTTTTGTTTGAAACTTTTTTTCGTGCGAGTTCAATTTTCGAAAGAAATGCAAAAAAAAAATGAAAAAAATGACATTTTTTTGGTATTTTTTCGAGATAGCGGCCAAGATACGTTCGACCGCCAATTTTTATCATCAGATTCGTGATCAGCGACCCAAAATATGTCGGAAACCATATAAAAAATATTTTTTCCAGGTGAAGCAGTCTTTCCGAAGATTTACCGAAAATTTTGTTTATAAGTTAGTCGTGTTTAAAAGCGATCACCATAATATATAAATAATTTAATTAACATTTCGGGGGGCTCTTGATTGTAGCCCTCTTCAGAATAGATTTTTAAATATTGAAACATTTAAAATATAGTTTAGGTTAGGTTAGGTTATGTTAGGATAGGTTAGGTGATGATAGATACAGTAGTCCTTCCCTTATTCTAATTTGTCCAGTCAGGCAAGATGGCGGCCTTCTTCCCTTATTCTAATTTTTCCCTCTCCCCAACTACTTAGATTTGTAGTCTCACTTTTGTCTCTTTTTCTTTTGTTGCGCATACGCCGTTATTTGTATTTAGAAAATCCACACGTCAACACACGTCAGTGGGGAGAACGCGTGAGGGCAAATATTAGAATAGGAGAAGAGAAAAAATTAGAATAAGGGAAGGAGTACTGTATGCTGTTGAATGGAATGTATTAATGTAACATGATTGTATTTAATACACATGACATTTTAACAATTGTAGTAATTTATATTTATTGTTGTAGTAATGTAATGTTTTAGAATTTTATTTTTTATATTATTTATATTATTTGTTGATTTAGTCAAATGTTGAGTTCGAAAATGTGGAGTTTGTTAAATGTTGAGATTGAAAATGTCGAGCTTGTTCAATGTTGAGTTTGAAAATGTTGAATTTGTACGTTGAGTTTGTTTTGTGTTGATTTGACATGTAACCCAAACATCAACGTTTGAAGGAAGAGTTACCCTTTTCGAGTACCTAAGTGATTTGGGAACGTCAAATATTGGGGTTTGATTTTCCTTTGTCAATTTGGCAAGTTCTATGCCAGAAATAAATTAGGAGTTTGATTTTTGTTACTTTCAAGCAACATATCCTGACTATATTACTTTACTCGGTAGCCATTGAGGATCGCATTTCTTTACAGAAATTTTGAAAAACGAATCTAAATATTGAATGTTTATGACGCAACGTTTCCCTACTTTTTTTAGAGCTTCGGATTGCTTAGGCGTTAATGTGAGATATATTCATAGTTAACAAATGCACCTTGAAAGCTAAAATGTAAGGGTTAATATCCAATAGCATTGCAGTGAATTATTGGCCTCATGTACCAGTATCGTCTAAAACTTACCTGTCGGTTTTGACTTTATAGTTACTGTTATAACTTTACAGATAATGTAAGCGATTTGAAATTAGCTTACATTAAGTATTAGTAAATAATTTCTCTCTGTGTATCGCTTAATAAGCAGCACAAGATTGATAATAGTAAGTCGTAAGTTTTCCTTGTAATACAGTGTTTGCCCCGGGGTGATGCTCGAGCGTCAATGCAGTAAAGCATTCAGATGCACAGTCTTTTCTAAATCCCAGATTAGAATCAGTTCGGAGTTGGGAGTTGAAGCTGGAGGTGCACCACCTCTCCAGCAGCCAGGCTCTGATTAGTGCATTTTCTGAGACTTGCGCAACAGCACGCAGGCAAGCATATACATATGTATAGATTTGAATGTCTACCCAGTGTCGCTTATCCAAGGCCATTGCATTACTGACATACTCCGTGCGCGCAATCAGCCTGCGCGATGTTCAGAGCATATGCGCCGAGGAACGTCGATGATGTTAAATTACCGACAATCGCTGCTCATACTGGTTCTAGAGCAAAAATTAAACGCTAGAAATAACCAAATGACACTTCTGATAAGTATGTATATAATACTCTCACATTTGCAAAATGCATATGAGGCATTTCTTGCCAAGCAGACCACATCAGTTTTTACTTGGGAGTACTCGAGTGATGAAATCTAAATTGTCAGAAAATATAAATTTTGAATAAATATTGGAGCATATAATTTCTTGAAATATTTAAATAATTTTTTAGCAAAAAAGTAGATGTGTACCTATTTCCAAAAGCGACAAATAAAGGTGAAAAAATGTTTCTAAACTATAGCATCAATGTTTTGATTTTTTCACACCCAGCGTTGAGAAAATTTTCCTTGAAGAAATAACTATATTTATGATTGCGATACTCGAAAAACAGAGACGTTTTCTACATTTTAACCCTTACATCATAGTGGTCCATACAGGGACAATCTTTTTCATCTTAAAAATCAATTTCTTATTCTGCGTTATTTATTCTTTAACTTCTATAAACGTAAGGTGTTTAACTCACGTATAAAAACATTTCTCATAACATTTATTCATTATAAAAAATAATGTACCGAAAAAATACCAGTTATATCAAAATAAATCGTTTGTGAAGAAATTTCCCATATAGATATATGTGGCAAAGTTATCATTCATACGTTTTTCGGTAGCTCCTCAAAAACCCGACACTTCAAAAACCCGACATTCAAAAACCAGCCATTTAAAAGACAATTTATCCCGGTTGCTGCCTTTGAGGTCTCACTGAAAGGTCATGTCAAGGTCAAATTTGATCAATGTATTAACTGTGTAGATCACAAAGCAGTTTGACTCTCGTATTATTTATTAAACCCATTTAGAAGTCAATCATTAATTACATTTTCAGAATATGTACATTTTGAAATGCATGGTATTTTTAATGGCTGTTATGTGATTTGTCGGTTTTTTCGTGTCGCTAATTCGAAAACCCTTAGATACTAACGTATCAACTAATTTTAGTTTGACCCGTCATATTTTCGGATTCATAATCGTCAACCCCGAAAATCCTTAAATACAGAGTTTTATCTAATTCGATTAAGAAATGATATATTTAATTTTGAACCATAGTAGAATTTTGTGCAGTTTTCTGGTACACTGTCCTGTTCATTAACATTGAAAATAAGAAAAAAAATGGCTAGAAACTTTCGAGAAACTGGACTCATGATCTACTAAAGAACCTTCGTTATTTATTCAATTAAATCCAATCAATATTGAAATTCAATGATAACAACATTATCTGAGACACAGATAACCTTAAAATCCCGTTTTAAAGGGAATACTCTCACATTTATTCCTAAGCGCTGTAATTGAATGAATTTTTAATTAATAGAATCGCTCGTTCACCTTTAGTTCAAACATCATAAATTTAAAGTGATTTCCCGAAAAGCTTCTTCTCGCTGTAGATACAGTTTCCAGTAATGCTTAATCAACGTTTGTGGGACATAGTTATTGGGATTAGTCATGATGTTACGAATTTTGAAAAATTGTACTAATTCTCCTAACTTGTTATTATATTCTCATATACTGCAATTCGGAAAACATTTTTTGTCTTCAAATGTTTGACTTCAAATCGTAAAGTTTTATTATTGTAACCGAAGTTCAAAGTGTCCGTCCTTGGAGTAATAATCAACCCAAAGCATTACTGGTGATTTGATCTTGTAACTTATACCATTAATTTGTCTGACTGTTTTAGCAAACCTTTTCAAAAAGCTCTTTGTCATATGTTGCCCTCTTTCTTAATCCCTTAGGGGTCAGAAGAAAATTAGCTTTACGTGCCACCTTTGTCTTCGAACAAAATTTTCATTGATTTATCCTATAATTTTAGTGTTATGGTTTTGAAGGTCGCTGAACCCGAATCTGAAATCGATCGGATTTTCATAATTCACAATGGCGGATCCAATATGTCAGACGCAAGTTCGAAAAATGGTTCGGATTTTTTTATGAAATTTTTTACGGAAATTTTTATGAAAGTGTGTACCTTAGGGTTTTTGAGGTCGTTGAATTTGAATCTGAAGTCGAATTCCTACTCTCTAAATATGAATCAACGAAAAAATACGCTGATTTGCAGAGGTTTTCGCTGATTCAGATTTAGAGAGTAAAATGAAAAATGGCAGATTCAATTTGTCGGAAGCAAATTCGAAAATTGGGATCTTCTTACGAAACGAATTAGAAGACTTTGAAAGGGTATAATAAATTATACTTTCAATTTGCGATGAACGATTTGGTAAATTTTATTCATTATAATATATCCGAGCTTCAGAAAGTTAGAGTCAGGACTCAAATTCTAAATTGCTTAATATATTATTAACAAAAACTAACAGATATTTAAAATTTAATTGATGTTATTATTAATGTCATTACACTTGTTTCTCAAAATAAAATATAATTCAACAAACTAAAAAAAATGTTGAGTTTACTAAATGTTCAGTTTGCAAATATTGAGTTTGCAAATGTTGAGTTTGAATGTTGAAACGACAAATGTTAACATTTCCCAATGTTAATTAGACTTGATACTATAATTCAGCGTTATATTCTTTTATCCAGCTGATCTGTCTATGGACTGCGTTTTGTAAAAGACTAGCCAGATCGACTTAGCTTCCATTCCGACTTTTTTTCTCGTTTTTTAAAGACATTTTTTTTCTGTTCCGCCATAGAAATTTTTAAACACATATTACAGTTTCACTAGAATATAAATATTCATAACAATTTACTATTGTACTAATGTACTAGTGTACAGTGAAAGTTTTCTGTATAATTCTGAACAACGATACGAATTTATCGAATATTAAGCGTGCAAGGAAGAAATTAAAATTAACTTACTTTCCAAAGTCTTTTCTAGTTATTCATAACGATGCTTGTAGAGAATAACATTGAATTAATTAGAACCAGAACCTCATTCATGTAAGCTAGAGTAAAATTTAAATGATATATATACCTCTTATTTCTTTAGAATGTATAAAAGCTTCATTTCTTACATGCATTAAACGATTGTTTAATGAAACATTCTTCTATTCTTACCACATTTTCTGATATATCCTAATAGCTGGAACAAAAAATTAGAAATCTTTAATAACGGTACAATTAAAAACTAAAAAATATTGCATGAAAATGTTAAAACTTAATTGCAAAGAGATAAAATGTTTGTCACAATACACATCCACATAACTGCTATTCATATGATTGTGTACGTAGTAAACTGGACATAATCAACCGTACTATCCCATATTTAGTTCAGTACCATGCATCGATTTTATAAATTGTTTCGAGGAACTGTAAGGTGCATCACCTTTCACTATTGTCTAATGCAGCTCGTAAAACGACATGGCCTCTGTTTATTATATCAGATGGACGGGGGATCACGCGCGTTCCATCGAATGGAGTTTAAAGGCACCTTTCGAAATGCATCAATGTCTAGTATTTGGAATGGTTTCAAACTTTTAGCCTTTTGGCTTACTCAAACACCAGCCCAAGAAGCACTTCATAATCTAAATATGATAGCAGCATATATGTTTCCTTAATTCTATGCTTTATCTTTAATACTTCCATGTTGAAAAATCTAAGTTTTTCATCCCATGACTTTAAACATTTTATCAATTAACCTATTAACTCCCTAAAGACACTTTTTCTTGCTTCTGTTTCAATCGAGTATTTCGTATCAAAATCGAAGTTAACAAACATTGAGAGGTATATATACTACTGTTTTTGAGGACGCACTTCAAGATTCCGAGGTCAAAATTGAGTTTCAGAAATTAGGAATTCCAATATGTCGCCGAATTTGAAAAAAATGTCAAATAAATTGGGAAATATTTATTCTTACTAATTTTTTTCGAGCCATTAGAATAATGGGATTCTATTGAAACTCTGAACAAAGGTGAATAAAATTTCCAATTTTAAGAAAAAATTTTACATTTATACCCTACATCATTCTTACGACCTCAAAATGGCCGCAGTAATGAATTTTTCTGGACGCTCTAACTCAAAAACTACGATCATTTAAAAAAAATGGTAAGAATGAAAGAATTTGATGACAGAAATGAAAATATCACGGAATTTTTTTAGATTTTTTTTATGAATTTTTGTTTCAAAATTTTTTCAAAATTGTAATTTATCTTCGAAAAATTCTGAAAAAAATGTAGTGAATTCTAAGAGTTTGCTCTTCTTTGTATTTCTTTTGCAAAAGTTGATTGTTTTTGAGAAAATGAATTTCCAATATTATAGTTTGGGATTTTTTTCTGGAAAACTGTCAACTGCGGTCATTTTGAGGTCGTTAGGATGATGTAGAGTATAAAAGTAAAATTTTTTCTGAAAATTGAAATATTTTATTTACCTTTGTTCAGAGTTTCAATAAAATTCCAATATTCTAATGACTCGAAAAGAATCAGTAAGAATAAATATTTTCCATTTTTTTGGACATTGGAATTCCTGATGGCTGAAACTCAATTTTGATCTCGTAATCTTGAAGAGCGACTTCGAAAACAGTAGGATATGTACCTCTCAATTTTTGTTAACTTCGATTTTGAAACGAAATACTCGATTGAAATTGAAGCAAGAAGAAGTGTCCTTTGGGCGTTAATGGTTTAATAGTTCTATCTGAATAGCCTGTTTATTATTATCTTCTCTATATGCGCTAATTTTTTGATATTTGATTAGATATGTGGAGCATAATTAGAAATTATATAGTCCTTGAGACTAGATATATAAAAATAATAATCAAGAAAACTATATAATGTAAACTCACATAGAGGAAAATAGCTATAAAATAATTAATGGAAAGAAAAATTGTATAGATTAGTTCTTTTCAACTTCTTCTTGCCCCAAAAGCAACGGAGAAATACTTTTTTTCTTTCATGCCTTTTAATTTCTCTTTCCTTTTCATAAAACATAAAGTAAGTACTCTCAATTAGTCAATTAGTAATAAAAAAGGATTCATTAATTATTAAAAAATTGTACTGATTTAAAAGTAGTGTTTCAACGTCTTCAAAGTAAAAGACGACAAAAACCTGAATAGATATTTATTTTCTATCAATGTCTTTTAATTAGTAGGAATTGAAATAATCACCAGCTTTCTTGAAATAATTTTTTTTATATAGAATCCCAAACAAAAATGTTAAACTACCTGCAGTTGCAGATGTATTTAAAGTAAGTATTTATTCTAACTTTCTACTTTGTAATTGTATGTAGAATTACTAATGAACAAATTTTTATATTTGACGGTCTTATTACAACGAGGTAGAAGGAATAGCAAATAGTATGAAAAAAAGACGGCTGCAAAATATATAGTCAAAAACGTCTAAGTAAATTTTATTTTTTAACAAACGGGAAAACTGCACAAATTTGCGAAAATCCAGAAAATAAACTGCGCAACATATTTGTCAGCTTAAGATTGGATCAATTTTATTTACCATTAATTTTACTAATGAACTTGTAACTAGAATATTGAAGCATATTAAATGTAATGCAGAGGAAGAGCATCAGATTTGAATATAACTCCCAATTCTAATAATGATCAGTATATAGACATAACTCATAAATATTTATCTCATATAATTGTAAGTATGTACTTACATAATTGTCTATAATAATGTATTACATAAAAACAAGGAAATTGTGGCATGATTGTCGAAAAAATGCTGACGTACAGTGACCATTGTTAAAGTTTGGCTATTTCAGTTGGTTTGCGTTCTCCAAGTATTTGTTACATTCTGCATCTACTCTTTGTATTGACAAACAAGGTAACTCTTAGTGGGATAATTCCTGTGTTTTTACTTCCGTGTATGTATTGTTCCATTTTATTGTTTTCTGTCAATGCATGTTTAATGTGAAAAATCAGTCATTTTGGTGTTTATCTAAATCGTTATACAATATTCCTGTTATAGAATTGGTTCAAATGAGTATTCCATGATTCATGTGTTGTAGTCCGTTTAATATACTTGAGGATAAAACTTAATTTCTTTTGTTCAATCTTTTTTTAAATTTTACGAAAATCGGTATTTATTATTAAAGTATTTGCGCAATATTTTATTAAATGCATTTCTTTTGAGTTGGACATAAACACATTCAACCAACGTGTTACATACTCCCAGAACCAATAAAAAATATGTATTGAAATTACGTTAGAACGGTTAAGTGAGATCTTTCAAAAACTTTAGTCTTGCAATAATAGAATATTTTGTTACGTGTTTAATGACTTATTTCGTGACTTATTTTGAAACTACGAAAAATGCCATTTCAATTTAACCCATTAACGTCCAAATGGATTTTTGTAAAATTTTGATTTTTACAAATATCGAATATTCGATACACTATCTCAATTGAGTGAGCTAAAATGTATTGAAGTGGTGCACCCGATGGTTGCAAATTCGCCACGGCATTTACAAATTCCTTTTCAAAATTTAACCATTTTTTTTGTTTGAAAACTATGGACTTCAGAGAAAATTTTATTACAATTATGTTCTAGAATAAGTCGATGAAAACCCACAAATTTTTCTGAATGTATTGTCACAATTTTTTATTTTTAAAAAATTGAAACACCATTGTAACGACATCAAAACGGCGTCCACAATGAATATTTCTATTAAAATTGCGGAATGCTCTAGGTCAAAACTATGAGCTTTTGTTAACAAAAAAAACTAAAAATGAAATGTTTTTGAAATTCATTAAGAAATTTAGTGACATTGTTTCAGAGTTTTTTAAATGATATTTTAAGAAATTTTTTATCTGATTTTTTTTTCAAAGATTCTGTAATAATGTTACCATATTCTCTGATGAACTCTAAGCATATTGTGTTTTCTACAGTTTTTTCTAAAAATTGATTGTTTTCGAGGAACTAAAATGCAAATATTATGTTTATGGCTTTTTTTTGGAAAACTATAAACTTTTTAAAAAAATTGGAGAGAAAAAAAAATCTTAAAATACATCATAGAATGTGTTCACACATTTTTCCAAATTTTCGGAAATAGTTTAAAATTTTGAAAAAAAATATAGATAACAAATTTCTCAAAATTACATTTAAAAACTTTGAAAAAAAAACTACATATTTCAATGAATTCTAAGAACTTTTCAATCTTAGCGTTTATTGAAAGCAGCTAATCGTTTTTTAATTAGAGAGTTCGAAAATTTTCAGTTAAAATGTTCATTGATGACGCTATTTTGAGGTCGTTACAATTATGAGGAATAAAAAATTCTCAAAATTCAAATATTTTGACCACTTTTGTACATAGTTTCAATAGAATCCGAATATTCCAATAGCTTTAAAAAAATGTTTGAAGTATAAATATTTCCTAACTTTTTTGCCCCTTTTTTCGAGTTTGGCGCCATATTGGAATTTCTGATAACTTAAACTGAATTTTAGTAGGATATGCATCTTTAAATTTGTTTCAACTTTTTTTTTTCATACAAAATATTTGAAACAAACAAGTGGCCTTCTGGCGTGAAAGGATTAAAATAAAGAATTCAACTATTCATAAGACATTATATATATTGTATTTTTAAAGCAAAAACTGGAATGTGTATTGTGAATTACAAGCTCGTGACAAAACTTTTGGAACTAGTGTATCATTTACGTTAAATTAGAATTTTTATACATGCAAAAGTACGGAGACGGACAAATAATTTTAGAGGAATGCTTTTCGATGATATATAAAACTTTCAGAAAAATATTTTAGGATTTTTCCTGACTTTCAATCATGACTTGAGTTTTGACCTTGACCGTGACTTTCAGTATCAAATTTCAAGATCAAATTTACTTTTTTTAAATAGAAATACAAATGATTTACCACAAAAATGGAAAAGGAGTAAACTTTACAGTCGGACGATATTCAAGGTCACAGTCAAGGTCAAATTTCAGGTCACGAGTAAATAGCCAGAAAAAAGCTAGAATTTGTGTCTAACTTTTTTCCATAAAATGCATTCTTCCATAGTTATTTGGTCGTTTCCATACTTGAATGATCCCGTACGTCGATTTACGATTCAATAAAGAAGGAAAGATTCATACTTGAAACAATTGAGAATAGTGGAAGGTACACATATTTGTGATTAGTAATCAGAATTTGAATACACTAAAATAAACATTATAGTCGTAGGAGGCAGAAAACACGGCAAGGTTGACTCTGTCTCGCAGGAATGTGCGCACGGCGTTGACGACTTAAACGCCCAAGCTATTTTATCTTGGGGCGATAAGTTGTGGTAACACGTATTGCGTATTTAGTGGCAAATACCTAACCTGTAATGCGAATTACTGTTATTGCATGTAGCAAAGAATCGTCACCTCTTCCCGCGATGTAATTGATGTATTATCCCACCACGAGCAATTATTTTCAGTTCCAAGTCTATCATGAAAACTCAAATTTGTTACTCTTTGAATATATGTAAATGTGTGACCATAAATCAACTTTTAATAGTAAATTATGAAGTTCCGAGTAAAATTGTTCTTACCAAGAAAAGTAGTAAGAATGCCAACTAAATGAAAATAGTAACGCTAACTAGAAATGTAGTTGAAGCATGTTTACTATTTTTTCTAACTATTTATAGAGCGAATATAGTTTTTCTGTAACCGAATCTGTGGTATGCGCATTTTACGGATGCGAGTCAGTAAAATTCTATATATTACAGCTGCGAACGAGTCCATAATGGGGAACTTTACGGTCTTGGATTAACAATATTGCTAATACAATAATCGTTCTTGTAAAAGGCAAAATTTGCTAAAAGCACCAATTTTCGTGTATCAATAACGACGTTAGAAATGGTGCTTTGAACAACAAATGCAAAAGTGACTTCTAGAATTATTCTTCATACGTAAATGAAAATTAAGTCAACTGATTTTCCATGGGGCTGTAAAGAGTTGTGAAATATCATCCAAGAATATGAAACGGCTTAAAAACAATCCAGCCGAATTTATCATCTTATGTTAGGCAAAAGGCTTGAAACCTCATTTGACAATCATTATGTATAAGAATATTTATGAATTAGTCCCCTAGTTTGCTGTAGCTGATGTTATTCATGTTTTAGCATGCATTCAATTGTAAAATAATGTTCCTGCATTATCAAATTCATCCAAACAATAAATAAGGTTTTAAAATTTGTGTGATATTATAAATTATTAGTGACCCAATACAAGTAACAATTTTGTAACATTTACATAACTGCTATTTGGTTACATAAATGTTACATTCGTGTTCGCTGAATAAGGATATAATAGATGGAAATGGTAAATATTGGTATTGCAGTTTTATGAGAGTTTCTAAAATTTTGACACCATACTGCATGAATACTGAATCACGAAGCACTGATTGTTTGAAAATTAATATTCATTATAAATCATTTCTATTGAAATGCAGGAAACTTGGTACCTCGTGAAGATCCAGAGTCATAAGGTCGAATTTCACATCTCGAGCGAGCATTGCCGCATCGCATTGGCATGCGATGCAAGCCAGTTACCTAACAGAATTTATCTTCTTCTAACGCTACTGATGATGCCTGCCTCTTTACTTTTTCTAGACGTCATATCTCGAAAGAGTTACCTTCTTGCGAAAAACCGCCTCGCTTCACTACTGCTCGAATTAGATGCTTGACATCGCTTGTCAATATTTATGAAATTTCCTGGTAATGTTTATACATACGAACATATGATTGTGTGAAATGTCAATAAACCTTACTGATTTAAGAACATTCAAAATACATTTTTCGTTTTCGTGCTCCCTGTGTAAAAGTGAATAAACTATTCTAATGTTTTTGACATAAGATATGTATTTAACTATATTTTTATTAACAACTATGATTTAACTTTTCAGGACATTCTTATTTATATAAACACAGTTTTGTTCTTGAGATGTATACCTTGACTATCGATTACGGCTACAGTCAGGAAATAAAAAGTGACCAAGAATGCTCATAACGACTACAACCGCATCTGGAGAGGTCGCTGTTTACGAATCTGGCATTAAATTTCCAAAATTCAAAATGGAGGATCTCAAATGACGGAATACTTTTCAAAAATTAATACAATTTTGTTGAAACTTGTCATTCCGGGTTTTTCGAGACCCCAAATTGCGTAACATACGATTTTGAAAATTCAAAATGTTTCATCCAATTAGGTCGAATTATTTTTCAAAACTGGTCAGAGTGGTTACTTGGGTGTTTTCTAGGCTTTTAATTAAAAATCTAACATACAATCATCGACATTAAACTTTAAACGGATTTTCAAGAAATTTTGAATTTTTTCTCTGATTTGGTTTCTGCATGCTAATACGATATCGGGTCTTTTTTGTGTACTATTACTCAGTTATGAGTGTTCTAGTATTAGGGATTGCACAATTTTGGAAATCTTATACTGTAAAATTTTCAAAATCGCCAAGTAACATGTTTTTGTCAACACACTTTTGGCTGAAACAGTGACAATACAAAGTATTAAACAAAGATGTCTGTTAACGTAATAAGTCACTAACTTCTTGCCCTATATTTGCAACTGACAACTTAAGTACGTACTTATAATGTTTAAATTACAATTAAAATAATCTATACTTTGATTATAATAACAAATACACTGAAAAAAATTCTTAGTTGAAATTCATAGGTTATTGTTCCGGATCGCCACGCGACGAAGCTCCTAATAGCCGTTTAGGTCGAGTGAGATAATATTATAATAAAATTCCTGTAGAATTAGGAGGAAAATATGAATTAACTTCTTTGCAATTAGTTTGTTTTGGGGCGTGGTTGTTGTTTTCTGAAGTCCTGCCTCTAGTAAACAAATTATCCGAACCCAAATGAACAGGCCTGTGGAAGGCACCTTCAGTTAGTTGATCGTGGGGTTCCGAGACGTTCGGACCAGTTTTACCTTTATAGTTCGGGTATATTAAAGAGCCAGAACCTTGAGGTGCGTTGGTGGTGACTTCCCGGGTCGCTTCGCGGTCTCGTCGGTGGGTGAGTAATGATTCGATATATCTATTATATTGTATATTATATTATTTATTTATATTTTACATAAAAATGACATATTTATTGGCGAGATATGTCTGGGGCAGGGTCCGCTCACAAGCCCCACTGAAGAGTCCGTGAGCGGACCCGGGACGAAACATCAGCCAACCTGTTTATTTATATTTTTCTAATATTTGCATGTGACCTAGCATGACGTAGTAGGGAAATACGGTTTCGTTTATCGAAATATATATTCGCCCCAATAACCGCGCGACAACCCCCTTCCCTGTACGTAACAGTTATATAGTTACAACCATAGGAGTTAAATCAAGAAAAATATAGTTATGGAAACAACATTATGGCAGTTAATTCTATAACTATATTTAAAAAAATTTGTTGAATTTAGCAGAACTACATTTCTAGTTGATTTAACTTCTTTCCGGTTGTAACTGCAACTTAGAACGTTTTCTTGTTGCGTATCGAACTACTCTGCCCAGTTAAAAAGTAGTCAAATCAACTAAGAATTTTTCTGGAAGTTATTTTTAGTAGAATTATTTTTTGTGCAGCTATTGGCGGTTGCTTTTTTTTATTACATGAGTGCATGCCTTTGTTAGTTTTAAGCATAGTATCGCGTTACTTAATCTCTAATCATTCGGAATAGTTTTTCATTTACTGGATAAATAATATCAACTTAAGTAAAAATAGTAAAATTAAGAATATCAACACAGTTATACTAACAAAAAAAGTACTTCTTTTAACTACTCTCGACTCAACTTCTCAATGGTAGTTGAATTTGGAGCAAGTAAATGTTTTTCAGTGTACTTAAATACAAGTTTTATAATGCATGGAATAATAAGGATGGAAATATTTTGAATCATAAATAAATCATAGAATTAATTTAACTAAGACTTACTAAAAAATAAGACAACTGTAGAAATATTGCATAAATCACATGGCAGAGTTTTGATTCCATGAATAGTGGGTCAAGAATCTTATTTGTTTCTACTGCATATCATTTTAAGAGTTCTATTGTTGCAATTAGTCAGATGAGAATAATGTCAAATGTTTATATAAATAAGATGAGGAAGTTTATACAAAAATAAGAAACTAAAGATGTAATTTCTGTATGAGAACGAGTTCGTTTATATATATAGGGTTTATAACACATTGGCTATGATAAGAAAAAAAATGAGCAGAATAATGTACTGGCCATTCTATTTCAATATTGAGATAGTCAGAAACGTCACTATGCGCAATACATGTGTAGTCAATGGTCGGAATAATTAAAGCGTTTACTAACAATAATTTCATGCAAGAATGGCGTGCATGACCATGACATTCTGACGTATGCCTTAAATATGGCGACAAATCAAACTGTGCATGTAATTTTTCAAAAACACTTTTGAATTCACTTGAGCAAAAACAATCTCTTAAAGTTCAAACTCCGAAATCCTTACATCAACTTCAAATTAATATAATAACTTTTATAAAAACAAAAATTTGTAATTTTCTTCAAAGATATATCGGGTAATAATTTTTTTTCTTTTTCTGACATGATTTACATTACTTATGTATGCCAGCAAATGAATAACTTTTTTATGAAATGAATCACATTCAAAGTATTATAGAATCGCAATTTCACAGAGAGAAAGGAAATAGTTAACGGAACCTTTTTGTAATAGTAAAACGCGTAAATCCAAAAAGTTGTTGCATTAACTATTTCCACGGTAAACGGTACAATAAAACTGTTCCATTTACTATTTTCCGATTGTTAAATTGTTCGAACATAACCTGCAATATCAACTCTAACGTTACATATAATTAATGCTATACTACTTACAGAGGTTAAAATCGATTCTACTATTTTTTCGTGGTTCCATTAACATACTAAAAAAAATATCCTAATTTCAAGTAAATATTTACTTGAATAGTCGCAACAAAATATTTACTTATATTACAAAAATAGTTTTATTATTTCAACTAAATCTTAATTTGATTTTATCCAGCCAGAAAATATTTATTGAAATGAAGAAAATATTTCCTTATTTTAAGTAAATATTTTGTTGCGACTATTCAAGTGAATATTTACTTAAAATTAGACAATTTTTTTTTCTCAGTGCACTTTTTTTCTCTTTGTGTTGTTCATACTTTTTAATCACATGTTAATTGAGAGTTCTGACGGATTACAACAATTTTTAAGATGTATTTAATTAAAAATATTTTCATTTTGAAGAAAGTAAGGCACATGTTAATAAATATCGCAAATACTTCGAAACCGTACAATAACTTTCCCTCTATTGCAACAAACGTTTTTGCTGTTGTACCTACAGGATAGCAATGGGTTTAAGGTATCTTTTTCATTTTCCATATTTATTACATTAAATTCATAAATTTTAGAAACTAATATTAATTTTACATATTAATTGTTTTTTTTCTGTAATAGTATCTCCGTCAATTTTTTAGATTTATGTACAAAAACTCAATCTATCCTGTCACTGTGACATTAACATGTTTTAACTTCAATAAGTGCTAATCTGTCATCAAATCTGTGTAGTTTTTTACCTTTTCAGGTAAAATATCATTAATAGTAGCGAATTTATTTTTGCTATATTTAAACGTTCTATTTAATAAGACTCAATACTATTGGGTTTTCAAACTATTAAACGGCGGTACAAATGTAATTTTATATAATAGAATGAAAATATCTATAATAAAAAAATCTACATTTGGGCACCGACATTTTAAAATTCTACAATAAAATAGGAATATTTTATTATTAGCAAAAAAAAGCCTTATATGAATTAATTTTTGTGTCTGTTCACATCATGAACATATATAGTTAAGTTAGCCTACCATGCGTTTCAAAAGTAATCACTTAATTAAACAGGCTTTAAAAGATAATGACTATCTATAGAGGATAATGTTCAAGCGTAATAGCGAAATATTTACCAAAATTATATAATGAAATGTCTGGTAGTATAAAGTTCTCTTAAAGAGACCTCTTAATGAAGTCATTGCCTGTTCTGACTGATATTTATCTGAATACCACCGCTTCAAATTGAATAATTTACTTCTAGCATTTATTTTGAAGATGAATATATTTTCAGTTTCACAATAGTTATCTGAAAAGTATATTTTGAAAAAAAGAAAAATATGAGAATATTATTATCATAAGAAACATTCCGAAGGAGGGGAAGGGAGCTAATCGCCACTGATTGATAACTCGTTGGTTGTTTTTTTTAAAATTAGTAATATAAAATGTAACTATATTTGAATACACTTATACAAATACATTCATACGGTATTCAATTATCAATTTGACATCATTAAAAATATTAAATAGACTGCTACTCTCTAAATCTGTATTAGTTAAAAACTACCAATAAGAAAATTAAAAGTGAGTCACCAAATCAATTAGTAATAATTTTTGCTAATAAAAAGTTAAAACCTACTAATTTATTACTAATTCTACAAACTACAAAACTAAATAAGCCAATATCTACTTGTACATTAGTAGAATTTTACTAATGAATTAGTATTTTCACACTATTTGTCAGTAAAAAACTTACTAATTCATGGTAACCCACTTTTCGCTATAGATAAGTCGTTTTGATTAATGCAAGTTTATAGAATACTTAAAAATTATACATACCACATATTTTTATAACGTAACAATAAAAAATCTTTATAACTGCATGTTAAATATTTACAATTCAGAGTTTTATTAAGTTACTTATCTTGAACTTGATATTAAATGGGGTCATATAATATACTACAATTTATTACTGAATTTTTTATTTTAAGCACGATTGTAAATTGTCAGGATTATATGTAATCTTTAACAATAATACATTGATAATAATAATATCAAATACATTAAATTTGTATGTATTTTTCAAACTATTGTATCCTTTGGCAATTTTTGTTTCCTTTAACTTTTTTTTTAATTTTAGATTATTGTTTGAAATAACAATGGTAGATTATTTGATAGTTTCAATTTGATATTGTTTGTTATGAAGTCAGTCATTGTGCAATAATGAATACAAGGGCGATTATAAGGACACGAATTGAATGACAGATAATTCATGACAGATCGCGCCTATACAGTAACTACATGCATAGTAATAGAATCCTATTTAGTGGATAATTCCTTATTTTTAACAGCACTGAAATTACATTCTGCAAATTAAAGTATACATTTTCACATAGTGTGCGTAAAAACAAATTTTGAGGGGATTTTTTAACGAGTATTATAAAGTTCACCGATACTATTTTAGTAGTTTAGTAACCTAATTAGAACTTTCAATAAAAGACAGTTTTTCAGAATTTTTTAAACAGTTTTATAATATAAATATTAATATAAAAGTTGTTACATTGTTTTAATACACTATCGAAATACATAAAAAAGAAATTTAACAACATATGGAATATTTTTTTATTCCGGATGTTCCGGAATTTTGGACATTATAGTTTTATTAGCGATTTTCAATTTTTTATTATAATAATTGATTTCTATGAATTATTCTAACTATATCCGCAATCGGTTCGAAAAGTCTATGAATACTGTATTTATATAAAATCGATCGTATCCTAGAATTATGGTTTGATTTAATAATCCAAATCTGACCTTAGTTTTTCTAAGTCATAACCTTAATTTTTAAAATAAAATTTTCTTTCCAATACTTTCACTGCATTGAATACACCAGGACTTTCTTAAAGTCATTTTTAACTCTACCTCGCAAAAGTATCTGGGTAAGTCTTTGAAAGGCCATTAAATCTTTGAAGTCTTTTAGAATTCATAAAGTTTGGCATATGCTTGTTGAACGTTGAGAGAAGCAATTAACTGTACAGTGTTGAGGTATGGAAGGAAAACACACTGACGTCTCAATTTACCTTATAAATGAAGGTCAATCTTATAAATTTTGTGAATCTTTTTAAAAAAGGACTTGAAAATTGTACATAAAGAAACATAAATTTTTTCAACCTAATGAAGAAACAGACCAAACATTTTGCTGGTTCACAAAAATATCACTGCAATACGAGAGAATTCGGTAGAATATTTATTCATCTGAATTTGAAATAAATTTATAATAATACCTTCTAAATTCATTTATATCTTATTACAAATATCATTCTTCCGTGTTATAAAGCAAAATGCAGATTTAAACATGTAAATAATGTCTTTAATTTAATAATTAATCAATCAATTACCAATTAATTTAACAAATCAACCTTCCAAAAGTTTAATGCCCACATTCATTTCAAATTTTGTAATTCTGATTTCAGATATATTTTCAAGCGATCATAAAACCTGGATTGAAACTTATTTCAATTGATGTTAAGCCGACATATTGGATGAGCGATTTTGATTTTCATAACTATTTTGTAACCAGTGACTCTTAAAATCATATGGTATATATTTTTGCTTTAACAAAAAGTTATTTTTAACTGCAAAAAACACATTTGTTCAAAATCGCAAAACTGTACTTCAAAAGTGAGTATTTACATGGAAAAAATCTCTTGCATAGTTATCATTAAAAAATTATTTGGTGCCTTGTTGCAGGTTTATTTTTACGAAATACACATATAACTGTTTAAATGTACTTATAGTGATATCAATATTAATAAATCATCGTTTTTAATTAAATTGTGCCGTGCTTTTGGTAGTATTGATTAGACTACACGGACACTGTTGAGTGATTTCGCAAAAAATTTATCGCATAATATTTGTATCGTGAATTACATAATTCCAGTCTGAATTTTTGTCTCCTATTTTTTAGCAAAAAAAGTATCGCCTTTGTTTTTAGCAAATCCCAGTGTCTTTATTTTTTTAGATATATTTCTATCTCATCTAGAACAAAATATTTTTTAATAGAAGACGATTCTGAATATCTTAGCGTCTTCAATTATTGAGACATTCTCAAGAGACACAATTCTGTAGTATAGTCCACCTTAAGCCCTACTGCCTCATTAACCATTTTAAAATGAAATATATATTTCTAAAATGTACAACATAAACTGATCAGATTGAAAAAACAATTGTGTTGTAATTATTAAGACTTGGCATTAATTATTGTTATAGTTGGATAAACTCTGGAAATCCCGGTCAAAGTTGCATTGGCTGTAGTAAACCGTCAAGTGCTTAAAAGTTTCGTCGGTACATGTCCCACATTGTAAAGGCATATTTATTTGCAAAGAATTGATATAAACAAATAATTGCAGCAAGTTCGTCATTAAATTATAAATATTGCGTCATTCTTGCTGTATTTTTGTTTAATCGGCGAATTAAAAGCTAGAGTTTGCAATATATTTAACTAGACTTGTGTTATTTAAAAAGTGTTTGATGTTGCCACGAATGTTATAGATTAGTCATGGGTTATTATTTCTATACAACTAGTACATATTCTATCCAAAATAAATTAAATCGAAAAAATTAAAAAAGCGTCAGATAATAACATTAAAAAAAGCGTATTTTTGTTTCTTAAACGGTTTTTATAAAACTATAGAACACAAAAGAGGCAAATTAAAGGTAAAATGATCAGCATTCGATAACATTTTGCAATATACTTCTACGATCATTTAAAAAAAATAATACGAAAAAATGACTAATAAATCCAACATAACTAAAAGGCAACTGTGTATACATATATAAAACTAAAGTGACCGAGTAACAGAAACTCTTCCCTTTAATTCCTATTTTTTACTTTTTTCTGTACGGTAGCGCGGCGTTAAGATAAGAACTTTTGAATTTTGCCAAAATGCGCAGGGGCGATCTCATATATTTGACTACTGCTGTGTATATGTAATTTACACTCTTTCCAGTAGCAACATTATAAAATAGAATTATATTACTAATTTTGTTTTAAATATGACCAAGCGTCGAATTCAGATAATGGCTTTATTGTTCACAAAATAAAATGTACACCTCCTCATAATATATTTAATTAAAAAAATATTTACACAAAATTGTTTATATCTTAACCTTATTTAGAGATATGTTTCTTACGTTAAGTTTAACAATGACTCACATATAATATCATTGGCAAAAGATCAAACTAATACAACAATATTGACTACAATCAATTTCGGTAATGTGTCTTTATACTAAGTAAAAACATGGACATTTAATTCGCATTTGAATGGAACGTAAATACAGTTAGTTTACTACAATAGCAGAGTTTGCGTGGCGTTGCTTCATTTGATGAAGGTAATTAATGTTAATTGCAAGTGAAATTATGCATTTTCAAAAATGTACTTCTACATTTTCCAGACATTTTTAACCGATTAACTAGTACTGTTTCATATACATATCATACATATATGTAAGATTTCAACCTATTTGAAACAAAATTGGTATACAACCGTTTTTCGGCAAGCCCTATCTGAATAATTAGGTGTTTTTTTGAAATTCTGAATCCTGACCTCAAAGTGACAACCCGGGTTCTATTTCGGGGTCGCTGATTGCGAATTTATTGTCAGTTTCACATAATTTGTGATAACAGACATAAAATAACGTATATAGTACACTAGAACCTCGATTTAAAGACCTAAATCGAGAATGACGACACGTCATCTCATTGACGCAAAGTTGTATACGCACAGGTGTGGAGCCCGGAATATTCATGCGAATGTTTCTTCTTTTTAAAAAAAGTCTTGTGAATAGATCTATATCCACTCAACTTCAACCCTTATTTTTCAACCCTTATTTTTCAACCCTTATTTTTCAACCCTTATTTTTCACCCCTTTAGAATGTTATAAAATAAAAATTGAGCTTGGAGTATCAAAACCTCCATATCAAAGTTTCTGGAAAAAAAAATAAAAATTTCACCCTCAACCTTTATTTTGTCACTTCTTTATTCTACTTCAACCCTTATTTCTTACTCCTTTGGCATGTTATAAAATAGAAACTGATCTTGAAAATGGAATCAGCTGTATCAAAACCTCTAGATCAAAGTTTCTAAAAAAACTGAAAATTTCACCCTTACCCCTTATTTTTCACCCCTTTAGAATGTTGAAAATTGGAAACTGAGCTTGGAAATGGAATCAGAAGCACAAAAAACCTCATAGAAATAGATTTCACGTATTTTAGTTGATGATTCGCTTCTACCAGAATTGGCATGAAAAGTGGAAAATGCTGCAGTTAACCGGTTAAAACGGGCTAAAAAGGGATTCATATTTTTGTGATTATTTATGATCACTTTTCGTAGTATAAAACATTATAACTTTGTATAGTCTCCGGTTTCTACCAAGGATAGCAAAGAGCGATAGCATTTTTTTCATTTGGTATTTTGGGGTTCTTGAGGTTGTTGAATAGAAATCCATAATCAGATTTTTAGAATTCAAAATGCCCAAAAATAATTTAAAAAAATCATAATTTTGCCTAATATGTGGTACGTAGAGATTTTTAAGGTCATTGGTAATGTAATATCGGTTGATAATTTGTTTAATTTAGAATAGCAAAGGTAATATGTAAAAAAAATATAACGACAATATTTTTACGCAATTATGAATTTTGAAAATCAGTTAGCAGATACATAATCAACGACCTATAAAAACCTCTATACGCTAAATCGGAAGCAAAATTTTGTTTTTAAAAAGTGTTATGGGCCATATTGTATTCGCCACTTTTTGTTTTAAAATTTTACTATCAGATTTGCAATCAGCAACTTTGAAAATGATATACCAATCGTCAAAGAATAAAAGCTATAGTCCGTTATACATGAGTTTCTACTGAAAATATGCCTTTATAGATCTATTTTGTTATTAACAACAGTTATTTTAAGAATTATATGCAATATTATAATTTCAATTTGTTGGAAACTTCAGAAGACCATGAACAAAGAACCCCAAGAAAATCGATAATGCATTGCTCATAAATGCTAAAAATTCAAGAGCACATTGATATCCCCCTGTGACTGAAAGGATTAAATCGTCTTATAAACATAAAAAATGAAGTTCTAAAATACTCCAGGTAATTTTTATGTGTTGATTTTAAAAAATTTATTGGAATTAGAAAAAACTTTGCAAAGACCTTTAAATAGAAACCACTTTATAATTTGTTAATAAATTTAAATTTTCCATTTTCGAAATCGAAATTTCACACAGGGTAGCAAACTGAATCAATCGCCTGAAATGCATGCGGACATGCAGCGAATTCGAACATAAGGCAGTGCAGGTCGGATGTGCTTTATTTTCACGTATATATGCCCCGAAAGCTAATCTCTTAAAAGCAAGAATAGATTAAGAGCAGGTCGAATGCAGCAAACTGCACATTAACAAGGCATTTCAATTAACTCTTTACAAAACATGCCGACTTAAAATGTAGGTGTAGTATTGATTATTGCTAACGCACGTTTACTTCGACACGCAACATTATGCGGAAGTCCTTCCATCTCGGCTTGTGTAAGGAAATGACGTAACATTTAAAGGACGATAGACTTGGATGAATCTAACTAGTGCTTCGACATAAGGGACTAAATTTATCAAAGTATATCTCTTGGAGAATTACAGTTTACTGAAAATAATATTAGTCCCTTTTATTGTTTTTTTATTACGCTAATTTTCGTCTTATCGATTTACCATATGTATTTCACACATCCAGGTGTACTAATACCAGACTAATGCCATTTTATGAAATGGTATTGTTTACATGTAGATACGTAAATACGATTAACTACGTTGATTAGCATTTCATTGTTTGTTGATCTTCGACATAAATTGCTATTTAAAGTGGTCGCTGTATTATAGTACACGATACATAAAGATGGACAAAAAACGTTTAAACATTCAAGGAAATGTTCATTTTGAATTCATTTTAAACAATTAATCCACAAAAACATTTACATAAATAATTGCTTTATTCGTTTGTTTACTTTCTTTTGCACAATTTCTTAGGAGTAAAAATATGACGTATTATCTACTAAATGACATTCTGATTAACTAAAAAAGGGTTTGGTAGTTTGGTTAAAAGGCAGAAACCAATTTATTTAAATCAGGTGTGTACTGATACAACACAATAGAGTGGAAATGTCTAAAAAATAACGTAATGTTTTGGATCTATCGCGCATATTTCCGATTTTTACATTTTCGGTAGAGTGAGCGAAAATTGATGTTTCAACGAAAATTCACTTCCCACCGGAACGATATAATAATGATGGCTTTAGGATTGGACTTCGATTCCCCCCTGACCTCATTTCCACGGTTGACCCCATTTTCTGCGCAAACCGAGGTTCCGAGCTTCGAACGCGCTTCGAATGCAGGGCGCCAGCTAACAGGTGAATTCGTCATCACAGTTGCAATACGGCGCAGACTCGATTTAACAAAGTTTTATTCGAATTTCGCGCCAAAATCAATAGAATGCAGCAGCACTGATGCTTTCTTTATTTTATCATTTTTAAAAATATCAGAAAAAGCTGATTTTAATTAAGAGTTTATTGATCAGTGAAAAATAGAGAAATAAATATTATATAGGGGAATGTTGTCATAGATGGACACTTTTTTAACTCTTGTGCATAACTTTAGTTTAAATAATAATTTAGATTATTGTCGTTAATAGTTTAAAAGGTTGAATGAGAAGGAAACTTTTACCATGGCTGATAAGTTGATGAATAAAAAACAAACAAATTGCGGGCATCTTGAAAAAAAAAATGTAGTCATATTTGGCCACTATAGTCATAGTTGGACACTTTTGAAAATCAGCAAGAAAAAAGCATATTATGACCCAATTAGGTGTATTTTATGTCTTATCATTTTTTATTGTGTAAAAAAAAAATTACAATTAAGCTTTTACAAAACAAAATTAATCAGATTCGCAATTCGGACAAATAAAATAACTTTTGGTCATTTTTGCACACTTGAGGTGGACGTCTCGTTTACATTCAACACATGCAACGGAGTTATTGCGGTTTAATTGTCGTGGCATTGTTTTTAAACATATTATGCAAAAATCCTCGTCTTCGTCTTCATCAGAAGAACTTTTTTTTTGCATTTTTTTAGGAGGACGACCTCGTTTTGCTGGTACTGTAGTGCTTGCTGCTTTCGCTGAGGACGGTGCCGAACATTTTCCTGGCTTTGTGGAAGCCTTTAGCTTTTGATGCTTTTCCCGCAATGTGTCAACGTTTTCTGGCGTCGTCAAAATTGTGCTGCTAGTTGGACGCCGTCCTCGATTTGATTTTTTTGCCGTTGGTGGAGTAGCTTGCACAGGTCCAATTTTGTTCAAAACGGAAGGAAATCTTGATTCACAAGACGTGGATGCCAATGATTCAGTGGGACTAGCGATTTCTTCACGTACGGCAACTGTAGGGACAGGTAAATGCACTATAGTGCGCTGTAAATCACCATCACCGACTTCAGCTTCCTCAACAGCTCGAACATTCGAGCCTGAAAAAAAAGGAATCAAATTTATGTTTCATTTACATATTGCGAGATTAATGATTGAAATTTCAGTGAAAAATAACCTAAAAATTAGCGCATATACGTTAATTTGAATAAGTGTCATGATTATCGCTGATTCATATTAGAGAGTACGGGTGTCCAACTATAACAACAAAAAGTGTCCAAATATGACGACAAGTGCAATAACCCTATCGCACAACGTCATAACCAAATCATTCAAATAAACAAGAATTCCTTTTAGCATTTTATTGCGTGGGAACTACTTAACCTATTTATATGCTTACCTTGTCGATGACATGTTTTTACACCGAGTTATATCACGTTCTTCACAGGTTTCTTGAAACTTTTGTTGGCACTTTCACGCTTCTGCGTCAACAAAATTAGTGGCGTCAAATTAGATTTTGGCTTCGGAAAAATTCTCCGATCGATGATCTCTTTTGGCACTTATTAAGGAAAGTGTGTAGAATAACATATCAAAATGGATCCGCGAGATAGTGGGTGCTACTTTGTTTATTTAACAATTTAGGTGTGTAAATATGGTTTTTTGCAAATAACTTTTTAAATTCAATTTCTATCAAAAAACTATTAATGCCATTCGAAAGAACGGAAAATTTCACGCAAGAAACGCATATGACTTATGTTTTTTCTATTGAAATTGAACGAACAGTAATTTGTTAATTAACGCGCTAAGTCTCGTTGCGCCGAGCACTCGCTGCGCTCGACGGTCGGCCCGTGCGAGCGCGCGCGCCGCACATAAGTGGCTGTAACTTTATTTAGAATAAAAAAAACTACATGAAACCAATTGGATGTTAAAAAGGGTTAATTTTTTAAAATATTACATGTGTTCAAATATTTTTTTGAACGTTTTGAGTATTATATATATCACCTTGAAATAAAGTGTTGTGCGAATTTGTGATTATTTCGTAAAATTCGATGAAATGTGATAAAAAAATTGTCAAAAAAATAAACAAATATACGGATATTATATCCAAAGGGGTTATCTAAAATACGTATTTTGCCAAAAAAATTAGAAAAATTTATTTTACAAAATCTAAGCTTTCAAAGTTGGTCAATTTTCATAAATTGCATTTTTCTGCTTTGTGTTTCTCACTTAGATCGTTAATAACAAAGTATTAAAAAATTATATTGACACTTCATAGGTGGTCAATTTAAAGCTTATGATGTGTACTTTAAGATACAATGATTTGTTTTGTGATAATATGTGTTTGTATTGTTTTTGGTAAATCTTCGGAAAGACTGCTTCACCTGGAAAAAATATTTTTTATATGGTTTCATTATAAAATGTCATTTTTTTTTTGCATTTCTTTCGAAAATTGAACTCGCACGAAAAAAAGTTTCAAACAAAAGTTGTAGAGCGGGAAATTCCCTATAAAAAAGGTTATATGCATTTTTGTCGTATCTTCTATAAAAAACGCGAAATAAACGTGAGATGGTATGGCTGACAATCTAGCCACATGTCATATGGGTTCGATTATATCACTCATAACTGTGTGGTTAGAGGTTAGGTTAGTATAAAAAGGGGGGTCTGGGGGGCGGAGCCCCCCAGCACGCACACACTACTTAGGTCTACGTCCTGGATGCCCTTGCGCAGCGAGTGCTCGGCGCAACGAGACTTAGCGCGTTAATTAACAAATTACTGTTCGTTCATTTTCAATAGAAAAACCATAAGTCATATGCGTTTCTTGCGTGAAATTTTCCGTTCTTTCGAATGGCATTATTAGTTTTTTGATAGAAATTGAATTTAAAAAGTTATTTGCAAAAAACCATATTTTCACACCTAAATTGTTAAATAAACAAAGTAGCACCCACTATCTCGCGGATGCATTTTGATATGTTATTCTACACACTTTCCTTAATAAGTGCCAAAAGAGATCATCGATCGGAGAATATTTCCGAAGCCAAAATCTAATTTGACTCCACTAATTTTGTTGACGCAGAAGCGTGAAAGTGCCAACAAAAGTTTCAAGAAACCTGTGAAGAACGTGATATAACTCGGTGTAAAAACATGTCATCGACAAGGTAAGCATATAAATAGGTTAAGTAGTTCCCACGCAATAAAATGCTAAAAGGAATTCTTGTTTATTTGAATGATTTGGTTATGACGTTGTGCGATAGGGTTATTGCACTTGTCGTCATATTTGGACACTTTTTGTTGTTATAGTTGGACACCCGTACTCTCTAATATGAATCAGCGATAATCATGACACTTATTCAAATTAACGTATATGCGCTAATTTTTAGGTTATTTTTCACTGAAATTTCAATCATTAATCTCGCAATATGTAAATGAAACATAAATTTGATTCCTTTTTTTTCAGGCTCGAATGTTCGAGCTGTTGAGGAAGCTGAAGTCGGTGATGGTGATTTACAGCGCACTATAGTGCATTTACCTGTCCCTATACAGTTGCCGTACGTGAAGAAATCGCTAGTCCCACTGAATCATTGGCATCCACGTCTTGTGAATCAAGATTTCCTTCCGTTTTGAACAAAATTTTCAAAATTAGAGCTCTGTAAGTGCAATTTTAATTACTATAGACGGTATCCTAGAAAATCCCAAGGAAATTAATTGAGAAGTGACCAAGAATTTTCGGAAATAAATAGAAATCATTTATCTCCGAAAATTCTCGATCAGTTGTCAATTAATATCTTTGGTATTTTCTAGGAAACTGTTTATAGTGCTTAGAATTGCTCGAATTTTAAACATGTTATTCAGCTATATTTTATTTACGTTTTTTAGTGAAATTTTCTACTTTATCGGACGAGCACTTTAGAACCCTCTTAAGTTTCTGCTTAATCTTAATATTTTAGGTTAGGAATTTACGTTATCAATCGAACGGCTGTATCAGTCCCCTTAACGATAATAATTTTTAATCAGTTTCACTTATTATTGAGCTCTATTAATATTTATTAAATTCACATTTTAGTTTTTATAATTTTAAACAATTCATTTCCCATAACACACTGCCATTCGAATATACACATTTGTAGTTTCGGAGATTTAACCATGATTTTGTTATTACGGGGTTCTAAATTAAAATCTTTTCGAAATTCAGGCTCTGTTAGGGTAATTTTAATCGCTATAGACGGTATTATAGAAAATTGCCCAGACCAAGAATTTTCGGAAATAAGTGATTTTTATTTATTTCGGAAGATTCTCGGTCAGTTCTTATTTAATTTCCTTGGAATTTTCTAGGATTTAGAAACCCCTTAATTCGTTTTTACGTCTAAATCTATTGTAGGATAATTTTACAATTTTTCTTATGAATGTACATTAAACAAAATTTGGAGAGTTAATTTGAATATTTTATGTCATGAATTGACATTTCTAACCGAATGGCTTTAACAGGCCCTTAAAGGGGTTGTAAGGTGGTCCGCCGGTAAAGTGGGACGTTTTTCCAAAGAATGTAAAATTAAAAATATCTAAAGGCAATTTCAACTGCTTAGAAATAAGTCCAAATCGTTTATTTCATCTATAGTAATTAGATAGACCTAGAGAATTTTGCAAAATAGATTCAATAATTTGTTATTTGCAGTTTTTAGTGTAAATTCCTACCACATCGGCGGAGGACTTTAGAATCCCTTTAAGAGGGTTGTAGAGTTGTCAATCGATAAGGTAGTAATCTATGTTTAAAAATCTAAATTAAAAATGATAAAAGCTATTTTATAAAATCTGGCTCTATACTACAATTCGAACCACTAAATACGCTAACCTATAAAATATCAGAAAAACTTGGCAAAAATTGATTCAGCATTTTCGGAAATAAGGAAAAATGGTATTTCATAGATTTTTTATAGTGGTTGGAAATGCAGATACAAGCCCAAATCTTAAGAAACCTTTATAGTCATTTTTTATTTATATTTCTTACATTCAGATTACTACTTTATTAACTGAGGACTTTAGAACCATGTTAACTATCTGTCGATAACGTAGGGATTTACTCTAAAAATCGTAAATTAAAAATGTCCGAATCAATATTTCAAAATTCGGGCTCTAAAATATGGTAATTCTACTTATGATGTTCAGACAATAATTGAGAAATGACCGAGATTTATTGGAAAATAAGAAAAAACACGTTTTTTCGATATTGTCAATCGATAAGGTAGTAATCTATATTTCTTTTTTCTATTTAATTTCATAGTTTTGAAAAAACTTTTTCAAATTACGCAAGTCAATAACTCGAAAGTCAAACCCGCGAATCTCGAAATTTTTCTACACTTACACAACTTCACTAACGTATCAATGTATACCTTGCAATGCAATGATTGGTCGATAGTATCAATGTGTTGGTGATAAAACGTTTGAATTGAGTATGTTCTACGCGTTAAAAGTGTAAAAACACCATGCACACATGGAATTTTGAAAATTGTTAAAATAAAAGTATCTATGGTAATATACATTTATCTACCTGATAAAGAGATAACGATTTTTCTCGTCGATTGTAAGATCATAACTTCTTGATAACATAACCTCGTTTCGAGTTCAATCCCTCCAATTATTGAATCTTATCTTTACATTTTCTAATTGACACGTAGTTTCGCACATTTTATAATTGACTACATATTCCTCTAGTTACTAAGGACAATGCGATAAATGGATCGCAACAAAACAGACTACGTACAAAGATTATGGATTGTACTGCTCCAGAGACTATTGTAAAAATCTTATTCTTCGCAAAAGCAAGAGAACTTGCTGGGTGCACCGAAATAAAAGCTTCTGTACCTTCGTCCATTTCGTACGCTGAACTAAAACAGAAAATCGTTCACGACTTTCATCTGGAGTGTATCCAGCATATTGTAATTTTGTCTATAAACGAAGAATATGTTGAACCAGGCGTTCAGCTGAAATTAAACGAAAAGGATGAAATTGCTGTAATTCCACCACTTAGCGGAGGTTTGTAATTTTATTTTAATTAATTTAAGACGTAAATAACAAGGGTACTAATAAAATTATATTTATTTACAGGATAAATTTAATACTATAGGTACAGTAATGGATCGACAGAAAGAAATTGTAAAACTGCAATGGACCAAATTAAACATAAACGATATATGCGAATTGGTCGCAGCACCAAATTGTGGGGCGATATCTACATTTATTGGTATTACTCGTAACAATTTTGAAACTAAAAAGGTACATTAATAAAACTAATTCATTTGAATTTGAGTATTGTTAAATAAACTTCTAAAAATATATTATTAAACGTAGGTTTTAAAACTGGAGTATGAAGCATACGTACCAATGGCGATAAAAGAAATACACAAAATATGTGCCAAATTACGATCGCAGTGGAATGTTGAACGAATTGCAATATTCCACCGATTGGGAGAGGTACCAGTTACCGAAGCAAGTATCGTTATTGCAATTTCATCACCGCATCGTCAAGAATCTTTACAAGCTGTGCAGTTTGCGATCGATAACATAAAAGCAACTGTGCCAATATGGAAGAAAGAAGTTTACGAAATTGGTGTACCTGAATGGAAAGAGAATAAGGAGTGTTCGTGGTCTAGCAGTAAATAATTAAATTATTGTTTGCATGCATAGATTTCAGGAAATTGTTTTTATTTCTTTTTTAAAACTATGTTGTATATGCAGTGCTTTAACAATGTAAGATATGTATTGTTTACATATTTCATTTGTATGGTTTTAATATTCTATCGTCTAAAAGTTTAACAATATTAATAAATATTGAATGTTACTTTATGTTGTATTTAGTTTTTATTTTGCATCCGTTTTCATTCCGTCTGATCAATCGAAAAAAATACTAACACATACCACAAAGTTTTCTAAAATTAACAGTTTCGTTTACAAAACATTTTGATCATAACCACAAGTTTATAAGATTCATTTCCTGAATTTTAATTAAACTTAAAAACAAATTGAAAATACAAATATACATTTTTATAATTGTTTGATAGTCAACACAGGATGTTACTTGGAAGATGCGGCAATCGTAGAGGTAGAGGCTGAAATAGAAGTAGAAAAAGTAGTAGAAATCGACCCAAGTATGGTTCAAATTAAAGCTACCCCTGAAGAACTCAATCGAAGAATAGAAGCATTTATGTGCAGAAAACGTGAACAAGCCAATCTAGTTAATTTGCAAGAATTTTGTTATCACAGGTTGGTAAATATAGTCTCGAGAAAAATGTAAAACATTTTTTAACATCAATATGAATAATCAGGGATCCATACGACGAAAATGAAAGTTCCTGTGCCAGAGTTAGTGCTATTCTCTTGCGACGAAAAGATTCGAAAAGTCACGTTAGAGGTTGGTCCAAATATTTAAAATATATTATTTTACAGTAATATATCATTTTCTTTTTTGTAGTTCACAGAGTTGTCAATGCATGGGGTCCTCAAACTGATGAGCAATCAACGCCGTCCAAACCGAATTCTGTCAGTAAAGAGACGGATTATCCTCCTGCGTTGGAAGAAAGACTGTCTGCGTCAGAAAAAACTCTTGGAGTTAATAAACCAGTACCTCGAGATATTTATGCTAGAATTAAGAAAATTGAAGATCGGTTGTTAGAACTCGAAAGCATTTCACCCGAATATAAAGATTTTTGGGTAAGTGATTGTTACTGTAACATTTATATTTGTTTATTAACTTAACCCATTAACGTCAAGAAGGACACTTTTTTCACTTACATTTCAATCAAAAATTTCATGAAAATCCAAGTTGAAATAAATTGAAAGGTACATGTCTTACTATTTTCGAGGTCGCTCTTTTCAGTGCTGTTGTCAAAATTGAGCTATCTTAATTAGAAAATTAAATATGTCGATTTAAATGTCAAAATAACGCGAAAAATCGAGTGTTCTTTTTTATAAGACATTTTTTTCTCATCGAAAGAATATTTGTCGTCAGAAAATTTCTTCATTAAACGTGGATCCGATAGTTATAGTATTAAGATAAATTGTTTTACTATTTAAAAACTAACATGGTGATCACAAAATGGCGACTCCAATGACAAATTTCTAATTAAAACTTAACAATAGTTTTTCTTGAAAACTATAGACTTCAGAAAAAATTTTCTAAGAATAAAGACGTTTTAGAATGAGTCAAAAAATGCTCTCAAATTTTTTCAGAATATATTGTTAAAATTTTTTGTTTTTCGAAAATTCGAAAAATCGAAATTTTTAAAAAAGTCGTCCAAAAAGTCTGAAAAAATTTGAGAGTATTCTTTGACCAATTCGAAGACATTTTTGTTCTAAGGACATTTTTTCTAAAGTCTACAGTTTTCAAGAAAAAAAAAATTACTACTCTTGTAATCGAGAAAAGTTTAATAATTTTTTTGTTTGAAAACTTTTCTAGATTACAAGACTAGTAATTTTTTTTCTTGATAACTGTAGACTTTAGAAAAAATTTCCTTAGAACAAAAATTTCTTCGAATTGGTCAAAGAATACTCTCAAATTTTTTCAGATTTTTTGGACGACTTTTTTAAAAATTTCGATTTTTCGAATTTTCGAAAAATAAAAAATATTAACAATATATTCTGGAAAAATTTGAGAGCATTTTTTGACTCATTATAAAACGTATTTATTCAAATTTTATCTCATAAAAGATATATCATTAAATAATTGTTTTATAAATCCTATTACAGTCGGAAGAGGATTCGACAACTAATTCCAGTAACTCGATTCCGAAAAGGGTGAGTAGTATGTTAAACTTAAACATTCTGGGGGGGAAATAGTTTTCCATATTTATCATATTAACCCATTAACGTCAAAATGCACAGAAAGTTTACTGCAACTTCAACGTTAGTCGAAAAATAGAAATTTTGAAAAAAGTAATTTAAAAAATCTGAAAAAATTTGAGAGTATTCTTTAACCAATTCTAATACATTTTCGTTCTATGGACATTTGCGTCAAGTCTATAGTTTAAAAAAAAATTATTAAACTTTTATAGATTTCAAAACTAATAATTAATTGTCTTGAAAACTACAGAGTTTAGAGAAAACTTCCTTAAAGCAAAAAGTCTTAGAATTGGTTAAAGAATACTAAAATTTCGATTTTTCAAAAATTGTTTGTTTTTTTAGTTTGTATTGTTGAATTTAGAATGTCTCTTTTTACTCTTATATCAAATTTAGTTTTGTATCTTGAAATGTTCAAATCAAAAATTTAATTTCTTTCTTCTTCTTAAGGAAATCATACGGTCGGTTTGCTATTTATTCCTAAACTACTTTAATTTTTTGTCACTGACGAACGTCGTAGAAGTTGATGAACACCGAAAGAAAATTTTAACTTAAATAAAAATCACTTATTTCCGAAAATTCTCAGTCAGTTCTTTATTAATTTCTTTGGCATTTTCTAGGATACCGTCTATAGTAATTAGAATTACCCTTACAGAGTCTGAATTTTGAAAAATCGATTCAGTCATTTTTTATTTACGGTTTCGTAAAAATTCTTACCTCATCTGCCGAGCACTTTAGAACCCCCTTAAACGAAGGTGAAAAAAGCACCTATGGTATCACCTATACTTTGTTTAGTATCAGTACTAAGCGGTAAAACGGTTGATAGCTTAAAGTATTAAGTCGGGGAACAATGTTCCGAAAATCAAAACCCTGAAAGGCTAAAATTTCGAAATTGCGTGAGTCCAAGGTATTTTAATTTGCTTTCTTTTTGCAAAATTTTCAAAGAAAACTGATGAAAATCACGCTGGAGCCATGTTATATTTTGGCCTTTCGGTGGGTAGATTTTCGGAACTTTGTTCCCCGCCAAGTATTTAAAATTTAAAGAGTTATGATTTTTTAAACAGAAAATCACTTTTGTTATATTTTGATATTATTGACTCTTTCTTAATCGACCGAATTAATTTTCGGGCATTCTAACAATGAGAACTGAAGAATAATATCACAATGAACAATGTACAATTTTTTCACAAAGAAATTCTAAATAGTTTAGGTTACAGAGATCATTTTGGCTTTTTGAAATTCTGAGGTACATGTGCGCCTTAAGAGTTAAAGAGGATTAATAGTTGAAAGTACAAAATGAATAGTTGAAACCGAGTCAAAAACCAATCAGACAGTTTTAATATAGCCGATAGGGAGTCGACAGTTAACTGTGTTCGAAATTACTATGCAATTATACAAACCGAGATTCGATTCTTGATCCGGGCATTTTTTCCTCTTCTTGAATAATGCAAATCAGATTCGTTAAGAATGGCACAGATTGGATAGACGACAGATTTCGCATTGCGGAGAAAATAAATTTGTCTTTCCGCTTCAATCCTATTTTTTTCGCCAGGGAAATAAATATGAATAGATTAAGGGAACCATTTTTTGGAACAAAAAAATAGAAGTAAATGTTTATTTCAAATTATTTTTTGTTTTCAATACTTTTGGTAAAAAACCTGAACTGCAGGAATTTGAATTTTGTATTCCTTTGAATTCTTCCTCGATTTCTGGGACTTGTATACATATAGTATATTATTAAGAGACAATAGGGGAAAAGCCAGCGAAGAATTATTGTGAAGCTTTGAAACTTTAATACTTCTGAATTCTTTTCCTTACTCATTAAATAAAAATAGAGAAACCAAGAAGCGTTCAGAAGGTTTCAAAATATTCATGACAATGCTTTATTGAAAATAGTGAAGTATTGGCTTTGACACTTGTGTCGTAGACAATTGAGAAGCATCTAAAAACTAAGCTACTCTATGATCCCCAAAAACCAGAAAGTATACCAACAATTTATACACTTTTTAGTACGAAATGTCTTTATTCTTCCCGGGTTTTCACATATGAATGCGATGAATAAAAAAACATATCCTAAATGAAATTATTACATTCGAATATCAGATGATTGGAACTGGAAGTATAACAGAGTTCAACTATGCAACAAATATGAAAACGGAAAAGACTATGACGAATTTTTTTTTTTTACTAAATCAGCACAATTCAAAAGCACTTTTCATCACAATTACTTTTTTGTTACGTATTTGATATGAAATCCTACAAAATCAAATAAGAAAATTATGACAAATAATATGTCAGTGGAAAGAGATCGAATGTTAATTCCCAACTGTGAATATTTTATGATTTATTAGGATAAAATTCAGAATGATTACCAATACAAAACTATCCACAAAGGTTAACAAATGGAATAAAAAGTCCATAAATGAAAATTAATACATTTAAATCCTTCTGGAATAATTTGGTGCTTGCTGGCTACTCAGGATGTAAGGTTGTACTCGAAAACGGAGAAAACTAAAAAGAATTCAAATTTCGAAAACCCGAATTCAGATTTCTAAATACAAATCTTACTTATCTTACCAACGTATCCGACTTTTGCTCGTTGAGTTGATTTTCTAGGAATTTAACAAAACAAAATATAATAAGTATAATAAATAAAAAAATAAACAGAACAAAACTTGCTTCGAAAAAAGGTGGCCGATCATTTGAAGATTAAACGTTTTTTGCTGTTTTCCCATCTAAAATAAATTTATTAGTGAAAGATCCAAATGCAAAATCTAAAACTATGTTACTTCCAAAACTGTGGATATAAACAGAATTGCCAATTTCCAGAAATAATTTACGGTTTTCACGAATTTTGCATCACTTTATGATGTTATTTTGAAGCAGTGAGACTATGGTAGAATTAAAATTTAATGATTTATTTTATTTGACCGTGGTCAAAGAGGAGCTAAAAAAACAAACAAGAAAATCAGATGCTGTTATTCATGTCTTAGAATAACAAAACAAACTAAATTGATTTTAGAAAATATTCAAATGGAAAAAAGCTGGTTCTATTTAGCGCCTCGTAATGATGTTGCATTCGATAATTTAAAAAAACAATAGTTTGCAATATATAAAATGATTTAGAATTTCTGTATGTAAACAAATGTTGGATCAGATTTTTTACCTTAATCTTACTTCGCGAACTGGCCGCTGCAGGTGGTTTGAAACGTGTGCCAATTATGTCAGCGAGTTCACCCGCGTTTGAAACACGTGTATGACCGTTAATGCGTCTTTTTGCGGAAATCCACGTGTATATTCCTTGAATGTAACAGCTACGAAATAGAAGTACTAAATATAATCCCCAAGTGCTTTACTTGCTGAAATTCTTCATCTGGAGTAGTATTAATACAATTTGTGTCAATGTCAAAATTATCTACACACGCATATAATTTAGCTACATACTCACTAAGTTGAGATTTTTTATTTTTGGTAAAAAAAAATTTTTAACAATTGTATCGTGTGTGTATTTATTTGCCATTATTATCCAATATATATTCTTTATAAAACATTAAGTAAACGTGGCGTATTGACATTTTCGAACCAAGATAATCTAGCAAGTTTGTCAAACAATGTCACCAGTGGAATTTATAAATAATGATTAAACAACTGAGACAAATATGAACTATGTATTTATTGTAATACATAGCCTCGTAAAGTGTACATATTTGGAGAGGTAGACAAAACCGCTGCAAAATTTGTCTGGAATTTGTTAATAAATTATCAGTCGAATTGATTAGAATAGAGCATGTATTTATCACGAAAGATAATATCACAAATTTGATCCGTTTCACGCATGTAGAAGCTCGAAAATATATAATTAAGAGACTACTACCCTGCTGGACCCAGCAAACGAAAAATTATTCAGAATGATTGAAAGGCATTAATTTTTGAACTTTGAATTCTATTTGTTGACCTTTGTGAATACTTTCCTATTGTAAATCGTTATAAATCCTTTTCCGAGAATTGTGTAGCTTGTTCTTGAATGCTTCTCAATAATTTCAGACAAAACTTACAGGGCCAATACTTCCCCATCCCGAATGAAGCATTGGCATGCATATTTTGAAATCTTCTGAATTCTTCCTATGCTTACCAATACTTATTCAAATAGTAAACTAGTGTTGGCGTGGTGCCTCGCTCGCTTCGCTCGCTCAGAAATTTAGACACAGTAGAGAGTCGGCTATTCCTTAATACTCTATTGTTTACTAACAGCTTTCAATTATATTATAAAATTATATTAATATTTGGGGGTCCAATCATACTTAGGTCCAAGTGGCTTCGATAGATGTGTTACAACAATATAGTGTTTCTTATATGTATGAAAAGTGAAAATGAGCATTTTCAAAACTTCGACCCCGACAACAGGCCAGCCGAAGTATTAATAAATAAAAGTTGCAAAACACTTACTTCAAGCACTTGTATTCTAATAGACTATTCGATGCATATTACATGTATAAGACATCTTTTAGATATATCGAAAAAGTTATTTTCATATCAAGGGCGTAAAAGAACTTTGCCGTAGGTGGTCACCGCGCCCGAAGGGCTGGCAAAGATTACCCCTGGGGGGTAGGGGGTCGAAACCTCGAAATTTGATGAAAAAATATAGGGTAATTTTTTTACCGCGATGACCCAATTCAATACTTTTTCAGACAATAGTCATAAACATTTTAAACCAGTTTTTATGGCATTATCGTTGACTTTAAGAAGAAAATGCATAGAACCTTTTTTGTAGAGAATTTTCAATTTCAAAATAAATGCAAAAAACTACAAAGAAACTTAATTGGGGCTAATTTATTTTAGTAATGGACGGGTGGATCTGCCCCAAAATCTAATCAGATCTAAGTTATGCCAAGACGCGTATTTTAAAAAAAATTTATGTCAATGCGCTTATCCGTTCGCGAGTTATCGCGAGACAAAAAAAACGGGACGTACGGACATACGGACGTACGGACGTACGTACGTACAAGATCACGGACACAAATTTTTTTATTGTTGATTTGGGTTCCTTAGGGTCTGAAACCTCGACATTTGATGAAAAACTATATGGTAATTTTTTTGCCCGAAGTGACCAAATTCAATACTTCGTCCAGACTTAGTAAAAAAGGATTCAGAAGTATTCAAGTTTCAATGCTTCTGTTATCCGTACATATAAGTTTAAATGCTTTTCAATACTTTTTTATTCGTTCTCATCCGCGACTCAATCCGTGTGTATCCGCAAACAACTTTAACTTTTTTCCTTCGATTTCATCGAATCAGGAATGTATCCGTCTCAATATTTATCTATCTGCACGAGTCTATTGCAATGATCCATCGTCTATCCCTGTAAACGACTGGTGGAAGGGCTTCAAATAAAACACGCGATTTGATCGACCGAAAGAAAATATTAACTATTTATTAGCGATCAACCGGTGACGATCCGATCGCGACGCGGACTTCCTAACCTTCTCACATTCCAGAACGTTCTCTCTCCTCGATCGTCACTTTTTCACATCTTAGTTCGATTTTTCAAACTCTCGAACATTTAAATAGACTACGACGTCATATTACACATCGATATCATACTATTCGAATTAAAAATAATTGTATCGAGATCGTCACCATTTCGAAGGGCCTCATACATAATTTACCTAACAGGCCTGCTTCATTTTGAGAGGTACCCCTATTCGGGTGTGCAATGGCGTAGGGAAAACCACCTTTGTGGGAAAAAACCTACGCCGGGTACCGCAGTCGATAAAACATCGATTCTATCCGTAACAATCCCCCTGAATTCGTATGCGGCAATGACAGATAAAAAACTATTAAAACAAAAGCAAAGTGCTTATTCAAACGGATACAAACTTTCTATCCATCTGAATCCGTTTATTTCTAGTAGGATACTGTATGAGACCCGGATTAGGGTACAAAGTACAATTAATTAAAATCACACGCCGCAAAATTGTACCACACTTAGAAAATAGTACTTACTGCATGGACAAAACATAAAATAGAGATTAAAATGGGGAATATAAAAAAAGGCAATGTGTAGAAACAGGTACATATTTATTGCAGCTTGGAGAATATTTGTTTATATTTTCTAGATAATTTAGTGAACAACAATTTATTCTAATATTGTTAAACGTGCAAAAATCAATACTTTTTACATTCTTATGCCATTATTAGTCACCAAATTCATTAAAAAGTAAAAACTAAAAATAAATATTCTCTAAGGTATAATAAGAGTATACCTTTTCATGAAAAATTCATTTTTTTTAATATTTAGAATTTTAATCTCCTGGCCTGGATAGAATTTACTTACTTTCATATTACCAAACAAAAGCAGCCCGTGAAACTCGACTGCGATTGGCTATATTATAGGATCTCTGACGTCAAGAATCCAAATTCAGTTTCATAAATATAAATTTATTTCAATTTCTTAACAATGGCACGAATAGAAAGGAATTCGTGATTACGTTTTCGAATTCGGATTCTTGACATCTGAATTAATTTTCGTCTCGTGGAGATTAGGGAATAATTTTTTAATTTTAAATTTTAAATTTTATTTCCACCTAATAGAACAAAGTTTCTCTTTCGATTGAACAGGATTTTTGACAAAAAATGGTTAATTTATTAAATATTCAACATTAAAGATATTGTTATAGTTATGACATCATATGTAGATTTAGCTGAACTCCTTTATTTCCAGAGCATAATAAGGACTTTGAAAAATCATTATTTTTAATCTCAAAAATCGGCTTTTAAGAGAGTTTAAAATTTTCCAATAAATGAATGAATAATTTAAAAAAATGATGTTAATATCGAATTGCCCAAAAATCGATTAAAATGAATAATTTAGTTTTGTATAATAATCTTAATAATATTATTTATGTTTTAAATTTATGGTTTATTACAGGCATTTCCATCGTCCATGGATTTCTATGAAGCTGAGGAGAGGTATGCGAAGAAGCGTTGTTAGTCGTTATTTTGAGGAAGCATTACTTGCAACCGCTTGCGAAACGTTTTATTTTGTATATAATGCACTGTAAAATATTTATTAGAAAATATATTTTTCACTCAAATTTTACATTTTATTCATAACATAGCCACCAAATTTGCCGTATGCGAATAACTCTAGAAGGAGGATCTACTGAATTTCTCATACACATTTTTCGTATCTTCATAATCTTTAGAATTTCAGTGGAATTAAAATATCGATTCAATCTGCTACTAAAACTATGTAATCAATTCATTAAATTTAAAAAATGAATTTGAAATGCGAATTATTTTTTAAAACATAGTCAGAATATCTTACGTTATGATTTTGATTACAAATTTTAAAATGAAGCTGGAAACATGAGATACTTATCTATGTTCTATTGAATAAAAATAGTTTTCTTTTGTTGAAGAATACAGGGGTAATTGAGGTCAACTTTCATAGACCTGTGAAATTTAACTTTTTTTAGTTTATAAAATGAGTAAGGGTGATTCTTGTAGGTTTTTGCGCGATGAACACGAATCTATTGTCCAAAATGGTCCATCACGTCAGGATTTTCAGTAATTCTAGGTCAAAAGTCCTAAAAATTGCTATTTTTTCCATTTTCGGGAATTTTTTCCGAAAGGCCGAAATTTTTTCTTTATTTTTCAATATTGTCTTCATATAGTACGCATTGTCAGCTTTAAATACCATTTTTTAAAATTAATTTGCGATGATTTTTAAGGAAGTTATGAGATTTCACCATATTAACCCTCCTGCACACGAGTTTTTACCTAAAAAGAATTTCCAAATGCATACAATTTTCAAAGTGATGGATTTGTATACAACTCGATACCTTGGGGATTTGGAGTCGATTGGGTCTTTTTAGGTATGGCTACTTTTGCCATTTTTGGGACATTTGAGCTAGAATTACTGAAAATCCTCACGTGATGGACCATTTTGGATAGCAGACTCGTGTTCAGCGCGCAAAAACCTACAAGAATCACCCTCACTCATTTTATATCACGTCACACTTTAGAGAAAAACATGGTTAAATGTGTAAAAATCAGTGGTTTCAGCCATATTTCGGTTTATTTCGGAGCAAAGGGGAATTTATTTTTGACAAGCGAACTATCATTTCTGAAGTATTTTTTCGTGCTGAAAACGGTGGCGCTAGCAGAATTTTGCTATGACGTCACATTTTGGAGAAAAACGTGGTTAAATTTCACCTTATTTTTAACCACATTTAACTTCATTTTTCTTCTGAATGTGAAACGATGGCAAATTTCTGATAGCACCATTGTTTTGAGTGCGAAAACATACTTCGGAAATGACACTTTACTTGTTACAATGAAATTCCCTTTTGTTACAAAATAAACCGAAATATGGCGAAAAACTCTTGAGATAATCAACCATGTGTGTCTCCAAAGTGTGACGTGATGGCAAAATTCTGCTAACGCCATCGTTTTCAGCATGAAACAATACGTCGTAAATTATACTTCGCTTGACAAAGGCAGAAAAAAAGTAAAATTTGGTAATTGTTCACTGAAAGTGAATTTGAAATATTTTTCATATTATCAAATTAAATTCGTTGAAATATAAAAACGCATATTTTTTTTTTAAATAAAATATAACGTTTTTTAGAATAAAAATATGAGCAAAAACTTCATATACCAATGCGGAATTATAACGCCATTATAAAATTACAGTACTTTTAAACATAAAGCCATAATGAAATAAAAAAAATTATTTAATACATGAAAAGTAATAGACTAGAATAATGTAATTGAAGTTACACTTTGCTTAGATAGTCAAAAACATTTAATGAAATTATTGACTAATTATTTTTGTATATTTGGCGAACGTTCTTTTTTGGCAAAGCGTGTTTAATTTAAGAAAATACTTCATTTATTCGCGAAATGTTACACAGAAATATCGAATTTATGCAAAAATTACATCTGCTATGTAACAGTACATTATAAAGCATTCAAACATCAGTACGAATAAAATTAATTGTTATTCTTAAATAATGTAAGTAAAATAAATGTGTTAAATATTTATAAATTGAAATCATGTTGTTTATCTTCTGGAATATCAAATAAATCAAACACGAAAAGTAAAATGATACAATTAAAAAATCATGCAATTTTGCTAAGGATATTGTTGTATATATTCTTAATATACAGGGTGTCCCAGAACTCGCACATAATATTGCAGAGGGTGAATCTTGAGATCATTCTGAGCAAAAAAGTTTTATACCAAAATTGGATCTGAAGCTCAGAATTTGAGTGACGAGTCATTGAAGTTTAAAAAAAAAGAATAGTTTTTTGCAATAACTCGGCTTGTTTTAAAGTTACTTTAAGGAATGATGACTGATTTTGAAGGTTTTTTATAGCGCTACAACCTACCTTGCATAGCCTATGACCTGCAACGAATATTTCGTCAGTTATCGACCTAAAAAAAGGGTAAAAATGGCCTTTTTTGCAATTTTTCGCGTCTAACTCATTTTCGTAAAATGCTAGCAAAATATCATATACTACAGCGTTGTAGAGCTTGAAAAGGCCCCCTCATACGTTTCGTTTTGACAAAAATTCAGCCCGTGGGGACACGTTAAAAATCAGAAAATAGGCGAAAAACACGCTTCAGCAATGCCAAATCCATTCACCTGTTTTCTGATTTTGAACGTCTCCCCACGGACTCAATTTTTATCAAAACGAAACGTATGAGGGGGCAAATTCTTCGCCGTTTCAAGCTCTCTAACGTTATTTATATGACATTTCGCTAGCATGTTACGGAAATGAGTTAGACGCAAAAAACTGCAAAAAAAAGCCATGTTTACTCTTTTTAGGTCGATAACTGGCGAAATATTCATTGCAGGTCATATGCTCTATAAGGTAAGTCGTAGCGCTATAAAAAAAACCTTCAAAATCACTCATCATTCGTTAAAGTAACATTAAAACGAGCCGAGTTATAGCAAAAAAACTTTTATTTTTTTTAAACGTCAATGGCTCGCCACTCAAATTCTGAGCTTCAGATCCGATTTTGGTATGAAACTTTCTTGCTCAAAATGATGTTAGGATTCACCCCCTGCAATATTATTCGGGAGTTCTGGGACACTCTGTATATTCTTAATATTTGCAATCTTAAACTTTCAGCATTCTTTGCGCCTTAAAATATTTTATGGGGGTCTATAGAATCACCAAGTCATGAACTAAAATTGAACATTTTAAATAATGTGTGCATCCAAAATGTTCGACTAAAATCTAAGAAAAGGAGGAATTAATCATTATAAACTTTTTTTATTGACATTTTGAATTAATAAAACATTCCTGTGCAACAACATATTTTACATAAACTTTAAACTTGACAATAAAAAATTGAATTTTGATTTCTTACTACTAATAGTAAAATGATAAGTGGTCAAATATTGGAGCATCATATAATTGTTACAATAAAAGTAACATACGAGTTATCGTAATATAATAAAAACTTCACTTCATAATGGAAACTGTGAAGATACATCGCAGGTAAGCTAATCAAACATCATGTCCATAAATTTGTCGTATTTTGTATTAGTTACGAATGATTTACACCTTTTCTGGTTTATCTATTTTCTTTATGCTTAATTTGCTAATTATTATATGCATGAGATTCCACATGCTTTCTAACTAGGCAGACGAGTTTCTGGCGTTGGAAGATAAATTTTTAGAAAAAAAATTAATTTTGCATTTTTTCATGGGGATTTGTTATAAGGGCTTACAAAATAAAAATACTTAATTTTTCTTTATATTAAAAATATTTGAAAAGATAATAATAATCATTATAAAATATAGACTCATTATTTTGTAATTATACATTTTTGTTGCTTTTGCCATGCTATTAACTGCTTCTATACTTTGATATAATTACAACTTTTATATTCATTTCTTCATGTATATATGTTTCTGCGTATGTGAATCCGTTTATTGCCGGAAAAACAATAAAACCGTAAGTCTTCTAAAGAAATTACAGAGTTAGGACTATAGGATTTTCGTAAATGGTAACTAGTAAAAAGTATTCTTCTGTGTCGTTCTTGAGTCAACTTTATTTTTATTTTGCACTCCATATTACTTAACATATTACGAAAATTTTATTTTAAAGAATGACCATAATTTGATGAATCGTTTTGGGGCTGTTTTCGATTACAATGCTTATTCAAACCTTGCGAGTATCTCTCCCTAAATATATCTTCATTTAGGTAAAAAATTAATTAAATTAAAATTAATTAAAATTAATAAAAATAAACACATGAATTAAGCTCATTATATGCATCGCAGTAAGTGAAGTATACAATTACTATAAATTAATATCAGACTAATGAAAAAAATTATATACCATGTTGGATTACAATTTTCTTATTAACTATAACAACTTTCACTTTGCACTTTTAATAATTAGTGAAGACTAAGCCAGTTTGTGAAAAAATGGTCTTACGTCAAATACACATTACTATAAATTAACGAATTTAATTTAATTAAAAAATGAAATCAATTACGTCCATACCGATTACTTATTTAGTTTTCATTTCATATCTTCAGAAAAATAAAACAAAGAGAAAAGTCAATTAGCCGAAAATCATACCTCTTACCATTACGATTTTCAACCTGAATAAAGAAATAATGAAATAGTCACTTAACGTTAAACCATATGCACTGCACATTGCACAATAACCTAAGTAACAACCAAAACGTATTTTCTGTTTTACTAACATCGTAAAGATCGTCAATTCATATCCGGTTCAATGATGTTTAACCAACAATTTGAGTTTTTCAATTTCCTTACTTCATAAGTGAAAGAACATTGAAGTAATACGATGTTATGTCTGCATTGCGTTCGTCGTAAAACTGAACTTGTGTAATGCAAATAAGTGATAACAATTTTTCATATAAATAAATGCATAGTTGAGTTTTTTTTTTTTAACTTTTCAAACAGTCAAACCATATTGTGGGCATTAAATTATGATGTTTATAGATTAATACAGATAAGAAAACCAGTTGAAAATATATTTCAATTAATTTTATACACATGAACTACATTTAGCAGTGTGTATTATTCTAGTCTAAATTGTTAGGGGTCTTGTAAATAGTTAAATAATATTATAGAGTATGACATATTATCCCCTAGTAAAAACAATAATCTTTACATTTCAAAATAAAATTTAAGTGAACTTTAAGTCATGCGCCTTTAAACGAAATGCTTTTTTTTTTGCCGATTGAAATGTATTAGTTATATGGTACATTCCACTCGAACAAATCAATATAATGAGATACGTAATCTAATATTAAAATAAATATTTGTTAACTACTAATAAGTCATTTATTGAAAGCAGGTAAAGAACGGTTCTTTACTTGAGGTTTATGAAGTTCAGACTTTTATAGGTGAAACAAAAAGAGGCTTATAATTCATAATATAAACGAGATATTAAGACTCTAATATCAGAATTTACTAACAAATGCATGAAAAACACTTAGTTTATCGAAAACAAAAAACGGCCACCAAAAAATTATGACTAAATTTGGGAGATTCGATGTGCCAAATGATTCTAAATTTTGCATTCATTTCCGTTAGAATTGGCTAGTTATAAGACGAAAATATCACAGATTATATTATTATCGACTGATACTTAACGGAAATGTAACATTATTGCAGTCCATTTAAGTTATTACTGCGGACATAACCTCATAGGAGATACAATCTATCCGCAGTAATAGGTGCACGCCCCGTAGCCATATGTTGGATAGCCACTTAGATATACTTAGTAATTAGTACTTATTCTATTATTAGGTGAAATCCTTACATTAAAATTCGAATTTACTTAGTGACGACAAAGCTCATGACATTTGTTTAATTCGTCTGTTGCATTTTCTAAGAAATTTAAAGAAGTTTTCTCCTTAACCCTTTGAAGCATGGTGTAGCATATGGGCAATTCTACAGAACTTTTCATTTTAGTGTCGCCATCGTTTTTCTCGAACTGAAACAATGTTTCATTAGGTATAAGGCTACAATCAGATAAAAACGTACTCGAACAACACATTTAAATATATTTTCATGCTGAAGTGTCTGCATTTCATAATAAATTTTAAAAAATTATGTGGAAAAATTAAGAAAACATCTAAAATTTACGTGTCGCCGACTATTTTTGAAAAAGACTTTTTATTCTCCTGATCTATGTATGTAGTGCGTGAAAACAAATGAACCGAATATTTTTAGTATCGGAAAACAATACTCTATAAGATATTACAAGTTCTAGATCCATACCAAAGGTTTGCACGGTGTGCCACCATCTGGAAGTTATGTTGCCAATTTATTGTCAAACACTATTTTTATTACTTTTTTCACTTTTTTGGCCTCGAACAATCCTCTTAACGTCAATCCGCCTATAGTATTAGAAAGTATTTATAAAAACAAAGAAAATCAGCCGTCAGAAAAAGTGTGTGCCCTAAAAAATGTTAAAAAGGCAGCATCTGCAAAATGAAGGAAATTCGCGTAATTCGTAAAAAAAATGTTATATTTTTTGCGGCACAGTTCCACAGTTATTTATCATTTTTTAAGACAGATTGTAAATGGTTTTTGACACGACATCTTATCACAAAAACGGTTGTTCATGTGGGTAGCATATGTAATACTTACTACAAAACAGTCAAAAATAACTAGAGAAATGTATTTTAAAATTAATAGTTCTAAAATTATTACAAATAACCATGAATTGTGTTTTTTTTTGGACGCTGACCATAAATAGCAGTTTATCATTGATGTATGATCATCTCATTAGTTTTTTCCATCACAATGAATTGCTAAATTTAAGCTATGCAACATGGAACTTTACGACTCCTGGACACGGTAAAAGTGTTGCAGATCGTATAGGTGGTTCTATTAAAGGTTTCTGTAATCGAGCAGTATGTCAAGGTCGAGATGTTGTTTCAGTTGTCGACATGGTAAGAGTAGTAAAAAGTTCCGCTGAGAAGAAAACAATGATTTTTTATATTAATACTCAAGACATTGATAGAATCGATGCAATGTTGCAGACAAATTTAAAAGCAATTTCCAATGCAATGTAGACGTTTCAAATAATTTGGATAAAAGAAAGATAGGAGTATCTTTTTATAAATTCTTTATCGTGTGAATCGTGTGTTGATTTACCTTGCATTCATTTTCATTTGACACCTAGCTGTTGCGACATTGATGCAGTAAAATATACCGCAAAACTAAGTGAAAAGAAGAAGACTAGAAGAAAAAAATGTAATTGAAAAATCTACATTTGTCGCTCGAGAAATGTGAAACAAAACAAAGACTGACAAAATAAATAAACAAAATAAATAACAATTTTTTTTTTACTTAACCATCAAATGACCGTGATCCTCACCTTATAAAGGTTAACTGACCTTAGAATACGATTTGCTGGCTTCAAACACATATGCATGAATTTTTCCAGATTTTTCCGATGGTTTTTTTCTCCACTTGACCTTTAGATGACCTTGAATCTGACGTGATGGAGGTTAACCGACCTTCTCATCGTCATCAACGACCGCGTGCCAGCACCTAAGCGCTTCCGGCGATCTCGCGTAGATCAAATGTTGACCTATGCATTAGCTACAATTTTCTATTTTTATAGTAGCTCCAAAATTTATTTATAAACCCCCGAACCTCCATCAAAAATGAATTACGCGCATAGAACTTAATTTTGGCATCTCATATCTATCACCAGAAAAAAATTTAAAGCTGTGCCTTGAACAAAAAAATTTACATTTCATTTCACTCGAATGTGAGTTCTGTAGAATTGCCCATATATGCTACACCTTTTTGTAATTCATTATTTACATATTTATGGTAATTATTAATTAATTTTGCTACAATTTTTTGTTTCCTTACTTCAAAAACATGTTAGGAAACGTAAATAAATCAATATTTTTTAATTAATTATCATGTTATATTGTTTAAAAAAATTAAACAAATTGTAAAAATGGTGGATTTTTTACGGAAAATATATGTGGAGAAGAAAACGTCACTCAAATAGGTTTTCAGGTTCGCTGATTACGAATCTGATTTCAGATTTTCAACATTCAAAATGGCGGATCCAATATGGCCGACTGAAATCGAGGGTGAATCTGACTTGTTTTTAAATTTTGGTCGACCATTTTTAATTTTGAAAATCTGAGGCGTGATTCGCAATCAGTGATCCAGAAAACCCCCATGTACACAATTTCACCTCGATCAAGTAAATTTTTGCATTTCGAATGGCCATATTGAATCCGCCATTTTGAATTATGAAGATCTACGGCCAAATTCCTAATCAGCGAGCCCGAGATCTCTCGAGTAACAAATTTCAGCTATTTTCAGCGTAAAGAAATATATATGCTTCAAAGGGTTAATGCCCAAATGCATAGAATTGTTATTCAACATTCAACGCTTACTTCAGACAAGATGTACTTTTTGCAAAAAATCGGAGATACATAATTTACTACTTTTAGGGTCGCTCCCTCGAATAGCGCTGAAAAATTGGAAAAAAAATATGCAATTTATTTATAATTTTGTCATAATATAAAAAATATTTTCAGGACATTGTTTCAATAAATATCACATTCTCGGCCTGATATAAGGTTTTTGCTGAGCTAAAATCTATTGGAAGAGTGCACGCGAAAGTCGTACTTTCAAGTTACATTGATAGAATTTTAAAATTTATGATGGCCTAATGAACGATGGCGGATTATTCGAAAGAATTTTTTTAAATTTTTGATAAATTCAAAGTGATCATATTTTTAAAAGGTAGTGGAAAATACAAATATGATGTACTTGGTTTTCGGGTTGCTGGACACGAATTCAAACTCAGAAATTTGAAATGTCAAAATTCCACATCCAAGATGGAGACTAACAATTTTTAAATTCGTGTAATTACTCTCAAAATTCTTACTCGGGTGTTTTTGGGGGCTGCTGAATTCGAATCTGACGTCTAAATTTTAAAATTCAAAATGGTGGATACAAGATGGTGACCAAAACTTTGTAAGTACGTGTAATTGACACGAAAATAATTATGCGATATGAGTGTCGTCAGTTAATGAATATGAAAACATGTTAATTATATCATTTTATAGTCATCATGTCAAATCTGATGTTTCTAATTCTCACCGAGTGGAGGTAGATAATCATAGAAAATCTTTTTTTAAAAGACAAGCAGATTTTTATCAAATTTGGTATACTTCTTCATATATTTGTACGAAATAAGCAGTGGAAATTTTAGAATTCAAGAGTATTTACGAGAAAAGTTAGGAGTATTTTATCTTCTCATATTTAACACAGTGTCTTATGAAAAGCTGCACTTTTTAGTATTTTAATAACAAATTATGAATTTCATAACAGACGGATATAATTGAAATTTGTTTAAATTTATTAAAAGTTGAATCTGTACGGAACTCATTAAATCTAAAAATAATCTCATTGAGTACCTAGGAGAGACAAAATAAATTATTTTCAATTATATCAGTTATAAGAGTGATATCCCTGTATGTAAAATACATCATTGCATCGCTTACAATAATTATGTTACTCAGTACAATACATCGCTGCAAAAATTTAATAGCGCTGTAAAAGAAACGGTCGTTTCTTCTTAGAATGCAATTAATTAAAGATTTTTAAAATCATTATGAGTTGAAACAAAAATAGCCCCATATAATATCTGGGGATAATTTGTACCCGAACATTTCACGGCAGGGCGCAAAATCGAACTCTACTCCCGGAGTGTTAAAAATAGTCACTTAACTTTTTTTAAGAAAGAAGTGTTTCATACTCAGCAATGTGGTTATTCGAAATTAACTCTTTCAAGAAACCTTTCATTGAATGATATAAATACTTTCAAAGTGTCCAAATGCATGCACACAGAAATTGTTTATTACCACTATGTAGAATGTTTCGGACAAATTTCTCAAATAAATACAAATGTTGAAATTGAATTTCCGATGTATTTCGACTATGGGTACTTTTCTATAATATATAAGAGTTTACTTTGATGTTTGTTGCTGCACTAAATAATCGAATATTATTCAATTAAAACCCCTTTAATTTTATGGTGAAAAGTACAGTTTGATCATTAAAACGTAAAGTTTAGTTTAATAAAAAAATATATAAAAGTATCTAATTGTATTAAACATCATAACGTCTTGATGGTTAATTCCCCTAATTCCACCAGAATGGAACAAGCGGTTAAAAATCGCTGTTATTTAGAAAATGCTCTTTCGATAATAACAACAGTTTACTTTCGCTAAATTGTACAGCACTCGTAACTTTGTTCTGTAAATTACTCAACGGCGCCTCAAGAGCAATACAAGTCGAGCCGCACCGTGCCATTTCCTATTATAGAATACATATATAGATGTAGAATTTTAAATTGACGAATGTCTCCTGGCTTGAAGAAAGTTTGCTAAGTCACGGAACTAAACGGAACTAGTCTCTCAAGGCGGAATTAAAATAAGTGCGGATGACTAATTAATACGCGACACGACGATGCAACTGTATTGACCTAACATATAGTACAGTCCCTCTTAAAAAAGCGTATCGTTCTCCCTTCCCACGATTGGTAGAATAAAAACTTCGTTTCGGTCGCTAAATACGAGAACTCGCAAACGTTTAAATTCATTGAGAACGGATCTACGTTCCATATTGATTTTATGGTCGACGTAGCTGACCGACCACTTCGAAAAAACGGTCATGAATTTAAGACATAAAAGCAAGATTTACAACTCTTCTTTGTTACGATTTGTTTCTCAGAACAAAATGTTTTCTCTTGTTCTGCAATTTTAACAGAGATACTGTGACTCGTCAATTATTATTAAAATGTAATTAAGTATAATTAAAACCTTGTTGGAGTACAAAGATAGTTGATTATTTACACATTAAACTTTAAATCGATTTAGGTATATTAAATTTTGATAAACCGATATTTAAATAATAAACACTTTTATCATAAATTGTTTTATATGTATACATTTGTATAAAAATATCTTCAACAACCGTGATAATCCATTTCCGGTTTCAGAACAACGGTAGATTCGTGAAATGGACGTACTTCTTCAGAATAGTCAAGGATTAAAAAAAGTTCTGATTTTATACTGTCAGAAACTAAATTGTTTTGAAGCGAATTTAGTCCTTTTTCATTGAAGCACAATGTTCGATAGCAAAAAATTTATTTTCAGTGCGATTTGAGAATTCGGCAGTGGTCAAACACCATCAAACAAAGAAGGATATCATTCGTTTGAAAAGGATTCGATTTTTAATCTTTTCAATTCAAAATCTCAACTTTTTAATTCTACATATCCTTAAAAATCCAGTAAACTCAAATGCACTGAAAAATACTGCTAATAGCTGTACATTAATATTGTATTTTTTCTTTTTTTTTTTGTTTTTAAATTGAATATTTGGTATTGGTGTGATACCAACTGTTTTTTCAGTGTATGTTTGAATAACTATCCATACAAATAAATAAGATCTAAACGGATGTGCACGAATTTCTGTTCTTCGTTTCGATGATTTCAACGACAACTTTGATTATACTAAGATACAAACGAAGATTTGGTCATATAGATAAACAAACATTTCCAAACAGTTCCAAATAGGGACCCCTAATTCAGAAGAATTCAGAAGTCCACAATCTTCATCGTTTATTTTCGATTGCTAGGAAGTGTGTAGAATTCTTGAATTAATTGTTAATTGGATACGGAATTCAGTTGTCTGGAACGCAATGCCCTTTAAACGCTCATGAAATGAAATACAACTCGAAAGGAACAAAAATCCAACGGTTAAACATACAGTCAATTTTCAATCTAAAGAAGCCAATTTTAAATCTAAATGTGTAAATTTGAAGTCATTTGGAGTAAATAATCTACTCACAGTTTGATGTGATGTTAACGACTTACTCCACGGGATTCGAAGTATACTCAAATGATTCAGATATCTTTACTATACTCTCTATTAGATTGAGCAAGTTAATCGAAACGTTTCCTGTGTCATCACTGAATGATTTTTATTTATGTAAATTCAATTTTATATTTAAACTAATAAATTACAAAATACTCAGTGCATCTGAAATACAAATTCGTATCTTTTCTTCGATAGTAAACAAGTATGTGTATAATATTAGCTAGAAATTGGGATAAAAATCAATTCAGTTTGTTAAGAGCTACATGTTGGACTGCATTAAAAGAATGATCCAAAAAATAAAGAACTTGCTTCGAATCTCAGGTAGGTATTTAGTATTATTTCGGAGTCCAATATAATTATAGAGTAATCTTTACATGTTCATACATACCTATAAAACTATTTGCTGCAGACTGAATCAATGTTTTACCAACTGCGTACCCGCCGTGGGTTTTCCCTACAAAAGTGGTCTTCCCCGTGACATCGCCCGCTCGAATGGAGGTATCTGATGAAATAGAGCCATATATCCCACACAGCATGCTGTTCTGGGGACTTCCTCAGGAGCTCCTCAGGACGTCCAAATGTCCGCTTTTATCGTCCTATTAACGTCCTCAAGGCGTCTTGTGTCCTGAGGATGTCCCTTGGACGTTAACAGGATGGTAAAAGCGGACATTTGGACGTCCTAAGGAGCTCCTGAGGACGTCCCCAGGACAGTGTGCTGTGTGGGATGTTTACTCAATTAAAATGCGAAAAGTTCAACTGAAAAAAGGAAAGATCGATTTCGAGAGGATTCAACAGCTAATGCAAAAAAATAATCAAACCATTTGATAAAAATAAAACGAGTTATTACAAAAAGAAATTATTAATTTCACTATTTACCATAGTAAACCAAACCAAAATATTATTGGTTTTACTATTTTTTTATATTTACACATATATTAATTTAAGTTTTATATATGAACTGTCACAATTATAATAAAGAATTGAATAATGGCCAACACAATTCTTGAAAAAAAAAAATAAAAATATCCAAAACGATTTTTTATTGTCCTGCCCAACGTTTCGACCTCATTGGAGGTCCTCCTCGGGGGCATCTATCAAACACAAATACATAAGTTAAAAAAACGTTACAGAAATAATATTAAATTAAACAAAAATTTTATAAAATTATAAACTTCTTTCATTAGATGTGATTAGCTTGTTCACTAATGTACCACAAAATTTTATTATTAATAGTTTAAAAAAAACGAGAAACAGGTATTAAAAAATTTACAAAAATTCCAATCACAGAAATTATAAAAATGGGATCATTAATTTTAGAATCGACAATTTTTATGTTTAATAACAAATTTTACAAACAAAAAAAAGGAACACCTATGGGCTCACCTCTTTCTCCCACATTGACAGATTTGGTTATGATCGATCTTGAAATGGAAATCCTTGCTAAATTAAAAGAAAAACCAATTCAATACAAACGCTATGCAGATGACATATTCGTAATCTATCTAGAAAATGAAATCCAAGATCTGATTCAATTTTTCAATAATTACCACCCAGAATTGAAATTCGCATTTGAAGTGGAAGAAAATAACTGTTTACCTTTTTTAGACTTAATTTTTATTAGAGAAAATAATAAATTACTCACAAATTGGCACAGAAAATCCACCTGTTCTGGAAGATACCTAAACTTCAATTCACATCATCCCATTCATATGAAGAAATGCATAATAACAATGCTAGTAGATGCGGCAATTTTACTTGCTAATAATAAATTTCACACCAATAATTTACAGTGTATCTACACTTTTTTAGAACAAAATGGATATGAATTACAATTTATACAGGAAATAATAAATAAGAGAATGAAGAAAATACATGACAAAAATATTAAAAATACTCTTGAAAATGAGGGATAATGCCGACTTTACTAATATAATAGTAATACCATATATACAAAATTTTAACAACAGAATTAAAAAGATTTTCGACAAGTTTAACATCAAGATTATAGGTAAACGATTTAATTCCTTGGAGTTTTTTATTTAAAACTAAATTTGATGAAATTGACTTATATAATACTTCAAATGCAATTTATAAAATTGACTGCTGTGAATGTGATGCTAGATATATCGGGCAAACGAAGAGATATTTAAAAACTAGGATCAATGAACATACAAATAATTGGAAAAAAGAAATCGGACATACTGCCCTTACATCTCACATGTTAAATACAGGACATAATTTCAAAATTTCAGATGTTAAAATTTTGGACAAAGAAACACACTGGAAGAAATGAAATATTAAAGAAATGATACACATAAAAAGATCAAAGACAGCTGCTAATTTTCGAACTGACACAGAGAAACTCTGCAACAGCTACAATATATTAATTGATAGCTTGTAAATGTAGAAGAGCTCCTCCGATCAATGTGTGTATCTGTGGTGTGTACTAAATTACCTATTTATATATGTGTTCTGTGTAATAAATTATGTATTTATTATACTATTCAAACCAGTCAGTTCGTCGTGTGTGTTAATACATTACGGTGCGTTTAGTTTACGTTGTAAGTTTTAATATTATTTCTGTAACGTTTTTTTAACTTGTGCATTTGTGTTTGATAGATGCCCCTATGGAGGACCTCCAATGAGGTCGAAACGTTGGGCAGGACAATAAAAAATCCTTTTGGATATTTTTATTTTTTTTCAAGAACTGTGTTGGCCATTATTTAATTCTTTTTTACATATATATTCCTACAACAATTTTAAATGTAGTTTAGTACCGTCTAGAAATTTGGTGAAATGTGATAGAAATTTATACGTACACGTTTTATTTATCTTCTGTACAGTTTTTATCCATTTTCTAGTTAATTTTAGCACTATTTCTCTTTTAAGCAGTTTTATAATTCCATACCATATCCTCTATTCGTCATAATTGTTTTCAGTACTACTTATTTATATAATATTGCTGACAATCGATACATACTATATTACGGTTGCTTGGTATTCCTCCTAGTATAAATAAGATGAGTAAGATGAACATTTTTAGAACATAATGTCATTATAAGATCTTTTTGAATTTATATTCACAAACCCCTCAGAAAGTGGAACATCTGATTACTTTTAGAGCACATTTCGAACTCATTCTAACTCTTTTCTATTTTTCTGTTTGAGAAGAGGTTATATCATTATTATGTAATCACACAACTTTTCAATAACTGTATGTTTCCTCAATGTTGATCACTATTCCTCTTCATCGATCATGACAGATAATACACGGAGTGAACGAAAAAGGTTAATGGAACCACCATTTTATAAAAGTAAAATACGTGATTATATAAATGGTTAAATTAAACAAAAATATTGTTTCGTTTACTATTTCCCAATACTTAAACATGCAGCATAGCACATAACCTCAAATGTACCGTGGCTTTACTGTTATATAGTCACTCGAAATATTCTTGACTGAAAAGATATATTTAGTACAAGTGATTAAACGAAAATAAGTACTTATCGTCATAAAAAGTAATTATTGCATTCTATATTTCACAATATTATGAATTATAGAAATAAGATACCGTCAACTGCAACTTTTCACGATATTAATTGTACTATTATGAAATGTCATAATCATTTCTACCTTTTCCTCATGGTTTCATTAACCTTTTTCTCTCTCTCTGGGTATATTTTTGAATATTGTTATAAATTAAAAATATTGTGCTACCCATTGAATCTAATTCCCCAAATAAATATAATATTTTATCGATTATTATTTTGTGAATAAGCGTCAGGTATGACTAAATAAGATATAAAGACGAATGGTGCAAAATAATCTATTCATGTAATGCTTGCGAAAAGATCACCTTATGCGATATACAATGCACCGCTCGAATTCAAACAAGTTTAGAGATGAGTGAGCGTTTGGAGTGACAACCGCCAGGTGGTCAAAAACCAATCGCTGAGTAGCCTTTCCCGAGAACGCAATGGGTTTTCATTTGGCTATAAGCACCTCAGCAACTCCAAGACGTTACTCTGGTTTCCCTTCAATATACGCATAAATCTTTCGCCTTTTACTAAAGATTTCCGTGGAGGGGAACAATTGATGAGTCTAACATCAAATTTTTTCGTCCGACGAAAGTCGGCAATAAATAAATACAAACAAAAAATTTCATACTATTAATTATCTGGTTTTAGTATTTTTTATATAATATAAATAAAGTATAGATAACATTTAAATCAATAAGCAAATATTAAGTACATGTTAGGCTCTAAATTTACATATTCTGGTTGGTGCAATCTTGTATGTTAATCTTTTGATATCTTCGTCATTAGTTAAGGGAAGTACACATCAAAAGAAGGAAGGTAATAAATTATCAGATTTACGTGACATGATGAAATTACATTTAAAATCAATGTAAAAGATAAATCATTCTTTGATTATTCCTATTATTTCAACGTCATTTTGTAATTCATAACATTTTCGTAGGTCAGCAAAGAAATAAGACTCCTTAAAAAATCTTAAAAAGATAGATACTTTATTTTAAGTAAAGAAAATAACTGGTTGAGGTCTTCTGCATTCTAGAAATTAAAACATCCGTTTTGTTTTGGCACTTTCATTGAGGAAATAGTTTTTCTGTAAATATTGCCTTATAAAAATTACCAAGCCCATTAGCATTGCAATAAAAATGATATGGAAACCCCGAAGCCCCAAATTAAATGGGGTTAAAGCAATAAAAAGTAAGTACATATTATAAAGATTTCAAAAATTACTCTACACACTTTGGAACGCCAAATCATTTTAATATCTACTCTTTTTTTATTCGGGATAAAGTTAAACAAACAGTATGTAACACAATATAATTATCGGTATAAGTGTTATAAATATGTGAACGAGGATCAACATACGTAACTAAGATATAGTTGGCATTTACTTTGAGGTTAAAAACTTGAGCAAAATTTAAGGCCTCTTACTTTAGTGCAGTGTGTTTAGTGAAAACTGAGAAAATGATTATTGAAATACCATACGTCACCATTTTTGGGTATGCTCTTTCGATTGGAAAAGCAATTTTGTTTCATATATTATTTGTACCTCGAATCACCTTTCCTTTTTACATGAAATCTTTCAAAAAAGTGCAATTGGATCTAAAACTAAAAAGTTAGGAGGTTATAAAAAAATAATTTCGATATGTATCAGCGAAGTAAATATTCATGATTTCTTTACCATCAGTACCATCAACTTTACGAAAAAACATTAGAGAACAAAAAAAATGTTTAGAATTCCTTAACAAAATAAGTCTCAATTTTTAAAACATTTTTGGAATTCTTTTATGTGTAAAGTTGGACTGTAATGTCAGAAATTTAAAAATAAGTTTTTATATCAAAGTTTTAAGGAATCTTATCCATATATGTTTATATTTAATTTTTATGCAGTAATGTTTAATATTTTACTTTACTTGCTGTTATTTTAACATCTGTTAAAATTAATGTGCTTTCTAAATTTACACAAATAAAAAGTTACAGAAAAGAAGTTAAAAATAAAATAATAAAATGGAAACAAATTTTTGTTAATAAAAAAGATTCTGGATGAGCATATTCCTCCACATGGTAAGCATCGGAAACATTTTTTTTTAATTTGAAAAATGGCTAAATGGTGTTAAAATCAGGTGTTCAAATAACGGTATGCATAATATTAAGCATAGACATATTTAACAAAATAGGAAAAATCGATAAAAGTTTTACGTTTCGGCCTGATTTTGGCCTTCTTCAGAAAAAGTAATAAAATAAATATAGGACAAACTGAGAGAAGACTCGAAACCAGAATAAGGGAATGCAAAAAAATATTGAAAACGACGATCAAAAATACACGGGTCTCACATTACATCGAATTGAAACGGTTCATGAATTCAATTATTATAATGAAATCAAAATATTATTGTTAGCCAAAGAAACCAATAATGTAAACCACAAAGAAATTGAAAATTCTTTTATCTAAAAATACATAGATAAGATTTGAAAAATTTAATTTGTCAGAAATACATAATGTACTAGTGTAATAATCAAACTGACTTTCTCTCAATATTTACGATATTTAGTATAGTTCTTTAAAACTTAGATGGTTAATTATGAAATGATCTGTTTTCACTATATTAGTAGCAACCTTAACCCCTCTTAAAGCAGTCTCAACCCATCTTAAATCGACAAATCCCATTTCAAAATACTCGTACCTTCCGCCTTTTATTACTTTTTCTGAAGAAGGCTGAAACGTAAAACTTTTATCCGTATATTTCCTATTTTTTCTATTTTTCCTGTTTTTTTTTTATTTTTTAAACTAATAATTATTGTATAGTGACCGCTCTTCATAGTTATATCTAAAATCCATTTCAGAAGATTCGGCGGATAAAATTTGAATTTTATTAATACACATAAGCTTATAAAAACTATATATGTAAATACATGGACAAAGTCACTTTGATATTAAATGTGATGAAAGTATATCCATTTTTTTAGCACTTTAACATTTTTATGATCGTACTCGACAGTCATTAGAAAATTTATACGTGAAAAATTTCCCCAGTTTATTTGTGCATCGTCCAGTATACAAAATAGCTTTTGCTATGGCTTGCCGTTTGGCTTGATTGAGGCCGTTTTTGTACCCCACGTTCGCCAATAAAGTTGTATTATTATTATTTATTATTATATTAATATATAATAATTTGTTTATTCGGATCCCAAATCTAAAAATTGATCATAAAAGCAAATTAAAATTTAATGTGATAAAATGACGATTGAAATAACAAATTTTGAGTTCAATCATTAACTGATTGAATATTTCTAAATCAGTTTTAGATTATTGATCATTTAAACAATTGAAATTGCGCTTGAACTTTCGGCGTTTCCTCAATTTGAAGTTGAAATTGAAATACTATGTCGGTGTTCCCGCGCCGTCAGATGTTTTCCACGTGGTAAACTGTGACGTTCAAATCAAACGTGTCTAGGGTACGTCGTACAAGTATCAGCCGCCAGGTGGACAGATTAGAAACGCTGAATAAGCTTTCCTGAAAGCGAAATGAGATTTTCTTTGGCTATAAGGGTCTCAGCAAGTCGAAGACGGTACTCTGGTTTCCCTTCAATACACGCATAAATCTTTCGCCTTTTACTAAAGATTTCCGTGGAGGGGAACAATTGATGAGTCTAACATCAATTTTTTTTCGTCCGACGAAAGTCGGCAATAAACAAATACAAACACAAATTCATGAATACAATATCTATTTGTAATGATGATTACGTTGCGGAAAAACAATCCTGAGACATTTACACCCTGTTGATGTTTAATTTTTATTATTTCTAAATTAATATCCATTTTTTGTATAGTTAAAGGTGCTCATCGCGGAAAGATAAAAAATTAGATTTAATTTTCAATGAATTATTGTTACTCCGGTTTTGTGTCAACTAAATTATGGTTATTCATCAGCCTTTTTCACCACCCTATTAGCAATGAATGATATATTATGAAATACTCACCTTGTTACGAAAATCGAAGAGAATCTTATTTTTAAAAAAGAACAAAAGTCGACTATTGAAATATATAATTTCGAAATGTATAGGTGAGTCGCGTTTATTTTTAACATAATTGTTACAATTGCTATGAAAAGAAATGTATTGGAAATAAATATTAATGAAAATTCAAAAACGGTGGTTTTTGTCAACTTCTGAAATTAAAACCAATTAATTTTTTTCAAATCCACTTTGACAAATTATAGAAAATAAGACGTGAAGTGTGGATAATGTGGATCTATATTTAACGTCTAAAATCAGATTTTTTTAAACATTAATTAAGAAATGAACGATAATTTTCGGAAATATATACAAAGCACTTATTTCAGAAAATTCTCGGTCAGTTCTCAATCGATTTCTTTGGAATTTTTCAGAACATCGTCTATAGACATTAGAATTGTCCTTGCAGAGTCAGAATTTTTAAAAATCGATTGCGTTACTTTTTTATTTATGGTTTTTAGTGAAAAATCCTACCTTCTCGGCTCATCTGTTTTTAAGAAGCTCATAGTTTTTCAGTTAGTGTGTCCGGACATTTTTTAAACATGTTCATGTTTTTGAGGATCGTCGTACTGTTTCTCTTCATCTCTGTTAATATTTCTTTTGTGTTCTAGTATTAGTTAATCAAACGAACTTACCTAAGTGAAGTTCGATTAAAATTGTATTACGCGCCTTTCCTGAGATGATCACTTGTAGTGGAGCGCATTGCGCCGACCAAACCACAATGTTTAAAGAGAATATTGATTGTAAAAATAAACATCTGCCTGTCCTACATGATATCTGTCATCCGCTGACATCTTCACTTGTTTAAAGTATTGTTAAAGTTGTAACTTATTTGGGTGGTAAGATAATAGATTTACAGGGATGGGTGGGACCATATCATCTCAGGAAAGGCGCTTATACAATTTTAATCGAACTTCACTTAGGTAAGTTCGTTTGATTAACTAATTGTATTACGCGCCTTTCCTGAGATGATCACGTGTAGATGTTTAAAGATCTTACAACTTTTATTGTGTTTTTCCAAGTGTTTAAATTAATATATTTAATAACTAATAAAAATCTTAAATTTTAACATTACTCGGTGCTACAACTATTAAGTATTCTTTCCGCGAATACATCATGTATTTCTAGAGGACGATTATAAAATTTTTGAAATATTGTTGATGTCTTGGTCCATCCTGCTGTTTTGCGAATTTCTTCCACACTAACACCCAATCTTTGTGCAGCAGATGTAGATGCGTGACGAACACTATGAGCTCCAAATTTTGAAATATCAATTCCACTCTTCATCATAACTTCTCGAAACCACCTCGTAATTGTTTGTTTCGTTGCCTTTTTATGGGGTTTCTTGAAACATAAAAATAATTTCGATTCTCCATTTCTTATTTCTTCTGTTCTACTTAAGTATTCTTTTAAAACAGTAGCAACACATAATTTTTCATTTTTTCTATAAAACGGAAGCCGTAAAATGGGAAGTATTCTAGTAATATTTTACGTCTTAATTTTGTCAGTGATAATTATTTTTGCTCCATCTTCATCGTAAGTAATATTTGACACATCAATCAGCGAAAATGTCTGTATTCTGTGAGCAGTAACGATTGCCAGTAATGCAATTAATTTCAATGATAAGGCTTTTAAATCTAAATCATGAAGTGGATACAATGTCTCAACAAATTTTAAAATATTTTTCGGATCTCAAGTGAACTGGTATTTGGGATCATTTGGACGCAAGTTTGACAATCCTTTGAAGAAACGTTTCATACGTCCATCTTGAGCAATATCTTTTTGGGAGATTAAAGCAATAGCTGATCTTACTGAATTTAAACTACCGTATTTTTTGCCATTTTGATATTGTTGCGTTAAGTAGTCAATAATTTGAGGTATTGAAGCATCATAAGGATTAATCGATTTTTCAGAGCAGTAACCAAACCAGAATTTTAAATCAGAGTGATATTGTTTAATCGTGCCGACACTCAACGATGAAATAATTATATCAGAAGCAACTTCAGAAATCCCTTTCATTTTATATGCTTCGCGGATACTCTCCCGGCAATTAATGAAAGTGAATTTTGGAGGGGGTGTGGCGACCTGTCAACGTTAAGAATTAAATCATTACTTGGTTTGAATTTGATAAAATTTCCTTCCAATAAATTACAGAAAAGAGGGTACCATGACTGCCCTGGCCAATCAGGTACAACTATGATCCCTCTGCAGTTTTCCTTTTGAATTTTTCTCAATGCATTAAGTATAAGAGAAAATGGCGGAAAGGCATAAAAATAATAATTTGTCCATTATATCGTAAATGCATCTACTGCTACTAAATCGGGATCTTGATGCCATGAAACGTACCTTGTACATTTTGCATTGATTCGACTGGCAAAAAGATCTATATTAGGCGATCCAAATGTCTTTACTATGTATGAAAATGCTACATTATTTAATTCAAATTCTGATTCCTCTTTTCTAGATTCTGAATCCGCTATTTTATTATCACTCGAAGAAATATATGATGCAAATAGCCATATATATTTCGTTCCTCGCACCATTGCCAGATCTCTCTAGATAATGCATTTAATTTTCTGAACTTAACACAACCCTTTCTATTTATTTGTGAAATTGCAGTTGTGTTATGGATTCGAAGGAGTATCTGAGAATTTTGAATTTTATCAGCAAAACATTTTAATCCAAAAAACGCAGCTCTCATTTCTAGTAAGTTAATATGCGATTTTCTTTCTTCAACTGACCAATTTCCGTGGGATTTTATTCCATTACATTCTATGCCCCAACCAGTTCGAGAGGCATCAGAGGTAATTGTCGTATTGTAGAAATCATATCTAATGGGATTAAAACTAAATCTTTTAAGTGATTTATCCACCATTGAAAATCTTGTATAATTTCGGTAGGAACTAGCATCTTTTTGTTGTAATTACCGTCGAATTTATGTAAAGCGAGAAATTTCGTTCGTTCAAACTTTTTAGTGTAAAGCCAACCGTATTTAACTGCAGGACATGATGAAACTATACACCCTACAATCTTTGAAATGTGTCTAATGGTGCATGATTTAATTTTAATAAAGAATTTTAATTTTTGTATTAAATTGTTAATTTTTTCTTCCGGTAATCTAAGTTGCATTTTTGATGATTCGAAAACAAACCCTAGAAAAGTACACGTGCGTTTAGGAATAATTTGGCTTTTATGGTAATTTATCGTGAATCCTATATTTTCCAAAACATTAATCGTCGTGTTTATATTACGTACACATTCGTTCCAGTTTTGACTAATTAATAAGATATCGTCAAGATAAATTACAGAAGAAAAACCTAGCTGTCTTAAATATGCAATAACTGGTTTCATAAGTTTTGTAAATACAAATGGTGCAGTTGATAACCCAAAGGGTAAACAAGTATATTCGAAAAATTGGCCGTTAAATATAAGTCTAAGAAAATGTCTGTGATGTTTTGCAACTGGTACTGAGAAATATGCGTCTGAAAGATCGACAGATCCGAAAAAACAATTTTTAGTTATAAGTTTGGAAGCTATTCGGTAATTTCTTCTAATTTGAAATGTTTTGGAGCTGTTAATTTATTCAGCTCTTTTAAATTTAAAATGAGCCTATCCGTCCCATCCGTTTTAGACACTAAAAATATATTTGAAATAAATTGACATTTTTTAGGTTTGCATCTTTCTATTGCTCCTTTTTCTACTAATTTTTCTAAACAATTAGATAATCTTCGGTTTTCACTTTCAGTTAATTTCTTCATCAAAGGAAGTTTAGTTTGTATTGGTTTTCTGATGAAAGGGATCTCATACCCTTGAGTCCACTTTAAAATATTTTTGTCCTGAGTGATTTTGGCCCATTCTTTGTAAAAATATTTAATTCTACCAAGTTTACTTACGCTTTCTAATGATACCTTCGCCCTTTGGCTCGATATTCCTGTGCTTTCTTCTTCATGTTGTTCTGGTAATTCCTCACATGAAGTCCCTGAGATGACTTCTGTCCGAATGAGTGGGACCATTGTCTCATTGGACGCTTCATGTTTTTTGACGAAGAATGTTTGTTTGTATTTGTTTTGGGTTTTTGTGAAAAATCTTTTGGCTTCAAGTCTTGTTTCGTTTTTTCTAATGCCTTTGCTGACTTAATTCCCTCCTCCAAATTTGAACCAAATAATAGCTCGTCGGATTGTGTCTTAACCAAATATTCTCGGAGAGAAGAATTCACTTTCTTTGTGATAATAGTTTTACGGGTGATTGTCTCTTCGTAAAAACAATGTGCTATGCCACGACCTGCATCACTCAACAATTTTAAAGATTCTATATTTTTCTCAGAATTCTTACTTAGAATTGTTGCAACTTTCCCTATCGCAGTCATGGCAACAGCCAACATTTTTTGTTTATTAACTAATCTCTTATCACTTGCAAGAGAAATTTCAGGTGTAGTACCTACAATTTCCTCATTAATAACTGGAAGATTTATAAACTTACAGTTTGATGGTGGTTTATACTCATTTATGAAATTATCAATCGTTTTTTCATTCATTCCTTTTCTGGTAACCTCTTCCCATCTGACTGCAAAATCAATTTGAATCGATTCCGACCAAATTTTTTCTTCACAGGTTATAGTACCAATTGCTTCTAGAGCCTGTTGACATAATGATGAAACCCTATCACTTTTTGATTGACCGGCATTATTTTCCTCTGTGTTATCTTCCACTTCAGACGAATGAGAAATTTCGCTGCTTCGTCTTGTTAAATTGACATCATCAATGCGATTATCATTGCTAACCTCTGGGTTGCTGTCAGTTTCCTCGCCTATAAAATTCATGTCTAGCATAACCTTCTTTTTATGGTATAACGAGTAGATGAAAAAAATTAATAATATTGCCAATATTTCTGTCAAAAGAATTTTTCTCTATTACTGTTATTAATAATAGAGACATTTTTCAAGCATTTGGTTAACTACACCTTTGTAGATTTCTTTCAGAACCTTGACAAGATTAAATATCTCCCTCCCCCCTTTGCTAGAGTCTGTCGTTCTCAAGAATAACCATGAATTTGGTGTGTATATTAACACTTACCATGATAAATTGCGTGACCATATTTGTCCTTCTCATAATCCTGGTAACGACGACGGTGAGAGGAATGAATCTTTCTGTGCTTTGAATGCTTATTCCTTTCTTTTCTTTTTAACTTTCGCTTCAACTTCCTAATTCGGCGATTAATTTTCTCCTCCTCGTTGGAGCTCGAAGAATATGTCGAAGACATATTTAGAGAAAAACACAATTAACCAATGTGGCTTGCTTGGCACAAAACGAAAAAGTGAAGATGTCAGCGGATGACAGATATCATGTAGGACAGGCAGATGTTTATTTTTACAATCAATATTCTCTTTAAACATTGTGGTTTGGTCGGCGCAATGCGCTCTACTACAAGTGATCATCTGAGGAAAGGCGCGTAATACAATTCTGTTTTTGTTAATAATCGACCAGTTTCACTAATATACACTCCATCACAGTTTTTGCATTTAATTTCGTGTATTACTTGTTTTTGATGTAGATTATCTATTTGGTCTTTGTACGGCTTTATACCGCCAATATTTGTATTGGTTGGTTTATGCACAATTCTGATGTTGTTTGCTTGAAAATACGTTTGATTCTCTCTGAAATATTTTTTACATATGGAATGTTAACTGTTTTTACAATTTTTCTTTGTTGCTAATGATTTTGTAATAGTTAATAAAAATGGTGCAAACTTTTTCTGATGCTTTCTTCTATAATGTATGTAGGATAATTATTATCTTGTAAGATTTCTTTAACTATATTTAAATTCTTTTTTTCTTTTTTTTTCTACTTTGTAAATTGTGTATAACAATCATCTCTTTTAGATAAATTGTTGTACTCTAAAGGCTTCTTAAACTAGAGTTGGCATTATTGACAATCAAAATTGTGAGGGTGAATATGAGTTTCGAAACTCAGTCGTATATTGTGGCAATATCCATTGTAATTCCTTTTTTCTTTTGTACAACATCCGACATCAAAAACTGTACTTACCACTGCAAATCAATTCATTGTTACATAATCCTTAACCTACAATTTAGAAAATATAATATTCGTTTCCTAACTTGCGCAATTTTAATGTATAATCGTAATTCAACTTTTGTATATATTGTATATAATAAAAAAGGAGTGTATGTATATGCAAGACAATTTCTTCTATGACTGAAATTTATTAAATAAAAAGAAAAATTAGTGTAACATTATAAGACTTTTATTGGATGCGTCAAACAATTTATCTCGACATATACAGGGTGTCCCACAACTCATGGACCTTATTGCAGGGGGTGAATCTTAACAATATTCTGAACAAAACATATACCAATATTTAATCGGACAATAGAATTTGAATAGCGAGCATTTGAACATGAGAAAAAAAAGAAACTTTTGCAATACCTTGCTACTTTGAAAGTTATATTAACAAACGAAGGCTGATTTAAACTTTTTTTTTCAAGCACTACATTTATCTGCAAGACATTTTCGCGTACGCTTTGAAACCCCTTTATCTACAAAACGAAAATGTGTATAGAATTTAAGAACTAGCAGTCGATGATTGTTACAAAATTTGTATATTTTCACAACCCAATATACACTTCGACGAGGGCATACCTAAAAGATATTTAAAAGATTTATTTTTTAAAGATATCTTGCAAAAGACTTCTAAAGATATCGGGCAATTCTCTAATTAATGTCTTTGGCATTTTCTATGATACCGTGTATAGTTCAATTTGTCATAAATAACACTAAGAATCATTTTCATACGTATTTGGAAAGTACACGGAAAGAAATAGATGTTACCGGATACAATATTTTTCATGTTTCATTGTAGTGCAAAAAATTCTGCACGAGTTTATTTTTTGTTACAGTTTGCACAGTGCGGCAGTACGCCATTTATTTTAATTTCCACATGCACTTTACTCACGGTTGCTACAAAAATATAGTTCGGTACATATGCAAAATAGTATATTATGTAGCAAGGGCGCAAGCACCGATCTACGACGAGTGTGAAATTTGTCGCACGAACGAAACCAAGGTGACAATCACGCTCGTTGGAGATCGATATTTCGCCCATGTTCCATACGATATTTTTTAATACGACGCGCATGGGGTTTAACAATTTGCGCCCGAATATTTCACTACGGAGCGCAAAATCCAGTTCTACTCCCGGAGCATTAAAAACGTTTCTTATGCGAATGTGATTGGAACCCTTGCTTTCGACTAACAGTTAATTTTCGCTGCTTTTAACGTCCCGATATGAGTAATTCCATAGAGTTTTTTACTTTCGAACTCAGTTAAAGTTGAAAAAAACTTGATGGCACACCTAAGGTATAACATTTATCACACAATAGGATTTACATGAACCCTTAAAATCGTGACGTGCATAATTTTTTAGCGGACTTATCGAAGGAAATCAAACTTTTTATTTTTGATTTCAACTGCTTAGCAAAATAACATACAAATATAATTAGTGACTGATAATTTATTTCTTAAATGAGTAAATGTGCTTAATAACAAGTATATAATAATATATTTAATATAATGTACATCTGTTTTCGTCTCGAAAAGATTTGAAAAGGGAATTATTTAATATTTCGGGGATTTTTGCCAAACGTCATAATTTTTTAAAGATAATAAACATTGTACAATTCTGGAAATCATTGTGTTACATAGAAAAATATCACATTACAATTTAAAAAAAAAAACATTCGTGTGCATGTTGCATTTTACTTAATATTCCTCGATTACGCCCAGTTTGTGTTATTATGCTAAAACTGCAATTACCTATTGCGACCACAATCAATTTACCTGATTAAAAGAAACTGATAAAATATTTGTTTTTACAGTTTTTTTCAAACGCTTTTTTTCGCGACTAAACAAAAATACTGAAATAGCAATGTGATTTTCAGTTAAAACACATCCGGCACTAATGTGAACACTGGTTTCAGTGTATTAAAAAATAATTTTCTAAATGTGCTACTCGTTTATTTGTATTTTTTAGGTCGTCCGTGTTTCATCTTCACCATTTCTCAATGACATACGTATGCTAGTTATTGAGGCACACTAATCTACCAAATTTAGTTTTTATTAGTAGTAGAAAAGGAACTTTTTGCATAATAATAAAAATACTTTTCTCGAAACTTCTTTTTATGAAACCGCCAAATATAAAACATTTTTTGGATAAAAGTCGGTACCTACAGAATTTGGGATAATAACTTTTTTTTTAACATGAGGCACACTCATCAACTTAAGATTTTTTAAAAGAGTACTTGTTAAGTATGCTTCCACGTAACTTTGAGAAAGATAGAAACAGTCTTAATTTTTATATAGTCCTGAGATCTAAAGATTTCTATACGAGTACCCTTCGATAGTAGTAAAATTTTGGCACATTATGAGTAAATAGTGATTATTTATAACTTGCAATATATAGAAAATTGATGAAATTTTATATCTAACTGTATTTTGTCCAAAACCCTTCGTGAATTAATTCTCGAAAGGATGAGGATAAGTCTGAAATCTCCAGCACCCGCTATGTCAAAAAATCTGTGGAATTACTCATATACAGGGAAGTTATTGTAATCACCAAGAAAATTGAAAGCGCTAATTTCATGATATCTCCACGTTTTATGACCACTAGAACCAAACTGACACATTTTTAGAGAGATGCGTGTGCGTGCGAGCGTGTGTGCGGGTGAAATTCAAAATTTGTCCAACGATTTCACTTCAAATTTTTTGTAATCGGTGCTTCCTGATCTAACTTTGTCCTAATTAGATTTTGAAAATGGTCGCATGTGCGGTTTTCCGACACGGTAAAAGTATTGTTCTCTTTACAATATGCCGATTTTTTTTATTTGCCGGTTTTCTAACCTGTCGGCTTTTTGTGTTAATTTACGTACTGTTTATGCAAGTTATGTAACAATGCTTAAAAAATGTAATCGTGTATTGCGGAAATCTGCTGAACTGTGGTATAGCCACCTTGGGGGCATAAAGTGTAAGGAAAAATTCAAAGATAATAAGCTCTAGGTTCGAAAATTGTAAATAAAAACAAAGAATGCAGATTGAAGGAAAAATTATGAAAAAATGGAAACCGGAATAAAATACGAGAGATTGATCGGGAAGTTATTGTTTCGAATCCTAAGGGTCATAGCCGCTTTACTGTTTTTTTTTAGTATGAATTAAAATTACGCAACCAAAAACTTAAGCGATTGAAATTCATAATACATAATAACTATCCCTACCGCTACACATTTCGCTTTATGTAGTTTAATTTTTCAGAAGCCATCTTTGTATTTTCTGATTTTTTTCCATCCATGCCTAAATTTTTCACGAAACACGCATAACACTTGGCAAGTTCTTCTTGTGAGATAAAACTGTAATCTAAAATTAGATAGGTTCTAATCTTAGCAATTACCCCTTAGAACGCTCGTCTAACAAGTTTTTAAAAGATTCATCAAATCAGCGAACGTGAAAAGAACTAGTTTTTCGAAGACTGCGCGGAGAAAATTTGTTATCGTCATTACTCCAGAATAATCGTGCAAGCAGCACCATCTTCTGTGATTGTACCTGAAATTATTAATTCCTAGAAACCACTAAAAGTTTAGTGCCTAGAATATATGTATTTTGGTTACCGGCATATATTATATTCATTACTTCACATTATTTGGTAGTTACCTATGTTCTGTACCTGCAATATACAGGTACCATCGTCAAAAAAGACGAAGCCAGCGCGAGACAAATACCGCGATTAGTCTCTGTACAGTAGGGATACATATGTGCACCATGAAAACCGCTGAACATCTTTTTCAGTGTGGAGGATACATTTTTAATCCTTCTTACTAACCCAATAAAAGAAAAAGTATACGGAATCGATATTTTGCATTCTGTTTCTTTCTAGTGGCGTAGTGATTATTCCTATTTGAATTTATACTATTTTATACGACCTGTAATACCAGAATTGAATTCATTCGATCTTATACGATACCGTAATTAACGCATTACAAAAATTGATTTGTTGCGGCTTCGAATAGCTTTAAATTCTGTTAATTTAATCGAAGAATTGATTATATCGTTTTCCGTATTTCATAATTTTCGAAGAAATGTTCTGTTTTCTAGTTTTGAGTTTAAATCGTCCGATAATCCAAAGTAATCAATTCTTTGAGGTTATGTGCATTTATGTATCGCGTATAATATAGTATACACTCGCATTCGTAACTGAAAGAGATGGAAAGGAAACAGACTTATTTCATATTAAATGGTGCCCAGATTTTTCGTATAATTTTTCGTTTGTTGGGATACCAATCCAACGCTGACAATAAGTGTACTGCAAGGACTAATCAAACCGAAAGGACGAAATTGTTCCATTCTGATAAATTCGATTGAGGTATTTGACGTTGATGTTGTTCTCGCGGGAAAACGCCTTAAACTGCATTGGAGTGACGGGTGCACGACTCGAATTTCGTATCGCAATCTTATATACTTACATATACCACTATTTGCGGCGCGTGGATGGATAAAGGCGGGACTAAAAATAATCAATTTTTCGGCCGGTGTCGCAGGAGCGAGACGTCGCAATGTTGTCGGAGCAAGAGGGAACATAAGTCGTGGCTTGTGCTGAACGGAATAGGAAAAAGCTGTGGAAAAGAGTGTATATAGAAGGGCGGCAGGAGGGGGAGGGATCGTTTTGGCGGCGCCTGTACCGGCGGCGGTGGCGTTTAGTTCGCCGCCCAGCTGTTAGGCGGCAGTTCGCGTCGCGCCTCCAGACGGTATGGCTGCGGCTCGACGGCGTTTCTCCTCGGTCTGTTATTAATTCGAGCCGAATCCGCGGCCGAGATGCAACCGGCATTCGCGAATTAAGAAGAATCACGAGAGGGCGGACGATCGTCGATTCGAAGGTGAGTTTCCCGGCGAATGACGACCAACCGCTCGAATTCAAAAAGATTGACCAATAAATTTTCCTACGGTGACGAAGGGGCCGCACGCGGACAGGACGAGCACGTCGACGCTCGGCACAGTGGCTGCCCTTTTCTCCTTAAATCTCAACCTTCGCTTATCCGCAAAAAAAAAAAACATATTAATCCGCCGTACCTCCGCAGAATCCGCAGATCCTGTGCACTCCTCGATCCGTTCCACGCGACTGATGTGTCATTTTTAAAAAAACGTTCAAATTCTACAGTGTTTGACAGTTCGCGACGTGATTGGTCAACTGCGAAAATATTTCCATATTTCGAACCCAAAATTCTGGAGTTCCCGTGCTGATAAACATAAGGGTTCGAAATACATTTCAGAGATAAAGAGTATTTTTTCTGCTATTTTATAACGCGATAATTGTTTAAATTCTGAAGGGTAGTAGTCTCTATTATATATACCAAATTTGAAAAATCGTTAGAAAACTGCAAGTGTAGTGAACGTTTTGAAATCAAACAAAAACGTTTCTGTGGAAACGGAATGAGTGGACGTCGCGTTGTTACCACGAGGTTTCGACAATCGGGAATGTTTTTGTTCACGTGTTTTACTGTTCACAAAACGGGAACAAAAAATCGTGCAGAAAAATTATCTGTAGTTTTAACAGTATACAATTTATATATACGCTGAATTTAGTTGAGGACCTATTGAATTTTACTCGCAATATTTAAAAAATTGTCAGTATTGCTAAGATTTTGTTCTCAGCAAAAACGACAGAATTATCTGCTAAATTGACAGACGATTCTTTTAAATTAACATAATTTAAATTATTTTATTATTATATATTATATTATACAGGGTGTCGTTACAATGCACTGAAAAAAAGTGTCAAGTAAAATTACATTGCATTAATGTAATCATTACCAACGATTTTTTAAGGTAAAATTACAGAGTTGTTGTAATTAATGAATTCTCGAGGATATTTACCATAAACATAGTAATATTACAATAAAAGTGTAATTTTCCCACAAAGATCACTGCACACAAAAATATCACTGATAATCGTGGTAAATTTACATTAAAATTGCAAAATGAAAAATTGTAATATTACAGCAATTGTGTAAACTTCCAATAGTTTAGAGCGATATCACAGTGCAGTCAGTGTAAAAATAACCTAACACTGACTGGTGTAAAGTTCCCCTAATCTTGTATTAAAATTACATTGCTCCAATCGACATTAAAAACACGCTGAAACACGTGAGAGATGTTTTTAAACCTTCAATATTTTATGCAGGGTTACAGCTGCTTATTTTGGAAACTTGTTTTACATGTTTCTTAATAGCCGAATAATTGCTCAAACAGTGGCCACAGCAACCAGCGTTTTGCATTCGTCTTGAAGAGACCTTTCAAATGAGACCCCACTCGACCCATGTTGCCATTTAAGATTTCGACCCCCCCCCCCCCGCCCCTTTTCCAGAGAAGATGTTTTGGTTATAACACAGGTCAACATGGTTTTGTTGTTGAGAAGCTATGGGTCATTTCCGATGTAATTCTGTGCGTAGAATCCGAACGCGAAGTCAGAAGTGGACTCGGGTGCAAAAAAGGTGCAAAAGCATTTTTCTTTGCTATTTTTGAGGTTACGTACAGTAAACCCCGTCCAAAGTTATTTCTATCGAAAGTTATACATTTGGCTTGTCCAAAGTTATACCACTCTCTTTCTCTCCTTCCCCCCACCATATTGTTTCGCTGAGCCACACTCGCTTCGCGACATACACAGAAGCACCCATTGCACGGATATAAACAGAATTACGGAAGTGGGTATAGTGAGGGGCTATAACTTTGGATAAACTTCCGCCATTTTGAAAGTACCGAAGGTATAACTTAGGATGAAGTCTACTGTACTAAAGCCACAACATTTTTAAGATTTTTTCCTCTCGTCGGATAATATAGTACTACTTTTTCTCTTTAATATAAGAGGCGCAGAATTCCAGTACGACTTTTCTTCACCAAGATACGCCATTTTGAAATTACGATATAAATATAAACAAAATTTACCTTGAAGTGCCCTTGGAGAACAAACTGAAGGTCAAATTCAAGGTCATGAAACCTGTATAAATATCAACAACTATATAAAATTTGGATATTTCTAACTAAAAATATTTGTCTCAGTATTGTGACTGTATTCTTTATTCCGTATTTAACCATTTTGAATACGCCTTCTTGAATTAAACAATTTTAATATCTTAACAGGAAATTTGCCATTACAAATGTTCAAATGAAGATACCAGTAAAAAATATCTGTCAACAAAGTATTTAAACCATATACTCATGATTGATGACATTAATGGGATATCACTCGTAATTTCAAAATGGCCATAACTGTTGTAAGAAAAAATCGTAGTTGATTGAATAAAACCTGATTTTGAAGGGTAAAATTCGTACTAAAAGATGCAAATAGCACAGAAGGCCAACAAAATTGTTGCTTCCTGTATGTAACCTCAAACATAGCAAAATAATGCATTTTTCGAGTACATAACCTCACACATCTCAAAATCCTGACGTGATGGACCCATTCTGACTTCGGGTTCGGATTCTACGTACACAATTACGTCGGAAGTGACCCACGGCATCCCAACAACAGTCAAGACCCCCGTTTTTGTAGACCTGTGTAATTATTATGTTTGTTTTATACCAACACCAGCAAGAATAAAAATGACTGTTAAAGAAAAGATCTATAACTTTATTAAGTTATTAACTTTCGATCGACTATATTTTATAAAATAAAAAATTACGTATTTATGTTTTCTAGAATTTGACAACTGGCATGAAATAACCATCAATATTGGGAATAAATACCATTCTTTAAATATATAAGCTAATGAAATTGACGCATCTTAGAATATTTTACTACGCAGAATAGTAACAATTTTCATGGTGACCAATGAAAATAGTGAAACTGAATCATGTATACACATAAATTTACGTGTATTTACACCAATCTGTTCCTGTGATTCAGTTACGTTTTTCGCCAACAGGTGCGTAAACGATGCTCGCAGGTCTGATGTATCTTTCGTTGTAGAAATGAGTTTTCAATCTTCCAAATGCAGAAAAATTGGCAAACTTACAGAATGAGTATAGAATGGAATGTACGGGTAGAAGACAGAATAACATATACGAGTATGTCGATGACACTTGTTCGTATGACATAGAATAGTATTATTTATACTACTGTATTATTTAACGTAGAATTGAAATTTTTGTGTTTTTTTTTCATCTATGTAACTTAAATGAAGAAAAAAATTATAACGAAGTCAGAGAAAATACTACAGGCGATAAAACCAATAAATAAAAAGAAAATAATAAATTCTACTTTATTATGATAAAAATGTTAAAATTAGTATTATAAATATGTATTTTTCCTTATATCTAACAAGAAAATTCGGAATTTGGAATGTTAAAAATTATTATTTAATTTTGAAACATTACTGTTTAAATACCGGTCCTCAAATTTCTATTGAGGAATGGTAATTTTTCATATTTTTTAAAGATAACCTCCTCTCAGTCATATACAAATGCGGAAGAATTAACTGTAATAAACGCCAACGTATTAACTCTGCTACGCCCACGTAATCATTGTCGCGATGAAAACCGCGAAAAATAATCATGCTTCATATTTTTTTTTGTATACTGGAGTTATCAACATTTACAAAAGTAATTTTTAAAAATTGTAGAATACTATAAAAGAAGTGGCATCTGAAAAAATGTGTAGTACACTATTTCGATGTATTTGCCTCGTGCCATATGAAAATAATTGGTGATCGGAAGTATTGCAGAAGGCCATCTTGAAAAAACTGCCGAAATCATGATTTTTTTTACTTTTATTTCGCAAATCTACTGAAAAAATATTTCCAACAAGAAATTTAGGGCGAGGAATTCTGTATAAAAAAGGTTCTCCATGCTTCGTTTGCATTCCAAGTCATAGTCCATACATTCTATGCTCTTCCAGGCCAGATCCAGCTAAACGCTGAGGAAAATATCTAGGGCCCTGGTACTGCAGCTTACTACCCACGTTTGAAAAAGCTAGCTAAGCTAGCCACGACCATACTTGGGCGCCACTGGAGAGTCAAATTGTTTATTTGTGTAGAACTTAATTCCTGGATGAAATATCATATTAATTATTAGACATTTATATAATAAATTCAAGTAAACTTGAATTTGTAAAATTTTGTTCATCCACAAAGGTAATTTCGAGGATATAATATTCACAAAAAATACAAATGCTAATACTATATACAATTACTTCACGTACTCATGACTTGAGTTGTATGTGAAACATTTTATTTTATCTAAATTTAATTGCTTGTGTTGAACAAACCTGGTTTTTATAACAATTTTGCCTACCAGGTTTCCTTTTATGTATTATTGTGCACTTTTTAAAGTAAGAATTTCTTGAAGAATGTTTTGAAATGTAAGGATTATAAATTTTCAATGAATCATGTTTTACGCTTGTTTGTTCGATTTACAGCCGCTTAGAGTATCATTACTTCCTCAAAAGTTATATATAATTTAATAAATTTGTATATCTAAACTTAGTTTATCTTAATTTAGGAACGATGAATTTAAAGATATACAGTTTTCTTCATTTTCATTTTTATTGGAATGTTTCTCAACGAGTCTTTTGAAACATTACATGCATTCATTTCCTGAAACTATCGGATAAGTTCAGAATTGGTTATCAATATAATGGATTGTACTTAACATTTTATGACTTCGGATAACATAAAGTTAAGATAAATCTAGATCTCCTTTTTATTGTTTAAAAATGCTATACTACATAATGATTTGATTAAGTGTAAAGCACATCGTAATGAGCATTTTTCAATTCTCCAGAAACATAAATATTTGCTGTATAAATACTCGCGGGTCAGAGTATTTATTTTCAATATCCTCTATGATCGTAAAAGAATTATCTAAGATGAAATCTTGATTTGATTAGACTTACTCGAAAACTCACTGCATTCTAGTGAAATTTCAATATACGGTATACTGCCAATTTGACCACTCTGGTTGTAATAAGATTCCACTTTATGATAAAGTGAACTATAAATCTGTCTTTGACTGAGAAAAATTGAAAATGTCATTTTATGAATAGTAACATTTTTCTGTAAGTATAAGTCAATACGTGTGCAATATTAATTACGTATTTATTTACACTGATTACCGACTATCGTAGTCCATTACCCAATTTGGTAATCGCAAGCAACATGTGGTACGATAGATTCAGAAAATACATTTCTTATATACGGAATCAATCGTATTTCACCTCTTTCGAGAATGATAATACACTGGGTACATATGTCTTCATTCAACGCCATACATTTGCGCCGCCAAACGGTGAGTGTTGGAAGTAATAACTTTTTAAGTCTTTCCCCGTCATACGGTCTGACTGAAATTCAGTTCAATGGCCGCACTCACTGGTCGTTTTTGACGGTTTCTGATCTCAATGAAGTGAAAGTTTCATTGTTAAAAGAGTCACCAGTCGATTGATTTTTCAAAATGCGCATTTTTTGAATTTAAATACATTCAAATTCTGTGTGTCGTCTGTTTATTGTAATGTGTTGTGGTGCAGTGCTGATTAAGCGAACCTGCCTCGTTCTTGACCGCCTTACACTCTTTTGGGAAGAATGCATTTCTTCACAACGCAGTGAATCGTTTAATGCGATTAATTCGGGAAACTGGAAAAAGAATTTGCATGTCATTATGAGCTCACGAATTTATTATATCTTCATCCAATAGTGTATATTTTGTCATTGCCGTAATTCATTAAAAACATGAATGAATAAATATTATGCTTATATTATTAATAAAAATTGTTATTAAATATTGTAATAGTAGCAAAGGAATGAATATGCTGATGAAAGATAAACCTCTTCATATAAAAACATGAGGGATATTTGTTGCATTATGACCAGAGGTCATGAAAAATTGTGCATATTTTGCCTTAAAAGCGGCGGACCGTTGAGTTCTGATCGGTTATAATTTCTCAGCAGAAAATTAATTTAATAAATACGATTTTAATATTTATTTTTGCAAAACTACCCAGTAGCCAATACAAAGTTTCGGTAAAACTAAATTCTCTACAATTTTGACCTTTTGTGTGGTTTTATAGTTCAAGACTACTGACTGTTATTATATTGTAATTTTTCAATGCCTGAAACATTTGCAATTAACTATATATACGGTTGATTTTTAACCTTTACAATGAGCAAATTCTCATTTACATTGTAATCACGCCTGAGACAATAGAAATATATTATAAGAGCTGGAATAAAGCAAACTTTGAAATCATTCATAAATGTAGATAATTTCACGTTAATATCAGTATATTTACCCTGAGACTTGTTTAACAACCGCAATATTCCACGATATATGCCTTAAAGTTATGACTCAAGATACACTCCTTACTTAGCACACACATGCTTGACAGATTTTAAATGTACTTATAATACAATTAGATACATTCCATACATAAATAACAATATATGGAAGTGGCTGGTTGTTTGTCAACAATTCCATTAATAAACTGCAGTTAAAAAGCGACACTATTTTATGAAAAATAAATGTTTGAAAGGGACAATGAAACCAGTCTGCTTTCGGGTTTAGTTTTAAAACGTTTAAATTTTGTATCTTTTTATTTATTTTTCAGTAAAGTTTCAATTGGTCAACGCTGAAATTACTTGGTTGATGTCTATAAATAGATTACCGATGGTTTCTTAGTGGATAATACCACTCGAATGCATTCGAAGATTTCCTTGTATGCTTTGGATTTCTTTTGTGATTCTGGACTATATGAACATACTGATATGAAGAATCGTTACAGTCATGTGTTTATATGACAGACTTCTAAACGTTACATCCACTGAGAAAAGAGTTGTAGATATTGAATCATACTTATGCATTAAATGGATGTTCATTGTACGTTCAATGTTTGTCTGTATTGGCATATCTGGCGGCAAAAGATGTATTCAAATTTAGAATACCGAAGGTGTCTGTTGATACGTGAAAATAATGACAAAAGAAAGGGGAAATTTCCTAAGATGGCATTGTCCTAAGTTGGCAGAATGAAAATTCCGAGCACTGCAGCGCCATTGTTGGCAATTGGCTATCACAACTCAATTGGAACCTTTTGTCCATGCATAGATACGGTTATTCGCATTTTTCCTGAACAAAAATGCTTTTATTTTGAACATTTGATTACGGTAACTAAAATTGAACTTTAATTTTTGATTAAATTATTATTTGCTATGAGCGTTTTTCATTAAATTGTCTGGCGAAAAAGATATGAGCTCTTTGTCAAAAGTTATATCATTTCTCTAAGCTGGCAGTGGTCAGAAACCCTAAATTGGCCAGGATTTCCTTCTGTTTAGCATTTGAGAATATTTTACAAACACATTTTATAAAATGTATAGTATTACCATGGTTAATTAAGTTCTCACATAATAATTTGTTATGTTAAGACTAATTCAACATGGGTCGCACATAATATTATACGAGAAAAATTAAGTTTGTTGCATATTTGCCGGCTTTTTATTACTTCAGAATGCACTGTCAATTTAGGCAATGTCTGCCAACTTAAGGCATGTTTGTCATTTTTTAAAATAGCTTGAAAATTTTTTGTTTATTAAGCTATTCAAAAATTTCCAAGGTTCAAAGTTGCGTTCTTTTTAGGTCTTTTGAATACCGCCTATTGAATATAACCCTGCCAACTTAGGGCACTACTTTTCCCTACATATTTTGTCAGTTTCATATTTGAATAAGATTTTTTCGGATTTGATTGGATACTTTGTAGCCTATCATAAGTGTAATAAAATTTCGTGTGAGAAGAACTAAACCGCATGGATGGCGGCGCGTCGAACTCTTTGTGCCTCCCACCCCATATTGCTGAATCTCAAGCGTTTTAATTATCCGTCTCCTTAAATCATGCAAAATGATCACTTGGTGACAGGAGAAATGGGTGGGAGGGGGTAGAAGAAATATTGTTTTCGCGGATTGACAGAAACAGATTAGTAGGGAACAGGGGACGCGAGGAGCTTTGGGCGACATCCTGCGGATTAGTTTATCATCCGAAACTTGCCGCAAAATATACGACGCAAGTTTCCTTACAACACAGTAGACAGTATCAGCCTCGCGGCTCTAGGGCAGGTACTAACAGCAAATCACAAGCAAAACAAAGTGATAATACTTTGCAAAAATAAATGCTGTTATATAACATTTATTCCACTTTAATGTGGAAAAAAAATAAATAGTTAACGTTGTTAGGTTAGGTAAATAGAAAATATTTTCAAAACATATAACCACGCGCAATTCAGATACCTTACGGCCAATGTTTTTGGTAGTATTGATCCGTTTAAATGTTTCAGTTTTAGGAAAGATGTGTTAAATACTTATAAATTCAACGTCAGTACCCAGTAAAAAACATTTTTCTATTACAAAATTATATCAATTTTTCAAATGTTTACAAAAATTTGGTGGTAAAATATAGTTCATATCAAATATATATTAGTTAACTTTTTAATTAAATATAGACTTTGAAAGTGTTCTCCATAGACTCACATAATAACCATCTTTAGGGTCCTATAAGAGTATCCTTCGAACTATTATAATCTATTTGTCGCGTCATTCAAATGGCCTACATATTGCCTAATTCGTTGTCAACACATTTTTTGGTGCATGTCAAACTTTTTATCATTAAAGACAAAAAAAACGTATGCGAACTCTCTACAATTCATGAAGTGAGATTTATTCCACATTCTTAAAGAGTTCAATTTTAGTTTAAAAAGATATTTAATATTATGATTAATTCTTTTATCACTTCAACAATTTTACTTAATCCGATATGTTTGAGGCTACACCCAGTAAGAATAATTGAACGGAATTTATGCATAAGTAAGAATGTCGTTATTCTTAGTGATGAGGTATTAGTAGAGATGTTGTTTATGACTCGCAAATTTAGTGAACAAGTATCAATTATTGTTTCATACTTTGCTTTGTGTCTGTAAATTATTATATAACATCTTGAGATTACGTATTAATAATAAGAAAACACTTAAAACTGCCCAGTTTTTTGTCGATATTAAAACTTATTTGCAACTGACCAACGTAAGTGATTGCTGAAAAAGGTATTAAGCACTGGTCGGTATTAAAAAAATGTCAATGAGAAAGTCTTGCTTGGAAATATTAAAATAGATTTACTGTCTGGTTCAGATGTAATTCATTTTTAAAGTTGAAGATTTTAATATAAGTATAGGAAAATGGATGTCGATACCACAATTTTCATAACATTTCGAAGATTGTTCTGCAATTAATTGTGAACATTTGAAAAAAAAGTATCAATTTACCCTTTGATTTAGAAAAATCGATAATTTTTTTAGTTGATAATCTTTTAAGGACGAAAACGTTTTGGGAACGTTACAGTGATTTGAAAAAATGTTTTCTTGAAATATATATGACAAATTTGTGCTATTTTGGATAATGTTTCAGGAATTTAGAATATTATAATTGATCGAAACTTTATTTACTTGAATAATTTTGTAAATGTACCTAGAAATCTTGGCCGTTAACGGGTTAAATGATGATATTATATTATAATACTTATCTCGTAATATTATGAGTATAAGTTAATTCTAATTGATAATAAAAAATAAATATTCCAAATAATTAAATTTAAAAAACAACGCATAGTAAACCTTCTTTAGTTGTAAGTAAAACAATGAAACTTTCAGGTACGTAAGTATAATATCAATAAAAAAATAGCGTACGTAAGAAAAACCCTGCTATGTTACATTTAAATATTCTCTCATAAAATGGCAAAATGGTAATTTCGAAAAAAAAATTGTACTTGTTCTGATGTGGCTTTCGTATACACATTTTTGGTATACACGTGTAGATTCACTATTTTTAAAATCAGACGCATGTTCTTTTTATATCTTGTATAACGTCGTTCCTGTTTAATGGTTAATTTGTTTCGGTTCGTCGGACGAGTATTTCTTCGTGTAACATTTACTTCTTTAAGCATCAAATTATTAGCGTTTTTCTTCTAAATACATTCTTGGATTTAATGGCTGTATGTTTTATTCAGTTATTTTCATTTTTTAATTATCTGTATTGTTTTCAACAATTTTGAAAGTACATCGCTACATTGTAACGTCTCGAATTTTAACAATAATGTGAAAACCAATTTTTGGGAACTGAATTATTTTGTAGTATTTACTACATTGCAACGAATTATTTTAAACCGGTAAATATTAACTAATTTATATTTTCGTCATAAGAAGATTTAGAAAATGCTCTAGCTTTAATTGGGAGATTAATACTATTCCGTCCGGTTTTTTTAATTATTTCTGTGTTGGTAAGGTGAAAGGGCAAGGATTCAGGTGGGGAGGGATGGAGGGAGAACGCGTATTGTCTTTGATCAATATAACTTCAGTTTAGTTTGTACTTAACTGTCAAGCCAGAAGTTTATCGATGTCGGGATCTTGTGGATCCCTTCTAGAGTGCGCGTGTGTGCATTATCCAAAATTAATGTTTAATTAAGTATAGTAACTGCAGTGTATTTTATTATTGTGTTGTGCAGCACTATATTGTGGAAAAGAAAAAGTGTCAGTTCAGTTTTCAAGTTTCTCCTGCAATATGAAACACATTATTTAATTGAAGTTCAAAATTTCAAAAAATAGGTAATTCATTTGTACTAAAAATTTTTTTTACCTAAATTTTTGGTTGTTTAATGTTTAAACTTTTGAGCTACAAATATTACAAGTAGAATTCAGATTTGGTTACTTCGATTTTTCGAAATTTAAACAAAAAATATTCACAACTTTACTAAATTATTAGATACAGGTCGACTCAAAAAGTATCGATATATTACACATTGTGCACGTGCATGGTGCTTCCGGTTACTTGGCATTTAAGTACGTAAGCTTTTGCCACTAGTTTTGCAAGCAGATGTTAGAAGGGTAACAACTAGGGAAATCCAGCTGGCCTTCGTTAAAAGTCTAAATGAGCGTTTGCCGTTTTTTATGCCTAAATGAGTTATTGATTTTATTTCGGATGGTACCAGGAAGGTGTTTTCATGAGTTTGATTGTAGTTTACGTTTTAAGTCATTGACACTAATTTGTACGAAGACACAACAAAAGTCTCTGTCCCGTTGGTGTGTTTACATTCGTTATCGATTTAATTTAGAACACGTCTTTTAAATCTTATCGTTATTGATACTTCACTTTCAGAATTATAAAAGTTCGCTTCATTGTTTCTTAAAATTTATGAAATCATTAATCGCATTTTTCATTGGTTAAATAATTTTTTCAAAATTTACTTAAATATTTGTTATTTCTAGGAGAAAGTTTAGTTGACCGATTATAATATAAGCTTCATAGAATATATTCAGTGGGTTAGCAACTTGTTTTAAACATTTTGCAAACTTTATTGGTTATGATTTAGCAATGTAAATTTACTCGGGAAAAGTAACTACAGCTAAGAGTTATAATTGATTCTAAATTTGTAATGAGAATTAACGGAAAGTGATTATGAGAATCGGAAAAAAATTATACAAACGATTTTACATTGGTTAGGTAATACAAATAAAACCGGAATTTCTTACTATTTTTCTAACATCCGATGTTTGTATACTTTGGCGTTTTTAATACATTTGATTATTATGTAAGTAATTTAGTCTCTGCCATTTGGAAATGGTAAGTTAATAACGTTTAAACACATTTTAAACAATATTTCTTATATTTATTTTCATTTTTTACTGTTACAATTAAATACTTAAGTGATATGAATATCACTTAGTTCAATATTGTGTAAGAAACATATATATATGAATTAGTTTTCGTAGATTTTCATTAATATAATTGGTAAGGTAATTACAAATGCCCTCGTTCACCGAAAATAATTGAATATAAAATGACAACATTTTGTACGAACTAATTTATCTTATTATGTGAAATATTATTAATTTAATACAAAACCCGTAACACTAATAATCAACTTACTCCAAATGAGTGTTATTTCATAAAATACAAGAAGAAATGAAATTGTAGGATATATTCAGGTTATTGTTTTGATATGTCTTATTAGAGTGGACATTTTTATTCCTTTTTATACGAAATTTATCCGAAATTATTTAATTATAAAATTAATGTACTTGGAGTTCGCATCGTTGGAGTTCAAATAAAATTTTGTTAAACTTCTATTTTTTATGCTTATTATTGATCGAAACATCTAATGATGAGATATAATGTCGTATCGGGTCAAAAACATCAATGGCTCAGAAACAAATAAAAAAAAATTGTCTTCCGTAAAATATACTTCTGCATTAAAACAATTATTATTAATTATACAGAAATATGCAATTATTATAGAGAAGAAACGGATTTAAATATTGTTTATCGTTATTCATATACATAATTTCAAGACCCTGTACTTCACGTTAATGTAAACAATGATTGTATCTATAAAAGATAAATAGATAGGAACATTGCGAATTCGACATTGGTAGCACTTTAAAACACAGTAGTTTAATCTCTCGAATCAAACATTAATAACGGGTATTATAGAATAATCATGTATGAATTTTTAATAATGCTTGTGAAACGATGATTGTATTTTACAACATTTACAGCGAATAAATTCATTTTAATTGCATAAAGAATACTAATGATAAAAATGTCCGTATATTGATTCATTGCGAATATTTTAGTAATTTTACGATACGCTATCGATATTTTATAATTAACAAATGATTGTGACATTTTATTCCTTTAAAATATATTATCATTGAAATCTTTACGAACAATGTGAAAAATGCCTAATTATACAATAAACGATGAATCACTTAACCCATTAACGCCGAGGTGATCAGAATTTTTACTAACTTTTCAACGTGTTTATTTATTATGTAATCGGACCAAAAAAATAATGCAATACCTTTACTCCTATGCAAAATTTGATGCTCTTTCAGAATCTGAGCTCAAAATTTCAATTAGACACTGAGAAAAAAAAATATGGCCGTTTTAAACGTGAAAAACGTGAAATTTTTCGAAAAAACAATTTTTTCGCATTTTTTTTCACAATGATACCGCAAAGGTATCGACTTTCTACTATGATCAGATGTGATCATGGCACTCGAACATTAAGAGGAATTTTTTTCAGAAAAATGCATCGACGCGTTTTTGCAAAATGGCGGCGGGAATGAAAAAATTTTATAAAAATCTTAAACTATTTTTTTTTTAAAAACTATAAAGAGTAGACAAAAATTTCTAAGAACAAAAATGTCTTAAAATTAGTCGAATAGTTTTTTCGAAAAATTTCACGTTTTTCACGTTTAAAACGGCCATATTTTTTTTTCTCAGTGTCTAATTGAAATGTTGAGCTCAGATTCTGAAAGAGCATCAAATTTTGCATAGGAGTAAAGGTATTGCATTATTTTTTTGGTCCGATTACATAATAAATAAACACGTTGAAAAGTTAGTAAAAATTCTGATCACCTCGGCGTTAATGGGTTAATTGAAAAATTATTTCAGAAATTAGTTGTGTTACACAAATTACTTGCAATATCTAAAATTTTGATTTTCTACTTTCAATATTTCTTTGTTTATTAGTTCTTATGCATTTGAAATTGATTTACGTTTATATTATAGTCGTGAATTATATTAGACAAATTTACGAACTTATAAGAAACTTTAAAATACTCTGTAAATCTTTTACTAATAAAGAATTAAGAATTACTAATTTATTAGTCAATTTCCACTAAATTCATAATATTAGTAATTTTAACATTTTTTAATACCTTTTTAATTTGTTAAATTGACTAATGAATTAGTAGTTTGTTACTCTTCATTAATTTATGACTAATTGAAGGTCTAACACATTAATTGTATTATTTAATTTATATCTTATGACATATTTAAATTAAGCTTTAAGTGCTTAAGCCACAGATCACGAAAATATTGAGGCTATAATTTCATTCAATCTTTGTTAATTGAAATTTGTTGTTTTAGAAATATACATATATTAAAACTCACGAAGCATATATTATTCAGTATTAACAAATAATTGTTTTTTCTAAAAACAATTGAATCCAGATAATTTTCTTTTATTAAAAATTAACCTCTGCATATTTATTATTATATTTTAAATAATCTGCATCAAACATATAGTTAATATGAATTGCAAGAAGTGTCTTTCATTAGTTATTAATCCTCCTATGTACCATGACGCATATATTCATCCAAACTACATTGTTTCAGTATGGGAAAAAAACGGGTGCTCAGGAGGGTTAATGACGTACAAAAAATATAAAAAGAATAACTTTAGATTAAATAAATTTTGCAACATGAATTTTTTAACGATTGATTAGTTTGCAATAAAATGTTTTTTTTTGTTTTTAAATAAAAAGAAAACATTGATGATTTTTTTTTATATTTAAGATTACAAGAGAGTTTTTGTCTTTCGTCTAAAATCATTCTAACTTAAAAATTACATTATGGTCACCTACAACATGTGTACTGACAAAAAAGAAAAGGTGTGACGAACCTTTTTGCCAATCGAATTTTTGCAAGAGATGATGCTGGTATGTTTTCAAAGTTGTTTACTATCGCGACATTCGTTTTGCAAAATCAAAAATGGGGTATGCAATATGGCCGACAAAAATTCAACTGCATTCTGGTTTCGCCGGAAATTGAGACACGGTATTATACTCATCAACGCTTTCGTTCATTAGCTCTTGTTTATTTAGTAAAACAAAGGTCGGTTTAGTTTTTTTTACCGTTTCTTATAAAAATAGCCGTATTGTAAATTTTTTGTTTAACAAAGTTAAAATCCAGAGGACATTTTGGAGATGATGGAAAAAAATTGCATACAAAATAATTAGTTAATAATTAATTAATATTTTTCAAATATTCATGTAATTTCACTCTTTTTTTAACTTTTTGAGATAAAAAATCAAAGTAGTAGTAGGCAATGTTCTTTTATTAGAAAAACGAAATTTTAGGAATGGGTTTGGTGAACTCAACTGACCTCCATCAATCACCGACTTATCCGTGAGGAAGTAAAGTCGAGCTCAGATGTAAATGGGACCATTTCATAAAGTCTCAGAGTGAGACGATGATTTAAACATTCATGGAACATTTAAAGTTTTTTTAACCAGTATTTAATATTATTACAGTTTGCTACGAAATTTTAATTCAGCCATTTCCATTCCAGTTTTATAAATTACTTTAATCACAAGATTGAATCATATACAAACTTGACTACTAATCAAAAACTTTTATCAAGTTTTATTTTAATTTCTCAATTGTTTGACAATGCAATTGTTATGTTGTATCCACAATTTTTAAGATAAAAAAGAACTAACTTGACATTCCTATTTACTGATGAATATATTTCTGTTATAATAATAGTGTACATTGTAAAATTTATATGTTTTATTAGTAGATATGCAAATTTTAAAGGCATTTTCAAAGGTATCGTTTGAAGCTGTTTTTCATATGGAGATTTTTACAATGTTTACTTTCAATTTTTGTAACAGTAATATTCATGGTTTTGAGGCCGTTGATTGCGAGCCTGAGGTCAGATCTTGCAAAATCAAAATTAAAAAATAAAAGATTTAAGAGATTGTTTAATGTAAAACTCATCTGCAAATTAAGTTTATTCCGACATTTGGATTTCTCAAGATCTGATATAAGAATCGGAATCACCGACTTCAAAAACATGTGAATATTATGAAATCTTTGTTATAAAAAAGAAACGAGAAAATATTTTTTAACAATGTTCCATTTTATGGCGCCAAGTTGAAGTCCCTACATTAGATTTTCGTAATGAGCCGATTCATCACATATTTGGAATGTTTGTCAAAAGAATGGCAGCTATTTGTTATTATTCATCACATTGAATTTCACCGTTGTTAAAATTTTATTTACGTCCGCTTATTCCATCAGGTCCAAAGTGGTAAGTTACCTGGGATCCATTTTCGAAAAACATTTTTTATAGTACTAAAATTATATTCAAAATGAAATTTGTGTCCGGACAGTAAAATAATTTTATTCGTGCTGCATTCGATTATTCACAGCATTTTCTGTTTTATCAAACACCTGCTTCTAAACTCTGTACCATGAAATTTCCTTAAAACAGTAATTCCAGCTTCGCAGGAAACCGAAATACGTATCCGGAGTTCTGGATCTGTATCTAGCGGGATCTATAATAGGTGTTATTAAAAAAGTTCGTGCTATATAACAGAATTTGTAGCCATCATCATCACTACGTAGAACTACATTAGTACCAAATTATGGCGCTTATAGCAGTAAAGTTACAATTTTTTTTATTCCGATTAAATTAGTAGGTGGATATCTAGTTTAATGGCAATTAGCTACACTTGAAAAATAGGAAACTAGTGCAACGCGTAACACAGAAGAAATGAGTCATGGAAATACCGCTCGAGAAAAGAAAAATTGGCATTCCGATAAAAGATCACGAACCGCATCGAACCGAGGAGATTTCCCGTTCATTCATTCTCGCGACAGGTCACACGGAAGAAACGCTTTTCCGACGATAAATGTGTCACTGAAACGCATTTTCACATTAAAATTTATGTTTCAACTTAATTCACATTTGTTGCTGTACTATTAAAGAATTCTTTCATTTCTGTATACATATATTTGTATTAAAACTTTTATACTTGCATGAGAAAATATAAACAGTATCTAATTACATTCTAAAAAATAGGAAAAATTACTATTTTCCGATAGGGATTTAAGGGCAGACATGCAGAATAGCAACGTTTCATAGTTGAATAATAATTTTAATTATTCCGGTGTACGAATTTTTCTTATTACACAAAAATTCCAGATGTATGGGAAAAAATTAATGTACATAAAGATAATAAATGTAATATTTTTATCATAATAATTTAGTATTATTTTAATTTTAATTTTAATTTTCCTTCCTGATTCTTTCCCCAAGCTTCACTGAAGAGTTCAGGTGTGGAAGGTAATGAACGAAACGCCACGCATGTATCTTTTTTATTTTTTATTTTCTGTTTTCTTGGTGATTTTTTTGTATATTATTTGGCTTTTTCTTTCTATTTGGATTTGTTATAATTTTTCTTTAAATTATATTTGCATGATAACAAATCATATTCATATACCAGTCCGTTCTAAGTAACTGTCAAATCGAAATTTTATTAAGAATTTTTAACTTTATATTTATGAATATCATTTTTTTTTTCTTTTTTTCTTTTTTTCTTTTTTACCAGTGCCATAGAAATATGTTGACTTTTTGAGGCTTTTGAGGCTTTTGAGGCTTTTGAGGGAATGAAAACTCATTTCTATAACGGGAGCCACAATGGAGCACAAGCCTCCGAGCATCGCATACGCGCCTCACGGCGACAAACGTAACTAGATTGTAGGAATTTTTGGTGCAGACGTGTAAATGTTTACGAAATTTACAATGCTCGGAGGCGTGTGCCTAAAGCAATTGCGTTAAGAAATTCTATTACAGAATAATATCAATATGTATTTGACTAAATGTATTTGACTCAAATGCCTACCTAAAATAGTAATTTTTCCTGTTATTTTTAGACATCTTCCTATACAATTTCTCTCAGTGTACTAACTAGATAGTAGGGTAAGGCACAGCTATCGTTTTTAGTTAATTTTAATATCTAAACAACGAACCCGGCAAATTAGGCTCAATGGTACTATTTAAATCGCTAAACTAACTAAAAAACCTAAAATAGTAGTTATATGCATAAAGATGTATATTCATTTGTTTATGTTGTGCCATTGTGCTTGTTCCTGTGGCTTTCCTCTATTTGAATAAAATGTCTGCTTTCGTCACGAGAGGGCGGTTATATTCCCAATTTTAACCCTTTTTATCACGCACTTTCCTTTTCACGAATTTCGGTTGTCACATTTCCGATCGCAGTTCGCCGATTACGAATTTGGTATTAGTTTTATTAAATTCGAAATAGCGGATAATACATTTAAAAAAATGCATTTTCAACAAAATCTTTTACTAGGGGGATTGTTGACTATGAATCCGATGTTAGTTTTACCAAAATCAAGATGACAGATTAGACAAGAATTGTTAGTATTAGATTAAGCTGTTTTGTTATTTTTTTGTTAAATTCTTGTTTTCTTTTTCTGTTATTCCTTTTTTTTCATATTATGTTTTTAAATTTACTTATGAAAACCAATGGCTGTCTGAAAAATGCTCAGGGCCTGATAAACTAGTGTTCATATTTATTACCAATAATTGCGTCATTACCGTTTTGTAATGTGCGCATAAAATTGATTAATTTTATCGCATAAATCAACATTTTTTGGTGTTGTGAAAAGAAAGATATGATACTATATAAATCGAAGAACTTGACTAAAAATGATGGCTGAGCTGGCATAATTCGTATATCCTCGCATAACACAATTTTATTTAAAATCATATCAACAGGTTGTTTCAAATAAAATTAACAAGATTTGCATTTAATTGAAAGAGTCCTAATTATATTAATATCTTTTGAATTACTAATAAACATCGGAAACACAGAATAAAGAGGAACATAGTGAATTGTGAATTCGATAAACTAAAATCTTGAGATTTTTGCAAAAATTTAAATAGTACAGATATTTAAAATTGTGTAAAAAATTATGGAAACTAAGTAGTTAGTTTCTCGAGCTACTCGTTACTCGAGTACTCGCGAATTTTGCGTCATTTTAAGTAGTTTTTTTTTTTTGTAAATTTAGTAAAAAGAAAATTAAAAATGTCTCATTGGCGAAAATTTTAAATTTATTATTTAAAACAATTTATTGAATATAAATAATTGTTTATTTATTACTGTATAAATTCTTTAGATTGAGAAGTCACTGTAATGGATTGAATTTTCACTTTTGGAAAGATTGACATTATTTCACTCTTTTCTAAGAGTGAATATTCATCTCCCTTATGGAGTCAGTATCTTCGAAACTGTTATTTTACTTCCGGAAAAAAAACTAATTATGATATTTTTATGGGTTTATAATTCCTCGAATTCTTAACACGAAGTCTTCTAATGTATAAAATATATATAAAAAAAGAACAATATATAAATAAACATTTATAAAGTATAGTGTTCTAACTAAAATTTCTGAAAAGTCCACAACGTTTTGTTACAACTTATTGAAGGTTTAATCTTGTACCAGTCAGAATGTAATATAAACGTAGGATCTTGATTCCACGAAGTATCGTGTAATGTGCTGTCGCTTAGTGGTTATATTAGTTATTTGATATCTACTGGCACGGATCCCAACTTTAATTAATTATTGATTTTTCAGCTTGAGCTTGTCTGCAATATTTTAATTTATTTAGAAGAATTTAATGCTATCGAAGTTCTACAGGTTTATTTAGGATAATTAATATTTTTTTTTAGTAAAATAATAAACTGTAAAAGTCATTCAAATTCCAATGGTTGTAATTACTTAAATGTAATAATTAAAGAGCAATATACATCGGTGCGGACTTTTCAACATGCAGGTGAAATATATTTTCTGTTTTTATCATGTGATGTAAATGCCCGTAAAACCAGGCGTTAGACCGAATTACTTGAATTTATTACAGGCGCTATGTACAAAGGCCTATCTGCATAGCGACATGAAGTAAAACTATTTTACATAACCTCAAATTTTAGTACGTATTTGAGAATATCCTATCACATGATCATACAAAGTGTTCAATAATGGTTTCAGGCTAAGTTATTTGTCAAAACAAAGCATTGTTTTATAAAAATCTATATCTATTTATTTATGAGTCATAAATTTAGACACGCGTAAAATACGTGAGTATCAAATAAAAATTATTGAAACATTTAGCGAATTTTATTTTTAAAATTACATAATTTTCTGCATAAAATGTTTATAAAAGCAGTCTATATATTCTCTTAATAGTATGAAAATTCGATAATGTATCGTGATGTATTTCCCGTTTAGATTGCAAAAAATATACAAATTGGAATACAGAATGATCAAGTCCTGAACGAAGCTTCATCAGGACCTGATTTCCGGAAGCCTGATTCGGATAAATATTACATTCTTGGTCAGGATATTTCTAAAGAAGATTTAGAACTGAAATCTATTCAGGCTACTTGAATCTTGATCACAGTTTCATCCGATTTTCATGATTTAAGAAGGCACACCTTATCAGGCGTTCTTACTTGACCAGACGCCGATCACGTTTTAATAAGGCCCTCTTTATTAGGTAGTCGTGGTTAGTATCTGGTGACTAAACTGGTATTCAGAATTTTTGCTTAATAGCGACGATATAAGCAGATCATAACAACGCAAAAAGTGAACGAAAAATTTTTAATTAAAGTGTTTATTATGTAATAACTATGTATTTTATGTATGTCTTTGAAGAGCAAATGACGATGTTTTTGTGATGCATACTTTTAATTTTGCTAGCAAATTCTTTCTAATGACAGAAACTCGTTTGCTTGATCAAAATCAATGCAAATTTTACTAGAAAAATTATACATTTTGAAGATGGAAAAGTTAGACTATTTTAGATTTTTCGAAAAAAATGGGGACCGGCGCATTGAATCTTTTCACTATAGCCCAACCCCTCCATCTTTACAATACGAACGAATTACTGACTACAGAAAAAATTAGCTAGAAAAATTAAAAGTGTGCATCATAAAAATATCGTGATTTTCTCGTCAACGACGTCTATCAAATATTTAGTTATTATTTAATTATGAGCATAAAAATACATTTATTTGAGTGGTTTATTATATATTAGTTATAATATGAATGGATTCTGCACATTTGTATAAGAAAACGTTATATAATGCTTTGTTTGAGTGAAATATATTCGGAAGCATGAAGGTTTTTGCGTTATTTTTTAAAATAGTATGGTAGTGCGTACGGTACGGTAATTTTTATAGAAAAAAGTCTTTTGGACTATATTCTATTGAAACCCCTTCATGCTTTGTAGACTTTACTACGTAAAAAAAGTGATTTAATAGAATCGAAAATCTGAATATATAAATAGATAAATTAGAAATTTACATTTATGTATCTAAATATATAATGTACCGTGCAATCGAAAATGTCATGATAACAGTATACTTATAAAAGTTTATTGACTTGTATCCATTACCAGCAAAAAGTATTGCACCTGCTTAAAGGTATATTTGGTCTCCTTCTGTGTTGCACTTTGTCTGAAATGATTATTTCATAAATAATTTGAATATGTCTTCAGGGATGTCAGTGAAACTTAATTGGGCCGTCAACCATTTCCTTTTAGTATTTTATCCAGATTGTAGTTACAATTAACACAAAACAATTTATTTACGACACCAAAACATTAACTGCCGACGAAAATTGTTTGATAGGATTTCATCAAGCTAAACTATACTTTTGTACTTTAATCGGAGATTAAAGAATGTGAACAAATAAATTTGATTGTTATTAATTCCTTTATTGCGTGTACATTATAAATGCGAGAGGTTCGTGAGGTGAATAAACTCGTTGAAAAATTACATTTAAACTTTTTATCGTGCAGAATCAATTTCACTTATGTCCAAATGGAGAAGCTGACAAAAAATGTTATATCAGTTTCATTTACAGGTAATACAAATCTGTTAGTATGAATACAATTGGAGTAAACACTAATTTAATATTAATTTTACATTTCTTAATGGGCGGTTTTTATTCCAATTTTAAGTAACGCCTTCACTGGTATCTGATTTAAACGAGATTGATCCCGAGCTCGTAATGATCATTTCAAAAAAGAATAAAAAACTATAAAATACATGATTCATTCAATAAAATACACCCTTCGCATTTTAGGTTTTCGTATGTTGTTGAACTAGAATCGATAATCAAATATCATAAAATTTAAATGTTCCGTCAAATATGGCGAATCAATTAAAAATAAAATAGTTCCGAATTAATTTCTTAAATCCTCGCTGATAAGCGCAATATACTCAGGACCCTGAATCGGCTTTAGTAAACCCCTCGGTAACCCCCCAATCGAATGCCTGATCAGACACACGATTAGTCTTATCAGAAAAAGTATAATAAAATTTACTATACCAAGTCTGGATCAAGCTACCTGATCAGGGCCAGACTTTATATGCAGGTTGACTTACGAGGGGTTTTATTTCAGTCTGCAACTTATAACATTTTATTGAGGACCTTTTGAAACACTTTGAGTACTTAAAAAGTAGTCAGATTTACTGTGAATTATCCTGACATTTTTTAGTCGACTTATTTTTAGCGGAGCTATTGGCGGTTCCTTTTTATCATATTAATATATGCCCGTATGACTTTATTGCTTAGGATTGCATGACTTAATTGTCAGTCATTTTGAAAAATTGATAAATATTTACATAACTGTATTTAATCAGATTAAAATAAAAAATTGTAAAATTATCATCAACAGAGTTATTCTAACTAAAAAGTAGTTTTTTAAGACTACTTTGTTTTCAACTTCCCAATGGTAGTTAAATTTGTCAGATATCTTTTGCCTGATTATTAGTCAGTCTTATCAGAAGTTTGTGAGTGATAATGATCTGATCCAGTTTGTGAGCGATACCCGATCAAGATTCAATAAGCAAGTCTCATTTGGCTTTCGTGATTCGTGACTCATCAATAAACTAATATTCGAACATTTTTGTCGATGGAGATGATGTCATAACCCTATTTGTAATATATTTAAAATGAATAATTTTAAAGTGAATAATTTTGAACAAAAAGTTGTAATTTCTTGTTTACTAATGTAAGATTTAAATTTAAACTTAGTTAATATTGCATACTATTATTGCGCCAAATTAGGTCCCTGGTCCAACCGAATGTGACATTTTTAATCAGATCTTTTAATACATCGACCAGGGGGTGTGGGTCAAAAAACCGACATATCAAAAAGCCGACTGGTTAAAAAACCGACAATTAAAAAGCCGACACTTCAAAAAATGATTGTACACTAGTCGATGTGCCTAATTTTTATGTGTCGGCTTTTTGACTGTCACCTTTCGGTTGTCGATTTTTTGACTGTCGGTTTTTCGACCCACATTCCTCCAAACACTCTATATATACGGGCTGAGGGTCGAAAAACCGACAAATCAAAAAGCCGACAGATCAAAAATAGCCTGTCATAAACTGGACAGTCGAAAAGCCGACACAAAAAAATTTTTGATTTGTCGGTTTTTCGGCCCGCACTCCGACCAGAGCCATTTAAAAATTTCATGTTCACAACAAAATATAGAAAAATAAGAATGGCCATCTGTATAAAAAGAGGCAGTTAGAAGAATCAGTTTTTCTACTTTTTTTGTGTACAATACAATTTTCGAAAAAATGTTCCCCATGGAGGATTCTTGTTCAAGTGTATATTTTCTGCTCTTATATTTTATTTCGTTAATTCTTTTCTTCAAAATATTTTTTACCAAAAATTTGTTAAATTAGGAGCTGTGAACTACAAGTGTTAGATTGAGTAAATAAGATTACGTGCAACGAGTTTATCAACGACTTCCGTCAACGGTACGCACTTCAGTTCAATGACGCATTGGTGAGATAATCTCGTATTCTCTATACAACGCATTGATCAGTGAACTTTTACCGAGTTGGCGTAAAATATGCTTACGTGCTACGCATGCGCAAATGCACGGGATGCATTTTATTATCCGCCGACAGTTTCCTTTCTCCCGTTTGTGCACGATTTGTGGCAGCTAAGGCATGGTTTTAAGTCGCGAATTTAGAGTGGAGTTACAGAATGCCCAATAATAACACAACCCATTTTCTCTGCATGGAAAGTCGAACGACGAACGGAATTCTAGGAAAATAAGATGTCTTTGCCTGAAGGCTATGCGATTTCTTGGTTTAAAGCACTGTGTACCCTTGGCACGGTATGCCTTTGCGAAGGTTGAAGTCGGTGAGCTGCGCTTACGTTTCCTTTTGTGGTGATGCTGCGGGAGGAAACGATCTTTTACGATATTCCCGACGATAACGACTGCCGTTGATCTTATTTCAGAACCGAGCATACTTTCTGTTCCAAAAATGATTACGAAACCTTTCTTTACCACTGAAAATCAAAAGAGTTTGCCTAATTTTGATTTCTCGTGGTTTGGAACGTGAACTTTTGAGCTAGACTAGCCTCCGTGATCTACCGGTTTGCGTGGGAGGCGACAGATACGGGGAATTCTTAATAGTGACGAAATATATCAATCGAGATTTATCAAATAGCAACACTTATTCAAGAAAGGATCTTCTCTTATTGACGTCATGGAAAAAACAAAATTTCGTTGGAGTGTTAAGTTATTTATCAGTTCATGGTTTACTACTTGCCCAAACAGCAAAAAGACATCTTAAAGAGCTCTTTGAGAAGTCTTAAAAATTGTAAGATGTCTTAAATACTTATCAGAAAGAGTTATTAAAGTAATCTTTAAGAAGACTTATGCGTCGATTTTAAGAGCTCTATAAACCTTCTCAAATATGAGGTCTCTGAAAAGAGGTCTTATTCGAGAGCTTTGACATATAAAATAAATAATATAAATAAAAAGCAAATTTCTCAAAATATAGATTCTTTTTTTGTACCTTAATAATTATTAATTTACATACTTTATACATGAGTTCCTTTTTTCCGTTTGTATATTTATTTAATACTAATTCAAAATTGTGATAACACTGTCTAAATATCGTATAGGCACTTGTTTGGTCAGGACAGGTTATAATCTATCGGTCTAAATATGAAGTAAATATCGCGCGATCTCATTTATGGATTCAATCGCCACCTAGTGTCTCTGGAAAAAACAGATCTCAACAATGGGAATCCCTTTACTAAAAGAGAGATGGTCCAAAACGGGATAGACTTAAGACGTCAAACACAAGACCTCTTCGAGATTACGATTTTAAGAAGTCCTATGTAAGATATCTTTAAGAGCTCGTTTTATAGATTATCGTAATTAAGACCTCTTCAGCAGGTCTTTTGGAGATATCTCTGGACTAAGCTCTGGACGACCTCCTTAAGAGGTATTACTGCATGGGTGACCTAGTTATTTATTAGGCGGATAAAGATGTTTTCCAAAGGGCTAAGTCTCTATTATAAACATTCATCATTGTTTTGGGTATACTTGATTTAATGCACTTCGCCACATGCAATTCGAAAGTGTTTCTAATGTAAATCCTGCTTACATGATTTGCATTATTTTTCACACTAATCCAGGCTCAAGATTTACGATATACGCTTATAGGTCGACATTTTATAAAGAAAAAGAATTTTTATTTTTTCTCCAAACCGGTTTATTTGAACATAGTTTGTTTCTAAATGATTGGTTACATGAACCCTTTCGTCATAAGTACTGAACTAGTTTGGTTCTCAAAACAAAATACTCTGGACAAGATAACAATAATTGAACTATTTAGTTATAACATAAGACATCTAGGTCCAACAATGTCTAGCCTAAATCATTATATTTATGTTATCTAATCCACCAGAATGCTTCTTTTCGAATGTCTTATAAATTTAGTATAGCACTAGGTATTTTAATAGATACGTTCAGAATTCTAAAGAAACACCATGTAAAAGCGTGGATATTTCGCACTTTTTCAGTGTAGTTAAATTCTTTGTTTTCTCAAATTGCCCCTCTGACTTTCTCTTAAGATGCCTCGTGGACAATATAGTGACTGTAGGTGTATTGTACCCGGTGTAAGCTACCGATTACAGATTCTATCGCAAGTTTCCTGAATATAGATGAGCGTCTGCTCAGGGCAAATCCCGCAGCAGAGTATCTCACTATAGAAATTTCCTTAGTTCTTGCTTCGAAAATCGCAACAGCCTCAAGGATTATTGGCCGCAGTAGATAAGTCTCCATTGTGTTTTACGTAGGATGCTTGAGGAAATACTACAGCTAGTTTCTTACCCAATTATTTCTATGAAAATAATGATTCAGTTATAAAGAAATAACTTTTATGGGTTTTTTAAGTTGGCTATGGTTCATTATGATTGAGCCTATTCCGTTAATTTACAATTTTTTTTTCAATCGTATCCTAAATTTTTTTCAAAGTACTTAAATTAAACGAGTAAACTAAGTCATGCTCTTACGTGATTGCTGATCAATTTTTCAGTTTTAGAATTTCCTTACTCCATACACGTCTTTTAGTATTGTAATCACTAAAATGAATATTTTATGCTTTAAATACGTCTGATTCTTGTTTCAAATTCAATAGATCAGTTTGATATTACTTAACCTTTTGAATAATTTATATTTTGTCTTGAGACGGAGCAAAATGACCAAATTCATTAGTGTACATGATTGTAGGTAGGCACAAGATTACATCATCTCTAAGCAATATTTGTAAGTGATACGCTAAGTAAGCTTTCTTACAGGTAAATAAAATGAAAATCAATTTCGCAACAACAACCGAGAAATGGAATTGAGATATTTTACTCTTATATCTTCTCTTTTCAAACAATTCAAAGAGGAACAAATACGAATTTTAATTAACTTATATTAACAAACCAGCGATATCAAATTATCTTCGATTGATAAAGAAAATATATAAAATAGGTCAATTTCAAAATGGGTCACAAGTTTGCAGTGAGACCTAATTATCAAGTTTTTCAGAAAGTAAAAGCAATATTCTTATAATAATAAATTAAAATATTAATATTAATGGAATTGATGATATTTGTATCGCATTGTGGAGCTAGATTTCATTCGAAGAAAATAAAGATGTCGTCAGAAACGTAGACTTTCGGACTAGACAACCACAGGGAACTTTTTTATTAATAGGGAGGGTTCTTTTACGATGCTATTGAGACTTCCTGAACAATTACGCGAGTAAAACAAACGCCTTGGGGTCGTATCGACCTGGTTCTTATCAGGGATATTCTCATCAAAGGTGAAACTAACCGTTTTGTTTTTCCTGAACATGTTAAATCATTGTTCAATTATTCAGCATATCAGTAATTTCTTTAATTTGCATTATTATCACTAACATTTTACATAATGTTTTCAACATCCTATTATGAAGTTTTGATGATATCTAAGATGTATAGGATTCATTGTCTATAAAAGCAAATAGAAAACATGTAGAACAACAAAATTAGATTACTGCTTTTTACAGTTGGTGGTAAGGTTAATAAAAATTATTGTAATTCGTTAGGAATATGGAAGTAATCGAATAAGAATATCGAATGTAATTCTCGAAAGCGTAAAATGCGATTTGATTAATTTGGAGTAAACTAGACATCAATTAGTCAACCAGATGAGAAATCTACATTTATAATTTGTGTATTAAAGTCCCCATATCTCTTGACGAGGTCGTCCAGAGCTTAGTTCAAAGATACATCTAAAAAGACCTACTGAAGAGGTCTTAATTATGATAATCTATAAAACGAACGCTTAAAGATGTCTTACTTAGGACTTCTTAAAATCGTAATCTCGAAGAGGTCTTAAATCTATCTCGTTTTGGGCCATCTCTCTTTTAGTAAAGGGATTTCCATTGTTGAGATCTGTGTTTCTTCCAGAGACACTAGGTGGCGATAGAATCCAAAAATGACATCGCGCGAAATTTACTTCATATGCAGACCGATAGATTATAACCTGCCCTGACAAAACAAGTGCCTTTACGACATTTAGACATTGTTATCCCAGTTTTGCATTATTATTGCATGATTCCATTCTATTGAAAGTAATCACCATCCAAAATATAAATATTCATACGGTAAAAAGGAACTCAAGTAAAAAGTATATATAAATTAATAACTAAGGTACAAAAACAGAATACATAATTTTCAGAAATTCGCTTTTCATTTATATTATTTATTTTATATGTCAAAGCTCTCAAATAAGACCTCTTTTCTGAGATTTCATATTTGAGAGGTCTTATAGAGCTCTTAAAATTGACACACAAGTCTTCTTAAAGATTACGTTAAGAGCTCTTTCTGATAAGTATTTAAGGCATGTTATAATTTTTTAAGATTTCTTAAAGAGCTTTTTAAGATGTCTTTTTGCTGTTTGGGTCGCTTTAGAAAAAATAAGTTTTAAAATATTTACATTGCATAAACAATTATTTTCCGTTTCTTCCGGAAGGAAGCATTGTCAGGAATAAAAATAAATAAATCGCAAAGAATGAACTCAATGCAGTAGAAGCAATGCAGGCAATAGCAAAACCATTAAGGAGCGCTACAATATCCGCATCGTTTATATCACTTAAATTTACAACGTTTCTCGTTAAACTCTCATTCGTGAAAAACATAGTGAATTGAAGTTACCATATACATTTGGGTACGGAAAATAGGACTGCAAAAGACTTTCTTATTGTTCACAGGATCGCGTGTAATGTATCTTGTATATAGATCGCAGCGATTTCAATTTCAATTGTTGTGTGAATCTATCACGAAATGCATCTCAACACATTCTTTACGTTACTTGAGCACAGTTTCTTTTTGATCATTATAAGAAATTGCGTTTATATAACAATATGAAATATTACACACAACTTTTTATTATCTTATTTATAACTCAATTTGTTTAGGCTTAACGACCAGTCCGTAAAAATGTAATTCTAAAAAACGTAATAATTTAAGCCATTCCTTACTTATTTTTTACAGATTTAATAAATTAACTAGATTTTCCCTGAAATTGGCCAAACAATCTAATTAAAAAATAATACATAACAATTCAGTTAATCCGAATTATTTTGAGGAACGAATCGTTGAAATAATTTATTAATTAGGCTACTTTAGGTTATTAATCGTGCTACTCAAACAATTATTTAATACAAAGGCTTTTGTTTTTCTATAAATTCTAGGCTGCCTCGTAAGTTACCATTAACTCATCCACTCTATAAAAAGTCAATAGAATTGATTTATAGTCTTTACTTTGGATATCTAATTCCTATAAAATAATTTATTTTATAATAACCCAATAACGACCACGGGGTCACTTTTTTTAACACTTTTTCAGAGCTCTCCAGATGAATCTGTAGATCTTCTATCGCTTTCTAATGGCAATATCCAAAATTAGAAAAAAAAGACAAAATTATTACTCAAAAATGAGTTTAAGGCGGTTCTAAAGTGGTCCCCGTACGGTAGGAATTTTCAGGAAAAACCGCAAATAATGATGACTGAAAAACATTTTCGGGATTAGTACAGGCAATTCTAATTAGTATAGCCGATTTTCTAGAAAATACCAATGAACTTAATTAAGGATTGACGGAGAATTTTCGAAAATAAGTGATTTTTATTTATTTACGAAAAAACTCGGTCAGTTCTCAATCAATGTCTTTGGTAATTTATATTGTTTGTTATCCGAACAATCCTAGAAGGTAATCGTAACAACTCTAAATCAGCAAATTTGTTACTTGTCTCAATAACAAACCGAACTGTTAGTCTAATAAACCAAAATGTTAGTTCTATATTCACAATTCCGGTCGTTAAGAGAACAAATGTTTAGTAACCACAAAACTTCTTTTTTCTCCGAGAAACTTTGATACTTTTAACATGGAATGACCGACCATCAGTAATAAATCAACCAATACTAAGATTATCATGTCGTATAAGTAGGTGTAACTAAAATTAGTGTAATTTTCGGTTTAGTACACCAAAGCAAAATGTAAACGCAAAAAATGGTTGGAAGTACAATAAAATTCTTGGTTTTACTCTCTTAGACAGTTCAATACGACACATTCATCGACATACACTACCTCTGTAGATAGTATACTGTAAGATGGTTCAGTAGCTGAACGGTTAAACCACCCATTTATAAAGTACGTAATAATCTTTAATTGTGTACTTAAATCGAAGTGTGTATGTTTTCAGTTGAGAAAACATCTAGCGCTTGGTGGCGCCACTGTTGAGCAGGGGACTTTAACATTCACGCAACTAATCCGAGTCGCCATTAAGATATTTGAGTGTATTAAATATTGCAAGTTTTTCTACCTGTTATTAGTTGATTTAATGAATTTGTTTTGCAGAAGCTAGCACCCGCCATAGACAGTGTTACTGTTTCACCAACCGTCATTCGCTAGCCCTATTGCTGCTAATCAAAGCCGCTGTTCGTAAGAACAACTAACATTTTTGTTTGCTAAGACGTGACTTTTGATAAACTAACCAAAATTGCCGTAACCTTGATTGATTGATTAATAACATTTAATTATCCAGTGATCTTACAGACAGTGTGCAACTTCATATGAGTAACTTGAATCTTAATATGAGCCAGCGAAAAACTACTAATTGACAGTTCATAGTCGCTAATTCACAAAGCGCATTTGCGATCGCTGCGAATGAGCCATTAGACACTGATTTCAAAGCTAACTCTTATAAATTGGCTGGAAAATCATTGAAATGAAATCATATTTTTGCCGCTTGAAAACAATGCATGTTCACTGATCGATCCACTGTATTTGACTGAAATCAATGGAATGAAATCACGTTCTTTTCGCTGGAATATAGTGTTTACTAACTGATAGATTAGGCGAGTTTCACTAAAATCACTAGAATCAAACCATGCTTTGTGCCGGTAATCGGTGGTTTTCACTGGAAAACAGTGTCTATTTACTGATTAATTCAACAGTTAACCGGAAAAATAGCTTACATTTCTTAATATTAAATAATAAAAACGAATTTCGTGATCTGACTGCCGAAATGTAACTGCTAACTTGCGTGTTATATATGATAAAATCATCTATTTGAAGAAAATGAAACCTATAAGGTGCTAATATAACTTTGTACACTCCCCTCAAACTATACACTCGCACCTGTATGCAATTTTAAAGGTTATGAAAATAGTTAAAAACGAACAATTACGATAAACATTCAATTTTTCAGTGGCGTCTCCAGTATCTAGAATTTCGTGCTTTTATGGGCAACTTGTGGAACTCAAAGGCGATTATGAAAAACGCAAAAAACAACACAACATTTATTTACGTTCCCTTATAAAAACTTCTTAGGCCAGAAAAAACTGCTCAAATCTGAGGAATAAAGTTCTTGCAGCCTTAAAATCTACTTTATTGAAATTGTATATAGTTGTGCAGTTTTATGTAGGATGAAACGCAAATCACTGGTTATATTCAGTGAAATAGTGGATATTAGGGTTGAGTTCTGCAGGAGTTTCAGTAAAAACAATATTTTGACCGGTTAAATAGTAAAATCAACTGGTTGAACAATGAAATTGACTGATTTAACAGCAAAAATTGTTTTCGCTCTAGCATTTGGCGAAATTTTCACTGATTCAGATTAAGAGCGTAGGTTTATATTATTTTTGAGTCTATGTAACATTCTGAATAATAACACGGTGTGACAAAAAAAAAAAGAACGGCGTGCACTTTTATGCGGACATAGCAGAAGTTGTAGGTCTGGTGAAACTGAAAAAATTGGTATGATGAAAGTCGCCAATACACCCTGAAAATCTAAACTTATGGCCGAAAAACCGTTTTTGGGTAAGTTCATGAGAAAAATCACTCATAAATACGCTAATTTTTATCCGATTTACAACTTTTTTCTTTCATTTTAAAGCTGAAAACCTAACCTTTTCGACTACATAAGCTTTATTTTATTAAAACTAAAACTGACGAGACTACAGTTAAAAGTATTTGCGATTTTTCATTTTTTTTAAATTTTTTCTAACTTTAACGATCATTTTTCGATATTATTCGATCGTGGAGATTTTTTGTGGTTGAATATTTTGAAAGTACACTTAATGCCGCGTCGAATGAGCTATTGTTGAACGAAATAGGATAAAAAATGACGAAGTTATGTAAGTTTTAAAATTTAAGAATTTTTCGCCAAATTTACATCATACATTAATAATATCTGCAATTCGCCAAATTTGCATCACAGATCATCGCGAGGAGCGAAAAATGATAACGCCCGGCGTTAAAATAAATCATAACTTACAAAATATATCATTATTTTGTGTCTGCAAAATATAATTCAGTATAGTCCAGAACTTCAGAACAGTACAAATCGAAACAAATGTAATAAAACGAAAAATAAAATGTCTGTACGAGTTAAAAATGTTTGCTTGACCGCTTCTGTTTATAGAAGTCATCATTTGTTACGCGTATCAACGACCAGCAGTACTCAGCAAGCATGTTGATAGAGCTCTTCCCTTGGAAACGTTCTTCGATGGTTTTTATTTCCTGGTGAAATCGTTCACCTTGTTCGTCACTCATTTGGCCCGGATTTTCCGGGAAGAAATCCAAATGTGAGTGCAGGAAGTGAATTTTTATTGACATGTTGCAGTCCATTTTCTCATACGCACTCAAAAATTCGTGCACGACTGCAACATAGTCAGGACTTTTAGTATTTCCAAGGAACTTTTCACATAACGCCTTTCGTCTTTCAACTGAACTCAACTTGCTCGCAAATTCCTCATCTTTCATTAATTTCCGAATCTGAGGCCCAACAAGAATTCCTGAAATTAACAAAAGTTCTTTAAAAAAAGTATAGGAAAGTAATGAACTATCAACTATAAACAAATGACAAGCATATAGTACCTCCTTTTAGCTTTGCTTCACTCAATTTGGGAAATGAAACCTCTTTCCGATAGCGAAACGGTTCACCATCGACTTTCAATTTTTTTAAAAACTGCTTCGCGTATCCAAGTTTCAAATGCAGTGGAGGTAAAATGACATTTTCCACCCTGACTAGTGGAGGATTTAAAACATTTTTTTGACCTATTTTGAAAAATTTCCGTGACGGCCATTCAGGTCTTTTATGCCTATATTTAGGCTCGACTATCCCATTCACAGAGGTAACAAGGATACTTGGTGTATCCTCCTTGCATTCCGAATAAAATCGTCAACACTTTCAAGTCGGCAATTATTTTCCATTTATATGCAGCGTAATTGATAACATGAAGTATTTTCTCCAAATTTTCGTACGTTTCCTTCATGTCAGTTGCATATGCTAATGGAACTGATGGCAATTTATTTTCATTGTGTAATAACACAGCTTTCAAACCTATAATATTAATAATAATGACAATAACAATGACAATGACAATGACAAGGACGATGACAATGAAAATGACAGTGACAATGACAATGACAATGACTATGATAATGATAATGATAATAAATAAGAATAATAATGTTATTATTATTGTTACTATAATTGTACAAATTTTAATTTTAATATTCATGGAAGAAATAGAATGAATAAAATTCGCACTATGAACTTACTTATGCATGACCCATCAATGAAGAGACGCCATTCATTTGATAAGTGATCGTGGCCGAAGAGGCTGAATAATTCAGATACGTCTGAACAATAAATAAGCTTGGAATTCTCAACGTCAACTTTGAAAATTTTTCTGAAAAAAATTCGATCGTCATTCCGAGCCAACGTGATCTTAAAGTCTTTCTCAACCAAATTCCAATTTTTCAATCAAGAACCAAGCAACTCAGATTTTATTCTCGATAGCCCTAAATCACGTGTAAGATCACGAAAGTCTTCATTTGTAATGAAATGTTTTTCAGAAGTCGATACACGTGTCATACATTCTTCATCAGTTTCATCAATATCCGTTTCATGACTGTCATCTTCACAACGATTAACCACTTCTACCTTTTTCATTTCACGAACGGCGGTGGAGTCAACGATATTATTCAGGACTTCAGGTTTCGTTACAGACAAAACATTAGCATATTTGATTTTTCTTCGTGTCTTGTAATGATGACCATGTACGTCTGTTTTACAGAAATAGCAGTCGTCAGGTTTGTGATAAGGCTGATGATGCCATTTCACCGGAGAAGGTAATGAAATTCGAACCTTATGACAATTTTTTGAATTCCATTTCTTTAACTTCGATGAACACTCGACACACGCGAATTCTGGTTCATACCAGCGATTCTTAGAAGGGTTATATTCGAGATTAAAAAATTTGTTGTAGCCATCAACCAGAGCTTTATTATTTTCTAGCTTTAAGCAATGCTGTTTATCCACAAATAAACCACATATAAAGCAAAACTTATTGCGATTATCACACATTTTTATTGAACTTTTAACTGACAATAAGTATTAAAATTTTCAATAATACCGCGTATCCAGAAACAACTTTCGTTTCTGACACCGTACTAATGATTTAGTTATAAATACAATGCCCAAATATTGATATTTTGAACTAAAGAATGTTCTGAGGTCACATGCATTGATCAAGTAAAAACTTGTTATTAATATATGTTTATCAAAATTTGGCGTAAAAATCATAAAATTTTAAAACTCGTATAACCTTGTCATTTTTTAACCTTTTTCGTTCAACAATAGCTTATTCGATGCGTAATTAAATGTACCTTCCAAATAGTCAACTACAAAAAATCTCCAAGATCGAATAAAATCGAAAAATGATCCTTAAAGTTAGAAAAAATGAAAAAAAAAATGAAAAATCGCAAATACTTTTAACTGTAGTCTCGTCAGTTTTAGTTTTAATAAAATAAAGCATATGTAGTCGAAAAGGTCAGGGTTTCAGCTTCAAAATGAAAAAAAAAAGTTGTAAATCGGATAAAAATTAGCGTACTTATGAGTGATTTTTCACATGAACTTACCCAAAAACGGTTTTTTGGCCATAAGTTTAGATTTTCGGGGTGTATTGGCGACTTTCATCATACGGATTTTTTCAGTTTCACCAGACCTACAACTTCTGCTATGTTCGCATAAAAGTGCACGCCGTTCTTTTTTTTTTGTCACACCGTGTAATTGGTTCGGTGATGAACCGATCAGTTAGTGGTATATAATATGTATATTGTAAAACTCATGGATGAACTGGCAATTTATTATTGAAGAGTAACGAAGTTTAGATTGGGCTGTAATGTATAGTCTGCACTCTTTTTATTTATTATCGTACAGGTTCTTCCATACGTTAAATTAATGTCCCGAGACAGGACTATCAAGATCAGATCAATTTGATAATAAACGTAATCTGGCTGAGTTAAACAATTCTATTTTTGTCAATGTTTCACATTACTCGAAATTGCTGGAAACATGAGATCGAGGTCTATGTATATTTGTAAGTGTCTACTTTACTCCCAGGAAATTTATTTTTCAAAATTTCACAAAAGCCAATTTAGAATCAATTTAATATCCGCTGACAGCGAATCGCGTGTCAGAATTTCACGTTAAGATTCTTCTTGAGGTATCGCTTCTGAAATTATGGAGAACTTTGCGCGAGAACTAATTAATCCACGCCGGAAGCGCAGAGGATTGTTGTATTTTTTCTTTCGAAGCATAACTCTTGGGTGCTCTCGACACGTGAATCGCGTATATACAACCAAGTATTGGATACTTTAACTAGGTCGAAGAAGCTCAATTTATGTCGAAGAATATGAGTAATGTTTTATACATGATCCTCTTGCGGTCTGTTCCCAACTAGGTGCAATATCCATAACACCTCAGTGTTATCCAAACGAGAATAAAATCGCTTCTTCAAGGTGGAGGCATTACAAAATGAGGGAAATTTGTTTGAAAACCATTGGTCACATTTAAATTAAGTGTTCTTCTGCCAGTATGCGATATTGACAAATATATAAATTGTTGTAGATTTACGAAAAGCAACAATTTTACATAATAACCTGAGAAATTTTTACCCGTTTTCAGTCACACGGTGCCATTTTGATGTCAGTCAGAAAAAAATTAGATAAATTTTACATATTTTGATTAAGAATTATTTCCTTCATTGTTTATTATATTTCTGTTTTCCGAACCTGTGTACCATGTTATCTATATGATCCTAATATCCTGATATTAGTACATCAACACGTTGTGCCCTCAATAGGATCGATTAAAAAAATACCCTCCAACATCTAGACTCTTCATATGTTTGCATATATCAATAATTTCTTATGTTTTCATAAATTGTCCACATTTACATTGGCTATCTTATTTTAATACTATATAACAAAATTATTCACCAAAAGTATGTAACACATTATTACAGTTTGATTGGAACTATTTAGTTACCATACTTTTTTTAAGTTATATTGAATTTTTATCCTTACGTTACTAGATTCCGCAGTTATACAAAATAGTTATTTTTATATCAAGGGCGTAAAATGGAGTTTTACGCCTCGACAATAGAACCCGAGAGATGGCAAAACCGGATCGAGGTTCATGAGGGTGAAAATTCTACTCATGCCCAGGAGGCATGAAATAAGCTTTTTACGCCCGCAAATAAGAGTGTAAAATTACCATTTTACAATTTCAACTAATTTAATAATAATTTATTACAAAATAATAGAAAATTATTTCGAAATGTCCTTTAGTCCATCTTGTTCAAGATGATGGGTGCAAGAAGATACATGGCAAAAAATAACAGTAAAAAAGTTTGTTTTTAGGAGGAGAGGTGTGAACGTTTTTGTAATTTTCGTAATTATATATAATTACTATAGTAATTGGGGTAACTGTTGGTATTACTGCAGATATCCATATTACTGTGTGATATTTAGTATTTATCACTCTGTGTTAATGATCCGTTAATGAGTTAGTCACGCTATACTATAAATATAGAACTAAATATATAATAAATTCATTACAACTGTTACATTTACTTAAGCATACAAACGTTTCTTTCCACGATATCAAAGCGGAAATATTAAAATAATAAATTAATTAATCTTTAAAGATAAAATTTATTTTACATAAACATTCTTCTCCTGAGTACATTTCTTAATATAAAATAAAACACGTTATAGTTGTTTATATTTATATTATACTTGTTAATCTGCTTGTTTTTTAGAAAAGAATTATTTATTTATAATTCTAATAAATTATTTATTGTGGAATTAATATTCCATAAGTCACATTAAGTGTGAATTCTGTTAAAGTAACATTTTTTTCATTTAAAGTAACTAAGTTTCATCGCTTTTTATTTATTATATTATTTGCGTTTTCGTGAAGGTGAAGGTTATAGTATAAAAATTTAATGTAAATGAACTTGATAAAAGGATTATTATTTGTAGTAGCTATGTAAACTTGAAAGTTTTCGAACTTCCGGGCAATTTGTAATACAAGTCTGACCTTAAACCTATATAACAATTTAGAATATCTTTAGATATTGACTAGAAATTTTAAATCAACGTTACCTTTCAGATAATTGTAATATTAAAGACCAACTCATTCTACTTCTATAAAGAAACCTAATCACTGATCTAAATTGGACTTCTTTCTTATCGATACTAGCCTTATTTCTACATGAAAATCAGAATGAACCATCTCATTCAAAACATTATATCGAATTATTATTTAATTTTTTAGCGTATCGTTTATCTATAATTGATCAGGCGAATACTCTTACTCTATCTTTTAATCAGATTAAAACATTGTATGAAAATCAGATTTGCTCAAATTTGAATAGTAATTAGTAAATGGTCTAAGGAATTTTACTCAGATCGTAATTCAGAAGCAAAGTTTTATTGCATGAAAATTTATTACTGTTTCATATTAAGATTTACTAAGTTCCAGCAATTTTTAGCATAAATAATTGAAAATCTTTGTATAATCAAAGTCTCTCCCAGACTTATTAACTGTCATTGGGATATTAGCGAGTTAATACTTACTGATTTGGTATTAATACCACAAAAAGCAGGTTTTATTTATTGGACTGTTCTTTCGAGCTGGCAACTGTTCATTTCATATCTTTTTATCCCAGGGAACCTCAAATTGTAATTTTTCTTTCAGAAAACAATAATTGATATCGTTGATAATTAAAAACAAATAGTGTTCTGTCATTATAGCAAGATCAATTTCCGGCTAAAATGTACACAACTTTCTAATTACAAGCGAATCAGTTTTTAAAATCAATATTCTTGCGCAGAGGGCGTATTATATAGACGGCGTATTGTTACCGTATATTGGATCTTTTTATCTCCAGGGACTACTTTATATTGAATTGAACCAGAAAACAGCCGGCCTCATTTTGAAAGCAATTATATACTCTCGATAGAGCTTAAAATTGTTCTTAAATTCAGCAATGTGTATCACCTTGCCTACTCTTTAAAGTTAAATCAGCGAAAAGCACTGTAAGTTACTTGATAATACAAAAATCGTCTTTAGCTTCATTAACGCAACTATCAATAACAAATTGTCCAACACTACAGGTTGGTCTGATAAATAGACATCCCGAATAATTATTCTTACATTCTACTTATACAGTTAAATAATGAATAATTAAAGTTTTTTTGGTTCACTTCGTAGTAAATATTACTAAATATGAAGACTTAAGGCTGTAGATGAACCAATCAGATGGTATTTTTGCACTACTAATTTTTTAATTTTCTCTATCGTTTGCTTCTAAAGCCAGAAACTCGTCTGGATTCATTAGAAGAATTGCAAATATGTCAGAGAACATTTTAATTCGTAAAGATGGAAAGGATGGAATTTTATATGAAACTGTTTTTTTGGATTGTTCTCGCTTGTGGAAAAAAAATGGAGGGCCGAACTCGAGAGATTAGACAGGCGAAAATTGAGAACAATTCCAAAAAAGAGTTTCATATAAAATTCCATCATTTACATCTTTACGAATTAAAATGTTCTCTGGCATATTTGCAGTTCTTCTAATGAATCCAGACGAGTTTCTCGCTTTAGAAGCAAACGATAGAGAAAATTTAAATTAGTAGTGCAAAAATACCATCTGATTCGTTCATCTACAGCCTTAAATCTTCATATATAGTTAAATAATGTTTCCTCTATAATAATATCAGATTCATCTCCGGTAAGAACATCAAACCATTTTTTGTAAATTTTGCTGAAAACATGAGTTAAATGTTGGGAATGTACTTAATTCACTCAGCGACCTTTGGTTTAAAATCTGAATACATCATAGCAAAATGCTTCACTGACATGAATTACATATTCAAATTTATTAATTTACACAAATTCACGTGTAACTGTTATATAATTAGTCGACATTTAAAATGTAAGTCTTAAAATATTCAATAGTATCTCCTGACTTATTATAATAAACTTTGTTTATAATTTGCGCTACACAACTTTTATTTAACAAACATCCGTAAATAATACAAATATTTTTTTTTTATGAGGACATGAGAATTCGATGCATCTTCTAAACCCATTAAACTTTGAATTTCTTAAACTAACAATTACAATGGTAATTAGATGGGGCATGTCTTGATTACAATGGTGATCTTTTTTATTCTCAGCATCGTAAATTGCAGGCGATAGAGTGATATACGAACCTGACTGAGTAGAAATGTGTTAAGGTCCTGATCAGGCAGCCTTAATAAATTTCTACTCGGGTGTTGTCGGCTTCATCAATGGTGATGTTCTGGATTACAGGGCCATCTTCACAACCTATCGGATATTTGCATAGATAAGGCGCTAAAATGCACTTAGAAGCCTAAAACGTTCGATAGTTTGCATAATGTCGATTACGTGCCAACCCGACTTTCTTGATTGATGTAGCAGGGTAAAGAGATTGCTCGAGCATACTTTAAACTAATTTAGCGTATAGCAATCGACTAATGCGCTCATTTAATTACGCAAATAGAAACTTTCATTTTAGCACACATTTCGAAAAGTAATGTCTATCCCTATTCTAAGAAGATTCTGAGCTTACACCATAAGCGAAAGTCGCGATTGCACGATTATATTAAAGCAGGGATTCTTTATGGACAAATCAAGTATTAGGAACTGTCTTGGGAATAGTTGATGTAAGAATTGTTACTTCCCAGGCGATTCTGAATTGGATTCTAATTAAGTCCTGAAAAATCTTGGAGCGGGTACTCAAAACTAATGATGTCAGCGTTCACTTTTCTACGTAATTTTCTTAATTATTTTGACGTTGGAAGTCCTAAAGTAACTTTAGCAAAGTGTCTTAGTGGTCCTTTTACCCGACGGATGAGAGTCTCATCGATTTTTGTAAACGACATGGAATATGCATCATTTTTAAATCTTTTAGTATGTCGGGTATAGATTTTATGTAATTATCTATCAAAGCAAATATAATAAACTGCAAGTTCAGAAGAAAGTTTTGTTATGGACAAATGGTTAGAATGTAATAGAGATTGACGTAAGCGCTACATATTTATGCAATAATAAATAATTTAAAACGTAAAAAATTCATAAATAAATATGATATAATTAACATGTCAGAAACTTTCTAAAAACAAATTTATGTATATACGTTGCAATTTTGAACAATTCGCAAAATAATCTTCAGGTATTTTGAAAATAAAAAATGAAATTCATAGCGAAATTTGGGGAATTTAGATCGCCATATAAGCACTGAAGAAAATTCGTTTTCCGAATTACCACTTTCGATCTTTTTAACCTGAAATGATTTGATATCCAGACGTCATGCGCCAGTTCTTAGTTTAGATTCTTACTTAGATTATATTAGAAATCCATGTCTTATTCATAATCATCTAAAATATCGCAGATTCGAGTTCCTATTCTCGAATACTGGTTTTGGTAAGATTCAACTCTCTATAGGCATCTATTAAGTTTTTTAACGTTTTATACCAATATATTTTTCTATAGTTTGCGGGTAATAATTATAAATACGAAAGAGAATTATTATGCGAAAAACGTATCCTTCCAAATCTTGGCATGAGTTAATAGAGCTGTTTTATTTAATTTTTATACGGTATAAAATAAGTGAAATCCTACAGTTAAATTTGTATAATTATTATTCTATTAAATTTCTGTCTATGGTGCTAAGTGCGCGTAATCTTGATAGTGTACGAGGAAACGTTAATGTAATAAGTAAAATGTACAAATAGGCGTTCCGCAATTAATGGAGAAATTTTTCTTAACGCGATTAATTTTAATGAAAATTGCACTGATTTTATCGGAAACATAAAAAGTTGCAACAGGCAAAATACCTTTTACAAGCTTTTCATTAGAAGCGTTAATTAATTATTCTTGGATAAAATGAATAAAGAATAATAATCGATATTTCATTAATGTAACGTTAAATAATAAAGATATTGATAAAATATTGTATTTTCTTTAATTTATAATACTTAGTATCAAATCCAACCGTATTTTAAGATGATTTATAATTCGTCATATATAAGCCTAAATAACTCCCAGAAACGAGTGTCCTCGAAGGATTTCAAACGGAGACCTGTTAGAACCAAATACTGGAATCACAATTCAATTCTTTTTTTTGTGTGTAAATAATCATTTATTGTTAGTTTCCACTAAAAATATTGGATGGCGCAGAAATCCAAATATGAAGTTCAACGATGTTGACTTGAACACTGTGAGGAGAGCCGTTAAATAAAAGCATTTTCTGCGTAGGAATCCAAAAGTCATACAATTTTTCAGATATGAGATTTTTCCGATTTTTTTTATCGTTTTGACTCGTATTCGATTTTCGACCTAAAATTATTTGATCCAAACGTTAGTTCGGCCAAACAATAGCAATAATTCAAATTGTCGTCATAAAAGTTTTGTTATCAGTAAATGACTTTTTTAGAGAGTGTTTTTAAATTAGAATCAGCGAATGTCACTGTGAATCGGTGCATATGCTGATAATGTATGTGCACTGATTTTCGCTGATTTAAATTTAGAGAGTGTATGCATTGTAGTCATTTTTCATTATCACTCCTCGATCATCCACCATATTTATTCTTTGGTATCGTAAGTATGATCATTATTACGTTTACTTACCATCGTCTGATACCACGTAACGATCAATACTTTCCATTCAATAGGTCTTAGTAGGCGACTAAGGGTTCTGCAAGTTAAGCCTCCGGCAAAGTAGAGGACAAGCAGGATATATAAAGGCTAATTATAGTTTGGTATTCCACATGTTACGAGATCCAAGCATAAAAGTCAAGATAACTAAATCAAAAGTGAAATATGTTCAAAAGGAAATTGGGCACTTAACGTCAAGCATAGAGATTGACAAGAAAACTGGCACTATGTCTACCATATTTTATTTTTTTATTGTTTACAACATATTTTTATTTGTACAAGGTATTTTAAATCACCTGAACGATACAATCCAAAAGAGTGATGTAAATTTTGCTTTATCGAATCCGGAATTGTTAACTTTTGGTTGCATTATAAAAAAAATCTTATTTGATACAGAGCTAAAATATTAATTTCTATACTCCCGAAATAGTATAACGCACGTAGTATCATGTAGAGAAATAACATACGAGACATTTCACGTAAGGCATATCTGTTATGTCTCAGAAATTCATGTAATTTTACATATCGGTAGCTTTTGGCAAAATAGAATATTGCCTCAAGTGATTGTGCGCCAAAATTGATTGCGTTATAAACAACTTTTTTCGAAAATTTATAACTTGGGTTAATGCAGCGTTATCGGAATGCAGTTAGGGGGAATTTGTGCTAGAAATGTTGAATTTTAGGGTGCACCTCACAAACCCGTCTAACCCCAAAACAGACATTTAAAAAACGGGTGCGGGTCGAAAACCGACAAATCAAAAAGCCGATAGGTCGAAAAACCGACAGTCAAAAAACCGACAATCGAAAAGCCGACAGTCAAAAAACCGACAGTTCAAAGAATGACTGTCCTCCTGACGATGTTTCTCTTTTTTTTATGTGTCGGCATTTCGACTGTCGGTTTTTTGACTGTCGGCTTTATGACTGTCGGTTTTTTGTCCTTTCGGCTTTTTGATTTGTCGGTTTTTCAACCCGCACCCTCAAAACCCCGACATTAAAGAACCAGACATATCAAAATACAGACATTCATAAACCTGACTCTTAAAAATACAGAAACCACCGATTGGTGTGTTCACCACATAAAGAAAATTACCTCAGGTCACCGTCCTTGTGGTCTCACTTGACGGTGTCATTTGATGGTCCTATTAGCTTGACCCCCGGATTATATTTATTAAGCACATTTAGAATTCAATCATTAATTACATTTTTAGAATATGTTTTTTTTTTAATGTTTGGTTTTTGAATGTCTGTTGTTTGAAATATTTGGTTTTTGAATGTCGGGTTTTTGAAGTGTCTGTTTTGTGATTTGTCTGGTTTTTGAGGCGCACCCGAATTATAATATGAAATTATGATTGTTGCGCAAAAAAAATGTTTCCATTATTTATTAACAATATATTTTTTCCATAATTTTTCAACAACCAAGAAGGTGATAAAAAATTCTGAAAAAAGTTTTTTTATAAACTACCAACATATGTATATTCTACAAAAAATCAGCAACGATATGTTTTTCTTCGTTTTCGAATGCTTTAATGTTATTTTTAGAATTTTTTAACATATTCATGGTTGTTTAAAAATTATGAAAAAATATATTGTTAAATAAATAACGAAACAATTTTTTTTACGCAGCTTTCATAATATTATATTAAAATTTAACATTTTTAGCCCAAATTTCCCCGAACTATTACAACGTTGCATTAGCCCAAGTTATATATTTTTGAAAAAAAAATTGTTGAAATTTTCAATTGTTTATAACGCGTTGAATTTTGCAATTAAAAAAATCACTTGAGGTAATAGTCTATTTTGTCAAAAGCTACCGATATGTAAAATTACATCAATTTCTGAGACATGACTGATATTCCCTCCTCACGTGGAATGTCTCATACGATATTATTTAATGTAGATATACATACTGTCAAAAACTTTTATGTATCAAGTGGAAATCTATTTCCGTAACGGGCGCCGATATCAGATGTGCAACGACAGTGATGCGACTAGTGGCGGCAGGTTGGACTACATTACATGCATGCTTTGCTATCTTCTTGCTCATATTTGAGTGATTTTCAAGATAGGCTGTAACTTGATGTGCCGATCAATATATTGTTTAAAACAATTCGAAATACGTATAAAATTATTCGTAACATATTTGTTATGATTATGGTAAGATTTTAACATTCAATATGTATTTGAAATATATTATTAATGTGTTTAAAAAAATAAAAAATGGGTTAAAATGTCCCTTCCGTGGCATGAAGCTGACAGTATTTTTATAAACGAAATAGACACTAAAATTGTTTTTTAAAAATTTCTATTTCCTATCAACTTCTTTGAAGACATGTAAAGATCTAAATTATACATTAATATCACATTTAATTATATAATTATATTACGTTTTTAATTTTTTAGCCGACAGAAAACAGCCGACAGATAAAAAACCGGCACACCTAAAAGCCGACAGTACAAAACTAAATTGTCATAATACCGACAGTCACATAACCGACACTTCGAAGAACCGACTGCCAAAAAGCCGACACATAAAAAAATAGACACATCGACAAGCGGGTATTCAATTTTTGAAGTGTCATGCCATTTCAGTTTTTGAACAGTCGGTTTTTTGACGCGTCGGCTTTTTGCCTTTCGGTTTTTTGAATATCGGCTTCTTGACTATGGGTATTATGACATTCGGTTTTTCTACTATCGGCTTTTTGATGTTTCTGTTGTTTGCCAGTCGGTTTTTGGAATGTCGGATTTTTGGGGTGTTTGTCGAAAAACCGACAATGGAAAAGCCGACAGTCAAAAAACCGACAGTTCAAAAAATTACTGTCCTCCTGACGATGTGTCTATTTTTATATGTGTCGGCTTTTTGACTGTCGGTTTTTTGACCTGTCGGCTTTTTGATTTGTGGTATTTTAACCTACGCCCGATTTTTTGACTGTCGGTATTATGGCAAATCGGTTTTTCCACTGTCAGCATTTTGAAGTGTGGGTTTTTTACCTGTCGGTTTTTTTATTTGTCGGTTTTTCGACCCGCATCCGTGAGACTTGGTTTAAATATGTTGCTGATAACTTCACAGTTTGAATCGTGTATAACCTATGTTACTTCAGAGTAATTTATAATTACTATATATAGTTTATTATATAGAATAAACAATTTATTTTCTATATATTTCTAGTATCTAATGCAAAATTAATACTAGGTGGGAATAAATTAATCCGCATGACTACGCTAGTATCGTTTAGTTACCCCCACAATTGTCGAAATTCGAAAGTAAAAGGGACAAGCAGTACGACGAGTAAGGGGCTCCCAGGCGATAGTAGCGTCACTGAGCGGTGTAATTCTTTGATTTCAATAAGGTTACAGGAAAAATTGTGCCAGCTCTGTGCTATGGGCTATAGAAAATTTTCAACTACGAATCTAATATGTAGATCTTAAAGTACCATAAAGTCTAATCGTCTTATCGGCCCCAGTTTTCATTTTAGGTGAGCGACATTTTGTTTCCGGTGTATAAATTTATTACTTCACTGTCTGATTCACCACGAGAAATAAAATGAAGCAATCTTAAAAAAGGATTATCTGAAGCAATAAAGGGAATTGTATACAGACTACTTTTTTCGTTTTCATTTCCAGCTCTAGGGTTATTGCCGATTTAGTACGAGCCTTTAACGTCGAAAGCCCCATTTTTATCCTACGGCTTTTAAAATCATTTTAGCCACTAACCCTTGGGGAACTCGT